>WUAM01000179.1:22827353-22839388 GCA_024336885.1 Actenoides hombroni
AAAAAATGTTTGAATCACTGGGTTACTGGTCAGTATGAGGTTTTTTTTGTTGTTGTTTCTTTTGTAAATAACCCAATAAATACTGTTTTTAACATATTCATTTTTTATTTCTGAAAATTAGTATGTCCTAAAATATTTCTGGTTAAATAATAGAATTACCTGCTTTAACTGAAATTCCTTTTTTCTGTCCTGAAGAACAATTTTCTCACATAATTTATGGACAATGCCTTTCAATACAGGAACTGAATTTATGGAAAAGGAAGCAGGAAATTTTTTCTCCTGTAGTCATGATTAAAATTACTATTTTTTAAATCTATCTTAAGGAATGCCATGTTTTCCATTTTCTATTGTCATGATATTGATGATCTATTAGAATAACTTTCTATACCTTGTTATTTTTAAATTATTATCTATGTTAATCTGTACTATAATCACTTCCTTATACCTGTTCTTTGTATTCTACTTGAGCCTAGACTGGAAATTGCTGTATTGCTGTGTTGAATTAAGAATTTCCTTTCATTTGTTTCCATTCTTGGAATACCATAAATATCCTAGTCTTATTCTATCCGCCTTGATCCCTGAGCAATAAAAAACAGCTCAGTTAGACATTCCTAACCTTATCCAAATATTTTCGTAACAGACTGTCCCACTTTATCATTTACTGTTTTCAATGAGTGCTATTACTCTTTCCTCACATGATTTAGGCTGCATTTTTCAAGCTTGTGAGTCTTACATTAGTCATGTTGATCTATGTGCCCAGAGCAGTTGTTTAAATATTGAGCCTCAGTCCAAATGTCTAAACACAGGCAGCTGCATTTTAATGTTAAGTTCAGAAATGACACTACTGAAGACTTGTCCTTTTACATCATTCAGAAGTCACTGTTAATTAAATGGACTGTGCTAGCAATACGTATGCACCCTATTTGACTTAGCAATGGAGGTGGATTGAAGTTTCAAAATTTTACCTGCAAATTAGGTTTTCTGTGCTTTAATCTGTGTTTAGTGAATCTAATTGACTGTATAATGGTAGAAAATTATCTGCATGCCTGGAAAATGTGCTTTAGTCTTCTAAATCATCTTGCAGTAGAGTTTTCAATATTTGAATGGTTTATGATTATCTGTAACATGTGCACTCTGTTTTTGAAATGCAATCCACCAAAGAAAGAATGAGAGAAATAAAGAAATGTAATACTTTCCTTATGAAGAATAGTCAAGTTACTTCAAAGTGGATTCATGTAAGCAATTTTTAAGAAAGATCCTAATTATCAGTGTGTCTGCCACCTCTTACTGTTTTATTTAGTACAGAGTTGCCTTTTTTTATCCTCATGAGAGTTAACATCTTCATTTTCCAAACGGTATAAACAACAATATTATTTGTACTTTTTATGACACTGCATCCTTTCCATCTGTCCTGGGTGTCACCGACTGCATTTGAGCACCATCACATAACAAGGGATGTTTTAGGATCAAAAATCCCTCTTTCCTCTTCACTATGCATGTGGCATGCAAGGCAATTTACTACATAACAGATGTCATAGCTAAGCACCCAGATTCATGTCATGATTCATTCATTTGAAGACAATCTGTTGCAGCAACATAGAGCTTTTAAAAAACTAGGCAAAATCTTGTGTTTGCTTGCATACTCCAGACTTTGTGCTGTATTGTGCTAAGTTGGCTAGGCTAAAACATCAGGTATAAGAAGTCTTCTAGATTGGGGCCTAGTATCCAGTTTGGAAATTTGACATTTGAGTATGCATCTACTTTTTTTTGATTCTTAGTTTATCTAAAAAAAATCCCTTATTTCTAAGTTGCAGTGTTTTTCTTCTTTAAACTTTTATCTTGATTACACTCTTACTTCACCAGTCTCCTATAAAAATAAATGACACAGTTCAAAATACATTGAGGCAGTTATTGGAAGAACTTTGGCGATCTTAAAAATTGAGAGTGTGATGTCTTGACAGATTTTGTGAGACATTATTATACTGTCGTAATGGTAGACAATAATTGCCTAATCCTAGGCAATATTTTATATAAGATTGTCATTAAACATGTTCTATCTTTAGGGAAAAAAGGTGGACTGTAATAAGTTATACAGGAATGAAGAATTATCTGAATTCAAGGAGATACAGTTGTAAATGTGGTAACTCAAATCATTATTAGGGTTAGAAATATGATAATTATATGAATGGAGTAACATTTTAAAAGTCTTAACTAGGTACTCTGAATTTAACCTGTAGGCATCCAGCACTTCTGGCTAACGCTCAGAATTTACGATGATTAGAACTTTGCAAATGTATGTAACAACAATAAAACCACTTTGAAACTCTAGAGATTATATCACATTTATTTTTTTTTTATTTTATCCTAGTAAGAGCAAAACCATTTCTGTGCACAGGCTTAATAGGAAAAAAGACATGTGTCCTATATAGACTTCTCCAAACAGGATCACTCACCATACTCTGATGCCTTCTCTGAGTGTCTGAAAACTACAGTTGTCTCACTCAAGTGGATGGTAAAACTTCTTTGCAGGTAATGGAAATCTGAGTCAGGTGTTTGGGTTTTTTGGTTTGTTTTTTTCTTTGTTTTTGTTTTTTTTGTTGTTATTTGTTTTGTTTTGTTTTGTTTTTTTTAATTATTTGTATTTTGATGATTAAGAAGCCCCATCCAGTAGCTGAAATGAAGTTCATAGATTGAGTTTGTTTAATATTCCTCTAGTTCTTTCAATGCAAAACCACAGTAGTAGAGTTTCTCACTGTGAGTCATTTGGAATCCTCTCCTAAGAATATAGAAATTGATTTCCCATCTGTACTTGAGAAAGCCTGATGAGAGATATTTTTCTTATAATTGTGCTGTCAACTGCCCTCTGCAGGCATCTCTAATGATAGGTTGTAGTGCCCACCAATACATAGTTTCAGCAAGTAAGGATCCAAATTCTAAGAAAAATCTTGTGTATCAGATAGAGTTCTGGTTGTGCAGACTTTATTAATAGGAATAAAGATTTTCAATAGCTGTCTCCAGAAAACAGCTGGAACACCATTCAGTGTAGATAGTCACACTGCATGTGTAGCGTTATCTAGAAAGACTATTTTATATCAGTATTACTGATCTACTGAACCTCAAAATTCCTTTGTGAAAAATTATTATCCTGTTGCATTAAAATAGTTTTGATGCTGTGCTCAAGACAGATTAGGATGATACCTTAAGGGCCTGTTTTTTGCAGCATTTATATTATAATACTTCAAAATAAGTTCCTGATGAGCTCATTTCATGATTTTTTACTTTACCTTATCTGTTCTTAAGGTAAAAGATGTCCATGGAATGTGACTATAATAAAAGTCTGCTGATAACACAGCAGGAAAAAAAATCATCCCTTCTCACCTTTCCCACTAAAGCTGTAGTGGAGATTTTAAGCATAACCGATAAAGAAGTGAATTTCAGTTTCTGGGAAACTCTGGCTTGCTGGATTTGCACTTCACTCTGCATCAGAAGGAAACATGAAGACAAAATTTCCCAATGGCATGGGATGATTGCCTTTGAAGGAAGCCTGTGGGTGACAGGTCCATGAGGCAGATGCCTGAGCAGAACAGGCTGGCTAGCTGGGCATGAGGCCGGAGGGCAGGAAGCTGGGGAGCTCTGTGTCTGGAGATCAAGCAGCTCTGTGCTGTCATCCAGCTTCTCGATGTGTGTGAAAGGGTAGTGGGAGCAGACGTTTCAATTCCACTGACTCAAGAGTTTTCAGAAAAGCAAACAATGACATCAGAAACCTTTCCCTCCTACAGTTCTTCACCAGTTCTGACTTTTAAACACTCAGATGCACAAAATATTTTTTTTTATTATTGTCTCAAGCTGGTGTTGGAAACAGAGGAATTTAACCTACATTTATGCTAGGGGATTATATCTTCAGAAATCCCCTCTGAATTCTCACACCTGAGGCTTTGGGAAATGACACATCTACAACCAAAGTAGATTCTTGGCTCAGGCTGGAAGCTAAGACACTGGCACTACTGACAACATGCATATTGTGGTATGGTGCCATCTTGAATTCAATTAAAATAAGTCAAAGTCTACTTTGTTTGTATACTTCTTAACAGTGTCAACATTGTAACGCTACATCCCTTGTTTACTTATGGAACAATTATAAAATTCTCTGCATTAACTTATTTGACCACACACGTTAAAATTTCCGACTAAGCCAATTCTTGAAATGGATTAATTTCTGTAGTGCTAAGGTATTTGAAACTTCTCTGCTTTCTGGATTCAAGATCTGGTGTGCGTTAGTGTTAATATAGTATATAAATCACAGTTCCTTAAGCTTCATTAGTGTCTACATCCCTGGTTTTAACAACAACCTTTACTAATCATACAGGTAGTTCTTTTACGTGGTGTGTATCACTAATACAGAAATAATACTTAATTTTTTAATACCTATAAGTAATTATGGAAAGTGAGATTATAGTAATGATTTTTTGTTTGTTTGTTTGTTTTCCTTTTTTTTTTTTTTTTTCATTCTCAGTGGTGCACAAATTTATCTCCCTTGGGCTGTCCTCCAATTTATTCTGTGTGTATCAAGCAAGGAGCATTACTCCAGATGGAGACATATGTCCACATATGTCCATATGCGACACTCACAAAAGAAGCTAGATGGCCAGAATATGTTTAAGATCTCATTTAGTTCAGCAAGCAGCATGAACAAAATCTGGATGATTTTTATTACTGGGATACAGTTGTACGCTCTTGTGAAGTAACCTTGATAGTAGTTTCAATGTTATACTTTAGAAAAAGTGGTTCATAAGTTGGTGTTAATTTCTTCATAAAGGTGAATTTCACAGTTTTGGTAAAAGAAAATATGCTTCTTTTGCTTGAAAAAAAATGTGTGTGAGAAGATAATCTTGCCTAGAAACAAGAGGGAAAAAAACTACTAGAATGATCTGAAAGGGATCTATTGTTACCTTACTTTAGGCTTCATTTCTTTTATTAATGGAAAACTATTCTTTTTGATGTAAAATCTTAGTGGCACATGAAGACCTTTGACTCTAGCTCCAGGGTTTTTACAAGGAACAGACACAGTTGTGGGAAAAAAAACAAACAGTGAAGAATTGTATACTGAGGTTACTATTTTTTAAACCCCTTTTAAAATACTACTGTAAAGGTGTATAACACATTGTTACTAGACATTAAGTGTAGGTAGAATGCAATTTCTGACTTCAGACACCCACTATGTGCCTTTGGCAGTAGAAATTAAATATCATAATCTCAGAACTAGAATATTTAGAAAATATCTTATTGGCTTTTACACATTACTTGCTACTCTCTTCTACCCATTGGTTTAAGCTGTCACACTGTTGGTGTAACCTCTTCTTTTAACCAGGGAATTTCCAAAAGTAGCATATAAGTGTACACCTAGCTGTATGATAAAGTACAGTAGAGTTTTTTGATATGACACCATTTGAATTCATATGCATTGTTGCTGTGTTAAAAGGAGGATGCATGGATAGATAAATGATCATTATTTATACATAGAGATTTTTTTTTTCTTGCTGCATTTTATGTTTTCGACATACAGGCAGTACCTCTGATTTTGGAATCTGTGATACTTTTCATTTTTCCAGTGACTGCTGCCATATTGTTATCTTTTGAACAACTTCTTAATTTGCTGCTCTACTTGGGTGCACAGGCTCTGCAGTGTGACTTACACACTCCAGGGTAAAGACAACAAGAGATGTACAGCATAGTGGCACTGAATTATATTCTGTGGACAATTTGGCAATGTGGAAAAAGGTATTTGAAGATGAGATGATTCTAGTTGTCTGACATTCTCCTGGGACATACACTACACACGTCCAAGAAGCACACATGCTTGCCTACCTAACAAAGGCAGTTTGAAAATAGGAATGTCATCATCATCCTATGAAAACCATGAGACTGTGGTATAGCAGAGATGTGAGTGTATGAGGGTGAAGTGGGTGCAGAAGCAAGGGCAGGTAAGGGAATTATGGAGTCATTAATTCTGTGTCTAGATAGTTCTTGCTCTGTGCGGGTTTCTGTCCTGGTTTCACCAGGACAGAATCACAGACCTGCCATGGCCTGCAGGCCATTAGTAGTCTGTAGTGAGCCAGGGCAGCTGTGGGTGCAGGGTGTGTGTATCGGTGTCAGTGATGGTGTCGTCTTTGTTGCTCATGTTTCTCCTGATCCTCCTCCTCTTCCTGGTCCTGAGGACTGCCTTCCCATTTATTGTGACCACCTGACCACCATACATTTTCTGAGGTGAGTATAAATGTGTTTGCTTTATACTGGCATTGGTATTAGTTAGGTTGTTTTATTAAATCCATTTTCATTTCAGCTTGTGGATCCTTTCTCCTTTTCCTGATCACCCGTCTTGGCTGGGGATGGGTTATTGGGTGACAAAGCAAGTGCTATAGGTTAGCCCCAGATGTGAGATAAATGTAGACAATTTATTAGCTTAAGCAGAATTGCCTAAAAATCTTATTCCTCATTTTCCTCTCCTGTTTTTAGAGGAACTAAGGACCTATAATCTGTACTAGACATGGAAATGCAGGCTTTTTCTGACAACTGTCTGAGAGCAGGCAGCACATCGCATATACAACCTTACATGTTGGTAAAAGGACGCAGTTTTTTTTTATGTGTGATAGATAAGCAAGTTGAAACCAACAAACGAATAATTCCTAAGCAAGAAATTAACACTTTACCATATTAGAAGCAGTAATGGTAGCATGTCTTTACAACCTACCAACATGAATTTTTTTCAGAAAAAAAAGGGGCATGCTTTTATACTGACTTTTTTTTAAGCTTACTGTGTTTTAGCCCTTTATTTGGTATTGTGGGTTTTTTTTAGATTAGATACATCAGAAACCCTATTTTCCTTAGAAAATTATTATGTATTATGTAAGTCTGCTAATATACTTCCTTTTTAAGTTTACATGATTTTATTACAGGAATATGCTACTTACTATGCTTAAGTTCCCACTGTTTTGGGATTGTGCTATTTTTGTTCCTGAAGAGTAAAAAAACCTGTACGCTGGGAAGCTATTTACACTGAAAAATTACGAAATTTTTTTTTACAGATGAAGCGTCTCTTCTAAAAAAGTAGAAAGTTAATGGGTTAGTAATAGCCTGGAATATATGGGAATTATGATGTCTGAATGTGCGTTTGGGTTTGTTTTTGTTTTTGATGGGAACTCATACTACTCAGAATACATACATACATACACACATAACTCATACTAGAATAAAATGTGCCTTGTAACAGATATTTTTAGTACAGTGTAAAGACAGTTACCATGCAGCAGGACCCTGTGCAAACATCATGAAATTCAGCAAGGCCAATTAAAGGTTCTGCACATGGGTAGAGGCAATCCCAAGCAGAAGCATAGGCTGGGTGATCAGTGGATTGAGAGCAGCTCTGCAGAGAAGGACTTGTGTGTACTGGTGGATGAAAAACTGAGTATGAGACATCAGTGTGCGCTCTCAGCCCAGAAAGACAATTCTGTCCTGAGCTGCATCGAAGTAAATGTTGCCAGCAGGTCAAGGGAAGTGATTCTTCTCCTCTGCTCTGGTGAGATCCTACCTGGAGTCCTGTGTTCAGCTCTGGGGCTCCCAGCACAAGAAACACATGGACCTATTGGAGCAGGCTGAGGAAAGCCACAAAGATGATTAAGGGGCTGGAACACCTCTCCTGTGAGGATAGACCAAGAGAGTTGGAGTTTTTCAGCCCAGAGAAGGCTTTCAGTAACTAAAGGGGGACTACAGGAAAGATGGGCAGGGACTCTGCAGCGAGTGTAGTGATAGTATGAAGGGCAATGGTTTAAAGAAAAAAACCCAAGATATATCCACAAGGACCTCCTGGTTCCCTGGAGAGCTGATTTATTCCAAAACACACACATCAGAGAAACACTGTGCAGTTACTGTAATAGTATGGTAGCTTTGAAAGAAATGAGGTGTTGGTACTACCTTTCTTAATAATGGCAAATTGCTTCTCAACTCATATATGTGCGCCTGTTTATTTAAAATTACAGAAACATAGAGAAAACACACACACATATATATATTGCAAAGTATTTCACACTTGGGTACAATAAACAATAAATTATTATGTGGCATGTAATACAGGAATGTGTAGTTCATGAAGCCATAAATCTCTTCCCATTGCTCCTGCAATATCAAAGAAGGTGACGTGACAATGTTAGACAAAATCTCTGTGTCTGCAGTCTGTTTGGTCCTTGTAAAAAAACAAAACCAAAATCAACTAACAAGTCCAAAGAAAACACTATACCAAAAAGCTAACAAATAAAACTTCAAAAATCAAACAAACCCTTAGAACAATGTGAGTTTATTTTCCTTAATGTTGTAATTATCTCGCTGATGCAGGCATGCATCATGCTGTCCCATGCTCTCCCTATTGGGTAGATATGCCTCTTCTCTCTGTATCACAGGTTTCCTATACTGTAATCTAGATGTAAACTGGAGATCAGATCACTGAGATTTTCAATAGGTCAGCTCCAGTGTCATTGACCATTGTCATCATAATGTATCAAGATAAAAGTGAATCTTTAGCTGTGCACATGTTTGTATCTCTCCCGCTCGGTATTGATACCTCTGTGGTTTTGTATGTGTATACACATACTTATAAATATTTGTCTCAATACATTACATGTTTATATAAGTGCAGGCTATTCTCTGTAATAATAAGGAAATGTATACATTTAAACAATGAAAAAGGGTATCCATTTACATGGATGGAAAACCAGGTAAGCTATTGAAATGTCTGGGACAAGTGTATAAGGAAAAGTCTGCGAAACAGTAAATGAAAAAGCCTCATTTTGGAAAGTGAGGATAATATTTATTCCCTTTAAAAAAAACAAACAAAACAAAACAGAAGAGGATTACATGTGTATGTTGTGCTTTAACTCAGTCTAATCTTTTCATTGAGATGTTCCCAGATAATGAGCCTGATAGAATGAGTACATCAAACATTTAAATATATCTACTCATTTGTTTGTCATAAACACTTTGTAAAAGGCCAGTGCTTTCTTAGCCTTGTAGAAGAAGGGCATCTCTTTCTCTCTCATTCTTCTTCCACTTTTGAATTTTCTTTTGTTTTCTCTCTGGCTTTCTCTGTCTTCCTGTAAATCTGCTTTCCAGCACAGCTGCTGACAATATGTCTCTTTTGGTGCTTTTGGGCAGTACTCTGTTGTCTGATGATGATTTTCTTCCTTGAAGGGATAGAGACAGAAACTTAAAGTAAAAAATAATAATAAATTTCCTCAAAAGTTAACCACCTCAAATATTTTTTTCTCTTTAGTTCCACTATGTTTTCAATTAAAAAAATTCAACCCAAACCCAACATACACACCCCCACACCACACCCCCGAAAGAAAAGTATATTTTGATACTACGTATTCCTTTTAGAAAACACTGAGTTAACTCTAATCATAATCTGCCTTATTCCTACAGTTGTCTGACTGAAAATACCTGCTTGGTCTGATACATATTTAGTAGTTGTCATATTCAATTGATTGAATAGACATTAAATGAAGAATCATCTTGAGCAAAGATCTGGGAAACTACAAAATGGCTTGAATATGGTAGGTTAAAAAAAAAGAGAGGAAATGCTCATGAACAGCTAAAATAACTCAAATCTGCTTTCAGGTATGAAAAAGAAACATACCTTGATTATCACTGTCTTTTCCACCTTTTTTTCTCTATTCATTTTGTAATTACCTCAACTTACTAATTTTTCCCCTGTTAAAAAACAGACAGGGGAAATAGTAACTAAAAGCATGGAGAAAAGTGAAAATAATTTTTTAAAAATATGGAGAAATGAAGGCAGGTTCTGTCATATCTTTTCACATTTGGTAGAATATCTACTATGAAAACTTTAGAAAGAACTTTTTGCTGAAAAGTTGCTTTCAAAATCATGCAGCTAGGCATACATTGGCAGAATACAACAGGCAGGTCTGTGAGGCTGTGCTGTGATAAGGCAATCTTAGTTGGCTACCATCTGTCCTTCTTGTGAACTTTTTTGAACTGCTAATCCATCTGATTGAATATCAGAGTGCTCCGTGCAGAGCAGAGTTTGTTAATGTGGGCTCCCCTCTGATGCACAGTTAGGGAGATATTTGTTATTGTTAAGTCTCACATGAGCAACTGGCTGCTCGTTGTTAACAAAATCTTGTTTGCAAAATGATGGACTGGAAAAACGTGAAAGTATCTTTTTGCCTGAAATTTAGGGACATGACAATAATATCTGCAATTTGTTCGGTTGCAAAAGTAACACTATTCATTAGTGTTCTCCGAGCTACAAAATTTGTATGATTCAATATCAAAATGTGCTGTTGTGTTAACATGAATGTTACCTTAATTGTCTTGCAGCTAAACCACTAAACTTAGTTTTCTATAGTGAGCTGGTATTAGCTCATCTCACAAAAACCTTGGCAGTAGCAGTAACTAGATTGTATCTTGGCTCTACATGACCCGTATCTTTAATTGGTTTGGGAAATGAAAGGTAGCACCCCACTAAGCTGGGAAATCCACAGAGAGCACAAAACACCTGTGCTGTGGGGCCTGTGCTGGTACCAGATGGCTGGAAGGGCTGGTGTGTAGAATGCCTTTCGTGCTACATTTGCCACAGTCAGAGACCATGATGCTGAATCTCCACTAGTATAAGTAACAGGGAGTGGCAGACAGAGCTCCAGGACTTCCTAATTCCCTCCATCCCTGCTCTGAAACAGTCTGGATTTTCAATATCAGGGCATGCATATGGGTGGGTGTCCTCACATAACTTTGGAAAAGAGAAACATAAGAGCAAAAATTGATGATTGACTGATTTTAGCTTTTATAACGTTTTCGTCGAGCAAAAAGAATGTTGTTGAAGTTTCCCTTCTATTTTGTAATTATCATTAAGTGGCAGATACTCCGAGATTTTTTTTCTTTTTCTGAACAAAGAGAAATTGATAAAACCATTAAAATAAAGTTGAAGATCAGGTTGGATGCCAACATTTGTGTCACATCTAGTTTTATTGATATATAATGGTGATCAGTTGACCTTGGCTGGCTACCAGGTGCTCCCACCCAGATACTTTCTCACTCCCCTTCCTCAACAGGACAGGGAGGAGACAGTAACATGGAAAATCTTGTGCATCGAGTTAAAGACAGGGATATCACTCACCAATTACTGAGACAGGCAAAACAGTCTCAACTTAGAGAAAATTAATTTAATTTCTTGACAAATAAAAGAGATCTGGATGGTGAGAAACAAAGACAAATAACAAAATACCTTCCTTCTCCTACCACTCCTTCTTCAGAGGCTCACCTTCAATCCTTCATTCCTGACTCCTCCACCACCTTCACCCCCAGGAGTACAAGATAATTGGGAATGGAAGCTGGGGTCAGTCCATAATAGTTTGTCTCTGCTGCCCCTTCTTCCTCACACTATTTCCCTGTTTCAGCATAGCAACTCTCTATGTACTGCAGGGGAATCTCTGCCTGGAACACCACTTCTGGTCTTTCTTCTCTGACCTTAGTAGCGGCAGGGCTGTTTCTCATAGTCTTTTCTGTCATCCCTCTCACATGTTGCCAGGCAAAATTTATTCAATTTTCTTAAATTGTCCTGGGTTTGGCTAGGATAGGGTTAATTTTCACAAGAAAGTGAGAGGGACCACAACCAGGATCACCAACTGAACCAGCCAATGGGATAATCAATGCCATACTGATGTCATGTTCCTTATGTAAGGTGGGAGAGGGGATGCTGGTAAGGAAAGCCTTAGGGTTTTGTTTAGGGTGTTGAGTCTGTTTTCAGGTCTAGGCGGTTCAGGCTTTGAGTGCTGTGTCATATATCACTCATTTTATATATTACTTCATTAGTACTATTTTTATTACTACTGTTCTTTTTATGTTCTAGGAAACTCTATTTCAGCCTGTGGGGTTTTGCCTTTTTCTCCTGTTTCTCCTTCCTATCCCACTGGGGCATGAGGGAGCTGTGAGCGAGTGGCCACCTTGTGCTCCGTCGCCAGCTGGTT
>WUAM01000179.1:22847795-22875031 GCA_024336885.1 Actenoides hombroni
TAACAAATTACTTTTCATTAAAGTCTCTGCTAGAATAAGTTAAGGGAAGGAAATTGCAGGAAGAATGGTAGTATTTTACCCTCTTAGAAAGACTACAGCTTCCACCCCACAGAGTACATAGGTAAACTAAAGCATTCATGTATTTATCAATTCATGGTTCCTTTTGAGTTCATGCATTTTGACTATAGAGTTTACATCAAAAGCATTCCAGGGCAGTCAAGCCTTTGTACTATTTCCCTGCTGCCATGTAAGACAGAGCACAGTTTAACTGGAGCTGTAGAAAACAAAAGTGTGAGAGTGTTTATATTTTTATAAAGATCTCTAAGAAAGAGATGTGCTTGTTATTTCTGGGATCTTTTGTGTGGAGTGGCAAATGCTTCATACTCTGTCAGACAGAACACCTATCAACATTTAAGAAACCCTAAATCATTGCACTGAATCGATATTTCTTAAATAAGGAATAATGCATTAATAAAAATATATGGTTTGTATAATTTAAAATACACTTTTACATTTTCTACTTCATGGATGATTTGTGGGACCTGGCATACACCAGCTGTTGGTCAAATGACATGCAAATAACAAAGGTATAAAAAAAATCTTGTATTTTCTTGTTGCTTGTGCCAGTATTTTTTCATTTTGCTTGGGAGAGAAATTATCCTGTTTCTCCTGCTGGGAATTATAATGTACTGATGCAGCAGTTCTCTCTCCATTTTTATTTTATTTTATTTTTTTTTCTTCCTCTCCCTAGCCAAATTGCTACTGTAATCTCTATTAGCTTGTATTTGCTTGTATTGCTTACAATGGATATCAGATACTGTGCAGCATAAAAGCACTTTTTCAACCCACCCAAAAAGAAATATGAAGACTGAAGGAGGAAGTACATAATTAAAAGGGCAATCTCCCCGTAATGACACCATCATTGTACGTCTTGTCAATTCATATATATATTTTCATGTAGCTTTGACTTTATATTTATACAGAAGGACAGGAAGACAGATCAATATGTGTAACAAAAATATTGTAGGTGTCTTAGCTCTTTTGAATTTTGAGACATGAATGGCTTAGTGAAATTGCTTCACAAATGCTCAAAACAAAAGTAGTTCACCTACTGAACCAGAAATTTTATACGCCATTGAAATGTGGAAAAAAGCAGGAGTGGATTTTCAGACATTAATTACCTTTAAGTTTTCAGCAGAACTACTTTCCATAAACTCACAGATAGTACATACGGTGTTTGGCCATTGTTACTGATGGACATTCATTGCTGGGATAATACATATTTAAATTGCTCATATTTTAGAACAATGGAGAGATTATAGGACTTTAAACAGCTTCCACTTCAGATTAAGATGTCAGCTGCAACAAAGCTAGCAAAGTGTGATGTGAAATATTCCATACTCTAGACAGAAATAATCACAACTGAAAGCCATTACATAATTAGAGCTACTTTGGCTGAGGTTGACTGATAGTGCTTACTATTCAATTAAGAAACATGTTATTGGGCTCAGATGCTGATGCAAATCTAAAAGAAATCTTAATTTGTTTGACCCTTGTAACCCACCAGTTTTGATTTTATTTGAGACTGTGCCTAATGTGTTTTATGTATCCGAATGCATTATTTCATCATGAGATTTCCAGTTGCTAACGCTAAAAGCCTGCTTCAGTTTTGTTAGCATAATGATTTCTTTAAAAAAAAAAAAAAAAAAGAAAAAAAAAGAAAAAGAGGCTTAGAAAACCTTTAACCTTCATTTAATCTTTTTTTTTATTTGCTAACCTAAACAGGAACTAATCATTGGTGCAAGGGATTAACAGACACACGAGACCAGATTATACATTTTTAGGTTTTGCTTTTGAGTCTTGAGGGAATCCTGTAGTGTGGAATTGGATTAACCTTTCTGACATTTTTTCTAATAACCCAAAAGCTACAGTATGAGGCTTATTCTCCTGACAATCAGCACAGTAGCTTTTCTATATTCACATGTGTGAAAATGCATGTTATCAAGAATGATTTGAACAATCAGGAAGATTCAGAGTTTACAGTGAATATTCATCCTTTCTGTATAAAGCAGTCAGTATTTGTAAATTATGTGCAGGTATCAAAAGATGTTAGTAATAGCAATGTTGATAGGATTTGAGTGATCGCTCACACTTAATGAACTTCGTTTAATCAGGTTTATGTATGACCTAAGTGACTATAAAGTTCATTCTTTTTCTTATGAGTCCAGAGTTCCTCTGTTTTTTTCAAAGCAGTTGGCACTAACTTAGCTGGAACTCAATTTCTAAATGTATTTTTGGTCAATTTGAAAAGTGTAAGACAATTCAGAGCAGTTACACTTGGGATGAACCTGAAGTCTGAGATACAAGTTCATATAGTTTGTGTGAAAAGTTACACCCTTATTATCATACTAGCAAGCCTCATCCATTCCATCAATAGAAGAAGGAAGGGCAAAAATAAGATTTTTTTCTTCTGCATTCCCTAGTGCAACCAAATTTTGCTGGTCTAATTAAAACTGTTGCATATCCAGATTTACCCTAGACATGCTTCCTCCTTTTCCTTCAAGCAATTCTATTTGGTAATAAAAATTCAAGAAAAAAGGAGAGTTCTATTTTCTTGAAACCTGGACAAATCTGGCAACCTGTAGCTTACATGATTGTCACCATCAGGCTTTTGGAATAACCCATCTTGTCCTGAGTGAGAGATATCAAAGAGACTTGCATGTAAGCTGCTTATGCTTGGATGGGCTGAGACTATCATTTTTCAGCCTTCACTGCAATAGAGTGGTGTGAAGAGTTTAGAAGATAACATGTTCACCTTGAGTATTCACCTTCACCTTAAAACTATGCGAGGAACTCTTATTGACAAGCTCTTTCAAATGGCAACAATCCTGTTATGAAAGAAAAAATGTTTTGTAAATGTGCATAATTGCAATATATTTATATATTTACACGGTTGACAATCTGATAGGCTTTATTCTGCATGGATCAGTGATGTAAATGTTCAAGCTGATTTTTCATATTTAGAGTGTTATTTTTACTTATGCATGACCAGCCCAGGGAATTTAAACCTTGCTCTCCTATAGATCATCTTAGGCATGCAATACAGTTGAAATGCAGAAATACAAATATTTACCCTAGGGATGGAAGGAGGACCATATGTTATTTCTCACTTGTTTTCCTCTGTCATTCATTTGCCATTTGTTTTTCATATTTTCTCTTATTCTGTTGCTCTTCTCTCTGTTCCAGACAAACTGAAGTTTTTTAGGATGCTTTGACAACAATGTCACCCGTAAACAACCCTTGCACATTCTCTAATCTGGTCTGTGGGGATAGTCAATAGTTTTGTTACAACTTCAATCTATAAAATTTTGTTGGCTGAAGCTTATGGCACCAGTTGGAATACTTACAGCACCATATACTAAACATTCCGCTCATTCCAATGCATCCTGTCCACAATAAGCAATCAGTGTCAGGACCTGCAGACCTGGGAGGTGGGAGAAGGCCTACTAAAGGTCTGGATATTGTCAGTTTATTTTTCCTTGTTAATATTTAGCATTTTTGTTACTGCTCAGTTAACAGTGGACTGACATAACAGTGAAAGTAATATTCAAAGTATTTACAGAAATCTCCTATAGTGTAAATTACAATTAACCAGGTAATGCCCATAATTTCTTTCATTTGCTAACTATGTCAACATAAAGCATAAACATCCCTAGGTGTATGTTCTAATAAATACACTGGAAAAAGCATTATGATTCTCTGATATATTCTATAAAATATCTTTATTTCTAATCAAAATTTCACTCTGTGATGTGAAAAATTTTCTGTTTATAGGTTTATTTTTGGGTACCATTAATTGTACAGTGCTGGTGGAAAGCTGTAACATTAACCTGGGAAGCAATATAGCCATTCTCATTCTGAGGCAGACATTTCAAATGACATTTAACAGAATCTCCCAGTCCATTTACCAAACTCTGCTAAATAGTAGTACACTTAGTGTATTATGTTTTTATGCATGGAAACAAGGAAAAGTGTTTCATTTTAGCAAACTCTGAGAGAAAGACTACTTTCTTCTGTCAGAAACAAGAGAAAAATGTACATACCTTGACATTTTAACACACAGGTTATGCTTAAATTTAGCAGCTGTTTCTAGTCTACCATACTTTCCATACAGTGACAGTGTCAAGATAAACAACGGCATTTGTTTCCCAAAGGAGATTCTATCTTCAGATTGCTCTTGAAGTGACACAGAGATATGTACAAGAAAGATCAAAGTGTTGCATAATGTTATATGTACAAGTTCTAAGTTCAGTGAGTTTTGTTTATAAAATATTTATGAAGAAATGAAAGAAGAAATAATACAAGCTGCTTCCAAGGGGAGTTTAAACAGGCAGAACTCCCACTGTTTTCAGTGGGGATTTTCCCTGCTTGTGGCCTTATCTAATAGCCATTGATATTAATGGGAGCCATTCCTTTGATTTTAATGGGCTTTGGATCATGAATTTTGGTTCCAATAGTGCCTGGGTTGGTTATATTTAGAAATAGTCATACACAGGAGTAAATGGTCAGTCAAATTTGTTTGCTGACTTATTTTCAAAAATCAGTCTTTGTAATAGCTGCCTATGCTTGAGCATACTGTTCAGGTAAAGGAAGGGACATTTTTTCTCCATATCTTGTCAGTTCTGGAAACAGGACACGTTAGCATTTGGTAGGTATTTCTGAAAACCTTTTGCTAATTTTCTTTAGTTCAGAAGAGTTTATACAGAGCTAACTGTAGCAGAGTTCAGTGGGATTTACTACAGCTTTAATGAGTTAGAGATGGATCAAAAAGCCCTCTGTGATCTGTTATATAGTCTACTGACTATTTGTTTATAAAGACTTTCATTACCTTCTTAGCTAATCCACTAAATTGACTACTCATTTCAAGCAGAATCCAGGTGGGTTTGTGTCCATAACAAAGCTATTCTGAACAAACCAAGGCATTCAAATACTGTATTAGCTAATGTCTGAAGATAAATTAAATTTAAAGTATGTTGTCCAAGCCCAACACCAACAATGGATTGAATTAGTGAAATCCTACACCAATGCTGTGTAAAAATGAAAACTGTCAGGGGTTTTGTTTTGATTGTGGGGTTTAGAAATTTAACACTTTTCATACTAATTTGAAATATTTGACTGCATCACTAGCTCTCCTGACTTAGCTGTGAGTAGTGTTTCATGAATGTATTAATATTTGATATGTTGGAGATTCCTGAAAAATAAATTAACTTTGATATGCACAAAACTTTTTCAGAGTCCATGTGATTAGTCAGTATATGCTGCAAGACTATAGTGGAAGTGCAAGGGGTTAACAATTCCAGTGAAAAACAACTCTCTTCTCCATGAGGTTCTTAGAAGACTGTTAACTGTTGATTAGCATTAAGGTGAAATGTCAAAGGCACCTGTTGTGATATGTTGGGATACGCTGTGCAAAATTGAAAATATGAGCCATATCCTTCATCCATCCATTCTGCTTCAGAACTGAAAGCAGTTGGATGCTTGGCATATAAGCCAAGGGTATTTTAACAGCATGTGGCCATAAAATTGTTCAGCTTTGGTCTCAGGTGTCTCCAAGGCAATTTCATTTGCCTTGTGGCACTTAGCCATTCATTAAAAAAAAAAGCTAATGCTACTGTATTTTGATGATTCAGGGATAAGTCTGGTTTCTATCTATTTGAAAATGATCTTTTTCAATGGGAAAAGATAAAATGTAAGCAGTTGAGAAAAGATACATTTTAAGGAGGAACCTGCTGCCAGTTTGTAATAGCTTGTGAATTTCATTATTTGCAACATTTGCTAGTGCTAGATTATCTATGTGCTCAGAAACATTTAATATATTTTTTTTTTTAATTTTTATTTCTATCAAGATTGTAAATCATCAGCATCACAATATAACATACATAACAACACTAGAGAAAGTTTGTTCTTCTGAGATGGACTTGGTAGGGATTAGTATGTAGTAATAGCATTTTACAGAATACATTGTTCTGATGGCTTGTTCAAGGCTTTGCTTTTACAACATAATCAAAGCCAGTGAGCTGTTTTATTAACAGTTCTAGTCTACTGTTCCACCTGCTATAAGGCACAGACACATCTGGAAACGAGCTCCACATTTTCCTGTGAAAGTTGGTGTGTTGACAAATTCCTTTGCACAGCTGCATGAAAGATTTTCTGTATTTCTGGACCGGTGTATTTTAAATTTTTAATAATGAAATAAAGTAACTGTAATGACAAAGGCTTGAGGCTCTTTCCTCCAAGAGGTTCCCCACAAAAGGAGGAACTCTCATGCCTCTCTGCTACATTGAAAACTGTGCCAAAAATTTCTAAATAGTAGGAAGGACTAAGCAAGCTCCCTCAAAGTCTCCTGTGAAGATCTCCTGAGATACAGAAAAGTGGGAAAAACAGACCAGCCAGGACCATAAAGAAATACTGTCAGCATCCCCCAGCTTTTTTAGTTTGATTGGCAAAGAGAACAAATCAAAGAAATACAGACATTGAGATATTTTTATGTAGTTCTCAGCAGAAATCCCTATTGTAGATGAAAATCCAGTTTATTTTGAACAAGTCTAGGACTGGGCTCTGTATTGGCAGAGAGAGTGGAGGAGAAAAAATTATGTGGATATGACTCAAATGAAATTTGACTATTACATTTGCAGTTCTCAACATCAAAAGAGAACATTCTCATGCAGGTTCATTCTGATTAATAAAAAAAAACCTTGTAAAATTAGTGTATCTTCTCATTCCCCAAACTTTGGTCTGCAAGGAAAACACCATGGGTGATCTGGGAAGAATCTTGCTTCATGTGAAATATTTTGCTTCTCTGGGATGGCTTAGGTTTGCACATGACACAGAAACTGACCATTAGCCTGGCTGTATTTTAATTTCATCATGTATAAAATGCAAATAATACCCATTTAAAATTTTCTGAGATGAAGAATGCTGTATAAATGAAAATACAGGGAAAATAATATAACTAAGATTTAAATTGAAAAGGAACTTATGAAAAGAAGTGAGGAATTCAATTTTCCATGTAAAAATAATGAGTATATATTAGTAGAAACTGAAAGAATGTGGGAGTTTTCTTTCATCATCAGCTTGCTCGTTCATAGCTGTACACTAAAAGCCTATTCAATAGCTACAGTAACAGACTAAAATCACTTTGCCAGCTGAAAACCTCTTTTGAATTTCTGAATCTGACTTTCTTCTCTACCCCAAAATTGTTGAAGTGGAGGAAAGAAATTGATGCTCTTTGTGAATCTTGCCTAGTATCTTCTCAGTCTCCTTGATGAATCCCATTATCTGGAAAGTGAACTTTACAGTTCATAGCTCTTTAGTTCCTAATGCAGTTATTCTCCATTCTGTTATAATGAGAGTATTACATGGATAACTATGGAGCATTATATTCCAGAAGGAGAACTTATTTGGGAAAGAATTAAGTACTTCATTTTGAAACCTGCTTTCTTTTTTTTTTTAACCTATGTATCTGAGAGAGAATGCTTAGTAAGTTCACAGACATGGTAAATACACTGAACTACCTACTTACTGCAAATTACATTTTCCATTTCAGAATTTATGGACAGTGGAATCATTCCCTCTCTTCAATTATAATACTTGGATGAATAGTTTGTGCTTCTGGACACACTAAAAATAGATCTGTTTGACTTTTTGAAGTACATAAACATGCAGGTTATAGCTGTATACACACACTTCTCAGTTGTGTGCCTCTTGACATGGTATTTTCGCGTTTGTGAACAGCATCAAAGAAACTAGTACCTGCTTTAATTATTAATTTTGTACCTTTTTCAGTTTCAGATTGTTTTGAAGTAGCTATGCAGTACAATATAATTTGTTCCACAAAGAGATGTGAATAAGGTAAAACTTGGGCTGTGCAGGTTTGTGCTAGTAGAGGTGTTAGGATTTAGCTTGACTTCAGCTGGTTGGCTTAGGACAGATGAGACTGTGTCCTGCTTCCTATATTATTTACACCTCTTCAAAGACAATAATGTCCAGTAATTTCTAGGGAGGGATGGGTCATTGCCAGTTGGCATAAATATGCAAGAAAGCATTCTGCTACACAGAATGTGTCATTATATCGAGTCTGATCATTTGAGATCCTCTCATGCCATGAAAGATCGTGGATCATACTTAGTTGAATAATCATCTTCTTCTTTTTCCCTTGGAAAGGAGGTCGGCTAAAGACAAAGTAAAACTGTGTCAGATTTTAGCATTTGATAAAAAAATCTAGTTGGTCCATACTCCTGTTATTATTTTCCCATCTTAGATGTGAGATAGTCACTCTTAATTACTAAAATTATTACCTGCTAAGTTTGGGTTTCTCAGAATCTGATGAAAGACGTCAAGGAGAAAACATCAGTAAGCATGGAGAAGCTGAGGTAGTCAAAGATCCATGCTCTGACATGCATCAAATGGCTTTGCTATTTCTCAGAGCCACATTATCACCAATAAGCCAACACAGACTCTGCTTTTTTTCTGCTAACGTGGTAAAACAAATCAAGAAATGAAAATAACAACGATTCAGGTTTAATGAAAATAAACTAAAACAGTGCAGCCAACCACTCAATAGGAGATAAGGCTGTGCAAGATACTACTTTTTTTGAAAAGTATTATTCCACTATAGTTTGTAAAAGACAGCAGCATAACAGAATTAGATACACTGATGTGTCTGCATGGAAAAATCTGCTGAAGTCTGCCAAGTTTCTGCTTATAATCTTCTTTAGAAAATCACTTGTTTACTGATGAAGCATGCTGAGTCTTCCAATCTGCTGGTACGGCTAATTTCAAGAGCTAGAAAAAGGGTTTACCAACCCTTCTTTGAGACGGTCAAACTATTGCTTCCACTAACAACACCGTATAATTGAAAAGAAGCAAGGTTTCAAGCTGATGTTGTGAAATATCAGTAAATGGTATTTTATGCATTGCCAGACTGTGTAAATAATGTTTTTGGTAACCCAAGAATTAAAACAAAATTATTTGAGTTTGTAACATCAAATTGTTTTGTTCAGTATGAAAGTAAGCATTTAATTTGTAGACATTTGGAAAGAAAAAGAGATGAAAGGATAGTTTTAAAATGCTGTTAGAAAATGAAGGATCCTTTCTTCTAAGAGCCTTATCATTAGAGCTCTCAGCGAGGTTGCTGGAGAGCCAAGTTCCTTCTATCTGAACAGACTGGAACTCTCCAAAGAGTGCCCTAGCATTCAGGCCATTGCAAAGTCTGTGCCAAGGGTAGTCTCCATCTCTTCTGTTGATGATTTTCTTTTTGACATAAGCAATAAACCCATGGGATACCAGCAGTCGTCTCTGAAGTGATACGTTCCCCACTGAAAAAGAATGAGGAGGAGAGGGACTAAAAGAGACATTTTCTGAACAATAAATTATATTCTGAGAAGGGCTTTCACTTCAGTAAGTGGAGTGGAGAGCAGAGAGTTACACTGGCAGCTCAGGTGTTATTCAGCACAGTAGGTAGTCTGGATCAGGTCACCACAGATGAAGGAAGTCAATGGATTTTGGTAGCCCCTCGCAGGCAAAGGTCTAAACAAACCATGGAGTTACTTTGCTAACGAAGCAGTATTACTTTTTCTTCAGTGTGTTCGTTCCACCACTTGCTACTTTTGCTCAGAACAAGTTGATGAATTTGCAAAGATTGTTATGTTCAAAATATTTTAGTGCCTGACAGCAGAAAGATAAAAATTACCTTGTTCTACCAAGTAAGGACTTATGAGGGGCCAGAGGAGACCACATGTTATCTTGCCATGCTTGTCTTCTTCTTCCACACAGGACTTTTGTAGATTCTCTGCATTGTCTTATAGTCTTACTGAGAGACAGCGTTGACTCCATAACAAGGAATGTGTGACAAAGCAGAACTGGGAACTGTTAGTGTTGCCACCTCTGCAGCCTTCTGCTACGTGCTACCCTCTGTCAAGTGACGTGACTTTTTCCCTCCCATTATTAAGATGCAAGATGGGAGGGAGGATGACAGTAATTACCTCCCTTCCATTCCTATTAGACAAGCATCTTTCTTCTGGGGTGTTGCTATATTCCCAGATTTTTACAGTACCAGAGTGCTGGAACTGTGACAGAACTTTGGACAGCATAATAAGAAAAGATAGGGAAAGAAGGGAAAGACACTGTGTTTTCCTGTTGATACACGAATTTTCAGAACCTTCAGGGCACATGCTTTTACTGAAGGTAAATTGACCCTTAAGTGTAAGTCAGTTATACTATAAAGAGCTGAAAACAGCTTTAATTCTCCTCCTAAGTTTGGTTAAATTTGTTTAGCTCTGGCACATATATTGCCTTTTATGCGATTTCATATATATAATGAGGGAAATGAAATAAAGGTAAACACTGGTCTGACCAGAAGGAAACCCTGAAAAATTCTGTTGAAACTTGTTCTCCCTTCACAAACAAGCAATGAAGAGTCTCTTTGATGAATCCTTTTAATGGAGCATGGATTCTTTTTGTTTTCTACATTGAACTGACTTCCACAGGTTCACCAACCCTGAGTAATTTAGTGACCCTAAGAATATTTTGAAAGAGATCTCTCTCTTTTCTCTATGTTAACCTTTTATTCCTTTCCATTTTCATTCACTTTCTCATTGCTCTTTCCTTTCTTTTTTATTCTTCAGGGAGAAAACTCTATTTTTTTGCAATCTGCAGGGAGAAATTCTCTCCAATAAGTACATAAGTTCCATGCACAGCCTCTTGCATTTATTTATCAATCAGCTATTAAGTGCACCAAAGTGCATACAGGTAGGCTTGCTAGAACTGTTATTCCCCCACTTGTTTTCTCTAAAGCAATTTAATCCATTAGGAAGTAATGTGTTTGAAAACCATATAAAATAGAAGTTTTCCTTTCTCATTTTTATTAAGTAATGTTTACCTATGGCATTAACCCAAAATAGCTGCACAGAGGGTTACAGAGCATTAGTTAATTTTCCCATGTTACTGTATAATATTCTGTGACCTTGTCAATATCTTCTCATACATTCTCTTGATTCTGTTTATTCCCTTCTCTTCAAAGTTTTCTTATGCCTTTTGTCAAAGATCTTGCTTGTACTTCTGCTGACTCTCTGCTCATAGTGTTCTTTCTGCTTAAGGAAGCAAGCGGGTTCAGTTTCACAGTCTATTTCTCATTTGATCCAAATATAGACTGTATGACATATTGCAGATCAGTTGTGACTTCAAGCTATTTTTTCCATCCAAAGAGTGAAAATTTTGAGGAGTAGTGGCATCTATCTGTGAAGAAGTTAAGTTACTGACATTATTTTGGTGAAGTCCAGAAGAGATTTTACAAAACTAATACAAATAGGAAAATGTCTTTGTAATAGAAATTAGGTCTGCTACCATGCACAAAAATGATGTCTGAAGTTCTAGCAGTGGTAATCTTTTTTACCAGGACACAGAAATAATGAAGAATAGATTAAAAAAAAATTAAAGCAAGTAGTGAACTTTCTCACAAATACTTGGATTGTTAATGCAGATACTGATACAGAGACTGATATGAGATTGAGATCTAGGTGAATTGTGGTTAATGCAGATACCCACCTGATATTTTCTGACAGAAAATTATCTGAATGTGACATGTAGCTTAATACTTCTGAGAAAAGGTTAATTTTTTTTTATTATTGTTATTTACTTTTTTTTTTTATTGTGGTGAAACAAATGATACATTTTCCTATTTACAAGAGCATACAGACATTCTTTAGTTGGAGAAAACTCTATTGTACTCAGTATAAATGACAACTTGTAGAAACTGAGAAACAGGACCAGTGAGTTAATCAGGTTTTCAGATGAAAGAAAACCTGACCCAGAGTTTGATCAAAAGATTGACTTTTAAAGGATCTTTATAGTAATAAAACTTTCTATTGAAATAAATCTAAAGAAAAAATGACATAATCCCCTACCTGCCTGCAAACATGTCAGTAGTCCCGCTCAATGTTTGATGCTGCCAATTGGGCTCTGGAAACTTCTGTAACTGGTTGCAACAGAGTAGGTAGTGTGTCTGGACCAAGTGCAAGCTGGAAAAATTGAAGGGAAAAGATGAGAACAGAGCACATTAAGATAGGAATCTCAGCAATGTAGAAGTCAGAACCAGTGAGGACAGCAGACAAGCAAGACAAAAACAGGAAATCCCTCCTCTCTACATGAATCTCTTCTGAGAAGACTCAGAGTAACTAAGTTTTGAAATGAGAGATAAATCACTCAGGAAAAAATGGGAATGAGATGACCTGAATGATTTATGAAGCCATCAGTTGCACCTGAAATAGACTCTGGGAAAGCAGGTGGTTGAAATTAAATGAAATGATAGGTAAGTTATCTAAATGATCTCTAAATAATTTTAAAACAAGGCCTAGGGCTTCTGGCTTGGAATGAGAATGAAGGATCTGACCTGTGCATTGGGTTACATTTAATAAAGGAGAAAGTGATTATAATGGAGAATCATGTTATTTATGGTCATGAAACTGTGAAGATTTTTAGACCCAAAGCTGTTTTGAAAGCACTGTACCAACCTTGACTCAAAACAATGTTGTAACCACCAAAACCACAACTCTACTGCATTTTAAGTGTAATGTATACAAGGAGAATTGATATTGCCCAAGGATATGTGAGGAAAAACTTAAAAGGTTAACTAGATAAGAAACTGGTAACATCTACACTACAAGTGGCAAGGTTTATGGTATAACATGAGAAAGCCACTTCTTGTGGCTTTTTAAAAAAAAACTATAGATCAAATAGATACTCTAGTTGCCCAGTTTTGTGCTAAAATTCTATGAGGAATCAGCCTTAAAATGAAATGAGACCACTTTAGGAAAGGAATTCCTTGAATGTGTTTTAGTTGCTTGAATTGGAAGAAGGTACAAAACTCTTTGTTTCTTCTTCCGCAACAGGGAGAAGTCTGGAACCTGTGGTGGAGGGAAGCCAGCAAGACATGAATATAGTAAGACATAATGTTAATTTAGAAAAGTAGAGAGGTATATTGAAACAAAATAGATAAACTCTTCTCAAAGCACTTCAGAATTGGCATTTACTGAAGTTGGAATATCTGTGACAGCATAATATAGTTACAATATTCTGTATCTGAATTTTCTTAGGGATTACATGATAAGATTTATCCTGAGCTCTCTGTTTCCTGAAACTTCAAAAAAGTTCATTCTTGGGTATAATGAAGTTTGTGACTAAGTAAAGCCTGTTGCAGAGTTAGTCTACTTTCCCATCAGAAGATACCTGAAAGTGAGTTCAGCAGCTGAAAAAGGTAGTACTGAACAAAAAGAGGCTTAGCTATTGGGAGTCAGACAGACTCAGGATTGATGCCTAATATACTGTCCTATTTGGTGTCTGTAATAAAAAAGTGAATAATATGGAGTAGGTCTAGTAGGGAGTAACAAGACAGACTACCATGACATGGCAAGGGACAGAGTGACAGGCCTAACCAAATTTTTATACATTTCCCACTTCCAAGCTGTACTTCTTTCTTTCATTGTAGTGAAACAGTTCAGGCACTGCAGGGGAGAAATGGAGACTGATGAGGATGCAGGAGCGTGGTGCAAAGCTATGTTGATGAAGATAGTGAGAAGGGCTGCTTTCGAAGTAAAATTTAGGAGAACAGTTGGAAGTCTATGTTTGTGTGTGGTTTATATTCCTTGGGTCTACCTCATTTTCGCTTTGAAGATCTGATTCCCAACTTAGTAATTTTTAATGTTCTTAGACTATGTGCTGTTATTAATTTTTTCTTAACAAATATCTTCAAATTACTTTATAAACAGCCACAATATCAAAATAGTGTGGTTTTAATACTTTTTGACTGGAGCAGCTTGAATGTGTTCATAAAATGTTTCAGGCAGTGCAAAAAAAATTGAAGCAGAGGCATAAGAAATCATAGATGGAGAACTTGATTCTACTGTAGAAGTAAATGGGATTTTTGTTTTGGGTTTGTTTTTTTTTTAATGTCCTTTCAATCTAAAAGATTGGACTCTTCTTGGCTGGAAGCTGAAAGTAATTGCAGGATGATGCACAAGGTAAAGGTTAAGAGAACATATGTGCATGAAAGCAAACTCTGGAAGTACTTGCGGGATGTACTGTTGCTAATATAATGGCTAAGACACTTGTACACTTGCAGTTAGACCACATACTTCTTGTGAAAATAATTAAATGTGGTAGCTTTAACATTGTCTTTTTTCTTTTTTTTTTTCTTTTTTTTTTTTTCTTTTTAATTTGCATTCTACTTCAGTAAATTTGGGTGTAATATTTCTGAACTGTGAGCAAGAAGTAATAATAGTAGACTTGTAACAAGAGGACATGGCTGGAACCCAGAACTCCTGTGCACCATAGAGTTACTAAGTCTCTGTACAGAACTTTGCATCTTATTGATTCCCCTGAGCTAATATTTTAAAACATGAACATGGGAGATGCAGTCAGAAAGACTGAGGAAAAGGCAAAGTACATTAATTTTTAATTTTTTTTTTACTTATAACTAGCGGTTTAAATACCTATATGCTAAATATATATTTTTTTAAATAGAAAGGGGCAGTGCAGTAGTCCTGATACGTATGAATTTTCTTTTGCTTGAATAGAACATGAATTCTTTGCTTTATATAGAACAGTGGCTAATGAAAATGTTAGATCCTCTCTAGTCTGGGTGGTACTTCTTCTCTACTGGTACCTGTAGCTATATGATGAAAAACAAAGATTCAATTAAATGTTGGCAAAAATAGAATAACAAAACCTATTGGAACTGGAAAGAACAAAGCTGAGGGGAAATGCCACAACTTTTTTATAACTTGGTACTTTCTTTTACTTGAGAGTTTGCATTCATCACTGCATAACTCATTTAAAAACATGGGAGAAGTAGTAGTGAGTTAATATTTCCTGCACTTTGTAGGGTGAGAGGATTTAAAAATATTGTCTGTAGTGTAGTTAAACATTCTGTTTGTTTTGATTAAAAAAATCAGCTCCTTTGAGCATTGTGCCACATGGCAATAGTGCAGACATCATAGGTCTAATGATAGAGAAAGAAATTACTTACAAAAAAGCTTGGCAAATCACTGGGTCTTATTTGTCAGTAATAGCTATGGAGAAGCAGAAAGGTATGAGATGCTAACTTGGAAAGCTACCTAAAAACCATTATAAAGGTTTCAACACTCCTGAATACTCATCCCAATCTACTTCCTGTTTGGAAAATTTGCAAGGCTTATTCCCTGTGTGAATCATACAATCATAATGGTTTGGGTTGGAAGAGTCCTTAAAGATCATCTAGTTCCAACCTCCCTGCAATAAGCAGGGACACCTTCCACTAGACCAGGTTGCTCAGGGCCCTGTCCAACCTGTCACTGAAAACTTCCAGGGAGGCTGCATCCACAACTTCCTGGGCACCCCATTCCAGTGTCTTGCTGCCCTCACTGTAAAGAAATTCTTCCTAATAATCTAGTCTAAATCTACCCTCACTGAGCTTAAAGTCATTACCACTCATCCTATCACTACAAGTTCTTGTAAAAAGCCCCTGCCCAGCTTTCTTATAGACACCCTTCAGGTACTGGAAGGACACAATAAGGTCTCCTCAGAGCCTTCTCTTCTCCAGGTGAAATAGCCCCAACTCTTGCAGCCTGTCCCCATAGGGGAGGTATTCCAACCCTATGATCATCTTCATAGCCCTCTTCTGGATCTGCTCCAACAGTTCCATGTCCTTGTGTTGGGGGTACCAGAGCTGGACGCAGCACTCCATGTGGAGTCTTTCTAGAGCAGAGTACAGGGGCAGAATCGTCTCCCTCAATCTGCTGGCCATGTTTCTTTTGATGTAGCCCAGGATACCATTGGTCTTCTGAGCTGCAAGCTCACATTGCTGGTTCATGTTGAGTTTTTGATCAACGGACATCACCAAATCCTTCTCCACAAGACTGCTCTCAAGCCATTCTCCACCCAGCCTGTATTTATGCTTTGGATTGCACTGACCCAGGTGCAGGACCTTCCACTTGGTCTTCATGAGGTTGGCATGGGCCCACCTCTCAGGCCTGTTCAGGTCGCCCTGGATGACACCCTTCTCCTCCAGCGTGTCAGCTGCACCACACAGCTTGGGGTCATTCACAAACTTGCTGAGGGTGCATTCAATTCCAGTGCCCATATAGAGGACAAAGATGTTAAACAGCAGTGTGAAGAAAGGCTTTCAGTAATTTTTCAAGTGTACTCATAACAGTGACCTACATGAAGTGTTTCCTGGATATGAAACTTGATCACTATTTATTCTACTTCTTCTTCAGTAGATCTGAAGCAAACTGCTGAGCAGGACTAGAGAATAGTATTACAGGTAAGTTTTAAACCAGCAAAACTCCTTTTTATGATTACTGGCCTGCAGTCAATTGCTAAAGCAGTACTTGCATGAAGCATATCTAACCTTGTATGCCCATCAACTTACCAGGCTGGTGTAGAAGGCAGGGAAGGATTCCTTTATTTGTGTGAAGCAGCTTTATGTCTTTTGAAAGGGTGAAATGCTTTGGGGTTTTCTTGTGTGTGTAGAAGTAGTAAGATGAATTAGATACTAGAACAGACCTAAAATGAGCTTTCATTTTCTATCAGCTACTTTGGCAGTTAAGCATAAATTGATTTTGCCAGTGTTTTTGAGGCAGGCCAGATGTAATCAGCTCATTGAAGAGAAGGTTGATGCTGGTGAGATGAAATGAAAAAGCCAGCATTAAATTAGGTGTTGGCAGGCAAGGGTCAAGGACAGTAAAGGAAGGCGTGGAGTAGGACCTTATGAGGGAAACTTTTGCTCCCCAGGTCTGGATCTTCAGCAAACTCTAGAAGACCTTGAGGGGCTAGGGGCTCAGGCTGAGAAAGACAAAGGACAAAGGTGTGGGAAATCTCTATGCAGTGCCAAGAAGCTTTTCGAAGTTTCAAATCTTTCTCCCATATCTCTATCTGGTTTTAATTCCACTGAAATCAAAGGATTTATGTAAGGATCTGGAACTACATGTGAGAAACATCAATAATTGTATTCTTGAAATGAACATGAGTTCACAGAAATAGAGCATGTCTAGACAAATAGGTAACTATAAGCAGCTAGTTATCGTATTGTACCATAATGTTTGCTGTTGCTTGATGTTGTCAGGGTAACTGCTTTAATTAAGCACATCTGAATTCCCTCTAACCTTCACATTATTCTCAGCTGGATGAAGATAAACCTTCTATTATTGCATATGTGTCAGTCCTTGGAGGCCATACAAGAGAAGAAACTGCTAGCTAGAGCACCTGTGAGTCTATCAGTGTTTTCACTGCTAGAGCTATGCTAGATCTTTACATATGGCCGTTGATTTATCCAAGGAAACATGAAAAATGCATTAATAAATTAAATTGATGACTTATACATACATAAGAATATGAACCAGCTTTCATGGATTTATTTGATGTATAATATTTTAAGCTTTTTTTTTTTCTTTCTCTCCTGTTGGCTCTTTCTTACAAAGTCACAAACAGAACACACTCTGTCTTTTTACATTTATAACAAGAATTTGTATTGGTATTGTTATGTTCTTGAAACAACTTACAGTGCTGGGTTATTTTTGTTTCTGTTGGTGTATTTTTTATGTGTATTTGGTTTTTATTTTTGTTTGGTTGGTTGGCTTAGTTTTGGTTTTGTCTTTTTTTTCCACCACTTGTGACAATAAATTTTGACTACTCCATTCTGTGGATGTCTTCTGGAGTGTGCTTTGTTATTATACAAAGGATATTGGGTCCTTCAAGGGAGCAGAGGTTGTACTGTCCTAGGGGGCTGCCAGCTAAGGGGACTGACTTAATTGAAAATCTGTATTGAAGAATCATACCTGGCTGCAATTCTTGTGATTGTGTGTGGAATGCATTTTTGAGGTGGTGGGAAGAAGGGTGCTGTGTGAGCAGCAAAGCAGTTGAGCACTCTGAAAGACTTGTGTGACTGCTTGATACAGAACTTCTAAGCAGCTCTATAGACAACAGATGATATCATTGTACCTTTTATGCTGTCAGAATGCAGATAATCAGTCTGGATTGTCATTCTTTGAACAGAAAATAGTCAGGTTTTGATTTTTGGGACACCAACACTTGAAAATTTCAACTTGGACAGCACTCTAGAGTCAAAGGAAAAACATTTCATCTATGCATATAACACTGTCCCTAGCTCTTCTATCTGCTGATGTCTCCCCATTCTTAGCAGTGCAGTTTGATAAGTGTTCAAATTTTTTAGCAGCAACAGGAATTGAAGAAAAGTGCAATAAAAAATAAACTGAGTGTACATTTTAAAAGAAGAGAAACAGAGCATATTTATAATATGAATCAGGGAAGAAAGTCCATCTTCCTATGTTCTGTTCTTTTTTGGATTTTGTGTAAATTAAGAAACATGTAAAAAATGTGATCTTAAAAATTAAATAGGAAAGTAACAGAGTTATTTGAGATTAGCAAAATCCCTCTTATCCATATGATCATGCAGATTTATTTGTTGATCCTCAGAAAGAATCATTTTTCTAGTCCTTTAGAATCTGCCTTTACTGTTTCACCAGGCAGAGTACAAGATACCATGTATTGCAAATAGTAAATGATTTACATAGGAACTAATATCTGACTCTAGAAACTTTATCTTCTCATGATAAAAATATAGGCTGTTGCCACCAAAATTGAATTTAGATAGTATTAGAAGAAAAATTTCTTCTAAGGTCAGAAACATTATAAACACATTGACGTGCACATAAACACATGCTCTGGCTGGAGATTTCAGATATTCAAATCAAAGTTAAATTTTCAGGTCTGGAACACCAAACAAAGGTGAACAATGAAGACCTTTGATTGTTTCACCTTGAGATTATACAAGTTAGTCTTGTTATGATAGATTAAGTCACTACCATCTGAGACATTCTATTATTATGTGTGAAAACCCCCTAAATAAACCTATAAGTCATTGTCTAGCTAGAAGGACCAGATGTGCTCTATGTTCTTTGACCATCAGCTATAATGTACAAGTTCTGAAGAAAAGACTTGATCAATAGCCTATGCTCTTGCATTTTGTCTAATCAAAAAATTGTAAAATTTACAGTTTTTAAGGTTTTATTATTTCATTCAAGGGGCTTACCTTACCAAAATGTAAAAGATATCTGAGAACTCGGTTAAGTGATATTGACAATTTTCTTTAAAATATGAAATTAAAGTGGCATATGCAAATTGTTCAAGGAGCTGTGTGTACTTAAGAACAGCCAGTTTAGTACCATGTTGAATATTGTAAGTAACTGGCATATCCATATCAAGGTTTGGGGTTGTTTTGGTGTCTTACGCCAGTCTTCTAAAGTATCCTGAGGTTCACAGCATGCAAAAAAGTACAGTTTTCTCAGGCATTACACAACAAAGAAATTGTCAACTTTTGTACAATACGTTATATTTGGCAATATCTTTTCATCTAATTTACTTTATTAATGTAACAGAAACCATGAGTGTTATCAGTCTTAGAGATCTGAAACAGTGAGAGTGGAGACCTTATACCACAGCTTTCTGAGACATTACTAAAATGATAAAAATTTTCAGAACCTTCTCCAAATGAAGCATCATTCTAAAAGAAACACTGTCTGTGGCTAAATCCAGAAAGGCTACACAGAACTGTTTAGTACTACATGTTTAGAGAAAATCTTTATAATAATCTACCATCTCTATCAAAAGCTGCAAATCTCAGCAAAAAAGAATGTGAAGCTCCTAACAGTTTAGTTTTCCCTAACCCTTACAAAGCATATACTGTAGAATTACTCTTGCTATTCAGTTTTGTACCCACTAGTGAATTAACAGTGCTAATGAAAACAAAGATAAAACATTGCTTATTCTTCTTATGAGTAGAACTTAGCTAGATTTCATTAGGCCAAATACAGCTTTCCTGATGATGGCAATACCACTAAGAATATAAAGGCTTATATAAGGCTTATAAAGGTTTGTGAATATGATCTTCCACAAGTACCCTTGTTTTCACGAACCATTGCCCAGGCTGGAATACTTCTTTACTGTTTTCATTTATATTAAAGAACTACCTTTGGAAATGAGATAGCGTGATCTAGACAGGTGCAGGTAGAGATGTCAGGAAATGCTGGTAATGAGGGCATTGATGCTGTTCTGCTTTTCTTTCTCTGGGCAACCTCTGGATGCTATTTCACCAACACCAATTTTCACCTTCTCAGTCCATTGTTACAAACTTGTAGCTCCTTACTCCTGGAGGTTATGTTTATAACTACAGTATAACTTCCTTTCCATTAGTTACAAGTCTATCTTGAAAGTCTACCTCACAAGAATAAATCACATCATTTATGATGTATAGTGAGAAATGGAAAGGAAAAAAGAAAAGGCAGAAAGTAAAAGGTGAGAGAGTAATTGTGATGGAAACAATGCTGGTTGTGCTAATAGGTCTATTGACACAAAAAGGGGAACAGTGGCCCTATGTAAGTTTAGCCTGGAAATGGATAGAAAGAATCCATACCTTAGAGGATTAAGATCCTTGAATGGACATCTGATAAAAATAGTGGGGGCAACAAGTAACTTCTAAAATGAGGTTAGGTAAACCTATGAAAGGGATTAGGCGATAGTAAGGAAGTGGAGTTGATAACCCAGGAGATTAATTCATTCCTTTTGCCTCTTACACTTTTTTCAACTGGTAGTTTTACTGGAGATTGAGTGCATCACTGAGTCTCATTTCGTTTTGAAAAGTAAATGTCATGTTCAGCCATTATCACAGTAGATTTTCTTAAAAATACTCTTGTAAGGGAGAAGTGCTTTAGATGTCTTAAAATGCTCTTCCTATAGTGTAGATTAATCTGATCTTGATTAATCACATTTTTTGCACTCCCTAGAGACTTACTAGAGAGAAGGCAAGCACAGATAAAGTGAAAGAGCTGTTTGCAGCACTAAGTCCCCACATATATAGTGGAATTAGGTGTATGTACAGACCTCAGTAAGAACATCAGAGTAAAGCAATCCTATTGTCTATAAAAACAATAGAAAATAAATTGTCTTTCTTGTAATTGTGACATCATTTTGAACAATAATAGAGTGTTTCATGCCAGCAAGTGTGAGAGCAGCATTCCTTTGACATAATGTTATCTTTTATGTGGGAAATCACACTTAAAGAAAACATACTAGACTGCTCACATACCTTTTCAAGGAGAAAAGATCCTTGCATCTCAAGTTGTTTTGTCTACTTAGGAAATACAAAACTGGCTCTCCATACAATAATTTAAATGAATAAAAGATGCTTAAATACCTTACAATTTTATTGATACTTACAACTGTCAGGAATAATGGAAACAAACAAGACCTCTCCATTTGTTACTCCATTTTTTATTCCTTGCGTGTTGCGAAGATTACATCAACCCACTACCCTACCTGCTTCCAACCCCACATATATCTGCATGGCCTTGGTGAAGTGTGGTTCTTTATTTAGTAAAACCAAAATATAATCCTTTCATGCCACTGAACTCCACAGTGTAGAGTCTGTTTGTGCAGATCCATAGGCATAGACAAGATTAAAAGACTTGTTATGTAAAAGCACCCTTATCTTCTGCCTGAATCTTTTTGTTCTATGGTTTCCTACTTTTTGAACCACCTCTGTATTAAGATAGAAATCCTGTGTGGCACCATTTTATATTTTTATTAAGTGGCAATCTACTTCTCAGTGATTTGCAATTAACTGAAAAACAACTATTGTGAGTTAGGCATACATGCACAAAGTTCGGAGTTCAATAGAGAACTTTTTCTTAGTCCACAGATTTTTACTCTGACTGTTTGTCAGAGAAGCCAGTGAGAAGGATTGGATGAAAAGACTACTTCAAAAATTGCTTATAACCCACAAGATGAATACATTGTAATGAAGCTAGTGCATATCTGAATAACTAAATTAGTGTAGTTCTTTCAACAAACTTTTTTTTTTCCCAACTGATCTATTCACATAAACACGCACACAGATGGAGAGTCTGGGAATTAATGGGGTTAAAACTGTCTTCAATTTGTTAGAAATTACTAACTTGATTTACATTAATGGAGAGAAAGATCCAGAAGTATCTGCGTGACTGAGACTGTATAGTTCAGATTTTCTTGTTAATTGTTTCTACCAACTGTTCATAGGGTAATATTTTTGTCATTTTAAAGAACTGCCTTTGTACAGTTTGCAGTTTTGAGACGCACAGGGGATCACTCCTCCAAATGTGGTACCAATGCAAGCTAGGTAGTCTTCACTGTAAAGAGCAATAAGGTCTCACCTCAGCTTCCACTCCTCCAGACTAAGCAATCCCATGTCCTGGCTTCAGTTCCCCCCTTTTCCATGTACAACGTGAATTCTTTCACTATGCTTATAGAATTCCATTATCGATTAACGTTTTGGTAAAATATTTTCCAGTTTCTATCTGGTGTTTGATTCTATTGCGTTTCTAGTCTCCATAATTATCTAAATTTTTCTTGCAACACCAATGGGTACACTGAATAATTATACAAATTGAAACAATCAAAATATCAAGTCCTACTAAGAATGTAAAGAGTTGTCTCAACCAAGCTAAGTTTGGAAGCTAAGAGGTCAATTTTTTTCCCAAAGTTCTCTGAATCCCCAACTAATATCATCTTTACTGACTTACTGAAAAACTTGAGTTTTCTTCCACAATTCACGCAAATCTTCCTCGATTCTGCTCTCCTGGTTTACATATACACAACAGCTCTGATTGATAATGGTACAAACCCCTCCGTCCTTCAGGGTTATTAAGTCCAGTGCCATTTTATTCCGTAAAACTGCTTTTGAGAGTGAATTTACCTTTGTCTGAAGACCACTGATGTAATCTGTAGTGATGTTAAATACGGTATCCAGAGTGGCTGAAATATTCACGACAGCTTTCTCTAGTTCACTGACCCCTAACCAAGGGAAAACCCCACTCACAAAACTATGGAATCCAGTTCCCCTTTTTGCTAAGGGACTCTCCTACCATTTAGATCTTATCCAAGGGGTCTGCAGAATTCCTGGGTGAGGTTGTGAATGATTATAGATCTCATCCTGAGGGATTAAATGCCCGATTGTACACATTCCCTTCCATTCTGCAGGGAGTTGCTTCCTACTAATGTCATCTCCGCACCTCCACCAATAATAATTGGGTAGCCTACAAGGCCCCTGGTGGCCATAAGGCTGGCTCCATAGAAAGTTCCCACACTGTGCCATCCATACTGATAAGATTAATTTCCCATTATGTCCCAACCTCAGCTTACATAAGTTTGCAATTGTGTGCAACTACAAAAATCTATGTATGTAACATTCACTCCTGTCAGACCCTATGTGCCTACTTCTACTGTAGTCTGATTTACCCAATAATCATTCCATCCATCATTGCAAGTACAGTTATTACAATTGAAACAGGTCCATGGACAGCAAGGGCAATTTTTTTGATCTATTCTTCCAACTACAGTTATTATTGCTAAACAGAAACTGAATTTTGGTATGCTCTAATATTTGTAAATTGAATTTTGGGCCAAACCCATAGCTCAAATTATCATGAGAACAATAACCTCCAACAAGCCTTTTCCAAAATTCAGGCCAGGGATTGTCATCATAGTTCCAATGAGTTGAGGCCACCCTGTGTAGAGGCAGCCTCATGTGTCCCTTAGGTATGGCAATAAAAATCCAACAGTCTTTAGCCTCGGTAGCACTAATTAGCATTTGGATAGTTTCAAAATGTATGGTCCCAAGCAACAACAATTTTTACAATAATCAACATAACAATAAAATATATGACCTCCATTTTACTGTTTTTGCAATTTTAACTTAAGTGGACCTAAGGATTCTGATGTCCACTATTTGTCTAGAGCTCTCTTCACTTGAAAGTAGTGGATCTAGGCAGGTCTCTCCTTGATCTTAACTACAGTGAAGGTGGTCAACAGCACCTGGTAAGGTCCATTACATTTTTCTGAAGGGGGTCTCCTGAAAAATTCTTAATACATATCCGGTCCCCAGGGTTAAATGGATGAATGAGATTATCTAGTCCTCTTGCCCTGGTGTCTATTACATGACTGATAATTCTGTCTAATTCTTTGCTTAGGACTATTATATATTGTGTCAAATATTGCTCTCCCACCTGGTTCAAGTCTTCTTCTTGATATGGCATGTAGAATGGTCTGCCATATAAAATTTCAAAAGGACTTAAGCCTTCTTTGGTCTACAGCTTGGTTCATATTGTTAACAGGGCCAAAAGTAATGCCTGGTACCAGTACATATTAGTTTCTTGACAAATTTTAGCAATTTGCTGTTTAATTAGACGATTCATTTTCTCTACCTGTTCACTCACTTGTGGCCTATTAAGAGTCTGTAACTGCCATTTGATTCCTAATGCCTTGTTAATCTGTTGTGTAATTTCAGCGGTGAAACGTGTTCCCTGATCCAAGGACATTAGAGAAGGTACCCCAAACCTCAGTATTATTTCATGTAGCAAGGCCTTTGAAACTTCTCTAGCTTTATTTGTTTGACAAGGGAATGCTTCTCGCCATCCGGAAAAGGTATCTGTTAGTACCAATAGATATCTAAACCTCCCTTTTCTTGTGAGCTCAGAAAAATCGATCTGCCAGTGGTCCCCTCGAGCATTCTCCTTTCCAATCTGTTTCAACTGTATTCAATTACTAATACTGGGATTATTTTTCAAACATATTTCACATTGTCATGTTACCTGCCTGATTGTTGTATATAAATTCTTTCTGACCAATCTCTGATTCAGAAATTTATATAATGGATCTGCTCCCCAGTGAGTCTTGTTATGTTCCTCCCTCACAACTTCCCATGCTAATTTGGCAGGGACTACTATCCTGCCATCCTCTAACTCTATGGACATGGACAACTCCAAAAGCATACTTGGAATCTGTCCATATGTTTATCTTTCTATGTTTCACTAGTTCCAAGGCACTAGTGAGAGCAATTATTTCAGCCTTTTGGGCCGCTGTCCCAACAGGTAGTGGCTGAGACTCGATTATCTTGTGCGTTGTTGTTACTGCATACCCAGCCTTACGGTTCCCTTGTTGGATGAAACTGCTTCTGTCTGTGATTCTTCTGCATATTCCAGTGTCTCTTCTGTTAGATGTGATCTGCTGGAATATACCATTTCCATGGTCTCCAGTCAGTCATATAGCAGTGGTTCAGATGTCTGTCGTCTGAGGAAAGAGGCTGAATTCACCATATTAGTTACTTCAATCATATCATCAGATTCAACACCAATGGCCTGATATTTCAAAAATCAGGATGGGGATAGCTAATGATTTCCTTTTTTGTTCTAATACCAAAGACACAGTGTGAGAAAAGAGCACTGTAACCTTTTGAACCAGAGTAAACTTCCAGGCTTCTTGGATGTTCATGATTAATGCAGCCACTCTCCACAGGCATCCTGGCCATCCTTTGCTTACTTCATCCAACCGCTTGGAGAAGTAGGCTACAGCTTTTTTGTATGGTCCCAACCTTTGGACCAGTACCCCTAATGTCTTGTACCTTGTCTTTCATATGAAAACAACCAGAATGGCTTGGGGATGTCTGGGAGTCCTAAAGCTGGAGCCTCCATCAGCTCTTTTTTCAATTGCTTAAATATACTCTTTGCCTCTGGAGTCCAAACTAAGTCAGGGGAGGCTTCTTTGATCAGTTCATAGAGAGGTTTTACTAAAATCCCATAGTTATGTATTCATAATTGACACCATCTTGTCATTCCCAGAAATGTGTGGAGGTCTTTTACCATTCAGGGTTCACGTATCCTGCAGACAACTTCCTTCCATTCCTTCCCTAGTCCCCCAAATCCTCCCGAGGCTTCATATCCTAGGTAGGTAACTTGTTTCTTCACTATCTGGGCTTTCTCTTGAGAGACTCTATGACCACTTAGTCCAAGAAAGTTGAACAAGCTTACAGTTCACCTTAAGCATTTTTCTTTGGTTTTGGTTGCAATAAGAAGATCAACATACTGTAGGAGGGTTCTGTCTTCTGATAGAGGTTCCCAAGTTTCTGACTCCTGGGCCAATTGGTTGCCAAATATTGTAGGGCTATTTTTGAATCCCTTGGGGTAACACTGTCCAGGTGAGTTGGGTTTTCCTCCCCGTCTCAGTGTTCTCCCGTTCAAAAACAAATATTTTTTGACTGTCTTCTACTAATGTGAGACAGAAGAAGGTATCCTTTGAATCTAAGAGTAAACCAAATTTGATCCTCCCTGGGCTTTGTCAATAGGGAATATGGGTTAGCTTTACCCTAACTGAGCTAGCTCTAAGCTTTAATTTAACTGTTACTGGTTTAGCATTTTTAGCTCTCCCAGGTATCTCAGAAGCTGACATTCTTAGGAATATCTGGTCCAGTATTTCTTGAGAAATTAAATTCCTTTTTTTCAGTTTGGATTGGTAACTAACTTAAAGTTTGAATTAATTGATCTTCTAAAATTTGAAATTCCACTCCTGTGAGTTCCAATTGTTCAAGCAAATCCTGCACTAACAAGGGTTTAGGGGAATTTGGCAAATATTGAAATTGGTGTTTTACAATTTGTTTTCCCAAATTAAACCTCAGTGTTTTCAAAAAATATGCTTTTTCTGGTTGACCAGTAGCTCTCATTATGCATACAAAATTCTTATCTACAGGTGTTAATTCTGAATTCAAAACACAAAAAGAAGCTCCTGTATCAACTAGGAATTCTACTTCCTTTCCTGTTTTCCCTAGCTTTATTTTAATCCTTGGATCCGCTGGGGTAGATGCCCCAGGCCCCATCAATCTGCTTCTGCAGTCAGAGCCTGCCTGTGCTTTGGGCATTTGTTTTTCCAATGTCCATCCTCGTTACAAAATGCACTCTGGTTTACACCCAACATGTCTCTCTTTCATCCTACAGAGTTTCCTAGTCCTCTCTTTTCTTTGTTCTAAAACTATAAATCCCTTCTCCTGTTGCTGATCACGATTTCAACAAACCTTCCTGGCCATCTCCTTTTGTATTTCTAATTCCCTGTCCACCCTGTCTCCTGGCTCTCATTCTTCCCGATTTACTCTTTTCTCTTAAAGGAGAACAGATCAGGGAAGGAGTCACTGTCCTTCCCATGCCTGTGCTGTCTATGTCTCTTTCTCTCTCTCGCCTTTCCTTTCCTAATACTAACACCAAGATTGCTTGGAACTAGCTCTGAACTTATATCAGTACACTAATATGCAGTCCAAAGGTCTATTC
>WUAM01000179.1:22898547-22916913 GCA_024336885.1 Actenoides hombroni
TTCCCTTTCCCTTTCCCTTTCCCTTTCCCTTTCCCTTTCCCTTTCCCTTTCCCTTTCCCTTTCCCTTTCCTTCCTTCCTTTTTTCTTATATGTTCCACTGGTCTAATAAAAATAATTTTTTTTCTGACAGAAACCACTTCCAAATTAAAAATAACTCTACTTGGATTTTTTGTCTAAAAAGTATGAACTGGTACATTATGAACGGAAATGAACAGAAGCAGCTAGTATTCTTAACATTGAAAATATGTCCATACATTTAAATGACAAACAAAAAACCCAAACAACCAAAAAAGAAAACAACAAAAAACCCACAAACAAAACAAAACCAAACCAAAAAAAACCATCGAAAAACAAAACCAGAAACAAACAACCAAATAAAACCCACAAAAAAAACCCCATCACAAACAACAAAATAACATAAATAATAAAAGCTTTCTAAGTAAGTTTATATTTTGGATTTAGATCCATTTATGTATTGGACCAAAGCAATGCTAGCAGTTACATTAACTGTAGGATGGCTGATGATTTATAGTATTTCTCATATTGATCACTTAACACATTCTAATAAGCAGAATTAAGCAGATAGAAACTAGTATCCTTTTAAAGATCAGAATATTAGTTATTAGAATTTACAATGACATGAATGCTATATTCAGCCAAGAGCTTTGAATTTATCACAAATAAGTTATTCCTTCTTACGTTTAACTTCGTTACCAGGATAATTTAATTAAATAATCTTCTTTCCCTCTCCTGTTCAAGGCCAGAAGACTGCCTAAACCAGAATAATTCAAATTATAAGCCTGCAATTTAAGATAGATAATTACAGTGCAGAATTGTGCAGATAAATAAGCAGAAAGAGATCTCTCCAGAATCCTCAACTAATTCTTGAGTTCTAGCTACATTATGAGCATTTTACAGGAAAGAAACAGTACTTTGTCTTTCTGACAGCAAAGGTGAGACTGACCATTAAAATAGCAGCCATCATGCGTGCCAGGAACAACTTTGTTTAGCATGTGTTTAAAAACCTCAAGAAGATAAAAGCCACCACCTACTGTCTCAATGACAGCAGTCCAGTGACAAGGGGATTTGTATTTTGAGGACTAATCCTTAGCCAAATCAGAAGTTTCTAGTCTTCTTAGAACAATGAGGACGTAAATTCACATTGCATGTCTATACTGGAGCCATTCTGAATTTTTTTTTGTTTTTCAGAGTTGTGCAGTCATGGAAGCACTTGCTGTCCATTAAATGTATTTTAGCTTTTCATTATGTGTAAATATGGGCTAGATTATAAAAAAGAAAATAGGTTTAGTAGCATTCTCTTACTGTTTGGGGCTCTTTTTTTTTTTTTATGATGAAGACATTCTTCCATTTTAATCTAAATGAAGAAGAAGAGGCTGGATGTGTTGGACGGTATTTATTTAAATATTTTAGAAGGTTATCACAATATCTTTTTTCATATGCTTTATATGAAATAGAACACAAAACACACAAGTAAAAGCAACAGAAATTACTAAAAATCCCTTTGCAGTTGTATAGTGAGAAAGTAGATCTGTATTATAGTTTCTTTTCCTGTGTGAAATTAGAAAGAAATATTGGAGATAAACAACTGACAAAACTGGAAGTGTTTTTTATTTAGTTTAAAATATATAATAAAGCCCACAAATGTATAAGATGAGACAATTAGGACAATGTGACCCTTGGGTATAGATAATGATGGCCTTCTAAAAATAACAGGTTTTTTTATTACGTTACTTACCTTCTTCCCCAAATATTTAACAGATGTGTCAAGAAGTAACTTGCTGACTAGACAAAAGAGATTTATTTTTCCTGTCAGAAAAAGAAAGTACTCATTGTAATATTATTGAGAACCAAAAAAATTAGTTTCAGTGGACTTTTCTTTGAAGACTTGGGTTTATGTTACAGAAAATTAATTCACTGAAATGCTGAAGTAATATGTTACTGATATGAAATTCATGTTCTTAAGATAATAACAGAGTTAAAAAGGGGAAGCTTCTCTAGGGAAGCAGTTCCACAGTTTCTCTTTTGAAAATAATTGATGAAGAATACTTCAAAGACCCTAAATGTTTCTCTTGTTTATGTTTATTGAGACATGACTGATAAGAATGATAGATGCTTTCTTTATGCTTAAATGTATTCTTCCAGAGAAATAGAAATCACTGAAGAGTTCTGCCAGGGTGACCATAGGAGTTTCCAGTTCATCTCTTTGAGGGAAATTTTCTGGCTCTTTGGTGTTGTCTAATGCTTCTCACTGTATTTGTTACCTGTGATTTTACCTGTCACAATTGGTCATTTTAAAACAAACTGAATGCTCCATTTAGTTGAGCACAAAATATTTCCATGACAGGAGTTGTTTCTGTGTACCTTATGAAGCAAAATTAAACATTTAACTTTCATATCTCAGTTTAAACAAGAGATACGGATAACATTTTTTAAGCTCTACCCCTTTTAGTTTTTATCAGATGTTATGCTGTCCTGGTTTGAGTGAGAACAGAACTAATTCTGTTCTGTAATTTTACTTTTCATCTCAGTTCTTCTAACTGCACTTTCTGAAGTTAGCAGCCTGTTGTCACAGGCAGTGTCTGCTTCTAGCAGTGACATATGCAAAATTAGAATTTTAAATTCTGAATGTAAAATGTGTGTCACCTGCAGGTTGCCTTTATAATTTAGAATTTTAATTCAGTTCTAGCTAGTATTTGTAGCTATTATCTTATAATAATGAGTTTAATTGACATATATTCTTTGGTTTCATTGTATCCCAAAATTAAAGACTAGTTTCCAAAAATATAGTCAAAGCTAAATAACCAGTATATTAAATACCAACTCCACATAAGCCTTAAAAGGCTGTGTATTATGAAGTATTCTTTGAAAACAGTTGTAATTAAAGATCACTTACATTGAGATTTTTTCTTTCCTATTCTTCATTTTAATTAGCTTTAAAGAGAAAATAATATCCAAAATTTAAATTGTAATTCCCGTATTGCATTCATAAAATGCATTAGAGCATAAATGCGAAGAGCTTTATTGTGATTACTACAGGATAATCGAGTCTCCAATTCTCATGAAATGTTCAGCTTAGTTTTCAAAAATATTTTCAAGGCTTCAGTTAACACTACAATCTAACATATAAGTCATAAAGGAGAAAAATACTGGATTTCTCTTTGATTTCCACATCAGCAACACATGCGGAATGCCAAATTGAACAGCACAAGCTTAATATTTCTTAAAGTGTCCTCAGGATACACCAGAAGCAGTTGTGTTTGAATAATTTAAGGTATTAGGCCCGTAAAGTTACTATTGCACATGAATTAAAACTCTGTTATAAATAAAAATCTAATTGCAAGTACCTGTCATTTTTTGTGAGAGAAAACTGAAATTTGCTAAAATATGAGTCTGTTTTCATTCATGTATTTACAGTTATGTACCTTGATTTTAACATCGTGTTATTTCAGTTCAGAAGATAAAATTATAAAGAAGGTAGACATTGATTAATTAATTGTAAGTTTATTTTTTAAAACTTACATAAAGAAAAAGAAAACCTGTACAAATGGATACACAATTAAGTAGTGTATGCATGTAATACAATTTTAAATTGTATTTATAGTTAAGGTTGTAATTTTGCAAGAGCCTTGATCTAACAGTCTCCAAATACATTTTATTACCATACACTACAAGATTATGTTTGCAAATCATAGAGTTAGTGCGTACTTAGCTCACCAGTTGTAACTGCAGTAGACTTTATACTAATTCTGCTGTTCCCCCTGGTTAATTTACTTCATAAATATTTGGAAAAATTCTTTAAAGGAAGAAAAAATTATAAATTACAGCTGTAGACATCTTCAACTATAGCTATTGAGCCAGATCCTTATACCTGTAGTAATGCCTTAATCACAGAATGTTTGGGTTTGGAAGGGACCTTGAGAGATCATCTAGTCCAATCCCCCCTGCCAGAGAAGGATCACCTAGATGAGGTCACATAGGAATGTGTCCAGTAGGTTTTGAAAGTCTCCAGAGAATGAGACTCCACAACCTCCCTGGGAAGCCTGTTCCAGTGTTCTGTCACTCTCACAGTGAAAAAGCTTCTCCTAACATTTACTTGGAACCTCCTATGTTCCAGCTTGCACCTGTTGCCCCCTGTCCTATCATTGGAGATCACTGAGAAGATCCTGGCTCCATCCTCCTGACACTTGCCCTTTACATATTTATAAACATTAATGAGGTCACTCCTTAGTCTCCTCTTCTCCAAGCTAGAGACACACAGCTCTCTCAGCCTTTCCTCATAAGGATTAATGCCTTTAAGGATTGATCATATCATAGATATACTCAAGTATACTGCAGAACTCCATTAAAATCTCGCTTAAAATTACCAGTTGAGTCTGTTTAATGTCTGTATACTTTCACTGAGTCATGGTTGTCTGCCAAAATCTGCCACTGGGTCTTTGGGTGAATGGAGAAGAGCTGCTTTTTCATATATATGTCTATGTTAGTAAGGGCAGCTCTAGCATATGGAGAGTTTAGCCATCTTGCACCAAATAAGATCTCACTACATATGGCAACTTCAGGGCTTCATGTTTAGAAGACTGAAAGGAAATGGTACCTCAGAAGTTACAAATAAGATAATTAACACATGTAGAAATTTTTCTCTGGCATAAACTATACTATTTAATGTTGAGCCTCTGAAATGGTATAGGATAAGCTTTCATTGAAAAAAAGAAAATTTAATGAGTAAAAGAAAGACAGGCTCATTTTGATTCAAATTTCATCTCTGGTTCACTGTTCAAGATTCTTTCCTGTGTTAGTTCTATTGATGTTGATGAACCTGTATGACTAATAAATGTGAGCCACTGAATTAGGGTGATACTAATGGCCCTTCACTGACAGCCTGGACTCTAATATCCAGGTCTACCGGCCACAAAAGCTTGTGTACTTTCTTTCCAGTCAATCAACATGATTCTTAACATATCATGACAGTGAGTTCTCTTTGTTCCTTGTCAGGGTTATGGGGTGGAATTTTTTGTTGTTGATTTGTGGTTTGGGTTTTTTTTCACCTTCAGGACTGCGTATCTTTTATGATAATATTGTAATAACGGTAACAAAGACAAAAGACATACCATAGTGATAGATGTTGACAATCTTTTTTAAAAAAGAAAACTAGGTTATGATAGAAAATGAACAGTAAAATGCACAAGAATTAATTGTATTTTTTTTTCCAACATATGGTTGTTTATTGTCTAAATAGTTTTTCAGAATATGACTGAATAGCTTGTTTCTCAGTGAAACTGAAATAACTCTTGTATTATAAATGTTGTCAACAATTTAGCCAGTTACCTATGGTTTCACCAGCTAATCTAGCTCAATACCCAAGCCAAAAGGCAGTACATTAACTTTAATATCACAACAGAAATGAGGTGATCACAACTGATGATGTTGTTAAACTACTTTGTATGGAAAAGCTGCAGCTCAGCTTAGACACTTTTGTCATATTAGAAGCAGGCACTGGTTGATCTTAAATACAGTCTTTATATATCCATGGACCTGCTTGGGCATACCATCGTCTTCTAGCATCTGATATAGCTCTCCTGTGTTTCTAAAGGTTTACACTGAAATTCTGAAATCTGTTGGACCACTCTCCAGTAGTGTTGAAGTAAACAGCCACCTTGTAGCAACAATATTCATGCAGATATGCAAACACTATTACCATGTAATTTCAAGCCTAGTCCTGGAGTTAATAACAATGGGGAAAGTTAAAAGCAGAAAAATTTAATCTGTAGCAGCATATGAAAATTAGAGGGAAGTGATAGTAGGCAGAGGCAGCATAATTCACGCAAGTTGTTTTTGGACCATCCCTTAATTATTTTAACATAACTTTTGAAGTAGAGTTGGTGAGTTAACCTCAGAAAGCAGCAAAGCAGCACACAGCCACTCACCTACTCCTCCACCCCATCAAGTGACCCAAAAATACAGAAAACAAAATGAATGTCAAGATTTTTTAAAAATAATCTCACTACCACAGTGTCGACAATGAAACACAAATTTCCTAAGCCTAGTCAGTATAAACTCTTGTCCTCTGTTACAAGATTAAGCTGTTGCATAGTCCCAAACAGGTAGAAAGCAGAAAATACTGTCTGCTTACACCACAACTTGCCCACAGAGTAACCCCATCAAGATTGGGAGGGTGTAACAGTATTTCTACAACTAACCTTTTGATTGCTTGTGGGGATGCCTGAAGCATGGAAAACTGAAAAAGAAAAGGAAAACAAGACAAAGTTTTAAAGCATTCTCAGTACATGTTCACACACACACAAAGAGAATACTTTTTATCTTAATCCAATGATTAGTCTTCTAAACAATTGCATTTTAGAGACTTCTAACCCTGCTCAATTGACAGATGTCAGAGCATCTGGACTGTTAACATTTTTATGAGTATGACTTCTGGGTATGTGGTATTTTTTCTAGAGCTGCTATATATGGTAATGCAACAACAATGATCTCTTTAATAGGCAAGAGAGTTTTCAAAGAGTTAAAGTTCAAATAGAGACTTTTTTTTTTTTTCTCTCAGTTTAAAAAGACCCACTAAAAAAATCTTTAAAATTAATCTTTACAATGTTGAATGAAGGACACCATAATATTGAAGAAAAGCCCCAATTTGTTGTAGAGTGGTGATGGAAGTTAGATTTTTAATACCCATGGGTAGAAACCTAAGAATCCATTTATTTTCAGAAATGCTGAATAACACTGGTATAGTAAAGTCTGGATGAAAGAAGGAAACTGAAAGAGGTGTAAGATTTTCTTCGAGAAATTCAGATGTAATAGCTGACTCCAAACATATTCTGATATCTATCAAGTGGGTGGCTAATGAAAAATTCAGTTGATGAAGGAAATTTAATAGGAAATATGTAATAAGTTGCACCAGATGGAAGAAAGAAGTAACTAAAAAAAAAAAAGGAAAAAAATTACTTTATATTAAAGGTGTCAAAATTCAAAAATTTTTTTTTCACATAATAGTAAATAGTCATCTCATAGATAAAGAGCATGATATTCATCAGTATTCATCTTATAATCCTGAGAATGTCTAATTCTGCTGTATTTCCCATTAAGTCATATCAGCCTTGAGTTATTTTACCTACAGTTAATTGCAGTGGTTTCCTAAAGCACTTGCAGTGAAAAATAAGAAAACTGCATTCCATGCTGTAGTTACCTAATCTCCAAAATTCACATGAGATCTATACACTGGCAGTTATGCAGTTTTCTAGCTGTAAAGTTATTTTGAGCTATATATTTATCTTCCACACAAATACATAGGATCTAACTACTACAAGTTAAGCATCTTAGTCACATCTTCTTCCAATTTCTACTTTTTGTGCTTTATGCCAATTGTCCACACCAGAGAGCAAACCATTAACTGAGTTGAGCTTAGCCTACAGACGGTGCATACAAGAGGTTTTCCAACCTGTGTAAAAGGATGAATCCCTTTTATGACATTGAAATCTTGCCTTTTGAATTAGAGGAAACATAGCTGGTCGTGTTCCTTTCCTCAAGCAAAAAGATTATGTTACATTTTAAAAGGGTACAGGATGCAGTACTGATCTGTGGATGCTTGAAAAAAAATGAATTCTGATTTCATTTGACCTAAGCAAGCTGCCTCAGGGTATCTTGTAATAGATTGGTGGGAAAGAGAGCTTCTCTCCAGCCCCTGTGGTGACTCTTCAAAACTTGCTTTTCTGGCTTTGAGTGCAAGTGAGGGTATTGAATTGATGAAAAGCTGGGTTGTCAATAAGGAACTCATTTTGTAGTGTGAGTTTCTTCTCTCATCATCAACAGCATTTTGAAAAGCCTCCTGGGCATGCCCACATCAATAATTTTACAAACTTTCTCTCTTGTATGTTTTTTTCCTGCATCAGGAAGGGTTTGATCCTAAGAACCTAATCACCGCACAGTGAATCATCAGAACATTGACAAGTTCAGAGTCTGTGGATCTTTTCATTTCAAGTGCTCCACGCACAACACCTCTGACAGTTGTAGTTGTCCATCACTTCTTGAAGTCTTCTAACAGTAGTTTTCTACCATGTGAAACTTAGGTGAGATGAGTCTAAATTGACATAATCCAATTTGCAGTCATCATTAGTTGCATTGTTTGAGTGTTCCATTTTGAAGTTTCACACATGGAAAGAAAAAACACTGAACACCTGAGTTCCAGGATTCCCTGATGTTTTTCAGATATGTACCCTCCAATGTTAACTGCAAGTCCACTCCCTGTTTAAATTCGACATCCCTTTGTATTATCAAAGCAAAAAAGATTAAAAAATGAATAAAAAATTAATACAAGACGTAGTTTGTACCCATGTCATAACTTGACGAAAGACTATGAGTAACTATAGACACCCAATGATAGGGCTTAGAACTTTTTTCTGCATTTTAAGGCAGTTAATATGGTAAAGCATAGAAACTACAACACAAATACTTGCATAATAAAGTAATGACAAACAAATGACCAGTCAACAAGACTTCAAGAATGCAAGAATTCTGTGAAGAGCTGGGTCTTTTTTTAAGATCTTGTTATATTTAAACACCTGTATAAAGTAGTCTTTGCAGTTACAGGATGTATGAACACTTATTTCCATTTTAGTAGGTATGATGGTAGTGGGTGCTGCTTAGACAAGTTCAAGTATACTAATCAAAAAAACCTTTTTAATGAGTTACATTAGAGTCATGTTCCAAATAAGTGTGTATACAAATCTGATTTTTTTTATAAAATGAAAATTATGGGAAAACATTTGTATCGAAACACGTAAGACAACAAACATATTTTAAAGATTGTCTGTTTCTATAACTAAGCATATTTTTTTCCCTTACATGACTAATATTAATCTTTTTACTTCCATATAGATTTTTTTTTCTAGCCTGTTTGAGTGTCATGGTTTAACACCATCTGGCAACTAAGTCCCACACATCTGCTCACTCTCTTGCCCCTGGTGGTATGGGGGAGAGAATCAAAAGCATAAAAGTGAGAAAACTCATAGATTGAGACAAAGACAGTTTAATAGGTATAGGGAAAGCTGCACACAAGCAAAGCAAAACAAGGAATTCACTCACCACTTCCCATTGGCAGGCAGGTGTTCAGCCATCTCCAGCAAAACCAGGCTCTATCACATGTAAGAGTTACTTGGGAAGACAAACTTGATCCCTGCAAACATGCCCCCTTCCTTCTTCTCCCAAATTTATAAGCTGAGCATGATGTCATATGGTCTGGAATATCCCTTTGGTCAGCTGGAGTCAGCTGTCCCAGCTGTGTCTCCTCCAAACTCTGCAGCCACAGCCTACTCACTGGTGGAATGGGGTGAGGATCAGAAAAGGCTTTGACTCTGTGCAAACACTGCTTAGTAATAATGAAAACATCCCTGTGTTATTAACATTGTATTCAGCACAAATCCAAAACATAACCCTGTACAAACTACTATGAAGAAAATTATCCCAGCCAAAAGCATCGGGGTGAGACATGTATTTTATTCAACAGAATAAACTGCTTGTTCTATAAAATCTTATAAACCCAGGCAAAAATTTCTCCTTCAGTTATTCAATTATACTTGATTTGATTACACTAGCACAATTAACCCCCTAACATTGCAATGTACGTGGGACTGAAGTACCTCTATTTTCTAAAAAATATACGAATAGATGTTGAGTTAAGCATAGTCAGTTTATTCTTCGGAGTGAAATAGTATTATATTTTAATAGTGACTGCACTGAAATAGATTATTCTTAAAACAAAAAAGAACTATTCTTGACCTCAGGTATAGCCTCTAATGATATGTTTCGTGGTCTACAACATACATAAGAAAATTAAAAAAACCCAAACCACAACAGTTTATATTTCAATGCAGTGATGAAAATTGAAAGATAATCAGCTGTGCTTATTGTGTAAATAAAGCTTTTTGTCAAATAGACAAAATATTTTAAACAATTCATATTCTCTTTTTCACTAAAACATCACTTCCAAGTTTGGGAGTTATGAATATGAGGCAAAAATGTACTATTCTTTAATTCCAATTTCACTTCAGGTGTTTGAAAAGCTTATGCTTCCACAGGTTAAGATCCTTATAATCCAATAACGAAAGACAGCTCAGAGTTAAATCTGAGCTAAACAGGTATCAAGAAGCAGGAGAAAAAGACAAAGCACAGACAGATGAAATGAAATTTCTCCATAGCATCTGAAAGCATCAGAGCTATGGGTAAAATTTCCTTAGTCTATCAGGGCTACCACTTGTCTGTAATTAGTATAAAAAGCTCAAATAAACTCAGGAAAAAATATTTTTTAATAATTTTTTGTATATTTATAGGGGTAATCTCAATTTAGGTGCAGTTAGATTAATTTCATTATGATTTGCTATTTAAATGCTATTTGGTATCAGATAGGAAATTAGTCATCTATTGAAAAGCCTTTGGTATCCTGTTAAGATTGATTCTGAATTCTTCAGGACTTTGTAAGTGATATTAAGATTTCTAATACAATACTGGCCTAAAGACCTATACAACTGGGATGGGAAAGCACTTTGCAAAGTTAAAAAAAAAATTGCTTTAAAAATGGAATTTCTGTTTGTATACCAACAATGTAATGAACATATAAATGTGACCAATTAATTTTGTGTGATATATTAACTGAATAACTGACAAGAAACTTCTTAAGCTGAAATCTGTAAACAAAATAGTCAGCAGTTTTCAAAGAGATTTTTTAAAGTACAAAAAAATTTTTGTATAACAATAGATACAAATGCAGAACTGAATGCTGGAAGCTTCCTAGCTTGCCTACATAGCAACTTCAAACTAAAAAGATCAAATTATCCATGTGCATAGTATGCCACATATGCTGCAGAAATTCTCCAGTCCTGACAGGGCTAAGTCTACCTGTGTCTAATGAGGATCCCAAAACTGTATTTCACACTATAAGCACTGGATTTGATGTATTTCAGAAAGAGTTGCAAAACTTCCCTTTGGGAGTTTCATACTGAGGATCTCAGACCTTGGTTCTTTAGTGATTATATCCCAGAGACCATGTATTTACTCCTTTTTTTCAGTGACAATAATTACAGTGAAATACAGCATTGTCCCAAACCAATATGCAGAAGGATAATGCAACTTGCTCTGGTTTAGTAAGTAAAATATCATTTTACAAGAACAGAGTTAACATAAAGCTCTATGACACCCATCTGTATCTCAGATTACAAAAGTAAGTAGTTGAAAACTTCTGCTTATTTCCATAAACTATATTCTTTATTTTCCTTATGAGTAGATGACAGTAAGAAAGGAGATCTACTGACCTGCACACATTAGCTCACTACAAGACTTTGTGTACATAATTGGCTGAACAGTAACCTCCAGTATCCTTCTAAATGTCACAGGCCTTTTAATCTGAATTAAGTACCTTAAGGCTGAGTTGTTCATCACTGAAATACAAAATAAGCCCTTGAGAGTTGCAAGCATGTGATTCTGTTGCTAAAAATGTAAAATAGAAGGCATATTAGAAGGGCTTATAAATAATAATGCATAAAGGACAGCATAGTCAATTTAAATTAAATTTCTGCATTAGCTTATTGTAATGAAGTTATTCCTATTATGACAGATAAAAGTGATGCATATAAATAATGCTATATGTTCAATATTTATTATTCATGTTTGACATATGCATACAGAAAGACTAATTGTGCATTCTACTTCCCTGTGGCAAAGTGTAAAATTGTTATAAATTAATAACTCACAAATTGTCGGACAAATTAAAAGCAATCATACATGTTAGTCTCTTGACTTATAGCTGGACTTCGCAGGTTCTAGACATTGTCAGTTACGATAATCCTCAGTAAGTCTTTCTGTTTAATTGCAAACCCTCTTGTATGCATATGATTTAATAATTCATGCACACTGCTATGCTGTTTGTTGTGATAAAATTTTTATCTTTGCATACTGGGAGCAGATGAGGACTAGTATTAGCACTCAGTTTATTCTTCCCAATAGTTCATGACATTTACATTGGTCCCCTGTGATCATTAATATGCCAATCCAACAGTTATTTTCAACCATCCTTTTGGATGATTGGCACGCTGTCTGTGAAAATCCTTTCTCATAAATTGAAGCCAGCAATATCCCAGTGCTTTGCTGGATGGTATTAAATTTGCGATGAAGTCCAATTTACTGGTCAGCTGCTCACAGATACTCTTTGTTTATTCCTTACTAGATGACAGTCTTAGGATCCAACAACAAAACTGGTATAATTTGGGTACTGATGCTCAATAAATGGTCTTTATCATACAAATACAGGAGGAATACATTAAGTGCTAGGCAAAAGATGAAAACTTGTTGATTTATTCAGTCTGGCTTCTATTTTTATTGAAGAGTTTCCATTCCAAAAACTTTTAACAGAATTGGGCTCTCCTCTTTAAAAAAAAAAAAAAAAAAAAAAAAAAAAAAAGATTTTTAAATTTTTTTTTTAAAAAATCCTTTTTTTTAAATTTATTTTTTTTACAAATTTATTTTTTTTTTAATATCCCCAGTCTAAGAAAGCCAATAGGTACTTGGAGTATGAATAGTTGGAGGCTAGCAAAACTAATCAAATAAATCAAGAGTGCATGTGCATGGATGTGCGTGTTCTAACTGCAGAACTGGCATCTATGTAAGAAGAAAATCCACAAAGGAATATATGTACAATAAAAATATGTTCATAAACTATACCTACACACTTAATAGTGGAATAATACAGGTTATGTGTTAAATCATAGACAATAACTAGGAGGGGAAAGGTAGAAATTAAAGTCACTAAAACAACCTTGAATTTCATAGAAGGCTGTGATATTTTTCTTCATCAGTATAGACTTCTTTTTTAATATTGTGAATTTCATGACATATCAGTGAAGAAAAACAAATTTGTGAGGAAAAATACTATAGCATAATATGGTACAGTGATAATAAGACTGAAGATATGAGCTGAACTTTGCTAATATTTATGTCACATTAACAGCTAATTTTGGATCCAAAATATATAACATTATGGAAATGACAAAAATTCCATTGATGTCTGTTAGCCCTTAGTGAACCTCATTCAAGAATGACTAGAAGGTCATTATCATAAATTATCTCTAAAACAGAAGAGTGTCAATGCATAGTAGAAGAAGTTTCTGCAAATGAACTGGATTTTTTTTGTGGTGGCTCTTAATTTTTGTTCTATGTAGAGTATAATATAGAGCTGTGGTGTCATAATAAAGTAATACATGGATAAAATACATTGTTTGCTAGCCAAAATACAAATAAATAAAGTCCAAACTTGACCTCAGATGAACTGTTACAAGAATGGCTCATATGTGCAAACTAAAGTAACACCTTATTTCCAAAAGTAAAATCTGAGTTCGATTTGAAATCATTATCACCAACAGATTTCTCTTGATTGTCCTTATTCAAGTGGAAAGAGAAGATTATAATTTAAATACAAAATGAAGGGAAATACCATTCTTTCCTACACTCTGTGAAACTCAAATCATCTCTATAATACTTCTCTTCAATATATCTCAGGTAGACAGGTTGTAGAGGAGCTCAGTGACAGAATTATTTTTTATCTGCCTGAAACACAAAATCATGGATGATTTTTAAAGGCAGAGAAAGCACTTTCATTATTTAGAAATATGCTAGCAGGCAAATGTTAACAATTACTGAGGAAAAAGAAATAAAATATAGTTCACTCACATAAAAATCAGAAGACTAAGAAAAAAAGCTTAGAAATTTCTGATGTCAGAATTATAGTACTTTCTTATTAAAAAAATTTTTCTTCTATAAATGATGATAAATAGTTTAATGATAAAGTGTACAGAAAAGCTCAAGTTCTAATGGTGTTTAAGAATGTGATATTATTTAACCTGAGAGAGAAAATTAAGGGGTCTGGCCAGGCTAGTCAAGAATGCTAGATGAATCAAGCAGCTACTTTCCATTGTACCACATTTAGATTCAACAGTAGGGGAGTTTAGATGAGCTGTGTTTCCACAAGCCAGGGCAGTAGGAAGAATATCTCAGAAAACAGAAACTAAAAAAAAAAAAAGTGTAAAAAATTATGAATTGTAATGCATTTTTCAAGTTGATAAATTATTTTAGATATTTATTTTTAGTTATTCGACAAATCTATGGTCTGGTTCTGCCAACAGATGGTGCTATTGAACATAGTTCATAAATTTCCAAGGAACAGAGGAAAGTCATTAAAGAACAGGTAGGAATTAGAAAGCTGGTATTCTAGAGTGAGTTAGAGGACTAAGGTTACAAATGAGAAATAGAAACAAAATCAGAATATCATCTAATCTATCCCTCCTACCCATAACATATAAATTTCTATACCTGTTACTGCTGGAAGATGTTCAGTTTGCTGTCAATATCTAATGTTGGCTACACCAGTATTACCACAAGCAATGTAGTCAGATTTTGGGTTGGATTGGACATGGATGGGAGCTGAGATGCTCCTGATTGTCATGGTATTAATGTTCTACTTACAAACAGTTCAAGTCTCTGTTATTTTATTGTTTAATGGCAAACTGCGTAGAGAAAAATAGAAATCTAATGGAAAGAGTGTAGTCCTCGGTTGCATTCTGATTTCTCTAGCAATCACCAAAACTTTTATATCAATCTCTTGACTGTAATTCTGTTTACCTTTAGAAACCACCTGATGAGCATGTTTGTGTTATAGAGACAAAAAGGAAACATAGTCTACCTGGCCTAAGGCAAACTCCACTGGATTGTCTCCATGGGATGCTACAAAAGAAAGGAGAAATTACTAGGGCACCTGCAAACAACAGTAAATCCAAACAGGTCAAAGACTCTCAAGCTTAAAGCCTTGACATTTCTTAACCCAGACTTGAGCAGTAATGGAATATAACTAATAAGGATAATAAATCTAAAAAGAACAGGACTAATTTCATGGTTAAAACTGTGATTGATGTCAACTAGAATTCTGACTGGTAAACTCAGCAAATAACCCAAGGATTCATGGCCTGAGCTAAATAAAGTATGCTGGTCTCAGCAGCCATTTTTAATGTGCAGAGAGTTTGGATGAAAACTTCCATAATTATGGAAATCATTGCTTCTTCATTGTGCCTTCCATTTGGGGCTGAGTCCCTTTCTTAACATTGAGAGGCATTTGTTGCCAGACTTGGCTGATTTCAGTAGTCAAACAGTGTTTTAATCTTTATTATTTCAGTATTGTTTTAATCCTCATTTTATTTTTATTATGACAAGGTAATCTTTAATATTTGATGTTGCCTGTTCCATGAGACTGTTTTACAGATTGGTTTTCACATACTTTAGTGCAGGAAATTTTTTCTGTCTCCCTTGCTTGTTGTTTCACAGTAACTTCAGGACATATATTTCAAACATATTTTAATCAGTTTCAGTTGTTGTCAGGATTGAATATGATGTGTACATGGCAAATGACACACCAGAGTAGTTCATAACTAGTGATTCTGGTTTCAAAATGTGAATTTTGAAGACCTAGTGAAATGTATGTGCTGTATTTTCTTCCCTCCCTTTCTGGACATGATTGGATTACTGAAACTCTTGTGCAGATTTTGCTAGCAATTCTTTTAGTGTTATTGAATGCAACAATGAACTGACATGCAGTTATTATGTGTTATGTTTTTATGATCTCTTTCTGATTAGTTTTGTAACTGCATTTTCTGGCCTGCTTTTTGAGATTTACTTCTAGAGAGAAAATAACTTTTTGTATCTGGGATTGCAGCAACCCAGCGGTCAATTCCCCAATAGCTGCATAGTTACCGAGACAATTTTTGGTATTTTGGTTTCTTCTCTGTCTACATTCATTGCTGGTATGAATTGCTCCTTAATGGGGAGCACTACTCATCATTTGCTTTCAGAAACACATGAAAAATTCCAGTATCGTTTGCCTTATTCCTTTAAAAAAAATTGGACCAGGGAAGGTATTGTTCAGGATCCTGCAGGACTAGATATACCACAAGATAGGTAACAGAGGCAACAGCTGATAGTCCCTGGGGGAGCATCACAGACAATTGTTACAGAGACCGTGAGTGGGACTGATCATTCCTGTTACAACTGTTAGAGTATTCTTCTCTTTGTGGTTTCTTATTTCCTGACCTCAGGACAAGCTACCAAACCTTTCTCTCTCCATAGCAGGGCACAGGAGAAATGCTCAGCATGACAGTAAATTAGCCTGGTCCCTGAAGCTGAGGCTGGGACCATAATCAGGTCCACTGGGGACACTATGGAACGTTTGCTTTTAGTATCTGTGTCTACTCAGAAATTTCCACTTGAATGGCTTAGGATCCAAAGGCATTTCAAGAGACAAGTCCAGATTGACTTTCCTATTTTATTCTGTTACCTGTTGTCATAAGTTAAATCATAACTGTCACCTCTCTCAGATGTAAATTTAGAAAGAAAATGAGCACATAAATGATAGAGCAACAGTACTCTCCTTATTCTGTTAATGAATTTCTAAATCAAGGTCCTTAACTTGTACATGGTAGCATGGGATTTATCTTAAGTGGATAGCTTTTGACCTTGTAGTCTGTTGTCTTGATCTGAAATTACACCTCACTCATCACTTTCGGTGTCAAAAGATCTATCAGTATTCACATCAGCAGCAGATTCCTCAGAGGAAATGAATATATCTGTTTACTTTATACACTGTCAATTACTCTTTATCCTCTATATTTAAGCTTTATCATCAGTTGCTAATAGTATTTCCAAATGCACTGTATGAAAAATGAAATGTGGAAATATAAATGTTAAGTTAAAAAATATTTGAAGGCTTGCTTTTCAAATCAGAAATTGACGAATCTCATTATAGAGCTTATATGTGGTTTTTGATTTGTGTGTGTGTGTTGTTGTTTTTTTCTTTTCTATTAAAAATACAACTCCATATGGAGGTCTTTAATTCCCTTTCCTTTAAGTGATGTCAAAATTGCTTTCTTAATGTAGATAGTGAGACTGTAGAATAATTTTGGTATTCTGCCTCCCAAAATTGTTATTGTTGAAATAGTATTTAATTCGAATGACTTTGAAATCACAGTTTTATTAAAGAATTCGAGAAAATTTCTCTTGTGATTCTGTACTGAAGACCAAGACGAAGAAATGCAGGGTTATCCTACTGGTCTATCAGGAGCTACATCTCTCCACACCATTTCCAGCAACCACAAACACTTGCCACCACTAATTTAGCAGTGATTATTGTAATGTGACAGCAAAAATGTGATTGAAGCCAGTCACATATATTTTTCCCAGCACATATACCTCCAAACTACTAAATTGTTGCAATGAAATCACACGTATTTTTTCTCATCCCCAAAAAGTACATATGGAGGCTAAAAGACAAGCTGCTTGAGAGATGAAGAAAGGTGTTTTGCCAGGATCATCTTAGGTAATATTTGAGGAATTAAAAGCGTAGATTTATAGAAAAATGAGAGTGTTTCTCCAACAAGTCAGCTAGAATTTGTTCTGTAAATTTAACTCACAAAAATAATCCAGTGCTTACAGAAACATTCATAAGACAGCTAAATCTTGCTAACCTGTATAAATTCATACATTTGCATATCATCAGGATTATGGATCAGGTTATGATCAATGAAATATTCATGTTAATGAAAAAACTTACAAAAACAGTGTTTTTATCAATAAAACTATTCCATTTTGTACCACCTGAGGATTTGACCCTGAAATGGATCAGATTTGTCATACCTTTTTTCTCAACTTTTGTCACAGTATAACTCAGTGGTCTAATTTAATTATGACAGTCAAGTTATCTGGAGATTGGAGAAACATTGAAACATTCATGAAACATAAAAAACACATCCAGAGTCCTTCATGCTCATGTTTTGTCACCTGTATACTTTGTTTAATACATATTCTTCCACAGGTGATGAACAATAATGAGCTTAGGTTTGCCAGGATGAATATGTGTGCTGTGCTAAGGGCCATCAATTACCAACAACATTTTCAGTAATGAAACACAACTTGTTTAACACCTTCGTATATCTTAAAAGCCAGCTGAGCGTTTTCAGAAGATTCTTTAAAAGCAAAACTGTAAAGTATATTGATTTATGTCTTGTCTTGATATTGAAATGCATTATAATTATCTTAGTGAAAGTTTATGTGGCCACATACCCATACCATAAAACATACCATACGTTTTAGCCAACACAACCCTTTCTCATAATGTAACATGTATGTGTATATATATTTACATTATGTATCTATATATTACATATGATTGTTTATATTGATGTATGTGTATATGTGTAAATATGCCTGTGTGTATATATTTATCATATATATAAAGAAACATGTATGATACAG
>WUAM01000179.1:22917013-22937028 GCA_024336885.1 Actenoides hombroni
ATAGTATAATATAACATAATAATATATATTACATATGGATAATAGAGATAATATAGAGATATATAGCTCTATCTCCATATGTACTGGTCCTTATAAACCTGTAGTGTCATGCTAAGGCTTCTGTATTTCCATACTAGAATGTTAGATCTCCATTTTGATAAGGACTCATAATCGAGTCAAGTTATATTTATGCAGTGCAGCCTAAAACTTCATAAGAAGCACAAATTTGGAATTTACCTAAGTGCTGTGTTCTCTAATGTGACACAGATATATGGAAGTCTCAGGTTCTGACACTGTGATGTTTCGTTTTACATTTTGGTGATCCTCTGGTGGCTAAAACCCAACAGTAGCAATTCAAACCAGTAAATGGGATGGTTCCACCCATGAACTCCTTCATGGAAGTATGGAATAAAGACTTTGTTCCTCTAGGGGGAGTTTAGAGAGTGCTTCACCTCCAAACTGAATCAAATGCCAGTGTATTAACCACATTTCCTGCACTAACTGATCTGTGAACATAGGCAGATTTTTAAGCATCTATTTTTAGGATTACATTGGCCTAATATTTACTCTACTACAGAATCATAGAATCGTAGAGGTCAGAAGGGACCTCTGGAGATCACCTCATCCAACCACCCTGTTAAAGCAGGGTCACCTAGAGCAGGTTGCGCAGGAACATGTCCAGGAAGGTTTGGAATCTCTCTAGAGAAGGAGACTCCACAACCTCTCTGGGCAGCCTGGGCCAGGGCTCTGGCACCCTCAAAGGAAAGAAATTTTGTCTTATGTTTAGGTGGAATTTACCATGTTCTAGTTTGTGTCAGTTGCCCCTTGACCTGTCATTTGGCCACCACTGAAAAGGGACTGGCCTCATCTTCTTGATTCCCACCCTTCAGGTATTGATAAGCATTGCTAAGATCCCCTCTCATTCCTCTCTTCTCCAGGCTCAACAGACCCATGTCTCTCAGCCTTTCCAGAACTGGGCATGGTACCGCAGACCATGTTGGGGTTTAGCCTCTTATAATTGCTTCCAAATATCATATTTTCTCCTTTGTAAATAATAAGTTTTAAACACAGGCAACTCCTAGTTGTGGATCCCAATGGCTCAAGTGATATCTTCAGTAATCTGAGTGTATGCTAGACACTACCCATGGCCCTTTACAGGTTCAAGCACTTTCAGTTTCTTCCCCCAATTCTCCATGGCCTCCTAAGCAGTAACTGCTAAGAATCTAGATGCATAGAAAAAACAATATAGAGACCTGCTTAAGCATGATTACCCAGCCTGGTCCTCTGCAAGGAGTAACATAGCTTATTTTTCTCTTGCAGTGCTTCTGGCTCTGAATATTTATCCTCATAGTATTTAACAGGGAGTGTGAAACAAATAGTAGGTACAGGCTTATTACATGTAACACAAGGCTTTTTGTAATCTCCAAATCAAAGTTGCACTGAAATGATTACTGTCATGATAAGTACCATTAAAAAACAAAAGATGCCCCTAGAAATCAGAATTGCTGGTGCAGATGAACTTTGATGGTGTTTCTGGCACTGAGTTGTTCATCAAAATGCCTCATTTTTATCTCTGCATAAAGAAATAAGCATGAGATTGATCTTAATGGCTAGAAATTTAACCATTTAGTAGTTTGGAGGTATATGACCTAGGAAAAGTACCTGTGATTGACTTTGATCACATTTTTTCAGTGTCATTATAATAATCGTTTAGTATCACTATTAAACACTTGACATGCTTTTCATTATAAGTCAGTGTTATTAGGAATTTTCAGCTTAAATATATTATACATTAATAACCATGGCCTTAATATAAGAGGAGGAAAACATATACTTTATAACATTTTCTTTTTTTTTTTTTTTTTAAGATAAACTGAAGCAGCAGAGAACAGGTGAGAACAGCTGCTTGATCTGTTTTTAATATGTGACTGAGGGTTTTTCACATGCACAACCTTAATCAGGTATAAGCCAAAAAAGAATTAGGCATACATGAGTAATAGCTTTTTCTTACCCTGTGCTAACAATCGAAATATGAGGGTAGAAGCAAATCTTATCTCTGGAATATGCTGCTTCAGGAAAGACACCTTAATCAAACTAGTATTTACATAAGGCTAAAGATGTGCTTAATTTGCAGCAACCCATTGTTTTGTCTTATGAAAGAGGATGAAATCAAAATTTCTTAACAGATTCACTAAAGAAACAGAAAGAATAGTGGTGGTATTTGTGTTTTAGAATCTCATAGCCTTATATTTAACAACCATTCCTCTAAACTGGAGAATTTTTTTTATTTACCATCCCAGTTAATGTAGGATGTAATTCAGACTGTGTCACAGTACACAAAAAAAAAAAGGAATTTCACAGTGTTAGTCTGTTACCTTCCAGAGAACTCTGAACTGTAATATATAGACCCAAGGTACAGTTTTTTCTGATGTATGAATATTACATTTCAGAGTTTCATCCACATTGTAAGGAAAAGATATAAATTAAGATAATGGAGGTATATTTGAGATATTTACCTAATTCTATTAATTTCTCAATACCTAGTCTCAAAACTACTAAGATGGTTCTTCTGATGAAATGTCTGATATATTAAAAATTAAACAGAAACCCCAGTTATTTTTAATCATTTGAACAGACAAGACCAGAAAAATGGATCTAAGGCTGACAATAGTTCTAAGATGAATCACAGGATGACTTTCACAGCTTTGATCATATAAAAAGCCATTGGGATTTGATTAAGAAAACAAAAAAGTATAAATATCAAAAGAGGTAAATTCATGATCATTCTAGAATTTCAAGAGGAGGTGTGGAAATAGACTCACTAAGAGGCAGATCACTTTGTTTTGTTGTGTGGCAGCAGAAGAGGAGGAAAAAATATCCATTACATTTTGAATTATGACAAGTCCCATAAAATGGCCTGCCAGGAAATGAAAACACATCTTGATTCTGGAAATAGCAAACATGATGTAATAACGATAAACCCATTCAGCTCCTACAAGCTACAGGAGGACAGGATGTATGAAGGAAAAGACATTCTCTATACTGAAAGCACAAAGTTAGCCCCTAAGTACAAGAGGAAGGGAATGAATCAGAATGACACATTAGTCCTGAAGACATTAATTATTACCAGATTTTCACATACAAATCTCACAGGTTGTCTGTCAAAAGAAATAAATTCAAAATCAAAGCAGGTTATTATTTATATGTAGGAAATACAAGAGGAAGTTTATCAAGGATAGCCCATTCTCCTGGCACAGAACAAAGCTCTCTTCTTTCCTGGCAAGACAAAGAGTTCTTTCCTCTGGAGAATGCTTCTTTTCCGAGAACAGGATTTTCAAGAGATGTGGGTTTTCTGTAATGTTCTTCTGGGACCTTCCCTAGTCTAGCCATATTCCATTTCTACATATTGTATAAAATCAAAATGAGAGTGAAATGTTGAAGCACCACTAACACTAATTCTGTTACTGCATACCGACTCTGTAAAAACCAAACAAACGAAAAAAAAAAAACCTAAGCTACACTGACCTAGTGCAATATTCTAATTCTTCAAGGCAGGGCCAAAAGTAAATTGAAAAGCAATTTCTGGAAGCAACAAAGAAATAATGATGTATTACATAGGTAGAATAAATGAAGCGTAGATACACCATTTAAAACACTGCAATGAAGATGGAGTCCTCAGTGTTGTCAGCAGAGAGATGTGGCTGACAGGGTTGCCTAAAGTAGTTATTTTTGACACATCACAAATGAAGTAGAAATCATATACTGGAGACTATCAGGCGTCTTATCCAGAATCAGAATGATAGACTTATCCACATTCAGCAGACATATTCTTATGGCTCTTATGATCAACAAACTCCAAATGAGAACAAGAAGGTGGATGGAATTCAATGGTTGAAAGACTTTGTCAAAAGAAACATTATTTGTAATTTGTAGGCTGACAGTGAGAGAAAAATATGTATCATTCATAGTGTAAAAGGAAATTTACTATGTATGCAGACCATGTATTGGCATATAAACTTGCCAGGTATCTTCTGGAGCTGAAGAAGAAATTGAAAGCAAAGTAACATGTATCTGTATCAAGGTTTGATAAATGTACTAGCTTCAGACATGTTTTCTTTAAATAAATTTACCTACATAGAGCAATTTATGAACTCAGATGCTGTTATAGGCAGGAAAAAAATTGTCCACCAAAGCATACTTTGTGAAGATTTTAACAGGGAATATGAAATGTTATGTGGATTCCAAACAGACTGAAGTTTTAGTTTGACTCTGGAACTATGTACTACTTTAAACATCCAGGCCATGGACTACTCCCTGCTCCATAAGTGAAAGAATATTGGAGATTTCAAATATGCATCAATGTAGCCTATTCCTCCATCAAGGAACAGTGGTTACATTTGCAAGCCATAACTCTTCAGAGCAATTTGTTGTTAGATACATACCCATACGCCACTGTGCATCTTCATCCAGACCCTTCAAGAACACAAACACCATGTTCAACTACACTAGCAGCTTTCATTAAAAAAAAAATTGACATGAGCCTAGCATTGAGGTAATATCTGTTATGTTGCAATAACATTCTACCCACTGCCGCTGCTCCTGATGTTTGTCACTGGAACTCTATATTCTGCCTATACTTTTGAATGGCAGTCTTTGATATCTTGGGACTGTTTATAGATCTTCCTTGGTCTCTGTCATGATGTCAATCCAGCTGTCACTGGTTAAAAAAATCAAACCGGGTGTGTGGTATAGTACTTCTAAGAAATTAAGATTATATTCTACGCTAATGATACAAGTGTGGAGTGGTTATTTTTCCAAAAGCTTCTGTGAAGAAACAGAACATCACTTGTCAACATTTCTTATCAGCTGAGACAATAATAACTGTTCCTTCTTTGGAGTCATGCTGCCCTCAGCCTCTTGAGAGCTAGTTCAGGATTGGTAAGACACTTTGGGAATGATTGCATCAGTTGTCCATGCAGTCATTATCCAGGTTGTCAATGGGTGGTTTACTGTGACAATCTATCTGAGATCATGGAAGCTCTGGCCCAACATAAGCTGGGCAACTGTCAGAGGGCAACATACAAGGTCAGATAAGTTGTATCCCATGACACATCTTTTATGGGTATGTCACCTACAAATGCCTACAATGGCATTCATTTGCTCCCAAAGCACTTCCAAGGATCAGCAATGTATTAAAACATTAACCAATCACATGTTACAGACCTTAGGGTATTCATCTTTATATGAAAGGGGATAGGCTGACATATGTTTGTTTTTTCTTTTTTATCTGTAGTTATCAGAGCACATGAGACATGAGCAGAACTTTAAAGGGAACAAGATACTACTTTAATAATTTTTACTGTGCATTCACTTTGAGACAGTTATGGGCCACACAGCATCTCCATGGAAGGCACATTCATCCAGATGAGAAAATACGCAATCTGAGGGATAAGATGTATGATACCATGCCCAACAATGTGCAGATTAGCACCAACTGCTGCACTTGGTACAATCAATGTAAAGGTGTTTACAGCATATTCGAGGCAGTTGAGTATCTTTTACGCTATTGCACTCTTGTATCTATTACTGCTAAATGTTTCCAAATGCAGATTTCCAACTAATTGTATTGTAATAGGACTAAGTAGAGCAATACAGCACTTGCTTTGAATCACATATAGATTAATGATGAGGAATCTTGGAGAATGCTAGTAATTTTATAATTTGTAAGTCAGTCTCACCAGGTATTAAGTGATTTTTGCAGCATGTTGAGTGCTCATAGCTTAAAAAAATCCCCAGTGTTCTTCCTGGTTCACTGGCTGTGTTCAGGACATTCAGTGTTTTCTATGATGGGGACCTAAAAATGCAGACTCCTACATTGCTTTGCTGACACACATTTGTTGTTCTTAGAAGTAACTTTAAAGAATAGTAGAGATTTTTCTACTTTTTTTCCATATCCTGTTCAACACATTCCTTATTGTCTATCACAATTAATTTATATAAAAGATACGTCATCTGTGTAAGGTCAAATTGTTTCACAGAAATCACTCTTAGGACATCATGAGGGTATAACTACATTTTAAACAGACTAAGTGAATCAGATAATAGAAATGTGGAGGGTCAGCACAAGCTAACACATACTGCCAACATTGGGGATGTAAAAGTAGTTTGAGTAAGATAGAGATAATAGAAATTGTTTTGCATTCAGTATAATTTTTCTACATCGACATGAAATACACAAGCAGCTGTATTTGGTATTCATGTCCATAAGTTTATTCCATCCTACAGAAATCACACTGTCACTTTAATCAGATGAAAAAAAAAATTATCTCTGAGAATTAAACTGATAACGTGCTAATCTAATTTGTGATGGTTTAAACTATAATGTGAGGGATTTTTGGCATGCATGGGGAAAATATACTTTATATGTACAAAAGCTATCATTAACTGCAAGAGAATTTATAACGTCTAATATATCTTGTCACAATGGATGGCAGATTTTACTAAAACTCTTACTAATGAGACCATTGTTTTTGGATTCCTTACCGAACAATATAATTGCAGCTGACAAAAAACATCTTAAAATTCATTCAGTAAAGGTGTCAAAATAATTTTCATTCATTCTGCCTTCAGCAGACTTCACTCCCAATGGCAAAGGACAAAAAATCTGCACTGTAAAGAGCTAACCAAGTATTACAAAGCTTTTTAAAAAGCTCTTTATTGTTTTTAAATTAATAAATTAAAAACAGTAAAACATGAAGTTCACTTAACAAAGGTAATTTTTATATATTAACAAATGCATCATTGGTAAAAATGATTCTCACCTTATTTTGAAACATACCTGGAGGCAATTAGCACAAATGAAAAAGACTCTGACTACATCTTGAAATGGTATTAAGGTAAACAATAAAAGCATAATTGTGTGTTGAATTTAAAATAATATTGACCTTCAACACTGCCAAAGTTTAGAGGTGGGGCCATCCACTAAACCTATAACAGATGCTCTCTATTAACCTCTCTCCCTTCCCAAAGGGGAAGAGAAAGGTGATAAGGGCAGAGACTTACAGATAGGTAAAGAAAACTAAAACAGCTTTAATGATAATAATAAAAAATGGAATATATACAAAATCAATATCAAACCCAACCCTGCTGATGGCAATTACATCACTGTCACCACTGATGTTGTGGAGTAGGCATGGGGGAAGTCCCAGACTGGACTCAGCAGCAGGTGGGAACTGGATTCAGGAGCTGGATCGTGCAATTGGATTCAGGAACAAATGGATCAGAACTGAAGATAGAAGGGAGAGAGTTCTCCTCAGACAACAGTCTTTGAAGAAGACAAGTGACCCTTGTGATCACTCAGCTTTAAACTGCATATGACATATATGGGATGGAATACCTTGTTGGTTAGCTCAGGGTCACTTGTTCTGTCCGCTCTCCCCCACAGGAGCAGCCTTTTACTTTCTGCACACACATGTCCCCCCTCCTGCCAACATGGTACACAGTATTGAGCAGTCACCTTGGTCTGCAGAGGAGCAAGTATAAGCAAGAGCCTTTCTGCACCCTCCAATCCTTGGCAGTAACTCTAAACACGGAGTGTTATCACTGCTGGAAGCAGTCACTGTTTGAGAGAATGTGCTGTTAACTTCAGAAAGTGCAGTGACTTAGAAGAGACTGAGATGAAAAGTAAAATCACTGAACAGAATTAGTTCTGTTCTAACTCAAACCAGAACAAAGGTATTGAACAGTTCCTTAACCTCAAATTGTCATAAGTTTTTGAAATGTATTTGAAAATTGAGATTCTGTTGTTGTAATTAACTAGATTTGCTCCATTCTATTGACTAGTTATGCTTTGAAATACATGATCTCTGTCTGAAAGATGGTGGAACTAAAAGGCATTTGTTTTCATGTTTTGCTTTTCATGCCCCTGAATGGTTGAAGTCTGTCACTGACAGCAGTCAAATACATTGTCATTGCACCGGCTAATGAGGGCAAAGTTGTACAGTGTCAGATTATTTTATTAATTATTTTCCAAGCTTTAATACCAATACCCTTCATGGAAACAATGTGTAATTTTCACAGGCACTACCATATAAGAGAATATGAGATACTATGAATCAAACCAAGCCTGCCTTTTAAGCATAGATGCCTCAGTGTGTATCAGAATGCTGTATAAAATAATGCTTATTTCCACCTTAACGTTCAGCTACCATCACTGCAGTATGTGAAATCAGACATAATGAGTTCTGAAAATAGTGTGTCAGAATAGCCACAGGTCTTCCTATGCTGCAGAGTTATATGGATACATTATAACACAGACTGAAATTAGTTTAAATAGTTACAGGCCAATGGCAAAGGAAAAGAAAGGCTGGATTTTGGAAATCCCTCTGAAAATTAAAAAGAACATGAACATATAATCTGCTCTGACTAGGCTACAATCACAAATTAAAGCTAGCATGTGGTTCTCTTTGCTACAACTCAGTACTGTAGAGCTACTCTTAAGCTTGGCATGTCCTTGATATTAGAACTACTGAGCCAGTAGATGACTCAGATTATAAGTGTAAATGTTGTTTATGTAAAACACTAGGGATTGGTTTACTGCAACTTGGCCCTTTTTCACCTCTCAAAGTAAATAACAAACTTGCTCTCTAAGTGCTGAAATGGCTTCAACTTTCCTGTAACTCCAGTTGGTGTTTTAACCTTGTCTGAGCAGTTTCTTTAAGACCATCATAAATGAACCCCTAGGGGTAAATGCTGTAGGATTCAAAGCAAAATCCTTCCCTGATCAGCATTTCTACCAGATAATTTTTAAAATACTGATTTCCAAAGACTGGCTCTGAGATTGCACGTATTTATCCAGTTATTTCTTAAGATTCATGTCATAAAATAGCATGATTTCTAAGTTCTTTTTGATGACAAAACTCATGTTGCTTCTATATCAAATTAATTGAAGCCTCCTCTACCAATGTACTTTCATGTCTGCTGGTATCCCAAAGGCAGGCTTGTCAATCACACAATCACTCTGCTGCTGTTCTCCAGTTGACCTGATTCAGCACTAAAAAGGAACAAGTGCTTCTGTGTAATCAAACTGAAACTGATGGATACCAAAGAGACCTTGATGAACTCACTTAGTAGCAGGCTGTGGTAGTAGGGCAGGCAAGACAGAGTAAGAGAGAACACACTGGGGGAAACAGTTGCTTTGAAAGTGATTTTTTTTCTTACAAATCTGTGCAGAAAGAAACAAGTGCAAGTATATGAGTAGGGTAATATCTGTGCATTTATGCTGTGTATATCAAACATTCATGGCCACAGTTGTGACTGTAAGAATGTTAGCTGATTTTGGAATAAACTCAAAATGCAGGTTTTTCTGAGAAACTCTGAATGACACATTTGACTGACAGTACCAAGATCCACAAGGATATGGTTCAATGGCATTTTAGTTTTAAATAATTCAAAACTTGAAAATGAAACACGTCATGTATGAATGGTTTTAGGCATAATTTCCAATTGAGAAATTTAAAATAACTTAAAATTATGTTTTTAGTTTTCTGCTGTGTTTGTTTTTGTTTTGTTTTTTTTCAAATGAGGAATGCATTGTCTATAGTACTATTAAATTGTCACCAAGATGACATAAGTGCAAGCTTTAACAATAAGATTGGGAAAGCACTTCCCATTCCAGGAAGCTGACAAACTAAGCAGATCTCTCAGGCATTTCAAACATATTCTTAAGTAATATAATTTAAAAAATAATAGAGTTCCATACAGGGAGCAATGATACATTGAAGACAGCTATGTACAGTCTACTATGAGGAAATTATCACTGATTGTTTTCTCAGAAGACATTAATTTCTAAGGACTAGCACACTGGACCAGTAAGATTAGGTATCAGTTTGCCCATGCTTATGCATCTTTACAGGTCCTCACTCTTGATCTGAAGTTGTTTATAGCAGTCTCACTTGTTTGGCTGTTTGTAGCAGATCAAAGGTGAGTTCTTTCACAGACACTAATGATGCTGACACACAGCCCAGCTTTGTGTTCACCTTTAGGTTCTAATCACCCAAGGCTTCCTGTATAATTAGTGTAAGGGAAACATTTCATTTTGTGGGTAACATAAGGAAAGGCTTTTTCATTTTTGGGGTGGCTAAGCACTTGCACACGTTTCCCCCAGGGGTTGTTTGGTCTCCATCCTTGGACATATTCAAAAGTTGGCTATGCAACCAGCCCTAGGTGTCCCTGTGTGAGAAGAGGGATTGGACCAGATGATCACCAGTGGTCCCTTCCAAGCTCAACCATTTTGTGATTCTGTGATTCTATGAACTCATAAAACCTAGCTCACTCTTTGGAAATCAGAGGAAGCCCAGGGCAACATGCTTGTCTCAGCAGGCATCAGACACTCAATAAAAGTATTCCTCTCTCCCTGTATCACCTTTCCCCAACCCCCAAATGGTAAGTGTCTGTAATGGTTCTGAAATTAAAGAAAATGTAGCCTAGGGTGAAGTATTTCTGTTAGGAAACAATAAACAAGGTGTATAGAGTTTCAGAATTTTCTTTTTGAAAAAAAAAAAAATAATAAAAAATTCCCCTTGAAATATAACACAAGATGACAGAAATAAGAATGCTGAAATAAATCAACAGGTATAGTCTGGGAATAATTTATCCATAGCAAAGCCAAATTTGGATTTTACAGAAAACTAGATAGTTGGCTTTCCAGTGTCACCTTTTTTGGAATCAAATTAAAGGTTAATTGTGTATAGCATCTTGACTTTTACAGAATAGACATTTTATGTGATTTATCACTTAAAGGCCCATTGAAAAACAGTTGGAGACAGAAATCTGATTAGATGTTGTTCAGAGCCTCAATAAATATTTAGGAAGATAACTCTTGCTGAAATTAATGGAAATTAGATCCCTTAAAACCACTGAGAATATAAGCCATGTATGCTTGAATACCTTGAAAAAAAAAAAAAAGAGAGATGTTACTTCACTGATTCTGTGCTCTTTTAAAAGGCTGGAATACAGATCCAGATTAAATTAATCTGATTCCAGATTCAAGTTCACTCCCCTCTCTAAGAAAAAGAACACTTTAAACATTTACCTGAAAAGGGTATGAAGTCTAGAAAGCTGTTCTCAGGCAGTTTAATTACTTACTGTCCCACCACTTTTACTTAAATTTGAAGTGTGTTTCACCTTTTGAAAGAAGGCAATTGAGCTGAGATAGATATTAGCACTTTTATCTTTTTGTTGTGTGAATTATTCTCAAGAAAACAGTAGTTTGGATAAGAAATCTGAATGCACAAACTTTAAAAGTACAGCTATCAGTACAATAGAAATGATGTCTCACAATAGAAAAAAAATCTTTAAGGATTACAAAAGATACACCTTGAATGGATTAAGGTCTTTGTGAAGCTACCAAAAATGATCTGTGAAGAAGCAAAACATTAATAGCAGCTTTGTAGAATGAAAAAAACCCAAACATCGTTTAGTACTATGTAAAGAAAACTTTGTATTAATGACTTAGAAATCTTTTCTACTTGTACATGTATCATAAACCACCATATTACTGTTGAGCACTTATGAATGCAGGAAACATTTTATTTAAATTTATACCCTTGTAAGAAGACTATTTCCTATAGACAATACATGCAATATCTAGTGATCTAACATAAACAGACCAGTAAGATCAGGGACCTCATTTGATATGGACAAGAACAAGATGAACAAGAACAAGGACTATATTTGTTCAGCTTATTTCTTCAATGCAGTGTGAGAGGTTGCACCAAAGATATACTTTGGTCTCTCTGTGAACATATCCTGTGAGAGCCTCCTTCAGTTGCCTGTTGCCCTCTGTGCGTCTATAGTTTGCTGCTAAAAGATGTCTAACAGTTATTTTGATATCTTTTCTTCAAAAGTTATGTTCAGTTCCCTCTCCCATGACATTTAAGTAACCTATCTTCAGTCAGTTGTTTTAGTTACCTTGACTGCAAATTCAGTGCCTTGTAGGTTAGGATATCATGTGGGTAGAGTTGCTTCTGTTTATCCTCTGTAGTAAGTAGAGATTCTGTAGGAAAGGTAGTTGCAACTATTGACTCAAATACTTACTTTTATTATTCCTCATCTGCAGGAATTTGCACATGGCTCTGCATTCACACATGATATTCTGACGTAGGAAAGTGTCAAAAATGGTGCCTTCACCTGGAACAGCTCTCAGCATTAACCACACAACAGTCTCCAGGGCAACAGAAGGTTTGTCTCACGTCTGGGCTTATCTATGTATTGTTATGAAGGATTTGACACTCTGCATGCAATATACTGAAGAATGGCAAATTTTTGCTTCGTGATGCATTCTTTGACGTCTAGGGAACAAAAATAACAATCCTAAATGTTGTCTTTGAAAAGAAGAGACCAGAATGAATTGTGATTCAGGAGGAAAGTTTTTATTTAAAGATCTGTAAGGAACTGTGAATAAAGATTTCATGGAATTTTAGGACTGGAAAAATGCTGGAGAGGATCTGTTCAAATTTTGCAGATTCTACAGCTCTGTCTTTGTGAGTGCTGTAAAGAGACCCAAACACAAGACCTGTATTTGCTCACTGACATCCATGAAAGTAAATTAGAAAGATCTAATTAGACCATGATCTTTAATGGATTACCTCTTTGTCAGTATTTAAGGAGATATATGTACAGTGTACCTAGGAAAAAAGGGCTTTTTCTCTGAAATGTTCAGAAATTAACTCAAAGTATTGTTCTGAAGTCCCCTGATAAAACCAGTCTTGTGTTCTAAGTAATTATATATTCCAATAAAGCCTTATCTTTTTTTGAGTTGATTGTTTTCTCCAACTCTGTAGAAGTTCCCCAACTTTTACTTGCATTTATTACCATTGTTTTCTGTATCTCCTTTGATTATATCCCTATATTTTACTGTACTGAGAAATTATTTGGCTCATTATATACAAGAAATAAAAGATGATGTTTACTTTAATTTTTCAGCAAATATTGCACTCTTTTCTTTAAAGAAATTGTTTAAACACTTTTGTCTTTTGGAAACATCATTGTCTTCAAACCAGAAACAATTATTCCTTCGAAGTCTTAGAGAGGAGGAAAGGAGAGGGAACGCTTTATCCTGAGTGATAACATTACCTTCCACATTTGGATCTGAAAAGAATAATTGTCCCTAAAATGAAAAAAAAAAAAATAATAGGCACATTAAATACCTACTCCAGGAAAAAAAAAAAAAAATCATATACATAATTTCAGATTTAATTGCTCGCTATTTTATCATCTCCTTTCCTACAAAGAGACACACTGAGATGTACAATCAGGCCAGAAAAACACAGGTTGGTAGGATTTTAACATAAAAGTGGTGCACCTCTTGAATGTTTTTTACTAAACGGTTCCAATTTGACAGGTTACTACATACTTTCATTTAAAACCACCTGTTGCTTGACACAAGTAAAATGAAGAAGAAAGGGAGAGGAAAAAAAGGAAAAAGTGGCTTTGCTTTACAGATAGCCAGTCCTCCTCAGACATATTCAAATCAGAAGAACTGGGAAATACATACTCAGTAATTTGATGAGGAAAAAATGATAGCTAAGCCCTCTTGACCTTTTATGCAGCCCATTAACACAGTCCACTAACACCTGCTTTGTAATTAATGTGCTAATCAAGGCAGCAGGGTTCACCAGTTACCACATCTCTGTACAGATTTCCAGCTTTGTTGCCATGTAGCTACCTCGATTAGTCTGCAGCACTCTTAATGTAGCCTCCTCCTGCAAGAAGAAAATTGGTTTCAGATGTGAATGCCTCATAATGAAGCAATCCCTTAATGTAGAGTGAACTTATTATGCACTATGCTGAAACTAATTCTCTTTCTTCTAGAAGTGTATGTGTGCTTAAAACTTAGATGCAGAACAAATGATATTCAGATTTGTCCCAAAATGAGGTGTTTGGGAATAGTTTACAATAAACAGGCAAAATGTCACATCCATAGAGTTGAAAAAGCTGTTCACTCAATATGCTGTTTGGTTAGGTTTTGTCCATATACACACACAACCAAATCATTTTATGTCATATATTTCATGTCCACTTGCAATATTAATACCATTAGAATTACTGAAATGTCACCTGGTAGGCAGAAAAGCATTTGAAAACTGTCATGTGGATAAGGTTCCCATGGAAACCAATTTCTTTTATATCCGTGTGTTCAATATAACTGCTGTAATTTTGTTTGGATACTAGTGGAAAAAAAAGCTGTAACAATACCTTGGAAGTAATTTACACAATTTTAAAATATAAAAATATTAATTTAATGTATTGTGTGGCTCATGCAATAGAACAGCACTAACTTGATCAGCATTCATCACTTCTAACCATAGTTGTTATGACACATATGATGTATGTGGCATGTTGACTTAGAAAACCAAAGGATTTTACTAGAATAAACACAGTGCCTTGAGTTCTTTGCTCAGTATGTAGAGGAGTTATACTAAAACAGCAAGGTTAAGCACATTTTCAATGTAGCCTACAAAGTCATTGAATACCCTACTGCAAGTCCCTAAAACTGGTTACCTTATGCAGTTATTGTCACAAAACCACATAAGTCCAGAACAGGAGACACTTGTGCTGAAAATAAAGTGTAAGGTTGCCCCTATCCCAAAGTACTTATGATAAAATTGGATGTGTCAGGGTACTAAGTAAGAAATTAAAGTAACTGAGATGCAGAGATGAAACACTCTCAAAAGGCTGCCTGAAATAAGAGTTAATAAAAGAAATCAATAAAGGAAATAGTCCTTGTGAATACCTGATGTTTATTTCCTCAAAAATCCAAAAAAAAACAAACAAAAAACCCCAACCAACCTAACAACACCCAAAGCAAAACCTAAATGATTTGTGGGTGTTTTTTGGGTTTTATTCTTTTTTTTTCCTCTAGTTTTGATTCCATAAAGACAAATATAAAAGTAAAATCTCTTTCTGTCTTTTCCAAAAATTAAATTCAACACCCTCAGATGCAATTTGTTAACTGTAGTCAAGTAACTAATAAGCCACACGGTCAGGACCCTTCTTTGGAATAAGAAAGTTCTAATCTCTTATGAAACAGTAAGGGCTTGAGCTTCAGCAGTTTCATGTTTTGATTTCTACTTCAGTCTGGTTCTGGCCAGACAATTCAGCTTGTACCTAGCAAGCATCACCGAGTGCTGTTTCCTTTCTTTTTGTCATCTTCAGAAATTTGGTGTCTTTAAGGCTGGATTTTTTCAGCTTTGGTCTCCGTGTATCCTGGAGTCACTAGAGGCTACATTAGTCACTGATATTCTTAGTTACCTAAGTTTCCTCAACGATCTCATATCCTTAGTCACACTGTATCTTTAGCACCTCACGTCTATATTTCCTTTGTAAATACATGAAATATGTGGTCCTGTTATTGAAGTAAGATTCCTCTTCAACATATTTTTTTATATATATATCTCCCCATGTGAACTATGCAATAAACAGTGAGTGGTTTTTTCTATCTTTTTACTGAAGATGGAAATAAATACCTGAAAAACATCTACATTTAGTTTAAGAAACCTGCAAGTGAGCATTCTTTCTTCTGAATTTTTTCATATGTAGAAGGAAGAAAAACCAACACCCTAGATATAGAGAGAATATGCATTTGAATAAGACAACACTTGTAACAAAGGGGGAGAAAAAGAAAGAAAACAGACTTTTTGTTTCCATCAAACCCAGTTTGTGAAGTTTTCCAATTGTAAGCCATTGTATTGTATCAGTGGGTCCCTAGATAAACTGTTTGCTATCTTACAAAACTGATAACCTAGATTTTCTGAGTTGCATGTCTAAGTTCTGAGCCTATATAAAACAGAAATAAGGAATATGCTCAAAGCTTGAGTTAATCCTTTTTTTTTTTTTTTGGTGTTGCTGTTGTTATTACAGCTGCAGTGACAGCTGTAACAGGTACAAATTTTTTTCCAGAAACTACAACAGTATATTTTACCTCCTTAAATATATTCTAATTATTACAAAAATGGTAACCTGAGAGTACTTTGCTACACTGCCTACCCATCCAATTCAAGCTTTAAGCAGAAAAGAATTTATAAATTTTATAAGTCATTTCCTGAAAGTAGCAAAAGACTATATTATACTGCTGATAACCAGTCATTAACATCTCTGACTCAGAATTAACATCCTTAATTCTGGCTGTGCTCTAGTGATGATATGCTTTAGTACTGAAGTAAGGACTTGATTTTTTTTTCTGTAGGCTACATCACATGTTACTTTATGAGAACATATCTACTGTTACATACAGAGCAAGTCTGAAATACTTTGCAATTTGTTTCCCTGGTTAAAAGAAGGAGAAGTCACATAGTTCTAAGATCATTCTATTGCAGTTTCAATATATCAAGATAAGATTGTTCCGAGATTCTTTGTTCAAATACTAAACAAGGCAGTAACTGTGCAGTCTATGTGTCAAAGTCAGGAAAAGTGTTTCTGGATAGTCAACTATCCAGATGTGACCAAAGCCTTGATACAGTGAATTGTGTAGAACAAAAAATAAAAATAAAAATGTAGAGTTTAAGGGCTTAAAATGAGACAGTCACTGAGGAAATGAAGCAACAGAGACTTTTGTCTCCAGCAAGTGATGTTTTACTCTTCAGAGAAGTTCAACTAATAAATTTCTAAGTCAAGTGTCCTGATGATATAGATATCTAAATATGAATTACTGAATATTCTGAACAAAACTGAAGATTTTGTTTCCTCTGTTTTCAAAAATCATGGAAATGTGACAAGACTTACAATTACTAAAAAAAAAAAATGGGTTCTTTGGTACATCCTAGAATTAAGATGATTTTCAGAATTACTGCTCTTGTCCTTAGAATGATTTAGCATTTACATATATCATTGGGTGGTTTCTGAAAAGGAAGGGAAAAAACAAAACAAACAAACAAAAATAAATAAAAAACCCCAACCCACCAAAGAAACCCAATCAACCAAAAATACTTATTCATTCTAGCCAGGCTCAGATTTTTGGTTTTGTTTAACATGTTTTTAATGATCAATAATTACAAAAAGCTCTTTCTGAGATGTTTTTCCCTTATATACACTAAAATACTTCTTAGATGGGAAATTTGTGTAGTAGTTATTTAATATTATTATTTACAAATAGTTAGATAATTGAGTGGACATGAAACTGAGGTCCTTTTCAATGTTTATGGGCTGTTATGGACCGCTAATATTTAACTTCACTTATTTTTAGCACTAAACCGTGGGAAAATTGCTTTTCCTAGCAATAAATACATATTAAATAATTTAATGACTTTTAACTGAAATTTTAACTCTTTTAAAATAATTGGGACTATTTACTTATAATATTCTTGTCAGTTTGGATTAGGGTCTAAATAAAGAATGAATACATGGAGTATCATACGAATGTTTTCAATGTAAGCTAATGTGCAGAGAAAATCAGTAAAAATAACTTGCTAACTCTTGGTGTTTACCAGATAAAGTTAATATGAGAGTGATGGTTCTAAATCTGTGGTATTAAACCTGAATGACAACTGGTTATCGAAAAATATAACAGAGTAATGAAATATTTGTTATATGCACGTTGCATTGTCAGTAGAATATTCTTCTCATATTTTAGCATGTAGGGTTTTTTAAATCAATCTTCTGTCCTCAAGTGTGTTACAACTCTAAGTACACATGCAAATGTAGATGCATGTCTGCATGTAAATATGTCCAGATCCCTACAAAGACATTATAAAGCAAAAATTGTTTTTTACGATAAAAGGTGAGAACTCAAATCTTGTTTGTAATTGATCAAGCTCTGGAGTGAATATCAGACTCAAATACATGACTACAGAAATATCTCCTAAAGATTTTTAACTTAATGGGACTGGAGAACTTTCCTATTCTATGTTTTTGTGGTTCTAAAATGTAGTCTTTCACCTTATTCTTCTGTAAATGTCACAAAGCTAAATGTCCTCATTCCTTTGTACACCATGCAAAATGAAATAATATAGAAATAGTGGGATATTCCTATGGAACAGAAGACAATATAACTAGAGCGTATATGTTTGTAAATAGAAAAATCTCTGCAATTTAGAAACTTCTATGGTTTTCTTTTTTTTTTATAGTTTTCTTATAGTTAATCTCATTGCTTGCAATATTTCTGTATGCAAACCTTACCTTGTGAGCTTGTAATAAAACAACATGTAACTGTGTTTCTTGTACAGCACAGGAATGACTCTTGGTCATTTTTCTTGTTGAAATGACTGAATAATCATAATTTCAGGTTAAAGCTTCAAAACACATATAGTACCATAATTTTCTTCCTCATAAATTCTTCTTACAGTTTTAATAGAAACATGTGTATTAGGTAAGTAACAGTGGGGTTTTTTGTCATTATTATTTTGACTTATATTAGTCATTAAGAACTGATCTGATGGAAAAGACATGTTTCCAATATTCATTACTCCCTCATCCTGAGGCAATTAAGCCTTATGCAAGGCTTTTAAAGCTCAAGTACATGTGTGTTTTCACTTGAAAAGCCAAGATGGCATTTTTGGAGGATCCACATAAGTGCACTTACTGATAGAGAATAGTGGATCCAGGTCTGGCACAAGTGAGGTGCTTACAAGTGTGGAAACAGGCTAGAAAAATGCCACTGCTTGGTCCTAGGGAGAGATACTTCAGTTCTCTCCTTGTCCTACTTGCAGGATAGTGCTTTTGCCCCCTATGCACAAGAACAGTGGCAGTAATACAACCCTGGTTATAAATCAGAGGTTTTATTTTGCTGATTTTTTCTTTACAAGCAAAAAGATATATCAGAAAAAAATGTTATACAAATAAAAAACCCCACCTCTAAATGGACTATGTTCATTTAAATAACATAAAACGCATATACAGTGGTAATGTAACTCATATACTTCTGAAAGATTCTCACTAGTAAAATAAGAGGTCCAAGAAGAGAAAATATGTTTATTCTGGCAAAGTCTGTTCTCTGAAGATCCATGTTTTATTCCTGTTGAAGCAAAATCCTTTTGTGACATGAAACTCTTAATTTATTGTAACTCATCTGTAAATTGAGATGAAAAAAAATCTGTCTATGCTTTAGAAAACTGTGTTGTATATATGTGTGTGTGTATATATATATATGTATACACCTTTTGTGACTTTTTGGTGATCTTTGTGTGGAAAGTACTGTAGAAGTTCACAGTATATTTATATACTATAGTGTAGGTTATGCAACAGTAGGATTTTGTACCTGATTTTCTAGATTATGGTAAATTAAAATTTGTGTTTCGTTAGGGTTTTTTTTCTTCTTCAAATATATTTTCAGTTCCACCAAAATGACTGCAAGATCCTCCTGATGTATTTTTACAGTTTTGCAGAAATAAAGATAATGTGTCAGAGAGTGATGCTCCTTTAAGAAGAAGGTGTTCTCATGATTCTTTTCCAGGCTACTGAACATTAGCCAAGCCAAGTGTTTTCTGGTTAACAATGAAACTCTGGGTAGCTCCTGTATCTGAATCTTCATTTATAACTGAGTTGCAGCCAACAACTATCCATTCAAGCTTGTAAATTCATTTTTTCCACATGTTTTTGTATCTTTTCTCTATTGCAGTTAAGTTCCATCTTGCCATCAAAGTTAAGCATGTGTATCACAGTGAGATTTAAAAAGTCAAATGTAATAGAGAAGTGGTCTCATAAACTCTTCTCTCTCAGCCTCATAAGCTCTGCAGTTCTACTGATTCATCATCCAAACTTAATTTGAAGTGACTGGGCTGATGCTACAGTGGCTGCCACTTAGGCTCCAACTAGCGCTACTGCTGTGTATCATTAGAACACCTCCTGTCGGACAGGAAAATGTCATTGCTGCTTGCTAGCATGACAAAAAATGTCATGTTACAGGAATCTGTTTGGTACCTGGAATAAGATTTGAGTTCTCATGGTCTCATTTCAATAACATAGCATAACAACGTAACATACCATAAATAAAATAATAAAAAGTTATATTTATAATATAT
>WUAM01000179.1:22938308-22959980 GCA_024336885.1 Actenoides hombroni
ATTTATCCTCTAATATAACAAAAAAACTTGTATTAGAGATTATTTTGAAATTTATTGTATTGTAGAAGACATTAGAAGGGGTTTTTTTGGATTTTTTTTTTCTTTTTTTGCTAGTGACATTTCAGGTTTTGCTATTTAAAAAAAAAGAAAACAAACCACCCTAAATATAGATATGAGAATTCACATAAGTAATGGCAATTCAGTTTATGTTGAAGAATTACTTAAATGTTAGGCATACTCAATATATTTTTAATGTATTTATTGCCTTTGCATGGCAATGTTTTGGTAGCAGGGGGACTACAGGAGTGGCTTCTGTGAGAAGCTGCTAGAAGATTCCCCTATGTCAAACAGAGCCAATGCAGCTGGCTCCAAGATGGACCTGCTGCAGGCCAAGGTTGAGCCCATCAGTGACAGTGGTATCACTTCTGGGATAAAAGATTTAAGAAGGGGTAAAAAAACCCTGCACAACTGCAGCCAGTGAGAGGAGTGAGAAAATGTGACAGTAAAAACTTTTCAGACACCAAGGTCTATGAAGAAGAAAGAGGAGCTGCATCAGGCACCAGAGCAGAGGTTTCCCTGCAGCCTGTGGGGGAGACCATGATGAGGTAGATTGTCTGCCTGTAGCACATGGTGGTTAATGACAGAGCAGATCTACACATGCAGTCTGTAGAGGACCCCATGCTAGAGCAGGTGGATGCACCCAAAGGAGGCTGTGACCCTATGGGAAGTCCATACTGGAGAAGGCTCCTGGAAGGACCTGTGGACCTGTGAAGAGAGGATCCCAATGCTGGAGCAGGTTTACTGGCGGGACTTCTGACTGCATGAGGGACCCACTCTGGAGCAGTCCGTTCCTGAAGATCTACACCCCATGGAAGGGACCCACACTGGAACAGTTTGTGAAGAACTACAGTGCATGGGAAGGACACAAGTTGGAGTAGGAGAAGAGTGTGAGGTGTCCTCCCTCTAAGGAGGAAAGAGTGGCAGACTGTGTGGGATGAACTGACCACAATCCCTATTTCCCGTCCTCCTGAGCTGCTGTGGGGGAGGAGGTAGAGAAAATCATGAGTAAAGTTGAGCCTGGGAAGAAGGAAGAGTGGGAGGAAGGTGTTTTAAGATCTAGTTTGTATTTCTTATTGTCCTACTCTGATTTGATTGGTAATGAGTTAAGCTGATTACCCCAAGTCAAGTCTGTTTTGGCCATGATGGTAATTGGTTAGTGATCTCTTCCTGTCCTTGTCTCAACCCATGACCCTTTTGTTTTATTTTCTCTACCCTGTCCAGCTGAGAAGGGGAGTGACAGAGTGGTTGTAGTGGGAACCTGGCATCCAGCCAGGGTCAACCCACCACAATATAATAACGTTGTATATAATTATATTAAATACAGACACTGATAAATGTAATGCTGAGCACCAAAGAGATTTTGTGAAGGACTTGGTATTCGAATTCAGAGTGTGTATGTGATGCATTTCCTGACTCTGTCTATAGCTTAGGCGTGTTAGATTTAAAGAAAGCCTTGTGACCCAAAATAGAGTCACACCAGGTATGTATATAGTTCATCATTAGTGGAAGAAAAGTTTAGTTAGCTGAAGAAAACGATGTGCTGGATTGAAGGCATGTGACAGAAAGATTTAAAATGCCTGCACATGTTTGGAAGTGTGACATTTTGTACTGGCAGGAGCAGAAGCAGGCAGAACAGACTGAAGAAAGGAAAATGCCTAATGAGGTTTGAAGGGAAAGATGTTACAGTGCCTGCTGCAAACATAACAAAATCAATTTAAATTTTTTTTTTTTTTTCTCATAGGGTGTACCAGGTTCCCTGTCAGGGGCTCCACTTCATTCATCATAACACACACACTATGCAGGGATAAAACAAAAAAAGCTTAGAAAAAGTAGTGTGGGTGTGTGATACTGACAGAAACTGTACAGATCTCATGAAGGCAATGATTTACACCAGCTGAAAAACTGGCTAGGATATACAGTTTTTTTCAACAATAAAAATTGCAGCCTATGATCAATATATTCTCTGCCTATACAAAAGAAAAATAAACAATGTTCTGTGTAACGTCTTAAGTAAAATATATCACTGCTATTATAAAGAAGAGACAGATTTCAATTAAATGTCACATCTTTTTTTTTTTCCAAAATTATTTAAAATCTCACAATTACATGAAGCAGAAAGCTTTAAATATGCACCAAAATAAACGCATTTAGCTTTTATTCTATAAAACACAAAAATAAGATCATTAGAAATGTAATTTTTATTTCCATACAGTTAACATTTCAAGTAAGGAAAGAACAGTTTAGTATACTGTAAATTATGAACATTTAAATTCTAAGTATTTTTACAAAGGTGCTAATATGCTTTTAGTCTAGTGTAGATCAGGACTTAAATACAGTTTTCAAAGCAACACTAAAATTCCTTCCATAGAAAATGTGCAGAAAATATATCTACCCTATAAGCTACAAGAATCTGCCGGAACTCAGAGACTGTAATCTTAGGAAATCAGTCTGGCTTTTGTATTTTTTTCCTATTTAATTGGTGTCATGGTTACACATTGCTTAATGTGTAACTGAAGTTGGAAAACAAGTTGACAGTTACATGAGAGAGAAAGTAGCATCACTAGGAAGAATCATATTTAATTACATGTTGCTAAATACAGAAATTCTTGGAGTTGATACTTAGCAAGTACTAACAAAAATCATGCAGGCTTGTAGCCAGCACTGAGACTGAACTGACATTTTCTTGACCAATATGGGGTGTTTTGTGATTATTCTTTTTAAAAGCATAAAGAAAAAAAAGTATTATCTAAAAATAGCAGATAATTGCATTTACTTTTTCTATATTACCATAGAAATATGAGTGGACAGACCCTCAAAAGGCCATTTGAGCCATTCCCAATCCTACCACATCATCAGCAGTATCAAGTAGGTCTGCACAGAATAGTTTAATGTACACTGTAATATAAGTAGATTCTATCTTTTAAGTCATTTGATGTACCATTATCCTAACCTACTCTTCCTGTGACAGTAATGAAACTATACTGATGGACTACCTTTACTAAAAATTACTGAGATATCCTAAATGTTTAGCACATGCTACTGTGCTACAATCCACTAAAATTTGCATGATATAGAAGAATGCATAGTTTACTTTTTATAGGCCAAAGCCTATTGACCCCCCTCTAATGGAATTGTACCACTGACTTCAATAGAAATCAAAGCTAGTTTTGACTGTGTTCTTCATATTCTAGTCTTTATTCTTCTATGAAGCAAATCAAATTATAGTCATTTTAACAGGCTTATGGAAATTGAAATTGGTGCACACCACCAAGAAAACCAAACCAAACCAAACCACAACACCTGAAGAAAATATTTTAAAATATAAAGTATGAAGAAAAATGTTAAAAAACAAATATCAGCTTCAAGAAGCAGTTTGTCAGCCCTCAAGTGTGATGATGGACAATTCTTTCCAATTCATATATGAATAAAAATTCTCCTTACTGTTGCTTAACTATGTGTTTAAAGTTCCAGAACATTTGAAAATAAGGTGTTAATCCTGTACTTCTCACCAGCTGCTTCTATCTCTAACATAAGATGGACAAATCACCAGCTGACATAGTAAGATTATATTGTATACTGCTTTATGAGATTATATGAATAGAGTATTATGCCCATTGTAGGATAATACATTATCATTGTTGAAGAAATAAAATATCTGATGCACTCTACAAAAGTTACTATAAGGTTCTCTCTTCATACAGATGTCTACGTCATGTGGAATTCTACTAGGTGTTGAGGCACTAATGATAGACACCCCATAGTTTTCCCTATTCATATGCAGTAACAGAAGCTGCAAAGTGTAGTACAGCTGATTCCCAGCAGGACAACATGCTCCTGAAACAGATTCGTGCAATATGCAGTGTACCTTTGAGTGGGAAGGGGGATCTTTCGAGTTTCCTTGTGTGGGCAGATCACATTTTGTTCCTTTATTGATAACACTGAAAAGGGTGTTTCTAGTTGAGTATTTTTCCCCCCAATTCAAAGTCATGTAAGTAGATGATTGGTAGGTTAAAGTTTTCACCAAAAAAACTGAACTGTGATACAAAAGCTTAAAAGAAAGCTTATGCTTTCTTAATCGTGGCAATTTTATTTTTTTTTTAAGGTAAAATGTTGATCCTGTGGTATGCAACTATTTCATTTCCATGAGAGAGTCCTTCACTGTGCCAGAATAGACACTGCACTTCTATATCACTACCATCTTGTCTGTGCATACTCTCTTTCTTCTTCCCTGTTGTTTTTGAACACTGACTGCCTTGTTAGATCCACGAGACCTTACTACTTTCAATTTTAGGTCTTAATAGCACCTACTCTGCCAAATAAGTAGCAGGCTGAAGACTACTCCTCTTACTCATACAATGCCCCAATATATGTGGTTTCTATCTTTATTACTGACTCGCTATGGCAATATTTAAGTATGTTATGAGAAAATGCTGAATTTGAGACCACTGCTGCTGGACTGGGCAGCAGAATGTCTGAACTTGATCTTCATCAGTGCTGCCTGAGCCCACAGCGAAGTCCACTCCTGTGCCGCAACTTTTTGACTTATAAGCTACTCTGGCTATTATTGCAAGCTACAGATCATGGCTAACCAGTACTATAGACATGCTTAACACCTGAAATAAACAATTAATGTGATCGACCTACCATACTTTTCTTTACCTTTCTTCCAGTACCTGACAGTAAAAGTAAGGCTGAAGATGAAAGATGTGTTATTTAGTGTATTCTAATAACTTCAGTAATGTCTGAGAAAGTCTGAAGACAAGATATTTAAATAGATTGTACATTTGAAAAGTATGCTTCTCCTTAAGAAAAGGTGAAAAGAAAAAAAGGAAAAAAAAAAGACATTTCATTTTTAGCAGTGGTAGTGTCTTAGGGAAAATAAAGCAGCTTTTAGAATTATATATGCTTGCAAGTTAGAGAAGAATAGAAGTTGACCCTAAATATTTCCGATCTGCCAAGTCCTCCTTTGATTTTGTTTTAATTAACACAAGATATAGTTCTCTTGCTCACTCACACTAAGAAGAAAAATTAATGTTGACTCTTCCAAAAAAATTTGAATGGAGATGAACCGAATCCATGAAAACAAGCTCATCACATTCTGGGATTTTAACAGGGTCTGAAATAGGTGAAATTAGTTTCTCAGAACTAATTAGATTAATTTTCTGACACTTCTCTGACTGTAATTCAGCAGTACTACTTCCTAAATCTTGGAATAACTTCAGTTTTACAGTATCCTGGTTGCTCTGCCAAGAAACATGGTGTTCAAAACATAAGGCATCTAACTGATCTTCAATTTCTTGTTATCAGCTAAGGAAGTGATAATCTGGTTAAAAAGTAAATAAATTCATAAACATGTCTCTACATGAGGGAGAGAAAGGGACCGTGTTCATGAGAGCTAGAAAATATATGCAGCAAAGTAGGCAGAGGAGGCATCCTGTCATCAGTATGTTTGCTCTGCCTCTTCACACCTTTTACACAGAATATTGGGTGTAGGTGGCAAGATCCTGGCAATGAGGGAGCTGCAGATTTGGACCAACCTCAGGCCACAGCTGAGCCCCTCAGTCAAGCATTTTTAAGAAAGGACAAAACACTGCACAGTAGCGCATGAGAAAGGAGTGAGGGGGACAAAAAAAATGGTGAGAAACAGCCTTGCAGACACTGAGGTAAGGATGAAGAGGAGGTGCTCCAGGGACCAGAGCAGACGTTCCCCTGCAGCCTCCAGCCCCTGCTGGAGCACCAATCCACACGGCAACCCATGGAAGATCTCACACTGGAGTCGGTGAATATAATCTGAAGAAAAATAAACTGTGGTGAGTCCGTGCTAGAGCATGTTTATCCCAAAGACTGCAGCCCATGGGAAGGACCCAGGGTGAAAGTGTGGGGAGAAGGAGCATTACAGGAGAACTATGAACTGACCACAGTTATCATTCCCCATTACCCTGAACCACTTGGTGGGTGGTAGAAGAGCCAGGAATGAAGGAGTGAAGTCAAGCCTGGAAGGAAGGGTGGTGTGGTGCGTTTTAGGTCTTGCTGTTGTTTTGTGTTGTTGGGTTTTCTTTGTTTGTTTCTTTGTTTTTTATTTAGTTTTGCTTTGTTTCTCACCATTTTAATACATTTTAACTAACAAATAATTAAATTAATTTTCACTAAGTGGACTCTGTTTTGTCTGTGATGGTAATTGGTAGATGATCTCCCTGCATTTATCTTGATCCATTAAATTTTTTCATCTTATTTTGTCCCCCCTGTTCCACTGAGGTGGGGGAGTGAGACAGCAGTTGGATGGCTGTCTGGCAACCAACCAAAGTCAACCCACCACACCTGTATATTTAGTTGACAGCTTCCAAATTCTTTGTTTCCTTGTAGGGAGTCAAGTGATGAGAATTTTCAGTAGAAGTCAGAGTTAGACAGGAGGAAAGAAGTGTACAGAGGCAATTTAAGGTGGATAGTGAGGTCATTTGGTGTCCAAGATGATACAGATTTATTTTTTTTTTCCCAAATGTTATTCACAGGGAAGTAGAAACTATGATCTTTATAGGGGCAGATTTTCATCAGTGCAAATCATTATATGTCCTCTGCTTCCATAATGGCTATGCCAATTTGTGACAAATAAAGACGTATTGTACCTTGAAATGATCTTGCAGTTGGAAGTAGTTTAGAAAACCTGTCTTTTGGATAGTGAAAGAGACTGTCTAATGTTTATTGGTGAGCTTTATTTTTTCTGAAGGGTTGAACATTTCAGAAATAGGAAACAAATTTTTGAAACCCTAAAGGTAGAGTTAAAATTCTGAAAGATTCAACAAAGGCTAAGGCAGGAGCAAGAGAGAAGACGGTGAAGGATGTAGGATATATAGTGTTGTGTATGGATATTTAGAGCTCAGATCTCCAATGCATACTGAGAATCTTCCATATTGATTAGAAAAATTTTTGTGACAGCTCTCTCCTTGCTTAATGCCCTTAATTCTTTTATATTTCTTTAGTTTGATATTTTCTGTTCCGGATGTTCTCCTTTTCTATGTACTTGTTCCCACCCAGCAGTGACAACCTGTGGCTTTCAAATTAATTTCCAACAAATGTGTTTTGAATCAGGCAAAAGGAGCATGTCCATTATTATTGCACATACTCTTCTTTTGAGAAGTAATAGCAGCTTGTCGGCTATAGGTGCGTTGCTATGTATGACTATATGCAGAAGTTTTCTTATTTTTACAAATGCACAGGAAAATATTTTGCATATACCTAAGCTTTGTTTGGTATTATGGGAAGCCTTTCTGCACACTCCAGCCCTTGGCATTAACTCTAGACAAGAAGCATTGTCACTGCTGGAAGCAGAGACTGTCTTGAGAAAATGTGCTGCTGACTGCAGACAGTGCAGGGACTGAGACTGAGTTGGAAAGTGAAATCACTGAACAGAATTAATTCTGTTCTAACTCAAACCAGGACATCTTTCTATTGAAAAGATGAAATATTATTTATTAATTAATTAATAATTACAGCTCCTCAGCTGTTCAGCACAGCTTGGGTGAACTTCAGAGAGCATTATCAGTAATGCACAAAACCAAGGGAAGACACGAAACCTCAGGTTCCCTGTCATCGCACCAGCCAAGGCGTTATTGCAGCGCCAAAGCAGAAATGAATTTTTAACCACTAGATTTACAGAAAACTTAAACCTTTTCAGTGTTGAAGAAAAAATTTCTGTTCATTCAAGAGAAAGGTTCTTCTGAGCTCAATTTTCTCACTGTAGAAAAATTGCTCAGTTCCTTATTATAGTATATAGATATTATAATAATCTGAATATGATACTTACCTTGTTATCTGATTACTTAATAAATACAGTTTGTAAAATAGTGTAAAGGACTCCAATTCAGCATGCAAAAATATGGGGAACTCCTGATTTGCTACCTCCATTAATCTCATTCTGTGGATCTCCATACTGTACTATCCTTTCTTTTCAAGTAGGAATCTCCATTATGAAATTTCTCTGGTTTTGTATACCATCATTCTTGATCTTCAATAACCTCATTGTTTTGATGTCTGCTAATCCTCATCCTACTGCTAACAAGTTTATGTTTAAAAATCAACTTCCAACCTTACCTAAATATGCCTATGTCTTTTCTTCTTCCTTGGTGTGGCATCATATATAATTTTCTACAGATGGTTTTCCAGCATCTTTCTATGTTATTAATTTTAATGTTCCTATGATCATGCTTAGTTTTCCATAGTCCTGTTTTATTGGTGTCTAATAATTCAATAGTAATCTAATTCACTCACTCTTTTCCTATCTGTTATTTGTTTTCAGTTTATATAAGCAAACTTTATTATTATCCAAAATTCATGCTTTTGCACTTTGGACTATTTGATTTTATCCCATTTAACATGGGTTTTTTTACCAATGTTTTTGAGTCTTTCTACATGATTTTTCCATGCTCCTATATCGATATTTTCCATCTTTGTATTATCAATGTTTTTCATTATTGTATACCTGTTTTGTCCAACAGTTTCCAGTGAAAATATTCAGCAGCATTGGCTCCATAGTTCTTGTGGATTTCTGATGCTTAATAATTTTATGACAAGAAGGTGGAAAACTGTAGAGAATTTTTAAGTTAACACTACTTTCCAGTATTACACATGGTGTTTTTCCATTTTCCAGCAATTTCTTAGGGAAATATCAAGACAACATTAAGAATTAGATCATAGTTCCTAAAACCAGCAAATTAACAAGACCCCAATAAACTAAAAATACCCCAAACCTCCCAGACTTGAGGAATCTTCTTCCAGACTTGATATCAGACTACTAGCTAAAGCCTGATCCTGTCAGCCATTCTGATCAGCTAGCATAAGAAATATTACACTAGAAAAAGCTCTCATAAGTACATTATATCTTTTACATGAAAGTCAGAGGTCTGAGAGTATTGCACAGAACATCACTTATCACGTGTTAATTACATTGCAATTAAAGCATGTTCATATAAAGAAACTATTAACAATACAGTATGTACATCAAGAGCCATGAAAATTATGTTTTAAAACAGTTTACAAAAAAAAAAATAAATATATATATATAATAAGTAATTAATTTTTTCTCATTTTCTTGTGTGATTCTTTTCCTAGACAGTAAAGATAATTTTTGTATTTTGTTGTTTTTTTTTTTTACCATGTGTTTTTCTAGTCTCAGTTTTAGCACCATGCATCAGTAACTTGCAATGTAATCTGGCTGCAGCTGACTGTTTTTGAATTATTCTCCCTGTGGAAGGGAAATCTTTAGTGCTGCTCAGCTCGAGAATGCATTCAATACACAAAGCACCCAACCCTGAGACAGACTTCTCTGCCTCAGATAAGAAAAAGAGGGAAATGGTTCTTTGTACATCTTGACACAACTGGTTTTGTGGTTACGTTTTTAGAACCATCGAGTGCTATAAGCAGGTGAACGCAAGTTGAGAATCAGAGTGAATATTCGTGTCTCTGATTTCATCTTTCTCATCCATACTGGTGTGAGAAGCTTTGATATGAGTCTCATCAGCAGGAAGGATGCCAAGAAAGCTCAATACGGTCATCTTATGCTCCTCTAAGACTACTTCATGGTCTGCAGGAGAGTCTAGTGCACTTCTGTTCCTCTCTAGACCTTGTGTTTGACGTATGGAGTCAGACCAGCATACAGGGGTAATATTCACTCCTGCACAGGACAGTCTGTAAATAGACAAAACTTCACCAAATCCCTTCAATGCTGACCAAATACTTCATCAATGTCACAACTTAAATTAATCTTCTTACTCAAGGTAAAAATGGCCTTTGTAAAAATCTAAGTGTGATTCAGAAACGTGTGTTTGTGAGTAGGAGAGTACATCTAAGAGGTTTTTCTATGTGTTTCTTTCTTTCTTACCCCTCATTCTTCATGTGATGTCATCTAATTCTCAGCATTCTTGTTCTTGTACTTATAATACTGTACAATGACAGCAAAGCTTATTTCTTAGCTTTATTTCTCTGTTGTATGATAAAGAAATTGGAATGTATAAAAAAAAAAAAAGAGAAATATCTGGAATGTAAAATAAGCCTAGACTAAAAAAAAAAAACAAAAAAATTAGAATTTAGTTAGTGATATTTATGATTCTATGTTTTCAGTGTTATCAGATCAGGAACGGAAGCTGACAGGAAAACCTGCTTACTTAGCAAATCACTGGTCAAACTCCATAGAGTCTGCTGGCCTGAAAAATGCCTGAGCTCACAAAGAGACATCAAAGTTTTTCTAGCATTGTTCCTCTACTTTTGATCGATGAGTCATCACAACTCAAAAGTAAACTGATCTGCAGAACACTTCTGAGCAGAAAGAGTTGGGTTATCAATTTGATTAGCAAATGTATTAACAAATTACTAGTATACCATGAAATATAAATGAAAAGTCTGCTCATTCTTATCTCAATCTATTGCAGGTAAAGGCAAATGTTAAATCAGCAACATCCTCATGTTTTTAATGGAATTGTCCTTGTCTAGAGTAAGCCTCTCTTTAAGATTAAGGACATTTATTGAGACACATAAAATATCTACTCTCCAGATTAGGGACATTAGGGAACTATTGATTCAGAAAGTTTTGAATTGTACAAAAGAATAGAACTTGCCAGACTGTCTGCTCAGTGGTCCCTGCTATCTTAGGATACAACACAAAACTGAAAACTGGAATTAGCCAACTGATTCCAAAAAGCTCTGTGTGACTTGTTAGCTGGCCTTATGTAGTCCTTAAAAATGGACACAGATGAACCATCAAAAAGACAATTTTGGACTTCTTCTCAGAAAAAAAAAGCCAACTCTTAATTGACTGTGAGTACCCTATCTTATATATGGGAAAAAAATATTTCAGTGCAGAGAGCTGAATTAAAAAAGCAAAGGAAAAATAAACAGCCCAAAACTTTCAGGATTTAGTAGGGTTTTTTTGAGACCACAGTTATTAGGTTTCTAAAAGAAAATAATAGCAAATTTAAAGATTAAATCTGTCATCTCTTTATCCAAATAGATTTGTTGGTTTCCTTCATATGTCTTTAGCTGCTACAGAGGATTCTGGTTACTCATCATGAAGGAAATCCTTGTCTGACATACGTCTGAGTTCTCTTCAAAACACTAAAGAATAACTCTGGTACAATGTCTAACAGCAATTTTTGTTAGTATAAGAGTTTTGAGGTGACTTTTTGTTCTGAGATAACCTTAATTACAGCTCATCTCCTTGTTTATCTGCTGTGAGTAGAGATTGGAGTACAGTTTTTAAGCTAATATAAAAATTTTGGGATGGTGGGAAGGGGCTGTATTTGCTATTTCTATTGCTTCCTCTGATGTTATACTCTTAAGACACTACAGAAGGCTGAAAAACAAAACCTTAGAAAATTGTACTGTACTTAATTCATAGCTGAATAGTAAAAAAGTGTGTACTTTACAAAATAAATTAAAAAAAAAAGCAGGGAGCAAATAGAACTTGGCTGATGCAATTGATTTCAACTGGACTTTTATGATTTACCCAACTGAAATCTGTCCATGACCTTTTTATCATATTTTAGAGTTCTGAACTTGAGTTCTTTGCAGAGCCTCTTTTTTTTATATACATGGAATTCCTCAAAGACCTCTGGGAGTAAAATCTGCAAATAATTCACCTAACTGAGAAAAGAAATAAGCCACAGATACCATTGCCCAGAGAAATATTGGGAAAAACAAATAAATCACAATAGCAGAATCATTCCAAAGGGAAAAGAAACTCCAGAGACATCATGTTTTCTTCCACATACAGTATATTAGAGATGCAAGTTAACTCAAAGCTTTCAGTTGATTTGATTTTTCTGTGGTTGGTTTAACTCAGTATTTCAAAGTCCTTGCTTCTTTATTTTGTTGCTCTTTTCTTCTTTATTATGTTTTTATTTTGAAATATTATGATGAGAAGCACTATTTTGAGCATCATATAAACACACAGAAATACATAATTGCACTTGTATTTTCATATGACCTCATTTTTCCCTAGGTTAAAATGATCTTTGATCACTCCTTTTTCTCCTCCACCCCTTCCCCTCACCCCTTTGTCTCATGTGCACATTTAACACTTTAGGAGAAATACAACTCAAAATAGTAGCTACTAATAGTAGCCATGGTAAAATAAATGAAGACATTTGGAGTTCTTGTGAATAGTGAGTCATTTTAGGTCAGTTATTAGAAATTATATCTGTGCTCAGCTTCTCATGAGTAACACACTGAATGACCTAAGGAATGGAAAAGAAAACAATGTATATGGTTTGTCTTTGCAGGTCTGTGATTCTTAAATGCTGGTCTCTGCTATAGACTCAAGATACATTGTATCTTAATTACATTGGCTATAATGGTACTTCTCCAGTAACTGTGGTCTGTCTTTAAATAAAGATGAACATAGAATGAGATGCTGATCTGACTTTGCTTCGACCACTTGAGAAAACATTACAGAATGTGGTCAAAACTGGATTTTCCAGGTTTTCTTTAGTTTGTGTTTAATTTTGGCAAGCTGTCACCAATAGCTAACCAGATCACATCCTTTACAAATTTTCTGAAACACAAGAAAAATAATTAGCACATTTTAGCGCCATTCATTTATCTGTCATATATGAAACTACTTTATTTTTTGGAAAGTAATTTCCTTAAACTGCATCTAATATTTTGAAAAATCCCCTGTACTAGATGTGAACACTATATAAGGAGTTTCTGACAGAGATTGCTTGATTTTGGAGAGCAAGTCTGATGGTAAACTCTATTATGTTTCTTAATAGATTTTTTAAAAGGCTAAGAACTATCAAACGGGCTTGAGGACTGCACTATTTGTTATTATTATTTTTGGAATGTGTCTCGGACATAAAAAGATTTTTGTCTCAGTTTCTTTCATTAATATTTAGAAGTCATATTCTATATCAAAATGTGAGGTATTTCACACTTAGTTCCCTTGCAGTATGTCATGTAGTTACTACAGATGTGCCACCCATATAGTACAGACAGAAGAGGATATTTTCGCCTGTAGGAGTTTACAGAAGAACACGTGAAAGGTCACTGTGATACCTAATTCTCTCCAAGAACCATGAAAGTGACAGCAGCAGAGGAGCACATCAGGTAAGTGAGGTGGTATGCAAAGGAGTTTAAAGGCAGACATGGTGATGCTCTGCAGCTCAGCAGGACAGCCTCCTTGGGGAAGGTGGGAGCTAAAATAGCTTGTCTATTCCATCTAACCTTCCTAGGGAGATATTTCTGGGTTCATTTCAAAGGCAACCGTGCAAATACTCCCACACAGAAACCTCAGGTGGGTTCCATGTCTCATTCGCTGTTGTTGGAAGTACAGTCAGCTGCAGCTGGGTAGCCCCCAGGCGATCAGCTATCTCCACTGCCCTTGCAGATGGGGTGTCCTCTGCTGAACAGAGGGATGAAGCCTATCCGTTGTTTAATAAATAAATAAATAAATCAGAAAAATAAAACCAAAGTGATGAGTGATGGAAATTAGAACAGTTACTCACCACCAACTGACTGATGCCCACTCCCTGAGCAATGGCCTTCCTGCCAACTTCCCTCAGAGTATTATTGCTGTTTCTGACATCATATGGTATGGAATATCCCTTTGGTGAGTTGGGGTCAGCTGTCACAGCTGTGTCCCCTCACAACTTCTTGTGCACCTGCAGCCTATTCATTGATGAGGTGGTGTTAGAAGCAGAATAGGCCTTGACCCTGTGCAAGCACCACTCAGCAATAACAAAAATATCCTTGTGTTTTCAGCAAAAATCCAAAACATAACCTTCTACAAGCCAGTATGAAGAAAATGAAATCTATCTCAGAGAAAATCAGCACAGGATGACAAATAAAGACCCTGCAAGTTAAGAGCTGTGTTCATTGGCTCTATCAAACAGAATTGATCAAACCACTTGCCTCAATCACACTTTGAGGTGAATCCCCCACCCTTCCTCAGGACACAAGTATGACAGATTCCACTAGAAAAAAATACATCTTTATAGAATATTATAGGTTAAACTAAAAATACTTTGCCACAGTACTGACAGAAAAGAATATGGATAATTTTCCTTGAGATATCTCTCACTTTAGAAACTTAGAAATAGCTTAATCAGAGCAACCTAAAGCAGAGACAATGTCACAGATAGGTGCCTTGATATCCTGAATCATTTAACTTTCATTCTGCTTATTTGTTTTGCACCTACATACCTGAGTGAATGCAGTTCAGATATGAGTTTTCACAGTGAAAAATCAGTAATAAAGAAAAATCACAACTGATTAAGTCTAGACATTTTTGTCACAAATTTCATTAAATTCCTGTGTACAGTAGTCTGTTACTTGTCATAGGTTTGTTTGGGAGCTGTCTGTAAGCATGGATGTTTCATAACATTCTCCTTTATTCAGACCCAGTCAAGTATGATTCTGTGAGAGTAAACCTGTTCAAAATATGACTTAGGATTTTTTCTAGTAAAAAAACCCAACTATAGAGTGAAAACTTTTTCCATGACCTGTAGTGAAAATAAATATCTGTTAATATTGATGAATAGTTAAAAATAATTATTTTCTAATATTATTGATGATATATGTTCTATTTTCTCACTTTTTTTTTTTGTGAATGTTTGTAGATTAGAGGTAAAGGACACACTGTTAATTTGTTTCTCTCTAACCTCCCATCTCTTTAGTACAGATATTATGTTACTCTTTAATTCCCTTTGTCTTGAGGTTACTTTTAAAATTTCTGTTTCCCTTCCTCTTTCCTATGTCTATTCTTTTAGCTAAACTATCCTCATTCTAATTTTTAACACAGTTTTTTTTACTTCATGTAACTTATACTTTCCCCTTATCTTTTACTTTTTTCTTCTGGGTGAACACATTTCCTCTTATTCCTCCTTTTGTCCATTAATTTATATTAGGCGATTTAATTTGAACACCAAAGAACTGGCAGCATCAAAAAGGCCCTGTGTGCTATACTGCCTAAACCAGGTTTTATTTTACAGAAACACAAGGTAGAGCATCAGCTAGTAGGATGGATTAACATCTGCTGCCATTGGATGTTTTCCCTTAACAAGCATTTCTTCCCACTGCCTGTTTCTCTAGCTTATTAAGGGCAGCAAACCCTATTCCCCTTATTTCTCACCCATATCCTAGTTTGTTTGTGCAGTTTCAAAACTAATTTTGCTCACAGTTCTTCAACATTTGAGTTGGCTCCTCTGTCCCAGTTTGCTCTTTCAGCCTATTCAAGATTTTGTTTTCTATATTTGACATTCAAGACCATTAATGTTGCCTGTTCAATTCTGTAACTATAGCAATGCAACTGTAGTATTGTGCCACCTCTCTTTACTACGCTATCTTTATCCTCTCCATGGTTGTGTACGGTGGGATTAAGAGGAGAGTGATTAAGCAGTCAATGTCTCTTCCTAATTCACCCTTAAAAGGAGAAGAGCATTTACTCTAGATACTCCTGCTCTTGCTGAGACTGAGCTGACAGACTACAGGAGGGACCAGCAGCTCACATCTGAATCTAAGCTTTCTTTCTTACCCTCTCTTCACCCTCCCTTCTCATCCAGAAATGATAAATAAATGAAGCCCTGTCACACTGAGAAATGTGTACAGTTTCAACTCTCATCCTTGTGCATCAGTTGCAACACCACACACAAATAAGATGGAAATGCAAATTTGTACAAGGCTTTGAGAACATATAGTCCTGTGCAAGTGCTAAGTATGATTATGATGACTATTAGTGACCCAACGTACTGTGTGATTTTTTTTAGGGCAGAACTGAGACTAGTTTGACATATCAAAGGGAAGTTAGCCTAGATATGAGGCTCTGCTTTAACTAAGTCAATTTCACACCTGCTCCCTTTGTCAGTCCATATGTTTGTCATCAATGAAAAATCCTCTCCACATGAGCATTTGCAGTGGGAATGATTATGACACATTTCATTATCTTCAGTAAATTGGATGGTTCAGTCCTTGAACTGCTGAATACCCCACACAGGTCTTGTCTGTGTTGCAGACTTCACACAGTTATAGCGTAATTGAGCTGAACTCATTATATAGAGCCTGTGCTTCTAACACTGCTGCAGAGAGGAATCTTTTCAGTTGTGGTTTAGAGCATGCAGGGATTATTTTATTCCCAAATCTAAAAAAAAAAAAAAAAAAAAAAAAGGTACCCTTTTCCATACCATTTAAAGTCAGTGGAATTGAACAATTTGAGTGAGTAATCAATAAGAGCGCTTATTTATTTGTGATTTCTTAAGTATTGGTTAGAATTTCTAAAGCTGCACATTGATGTTTTGGTTTTTTTTTTTTTATATATCCAGAAGATGCTCTTCACTGAATGAGTCCATTTCTATTGTACCTTGATATAGTCATTGCCTCATTTGTTCCTATTCAATAGTGATAATATCACCTGAAAACATCTTTAGTGTATTATGAAGTTTTGTCAGGTTAAAGTACATCAAGGGCTTCTGTGTAATGGAGCTAAAGGATGTTGAATCAAAGTAAACAGCCTTTTCCTGCATTTCACTCTTCCTTTTCTCTAGCAAAGGCCAGAATTCAGTAATTTTGGTGTTTCGGAAAGTTAAGAGTTTTACTTGCAGTTACTGAACACAACCGTTTAAGAAGTAGCTGGTCACAGTTCCCACACCCTTAGCAGAAATAACACAATATATGTTCTTGGCATAGTGGACATTTAATACATACTCTTCCAAAGCATTGAAAATTATGTATGGAATAATATAGGTAATAACACGTTAACAAAAGCTGGCTTGTGGTGCTAATTTTCCTTACAGAACTTTCTTTAATAAGCTCAGAAAATCACCTAGACACAAGATTTAAAATACAGGTTTATATCTCTGTACATCAGGACGCCATATAAACACATTTCTCCCTGATCTTTCAGAGGTGAGTTGGCAGTCTACAGAGTGTGACCACAACACATAAGGTATGTGTCACCTTGTGACACTTGATGGATTGATTCCTTCAAGTGAGGTAGTTTGAGGAATTCCTGCTTTACAGTTCTCAGTGGGATTTAGAAATGAGAGAGATTTTGAGCTGTCAGGTGCCAAAGGCAGGAGCAGAACTTTAAGCTTCTAGTGAAATTTACACTGGAATAAATACACTCACAAATTTAGAGGTGCCTCCAGATGGTTAAGTCTTGAGATAATTGCACAGGTTTCTGTTTTCTTATAGAAAAATAGGGTAACAACAGACCATTCACTCATTTTTCAGCAGAAGCTGCCAACAATTATGAAATGGCCTAAAAATAAATTAGGAGGTGAGCATGTTTAGGTTTTGATCTTTGTTTTTGTTTTGTTGGTTTTTATTCTTTTTGTCTTAATAGTACAGAAGTGTTTCCAAATAAGAAGGGTGACAAGGAAACAGATAATTATTTCCCACTTGTAGAAAATAATTTGTATATATTTATATCAACTCCTCCCCCCAATACTGTATGACAGGAACACAGGAAAAATATTATTCTTATGTTGGTGGTTTGTACAAGTGTCTCACACCACTTTTTTAAACATGGGAACATTAGCCACAGCAACTGAAGCATTATGATTCAAGTTGGGACTTGGTTGAGAAGGAGAGAGAGAAGTGATTTTAGATTTTAATGAGGAAGCTTTCAGCATTCGAAGGGCACCTTGTTTATTACAAGATCTGCAGTATCATGAGCAATGTGAATTCGTTTTCAAGAAGATGCATTCTTAAGCATCAGGAAGTAAAACACCTGAAGCCAGAAAACCACCAAATCTTTATAAGGCAAGTGAAACAGCAGTACTTTTGTCACTGATATCACAAAACCTACAGACTACTAGAGAAATTGAATGAAGCCATCAGAAGAGGGTTGTCCTGGTTAGTTTGATATATGAATGCAGATAGTTAAAATTCCCTTAAAAATGCCAGGTCTACTTATTAGCCCTTCCTCTGTTTGAGACCTACCAGAAAATCTTATATTTAAATACAGACTCAAGGCAAAGAGAAACAATGCATGATTTGTGACAATCTGTATGACACACCTTACAAAAAAATAGATTTTTTTCACAATATTATGTCTCCAATGACATGTCCACTGAACAAAGTTCCGAACACCTACTGACTTTTTTTTAGAGAATGTGAGGTAAAAAGATATTAACATTTTATTGAATAGACATATAATTTTCTTTATAGTTTTGAATTTGCTTCTTGAAAAAGATTAAAAATATGTCATCTCTAAGAAAGACATAAAGTATAATTAATATGGTCAAAAAACCCCAGTGAAAATACAGCTAGGGAAGTCTAAAAGAGAATTATGTCATCAGAGTTGAAATGATATGATGGGATGGGATGGGAGGAGGGGGAATGTGAGTTCCATGTGTAAACCACTCCCATGTGAAAGCCATCAACCCTTCGTAGTCTCCATTATATAAATGTAGCAGAACTAGTGCACAGAGAGCAAAGAAAGGAGGATTTTTTATTTTTTAAAATTTTTTTATATGTATGTCCAGATTTGCCATGGAATTAAATGCACTTAAGAACTCCTCAGGTGCACATACTTAATTCTTAACAGCTCTAGTTTATTCATATCCTATAAGAATGAATCTCTATTATGGAATCTAAAACATTTGTAGAAGGGTTAGGATTTTAATTCCAGAAATCTATTACAGATTTACTTCTTAAAATTATGTCTGATTGTATTTGAAGCTTAGTAGTTAACAGTTTAAAGTCATTGTTTAATCATTTAAAAATCCATTTGTTAATCTTTGTAATAAAATTAATCATGATTAATTGACTTGGCAATAATGGGGTTGTCATAAGTGCTTATAGAGGACTTACAGTGTAAAAACAGTGCTGAGGGCTGGATGTTTTCTCTTTAAGTTCTTTTTAATTGATGGCAGATGTAAGATTTCAGTAATCAGAGAGAAGAAGCAGCTTTATATTCTCTTTGAGATGATGCTTGCTTTTTTGCTTTGTTTTGTTTTTTAACACTTAGTTAGAAATGGTAATTTCAGATATTATAAAAGCAGCAAGCTTTTCCAGGAAAGGAAATTGTGGGGAAATTCTTTTCCTTCTAGCTTTAGTACAGAACAAAAATAGTGTCAAAAAAAATCTTTTAGCCACAAATACCAATTACATTCCACTACCACCAATTTTAAAGACTGAAGTGACAGCAAGACTTGGTGCTTCTTATTCATGAAGTAAGTGACTTTTGAAGTTATCCTTTTGAAAGAAATTAATTTAAATGGTAACCATACTATAGCTGGAAGAAAAAATGGAGAATATCTGTGTACAAGAAAGAATTCAGAGGGTTTTTTTTTTTGTGATGCTGTTTGTTTGATTTTTTTCCTACAAATGTTATCTACCTATCGATCAATCAATCACTGCAGGCTTTTCTTGTAGATAATCATTTAACAGGTTTAAAGTGAGAATAATACAACCAGTACCTTGCTTCATGTCTAAAAATAAAAATTAAATAAATAAAGAAAAAGAGTCCTGAAATCTTTACTGAACCTTGGAGAAATAAGGAGGTGGAGAAACAATGTTTTAGTTTTTATCGTGTTTCTTAGCATCCTGCTCTGTTTTAGTTGGTAAAATTTACATTAATTACACCCAAGTTGAGGTTGTTTTGCTCATCATGGCAACTGATAAGTCATCTCCCTGTCTGTTCTTTAGCCCACAATCTTTTTAATTTTACTTTCTCCCACTATTCTGTTGAGGAGGGAGAGTGAAATAGCAGCTTTGTGGACATCTGGTGAGCATGGGACCAAATGGGTGCCTCCAAGGCTCCTGAGAGAGCTGGACAATGTCCTCCAAGGCCACTCTATCATCTCTGAAATGTCATATGGAACAAGGGAGGTCCCTAATAACTAAGAAGTCAAGTTTTGCATCCCTCTTCAAGAAGTGCCAAGAGACATCTGGGAAGCTAAAGGCCAGTTAGCCTCACTTCAGCCTCTGAGAAAATCATGGATTGACTCCTATAGCACATTTCTGGGAAACTGAAAGAGAAGTGACTGGAAATCATTGGCATGGTTGTAACTAACAAAACATAAATGACACATGACCCACCAGATTGCCTTCTGTGTTGAAATGTTGAGATTTGGCGATAGGGTATGAAAGGGAAGCTGTGGATGTCATTAACCTTGACTTGAGAAAGGTTTTTGACACTATCTCTAACAATGTTCTTCTGTCTTATTAAGTTAGGACATTACAGTCTGGATGGATGGACAACTGGACAGATAAAAGATCATCTTAGATTGCAAGATTCAGAAGATAGTGATTAATAAGTCAAAACATTGGGTACCACAGGGAACTATCCTGGCAGCTCTTATATTTAAAGACTTTCTCAGTGACCTGGAGAAGGTAATGGACCTCACTTTCATCAACACTGCAGACGACACCAAGCAAGGGAACTAGTCTATATGCTCAAAGGCAGTTATGCCATCTAGAATGAGAGGCTGGAGGAATGGGCCAACTGGGATCTTGTGACACTGAACAAGAACAAGTGCCAAGTCCTGCCCCTGAGATGGAGAAGTCACTGCAACAGACCTGCAATGTGAGTCAGATGTGTACCTTTAAAGCAAAGGTGGCCAACGGCATCTATTGTCATGTCACACAGCCAGCAGATCACATGGAAGGGGCTATTACTCTCTAGACAGAACTCATCAGACTGCATCTTGAATATTGCATTCAGTCTTGAGCCTCCTTCCCCCTAGAATTCCCACTCTGTACAAGAAAGATATTAACAAACCGGAGCAACTTTAGCAGAGGGTACCCAGGACACTCAAAGCTGGAGCACTTGCTCTGTGAGGAGAGGCTGAAGGACCAGAACTTGCTCATCCTTGAGAAAGGATGGTTTCAGGGCCACCTAAGTGCACCTCCCCGGTTCATTAGATGTTTGGAAGACAAATCCAGGCTCTTCGCAAGCATTCTTGGGAGGGTGACAAGAGGCAACGGACATAAATTGAAACATGGAAGGTATTTCCCCAGGAAGAAAATTGAGCTGTTATGTTGGCTACCCAGAGAGATTGTGTCCTCTCTGTCCTTTGAGGTTTTCAGAACCTGACTGGCTAAAACTCTAAGCAACCTGGTCTGACCTTGTAGGTGGCCATGCCCTGAGCAAGCAGCTGTCTCTTGAGTGTGTATTGCACTCTGCTCTCTGATATAAAGTAGGGTCAAGCTCATTGCAGATTGGTCTGTTAGGTTATATAGCATTTGCCACGGATAAAGTTCTGGGAACTCCACTTCTGGAATGTTTTGCCATATTATAAGATTCTGGCTTTTAAAGGAAACTTCTGATTTTCAAGTAGTATTCTCCTGAAACTATTTGAAAAGCGAATTTCACCTCTCTTTTTGTACACTAAGCATGAAAGATAGCTTTTATATAATTTTAGCACTGTGAGCTCCATGCAGTTGTTATCACAGCCTTAAAGAAAAATTATGAAAGCAAGTTTAATCTAAAGCTAATTTATTGTTTATGGAATTCTGTTAGCAGTTGTTATTCTGCCTTCACTGAGCCTAAAAGGGAATAGTCAATGCATTTAAAATTAAACAGGGAAAGAAGGCAGAGGGTGGCAGGGAGGAGAAGAGAAGAGAAGAGAAGAGAAGAGAAGAGAAGAGAAGAGAAGAGAAGAGAAGAGAAGAGAAGAGAAG
>WUAM01000179.1:22960080-22986832 GCA_024336885.1 Actenoides hombroni
GAGAAGAGAAGGAGAAGAGAAGGAGAAGAGAAGGAGAAGAGAAGGAGAAGAGAAGGAGAAGAGAAGGAGAAGAGAAATTAGGCTTTTCTTGCCATAGTCTTCTACAGTAATTTCACATACTGAAAAGCAGAGTTGCAGTTTTTCAATCAAACAGAAAACTTTTCTGAAAGAAGATCTACAAAATTAAGCATTATCTATTTAATTCATATATATAATAAATTGTGGCATTTCTTTTAGCACTTTCCAATTGTCTCCTCTGTTACACAGGAGCCCTACTCAAATGAATTACTAAAGGCAACACTGAGGTCAAGGAAACAAATTCTGCAGACTCCTCTTGAACATCCCATTGATTTCCACATTGCAGCGAAATTTCTCATTTCTATTTTTAATTTATTGTGGTAAAAAAAAAAAAAAAAAAAAAAAAAGACCTGAAGAAAAAAGGATAAAGGTAGTTTAGTAAATCAATGCAGAAGCTTTTATTCCTTGCAGCACTCTCTGGATTGTAATTTTATTCCTTTGGGACTAGATTTTCTCAAATACCTTTTGTTCTTATGGCAATAAATCTGACCCTCAAAATAAAATCATAGTGTTGCCCTAGTCTTAAAACTACTCAGTCCTTTAAAAATTACATTTTCATTTTTTCTTTCGATAATATGAGCTAAATTAATGATGTGCTATTTCCTTTCTAAGCAATTATTTGGTTTGTTTTTTGTGGGTTGTTTTGGGGTTTTTTTGACTCATCACAAATAAGTATTAACTTATGACTTCAAATACAACAAAGTAGAGAATATTTAATATTTGGAGCATGTTTGTGGCAACATACTCATTTTAATAACAAATTAGGAAAAAATAAAACCATTTGTTTGGGCTTTTCGGCAATAAATAATCTTTAGTATTTTGTGTACCACATGCCAGGTGAAAACATGAAATGACTCTGTACCTATAAAATTAAAATTACTCCCTACCACTCTTTATAGGGATTCTGCACTTGCCCAGGAGATTGTAACTTATTTAATAAAGATGCAGTATCCAGTGCCTCCTTGAAACTTCTCACTGCATTAATCTAATTCTGCTTCCACTGCATGTGGATTGCTTCTTCCCTGTTTAGTGTTGTTATTATTATTGGGTTTATATTTGGTACTTTTTTTTTGACTCAACTTAGCACAAGGGTGAAATGACAATACACATCATGAAGTAAGACTGAAAAAAACCACTTTAACTACAGCTACGTATATCACTATCTACCCGTATTTTCTAATCCATGGTTATAAGGTTAATATGGTTATAAGGCAATATCTTACACTCTGTCAAAAGTCAATGTTATTTCTTCATCATGAAATCATTCCAAGTAAAAGAGGAAATCTGAAAACAGCCATGCAGATCTCATCAGTTTATTTTCTCAGGAATTATACTCTGTTTCTCATTATTTATTTCTGCAAGATGCTTTTAGACCATGATTTCAAATTTGATCTCCACAAAGAACACCTTTTGGGACATAAAACCTCAGTCTCAGTGGACTCAGTGCTTGATACAGGATGCATGGTAGATAGAGATCTTCTCTTTACATTGCATCATCTGGCTTGGGTATCAGTGAACATGATATTTCAAGTTATTCAGTTTATTCTTATATCTTTTCAAAATAAACATCTATAATCACACAGTATATTTTGACATCTATGAAAAGAAAACTGTCTAATGAAGCTGGTATTAAACAATCTGCTCTTACTACACCATAAACAATAATTTAACATGCCTGAATAGCATCACATCTAACCTTTTCCGGTACGTTTCCAGCTGTTTGTTGTTCTTCCCAATCCCTTCCAGGGCTTTTATCAGTAATGGTATCATCCAGAGTTACAGACTTGGGTGAGGGCTGGATTTGCTGACTTCTAGACAGAATGTGCTGAATTTGTTGGATTGCAAATGAGACAAAAAATCTACTGTCTCACTGTCTAGATCTATCACATACATTGTCCAAAATGGGATAATGCAGAAGACACATAACCACAGAACTTCACAAAAACACAGTTTGGGATTTTTAGGATCCAAGCTGACCATGTGCACTAAGATCTTGCAGAACACAAATACATTCAAGCTTACGTTGTTTTCCAGAAACATCCTCTATCATATGTCACTTTTGCCAGAATGGAAAAAAATTCTGTAGCAGTAACATCTATTCTCACATTTCCCATATTTAACTTGTCATATGGTACTCCTGACTGTCTAGTAATATTTCTGTGTCCATTTTACCGCAAAATTAAAGATTTTCTGAAATTATAATGGATCTGAGTAGGGCTGGGTCCATGATTATCATTCAGTTGAGTTCAGTTCATAAATCATTACCAAATACAACAAAAATCATAATGCAATAGTTACATATGTTGTCATGAAACATCTACAAATATTGATAAGATACAGAACTGTTGGACACTGATAGATGGCCTATTAATAATAGCTTGCTAAATAATGACTCTAATGGATAACTAACTTCATTTTCAACTGCAGGTCTTTTTTTTTTTTTTTCTTCAGATTATTACTGAACAGTCCAAATATCTTTAAATCCTTCACTTTAAAAATTTATATTTTACTTTACATTTTTTCTGACAAAATTTGTATGACATTCCAACTTGCTCATATTTGTTACCAAAGACTGGGTTCAAACTCTGTTTCAATATTGCTAGCAGCTTTATAAGAATATAAGATTCTCCCAATTTGTCCTAACAATTTCAGATGTTGGAAAGCAGGAAATCTTAGTCACACAAGGGCAATTCATTTTCAGAGAATGATCTTTTAGGTAAAACCAGCTACCTCAGTAATCTTCATATATACTGTTTTAACAAGTGTTCTTAAACATTTAGTGAATTATCTAGCAGAATATTTAACTGTTTAAAATTGTGCATTTATATAGTAGACCTCAATTAACCGTAAATGATAATTCTCTACATGGGCAGACCCCCAAGAAGGTAGATCCCAGATTTCATCTTCAAATTTGTGACTGAGAAAAAGAATATCAGAATTCCAAGTGTGTGTGATTCTGCCTTTTAGCTATAATCTTAATAGAGTAAGTGGCTTCTTTAGCGTGCCTGTTTAAGTTCTTCATAAACAGGGAACAACAGTGGGTTTAAAACTGTACATAAGCAGAATGGCAGGATTTTAATTAACTTTCCTAATCAATGGAAATCAGAAGTATGATTATAATAGCATGTATTTTTTTTTAACAAGAATTTGAACTTTATATGTTATATGCATTATACTATGAAGTGGAGCTCTACAGTTTATATATAACATTATACATTATTTATATTCAGAACTAAATGAAATGATGTGAAGTTAATTTTTTGTGACATGTTTCAAAGAGTTTATAGAATGGCAGCATGCAAGATGCTAAGCTATTCTCTGATGACAGACCTAAATTCTACAATTTAAAATAAAAGGCAATTTAATAGTGTCTGATTACAGAAAATGGGGCTTGTCTAAATGCAAGCAAAGTGCTGTGTCTCCATTTTCTTTCTGTTTTCCTAAATGCTGACCAAATGTGAGCATTCTTTTTGCTCACAACAGCAAAGCCTCCTGGGCAGGCCTTATGGGGATTCCCAAATCCAAAGGTCAAATTGTCACATTGTTTTGGCCTGCTACAGCTTGCACTGGCTATTGATGGTTTACATCACTGCTCTGAGTGTCCAGCCTTGTTGGGATCAATGAGTCAGAAGGTCAGGCTCTCACATTGCCTTGGTAGGGTACAATTCCTTGTAGCTTCTGATGATTTCCACTACTCGCTCTTGGAGTCTCTGTCTACTGAAATAGTTTTTCAGACTTTGAAGGTCATCCTGTCAGAAAGTTCTTGGAATTTCAGAATTTCTGTGCTTCATTGCAAGGCTTTTGTCTTGCGCCTAGATGAACTTGCACATCAGTACAATCACTGAGCTTTGGAAAACTCTTTCTTTAGTGTCTCCTAAAAGCATCTGCGATCACAAGAGAAAGGTTGTTGTAAGAAATGATTACCTTTGTTCTAGTTCCCCTTCCTTGATAACACTTTATGAGAATGGATACATTTTATGCTATCTCCTGCCCTCATTAGAGGTTGCCAATTGAGAAAAAGAACTGGGAAACAAGTACATTTTAGCCTTTAAGTTACACAAAAAAGGTCACAGTCAAGTAGTTTTGTAATGTATGTCAAACAGTTGAAGATAAATATATGCCAAGTTTCTTAGAAATCATGTACTTGGTGTTCAGATCACTATGGGTCTTATTTTCAGATTCTGACCTTTTCTAGCAAGTAAACATAACTTACTACATCTGAGACATGAAAAAGACCAAATAGAAAATCTAAAGAAAAAAAGAAATTATTAAAAGAAAGAATGGGTGTGTGAGAGCAATACAGACTCAAACATATACATGTAACTGAAAATAGTTGTTTAAGATTTCCATCTGACATGCATAGTTTCATAATTTACCTTATAAGTATGACAATTAGCATAACAGGACTCCTTTTTTTAATTAATTATGCCAAAAAATAGTGACATACCATACGAAAAATATAAAAGGACAAATACTAACTGTACATTAGCATGGCCATTATAGCTGTTTATCTCATTTGGCTTGCAAGCTGGAAAATGTTAAGAAAAATAATATTTTGAAAATAAAACATTTTTCTCAGCTGAGCAAGATTTTTAAGATCAAATTCTCTCATAGACATAGTTCTTTATGCCTACTCACCATACTTATCTGTAAGTGGCTGAACTGTGAGTTGTAAAAAATGTATGTGACAGATACTGTAAATAGCAAAAGACAGTTTAACTGAAGTGTTTAACTAAAGCGTCTCACATCATATATTCAGGCCTTCTATTTCCAGTGAAAATAAAAAGATTGTGTAAATTTAGAATGAGTATTTTATACCAGAAAAAATGTGTCATGCTAACAGCAGTGTCAATGGACTTATTATGAAGTTTCAAGAAGAACAGGAAAGGGGCAATATTGGAGGCTGGGAAGTGAAAACACTAGAGAGATCTTTGGGTTGAGAGGAAGAGCAGAAGAGAGTCTGAGGATCAATGCCATGAGGACAAAGATACATGTCAGGATGGCTGAAGAAAATGAAACAGTAAAGAAAAACTGATTATTGACTGGTTTCAGGAGGCAGCTCAGAGTATAGCTGCTGACTTAATACAGCAGACTTAAGCTTTTTAAAGATCTGAAGGTATATTAGAAATAAATATACATAGTCTAACTGCCTCCTTCCCTTTCCCAACTGCATACTTTAACTGTGACATGACACCGTTGTGAGGCAGAATACACAGAGTATGTTGACTCTCCTGGTTTGATGTGGTGATGGTATTCCATGTGAAGTCTGACTCAGCACCACACCAATTTAAAAGATATTATTGATCCCAGTAACTCGGCAGCAATTCTGCAGCAAAATTATATAGTCAGTGTGTTTTCTCAGATGCCCTTTTTTTGGTATTATTTTCAGCTCACAAATATTTCATAAAGTACTGTTAACTAAGCTCAGAAAACTAATGAAAAATTAAAAAAAAAACCAAAAAACCCTTGAAGTTTTGTTCCAGAAGGCAGTGTTAAACAGCTTTCAAATACAAACTCAGTGTTACAGAATCACAGATTCAGGGAAGGTTGAGGTTTGAAAAGACCTCTGGTCTGACCTCCCTCCTCAGAGACACACAGAGTTGGTTGTCCTGGAATACATCTAGATGTCTTTTGAATATCTCCAAGGTGGGACACTCCACAAAATCACCGGGCAACCTGTGCCAGTACTCTGTCACCCTCACAATATAAGAGTGTTTCCTGATGTCCAGTGGGAGCCTTCTCCAGACTAATCAGTCCCAGCTCTCTCAGCCTTTCCTCATAGGAGTGATGGTACCATCCCTCCATCATCTTAGTGGCACTTTGTTGGACTCTTTCCAGTATGTTCATGTTTCTCTTGTACTGGACAGCCCAAAACTGGACACAGTATTCCAACTGTGGCCTCACAGAGTGCTGAGTGAGGGAGCAGGATCACCTCTTTTGCCCTGCTGGCAACACTTTGCCTAAGGCAGCCCCGCATACCACTAATCTTTTTTTTCCACCAGGGCACATTTCTGCCTCATCTGCAACTTGGTGTTCACCGGGAGCCCCAGGTCCTTTTCAGCAAAGTTGCCTTCCAACTGCTGGTCGCCAGAATATACTAGTGCTGCCAGTACCACTCCCCAGCATATACTGGGGATGTTGTTCCCCCTCCAGTGAAGGACTTTGTATTTCCCTGTGCTGAACTGCATGAGATTACTGTCAGCTGTTTATTTCAACTTGTTGAGGTCCCTTTGGATGGCAGCACAACCTTTTGGCATGTCACCCACTACTCCCAGCTTTGTGTCATCCACAAACTTGCTGAGGGTACACTCTACCCCATCATCCAGATCATTAACAAAAATGTTGAAGTAGATGGTACCCAGTGTTGACTCCTGGGATACACAGCTAGCTATTGTCTTCCAACTAGACTTTGGGCCGCTGATACCACACTCCCGGCTCAGATGCTCAGGAAGTTTTCAATCCACCTCTTTGTTAATGCAGCCCATACTTGATCAGCTTCTCTAGGAGGATCTTACAGGAGACAAAGTCAAAAGCTTTCCTAAAGTCTAGATAGGCAATTTCCACTGCTCTGCCCTCATCTTCAATGCAAGCCATTTCATCACCTAAGGCTATCTTAGTGGTCAAGCATGATTTCCCCTTGGTGAATCCTTGCTGACTACTCCCAATCACCTTCTTGTGCTTTATGTACCTGGAAGTGGTTTTCAGGATTAGCTGTTTCATCACCTTTCCTGAAACTGAGGTGAGACTGACCAGCCTGTAGTTCCCTGGGTCCTCCTCTTGCCTTTCTGTTAGACTTTGCAGATATCAGGCTGATCAAACCATACTGTCTATTCCATAAATGAAGTTTGACCCTTCAGGTAAAATAATTTGCAACCTGTATATGAGAAGATTAAAATAAGAATGCCTTTCGTTCCATGTTCAAGTCAATAAGAGAGAGAGAGAGAGAGAGAGAGAGAGAGGGAGAGAGAGAGAGAGAGAGAAAGAAGTTCTTCTAGGGCACTTTATCACAATACTGATATCTTTACACCTTATTCTCAGATAGAAAAGAGAACTATGAAAGAGGGAAGATGATTACAACAGTAGCTATGAAAACATGGGACTCTCTTCTTTTAGTGTGCATGGTGAGACAACAGAATGAACATTCCGCTATAGTGGGAGTTTGTTATCTGCAGTGAGTGGGAAAACACTATGAACAAATGTCTGCTCCAAAGACAGCAAAAAAAATATTTACACTACAAGAAATGTTTTTATGCAAAGGATGGAAATTTAATCAGGTATGAACTGAAAATGCTTCTGATCAGAATTTCTTTAAGGAGTCTTTCTACGTCTTCTGATTAAAAAATTAATCTAAACAAGCATTTTAGCTCATATTGCCTTTACTGATTTTTCACTTTGAGACATACAGAAAATATAGTTTACAAAAATATTTATATGTTTAAGTATGCAAACTATGATTGTTAAACTGTGCAACTGATGTTATTATGAACATGTTATTATAAAAGGAAACACATTCTAAAGCAAGTTGTCTGCACTTACACAAAAAGATGCTTAGCCTGCCCAAGAGAACACAAAGTCAATAGCTAGCCCAGAAAACTATTGCTCTGGTTTAACTCAGGCCCTCTGGACTGAAATATCCTACTGAAGCCATAGATATCCTCATGTGAGAACTAACTGAATGCTGAATATGGGCCTCAGTTTTAAGTGCAGTACACTTTTGGAAAAGATAGAGCTCTGCTTGCAACTGGCTGGTTATTTGTCAGCATAAAACACAGACACTGTAATGTAAACTATTGATCTAAATGATTTGCCTTTCATTTCTTGCAGAAAAGTTTGCATAAGGAAATGATGGAAATTCCTGAAACCAGTTGTGTTACCAGACTGCATCAAGGTTGTTTCCTACTGTAATGTAAATGACAAATTAATATAACCCTTCAGAGAAACATTCTGAAATATGTTTAAAAGACAGGCATCACTTTCTCTAGCCCTGCAAGCTGAAACTCTGAAATGAACAAAGAAAAGACAGAGAAAACAAGAACTCTTTGCCTTCTTTTGGTATCCTTACTCAACTTCAGTGAATGTGGGAGCTCACTTGTCATATAAGAATGTGCTGTTTATCTTGCAAATGCCCTCCTATGCTTCTTCTGACCACTGTAGTTTCACAATACAAGGTTATGCCGAAGTGGGATGGCTGAGCTCTATATTACTCTTCTGCCAGAGTTCCAAAGTGATTGCATTTCATTCCTGAGATTTGTCATTATGCATTTTCTAGACACCTTCTGAGAGGTGTAATTTCCGACCTGAGTATGTTAGAATGTGTGACCTAATTGAAGAACTTCCCATTTTTGCTTTATAGCAAAAACTTACATCTTCATAATCATGGAAAGATCAACCATATAGCTTCATAGCAGTAAAGAAGCGTTATCTCTATAGGTTTTCTCTGGACACCAATTAGGTTGCTGTTGGCTGCTTGGCTGGTTCACTGGTAAGACTGTTATTTTGTACACAGGTCCACTGTCACTTCAGTGACCTACACACAGATTTAGGTGCTATATATAATAATAGTTATCCCCAGTGGAACCATAAAGACTCACAGAGATTAATCAGTATATGAATTTTATGGAGGTTTTAATGGTTAATTTAGGTTGCCCTATTTTCCATGTAATATCAAAATTTCAAAGACTAGATTTCTGTTGTTGAAATATATGCCAGAAATCATGCCCAGGGAATACACAGCAGAAGTTGGCAGCTCTAATCCTGCTTACTTCAGGAATTTAGAAAGCTTAATACTAGTATACCTAATATAAATAACTCACCTTGGTGCAGAGTTAATTGTTTCTATCTTGTGCTTGGAAAATTACATATAGCTATTGACCTTAATAAGAAATAATATGAAAGAATGTACAATAATAACAGCAACAAAAAAAAAATAGGTGTGGTAATCATATATAATATCTCTTATTTATATTCTTCATTTAATTCTTCTGCTTCCCTGTGCTCCATCCTTGTCTTCCCAGTGCATACTGAAGAGACTGGCATGTGTTGTACATAGCAGATGGACATGCCATGGCATACACAGATTCTCAGCACAGTTCTGGCACACACGCATTCTGCTGAATTTGCTAGCTAGCAAGGACTCCAGCAGCAGCTGCTTCACAGCAAATGTTGTTCACTGTCACTTTATTAAAAATAATTAGTCCAGGATGAATCAATGAAACCAAATAAGTGAACCAACCTTAGATCAATCTGGATGAATATTTTTTTATATATATTTCCACATTTTGTTTGGTTTTTTTTGTTTTAATTGGAAGATATGTTATTATTTCAGCTTATACTGAATACTTTACTGAGGCACTTGCCCAATAACTTATTCTCTTCGGAAATAGTTCTTGCAGCTTTGGTAAGTTTTGTCCATGTTGGGAGGGCAGTCTCAAGCAAACAGTATCAGCAAACTTAATTGGTAGATGCAAATAACTTTTCTCATTGTTGTGTGTTCTGAGGACTTTGTGGTTTTGGGTTTCTTTCCAGTTTCACCTAGACTTACGTGATTCAGCTTGGTATACCTTAAGTTTCTGATTTAAGTTACTTATTTAAAATCTCAGACTATGTTTTTTGTTGGCATTGTTAATACTATCACAAAGATAGTAATAAAGCTTGCTCATGTATATGCCTACCTAAAAATAGGTAGATACTCAAAGGTATCTTTGATTTATCCTACCATTTCTATGATCCAACTAGCTGACCAGTGTTGCACAGAACAAGAAGGCTTCTTTCTTAAAGAATCCTAAAGCATTTTGTTACTCCTAATGTTTTTTGAAGGATTGAAAGAATTAAATGTGGCAAAACCAGAAAGGAATTATATCTCTTCCCATCATGTCTTTCCTTCTTACATAATGTAACAGCCATCTCATTTTCTATATATATATTGCAACCTTTTTTTTGGTACCAGACAGAAGTGATACCTGATGTTAAGATTTCATCATTAAATGCAATGTGCCCTTTTGTGTTTATACTTGCATTTCATTCCCATTGTAATTCTTCACTTACAACATCTTAGGTTTTGACCCTTAGTTTGAGACTGCTATATTGATAATTATTCATATGATTGGCAGTCATGTAGGGTCTTCCTGACAGTAACTGATAATAAGAGATCATGTTCATGACTCTTCCTTTAAGCCTCGACTTCTTTTGTGATTTATTTTAAATGTACTAAATGAGATTGCTATGGTGCTTGTTGAATAATATCTGCTCATTAACTACATACATTACAGCTTTAATTTCATACTGAATATCCATAGCTCAAAAGTGAACAAAGAAAATGACAATGCAATTACCTTGAATTTAGGGCTAAAGGTAAGCATTTCAACATTTCAGCATTAAAATTATTGCTATTAGTGGCTGCCATTTCTGTAGTTGCTCAGGGGTCTTTCTTTGACTTCTCTAGTTAATACCATTGCAGGTTTATTACCTGGAGAACTACTGATTGCCTTACAGGGGAGTTTTTAGTGCAACTGATTTCTCTTCTGCTCTCCCATGACAGGATTAGGCTTGTAGCTCTTATTGGAATTTGACCTACTGACCTCACCCTTATTTATGCACAGCATGTTTTGTTACCCACTTCTGCTAGGAAGCCTTGTTCTTTGACACATAAAATAGAAAATGAAAAATCCCACTGCACACATTTTTCTTTGTGGAACCTATTTGTACTTTAATTCTGTACATACAGCTATCTCAGGATTTGGCCTGATTTTTTTTTTGCTATATTGAGGATTCTTTGCATCATATATACTTTTTCCTGATGAAATACACATGTGCAATATATTTCTTCTTTACAGCAGTAAATAGGTAAGAATCAAATTATTGATTTGCATTAGAACACTGGTCATACCACTGAATTTCTGAGCTGTATGGACTGCCTTATGTATTTTAGTTCTAGATTTCTTCTATGAACACAAATTTGTTCCTTTTTAGATGACTCTCCACTTAAATCATTTGCCAAAATTTTGCCTTCTTGTTCACCCCTACCTTGTTTGAAATTATAAGTTGTCATAGTACTAGCTAAATTTTTCCAATATTAAGGTCTGTTCGTTTGCCACTGACTACTGGGCTTCCTGTGTGTAAAGTTACACAAAAGGAAATGCATTGATTTGCACTAGCAGAATGAGTTACTTCTCATCTAAATTAACACAGTAATTGAAAATACATTAGCACAAAGACCAGAAGTTCAGTAAGACTTACTAAAGCAATAATTTGATCTGCAGGCCTAAACTTGACCTGACTGAACAACTGTACATTTTGAAGAGGCAAGAGGAATAAACTGCTTGCAGTCTGGGAAATGGGGGAAATAAAAATTAATTATCACTTTTTAAAAGCAAACTAATCTCTGGAATGAATTGGACATCTCATCATCATCCAGATCACTTTGCTTTATACTGTATTTATATAACAAAGCTTTGTCTTTTTCATTCTCCTTTCTTTTTGTCATCATGAACAACAGCACCACTGGTGAGGTAGGTAACTCACTCACACTTTGTCAGTTTGCTCCTTACAAATCTTTTTCAGGATCTGGGTTGCACCACAACACTTCAGGCACTATTTCAATGACATTAGTAATCACAATTGCCACAGCCTTGATGTTAATTATCTGATCTACAACTAGACTACTGATGCAGCTCCCTTCCCTAAGAATGTATTCAGAGTTTAAAGAAGACTTTGTGAAGATTTATGCCTTATGACAAAGCACACTATCTTTTCCTAGGAGTTCTGTAAGCATAACTAAGCGCAGAAGCATTAAAGACAAAGAAAAATACATCTAGATGGCCCCAAGTGTAATAACAGCTACATCTCTGAAGAAACAAATTACCCACATGACATGGCAGACTGTGGAAAACGAATAGGAGAAAATACGTATCAGTAAATCAACTGAAGTTCAAATGGCATTATGCTACATCTATCTGTAAGAAAATTCAGAGAAGTAGCTGATAACACTATCCTTTGCTAACCCTCACTGCCAGCTGGTGCCAAAGTGATCCTGATTTGCTTTTATGTTTTTTAACAGGCAAGCAGTTCATCTTGTGGCAGGAGAATGGCTTAGTGAGAAGGTAAATAGTATTAAGGAAAGGTGGTGAAACAGTTTCATTCCTACCTCTGCAAGAGTCTTCCCACATGACCTTGGAAAAATGCCTTAACTGTTCCATACCTCAGTGTGTTCATTAAAATTCTTATCTGTGATCTACAGATGACTATGATAAATTGTCAATGTCATCCACAGTTAAGTTCATCTTCAATAACCATATATTTCTAAGCTTTTCCTTTATGCTGTTAATTTGTTAATTCCTAATAGAAAGTTTGCAATTTGTTCATTTGTGCTTAAAAATTTTCTCAGGATGATCTTTTGATTAACGTTGGAGAATGTCTACTACAATTTTAATTTTTAAACTTTTGTCTGTTTTCTCTCATGGTGACTTGAGCAATCCTTGATTGAATAGTCTACTGAGAAGTAACAGATACTTGGTCTGGTTTTAGAACATTTACAAACATAATTTTGTCTTAACTTTGAAACAAATTTCATCTTTCTTGCCTGTGGAAAAAATTTATGTTTCCAAATGTTCCATTTGAAATTAAAACTGTGCTGCAACTTTTCAGCTAAAATCACAGACAATGGGTTTATATGTCATGTTATGTAACTCAATGTATTAATACTGATTTTAATATAACTATAGAAATATTGAGGTGATGGAAGTGTAGAAAAAAATCTATTGATGTAATTCAAAATAGCTATGCAAAATAGTCCAGTAAACAAACCAAAATTTTCAATAGGAAGTATTTTATGAATACTAACAATCTGATACACAAGGATCATTTCAGATGAAAAAAAAAAAAAGAAAAAGAAAAAAGAAAAAAATTCTTGCTCTTAAGAATTTGTCTTTTGAGTTATTTTTGCAAAAATTATTTTAAAGTATCAGTGAATGACCCCAACAGACTAAAGAAATTTTTCTCTAGTTGCCTACTACTTAATAAAGGATGCCTGAAAACCCATGAGAGCTTCACTACATCCCTCAATTGTCTTGTCACATCTGTAAGGACAAAAAAGGAGAATGCAATGGTATCACCTCGTCAGAAACCAGCTGTACTGGTTGAGGATACATGTTAAAGCTACCAGTGTTTAGAACTTTGGCTTAGACTCTTACCATATTTGATTCTAATATCTTTCTAAGAATGCACTTCAGATACTCCAACTTTTCCTCTCGCTAAGTGGCCTCAGCATGTCAGTAGTATCCTGAAGGGAATACACTGGCTCCCTGTCAAACATCAAATTGATTTTCAAATTGCTTTGATGGCTTATAAGACAGTGCAGCTTGAGAAGTGTGTATTTATCAGAATTGCTTTCTCTGCATGAGCCTGGTCTCTCTTTGAGATCATAAAAAGCAAATAAATTGGCAATTCTGGAATATACTGTAGAGTAAAAACTCAGGAACACATATTTAGCTGTTTTCCGAGTCAAATATGTAATTGATTCTCTGACTGAGGTCTGTAATGCAACTTGATCCATTCATATTTATGTAGCAGTTCAGACACTTGTAAATGATGAGCAGTACTTCTTTGTCTCCACATCCATGTAATGATCTAGACTAGACCACAGGAACTGCCCTTGAAACACACTTTTAAGGGAAGGAATCAGGTTTGAAGGATGACTCAGATAAGGAAAGAACGGGCTGCCATATGTGCTGTCATTTCTATGCTTAAAGTTGACCTATGAACATACTTTATAGAGGCCTCTATATCATGTCAGCAGGAAATCTATGACCAGTGCACATGGCAGAGAGTTCTTTAAAAATATTCAAAAGTTTGCATTTGCAGGTGCTGAGCCCAGAGCAAAAGATGATCTTGTTCTAAATAATCTCCTTTTGGTACCCTTCAACTCATGGCCTTAATGTCAAAATCAATACACTTAACTCATAAGCACATTTGAGTTTGAGATGAGCTTTCCTTTCCTTCTTCAAAAAAATACCCAAATAAAAGCCTTATTATTTAATTTTAATATTGAAGTAGCCTGTTTGCCTTGACTTTGCTGTGATAGAAGCTGTTGGTCATATAATAAATGATAAAAAAATAATCTGAGTTTCTGAAAGAATTTCTAAAAGTTAAAGGCATTTTCCAAAAGCATTTCTCCCTTTCAATGGGAAAAGAATGTAAGCAGGGCATCTGCTAAGCTTTCTATCAATAAGCCATTTGCTCTCAGTTTTAGGTATGAGGAGACCCCCAATTCTTTGAACAACAGTAATAAAATTCTGTGGCCAGTATTATTTTCCATTCATCTGTATCTCTTACTGGTCACTGATATTTAATATATTAAATATATTTTGTCTACAAAATTTATGCCCATAAACTGAATATGTTTAGAAAATGATAATGAGACATTAACTATCCCTACTAATCTGTGAAATTAAGAGAGCAGACTTAGACATGAAGAGCTGATGATCTCTGTTGCTTAAAGGAATACTGAGGTGGTTAGAGAGATGTGAAAAGCAAAACCAGAAAAGTTACATTTGGTTTGGACATGTCTGAAATTTTTTCTTATAGTGGGATTTATCTCTAGTCACCTTTCATTTTCATTATGCTGTTATTCAGGCGACCCCCAGAAGGTACAAAAATGAGATGTATTTATTCTGTCATTATTAGAACTTGCCTTTTTTCTGTGTGTGTGATAAAATACAATTTTTCAAAATACAAGGGTTTTTTAAAAGCGTATCCATAACTATACCAATATTTTTTGAAAATAACTCTCACTAATTGTAAACCGTCAGAACCATGTTTTCTAAATCATCTTAGTAATCTCTTTAAAATAAATATTATAAATATTATAAAAATATGCTGTGCTTTTCTATAATGTGCAAAGAAAAATTCATGAAAGCAAAGAGCATTGTCAGTAAAAATGACCTCTTTGTAGATAAGTGAGAGTTAAACAGTGAGAAATGCATAAAACAAAACAGATTTTGTCATGTTGGGAAAAAAAAAAATAAATCTGAGCATTATAAAACTCATTCTAATATATTTTAATATTTTTGCCAGGCTATGTTCTGGCAAGTACTCTGTTTCTGACTCTTCCAAGCTATGAAAAAGGTTTTGAGTAGTACAATTTGCCTGTTTACTCTTACTGACTTTTGTTTCATGAAAATAAATTGTAAGCGCTGATTATGTATTTTTCTAATAGTTAACAATAAGTTGTTGGTCTCAGATGAAGGAGCTCAATAATTATAGCAATAAATATTTTGCAACCTTTCAAAATAAAGATCTTACTGGCAATGTAAAATTACTTTTAAATTATATTCTTTATTTTTAATAACTGATACAAATGTTCATGCCGACATTTTCAATATGACTCAATCTCCTTCATTGAAATTATTTGAAGTGCTTTGAACTTTATAATGAGGTGGCTGTAATTTCAGTGAAATTAGACTGTATGTTTTCTTAACAAGCTTCTTTGAATTAAGTTAAAAAAAGGGTAAGGTATTTTCTTTCTGTTAAAGAACATAAGAATCAATTAAAATGTCAGAGAAGCATTTCAATTAGATAAAAATAAAAATAAGCATTTCTGACAGCTTAAATAAAAATATGTTAAAAGTTCAAGGCTTTGTTTTCTTCTCTTTACTGAATTTGCTTCCTTGTAAAATATTTTAAAATTACAATTCATGTTCTTTGATCATCACAGGCATTTTTTAATTTCCTTCAAAAATACAAAGATTTGGCTTGTACTAAAATACTACATATTTGGCATACTAAAATATGTTGATAAATACAGAATTCCCCATTTCTGTACATGTATTTCACCCTGAATGTGGCAGATGTAATCCCTGCAGTTGTAATTAGAAGCTATTTGTTCACGAGAATTTCAGTCACTTCCATCTGACGCATATTCGATGTTTTCATACAAGCAGGTTAAATGTAAGTCAGACAACTTATTATATAATGGTGTGCACATTGACCTGGTGGCCACAGAGGTCAAGTATACGACAAATAAAGGGTAAAACAATCATGTTCTCTTATAGTGTTACAAAGCAACTAGTAAACATTATGAACAGGGTGAGTCCACTTCTTCAAGTTCATTGTTTGGTTTGGACAAATCAGTTGCTATTGTAATGGTAACCTTGGAAAGTGTTTCTGTATCCTTTTAAATAAGGTCTTCATGGTGGGTAATCATTAACTCCATTTTTGAAAAATATTATATTTTACTTTTTAAAAAAAATTTTTCAATTAATAGTCCTGTTAGTTAGGAACAGTAGTTGCAGAATGAAAATCATAATGACTAAATATGCACGTCTTTTGTAACACAGTAGAAAACAACAAAAAAGGGTTGTGGAGATGTTATTGCTGTACCTATGAAATTAGTTCCACGTAAAATAATTATGCTGTAGCATTTTTATTTTATAAAGCATAAAGAGCTCTTAACTGAGATTAGTGTCCTCTTTTGATAGAGAATGTGTAAACATGGAGACAGAGAAAATTATGCATTATCCATGGACATGAAACCAATCTCATAGACAGACAAATAAATGTGCAAAGTAACAAAAAGACTTGCCAAAATTCATAGAATATATGTCTTTAGGTAAGACCTATAGAAATGTTCCAAGCTCCAGCATGCATTTTCATGCCACACTGAGGACAGACTTTGGATGATAAGAAGTAACCCATTCCGGTTACTGTAGAAACCAAAAAGGAGCTCTTGCCACCTAAATGGCATGAACAAGACTTTGGTAAGGTTGTTAAGACCTATCTTCTGTGTTCTAGAAAAGCAGTAAGTCAATGGCTCAGCCAGGAATAGGTTCCAGATTTATAGACTTACTGTCCTTACCTTCTAAACTATGGTGTGATATCCATGCAAGGTAGTGCATAATAATATTTTCATTAGCAAGGATTATATCCTGTGGGCTCAGAAGTCCATTTCTGAAACCTACTAAGGCATCTGATAAGATTCTTTTTTCCCCCTAACTAGCTCTGATTTCTGTGGAAAGAAGGTACTCAATATTTTGTAAGAGTGAAGCTAGAAAGATAAGTCTATAGGCTATAATTTCATATGACATAAATCATCATCATTGCAGTAGTAGTGTCCTGATTTATACCTACTGAACTACAGTTTCATAAAAATTCCTGACAAATGAGTAGGCATTTCTTAAAATTAATAAAAAATGCTCAGATTTTAATATCTGTATTTTATTCTATCTTGGGGAAAAGAGTTTAGCATGGTCAACTACATTCTTTATTTATACCGCCAAAATAAAGCTCTCAAAGTTGAAAACCTCATGTTCAGTATTTAAAATGTATTTAAACTATCATGATAAATTGAATTAAATAAACTTAAGTAACTTATAAAAGCCCTAAAAAAAATAGATTTATGAATGAGAGGAGGCATATCCCTTCAGCATCTATTCTCTCAACAGCACTGAAACTCATGTGAAAAAATATTTTGAATTCCTGTGTTTTTACCCCTTGGACAACACTGATTTATATATTTTTTTTGTCTTTCTTCATCTACAATAGGATCTTCATCAGTGGGACCTAAAAATATATTGACAAAATGCACTTTTCTTCTCAAAATATATTTCCCAAGCTGTTCCCTCATAGATATCAAACACAATCGTAACCTTTGAGATGAGGCAATTTTCTTCAAATGACAAACTTTAGTGAAAAATTAAGATATTCTATTTTGTTGTACAGATTGTGAGGGACTCTTTACAAGGAAGTGTCTTTATCAGGATAGGATAAGGGGTAATAGTTTCAAACTGAAACAGGGTAGTTTTAGATTGGATATTAAAAAAAAATTCTTCATCATGAGGGTGGTGAGACACTGGAACCAGTTGTCCAGAGAAGTTATGGATGCCCCTTCTCTGGAAGTGTTCAAGGCCAGGTAGGATGGACTTTGAGCAACCTGGCCTAGTGGAAGGTGTCCCTGCCCATGGAAGATGTCCCTGCCCATGGCAGGGGGGTTAGAACCAGGTGATTTTAAAGGCCTTTTCAACCAAAAACATTCTATGATTCTGTGATTCTGTATCTGCCATCATATCTATTTTCAGTAATACTGTAACCCATATATATATGAGACTAGAATTTGGTGAATGTGTTGAAGTTGGAACTCAGTCCATGGAACACATACTTCTACAGAATGTCTGAAGAAAACAGGCTGCAAAGCTTCTGATTTTCAAAATGTGTATGATTCATTCTAGAAATGTATAGCTGCTTTGTTAGTATTTGTTTTGGTTTGTTGGGGTTTTTTTACACAATAAACCTCTTTAACACATACCATAGAAATAGGTAATGAATAATATGCTTCAGAAAGGACACAAATGGATTCTCTGGAAAAACAGTAGGTAACTGGAAAACACAGTAAACTAACAGCAACCAGTGCTTAACTGAAGAGTTGCTCAATAAGAGGAGATTAACTCTCTGTTCCTTGTCTTGGTTTCAGAATCACAGCACAGAGATTTATTGGAGAATCTGTGTATGTGGAAAAAGAGAGTCCTACACTCTCCATGTCTTAACATCAGACTGTGAAGAAGAGGAAATACAATCAGAGAAATCTAGAGAGCTCTAGATGATGAGGAAAACATCCCTGAAGTACTGACAAAGGTGGAAGAACCACCAGTGTTCCCACTGAAAAGCACTTCCTCAGCCCTGTTGTCCATGCAGCAAAGCACGCAAAGGGCTGGTCCAACACAGCCGGTTATACTGAACATCTCAGTACCATAGGCTGCTGAAAGGAGAAGAGGATGAAGTAAGGAGATAAGTCTTCATTCAGATGTTCTGACTATTCTTGAATGTTGAAAGTTGAATAGTCTTTTTGTCTTACTGATTTTTAAAAGTTATATCAAAAACTTCCTTGACTACTGAGATAGATGTCTTAAAGCTACAACTGGAAGTGCTTTTGAAAGGAACATAAAAAGACAATCAATATTTTTTTCTTTGTGACACATTTTGGCTTTTTTTACATTGCTTTGTTTTTCCTTTTTTGACCAGATGAATCCAGCCCTAGATGGCACATAAACCCACTTTTCCCATTTTCTCACAGCTCTCTGTTTGGATAAGTGTCAAAACACTTCTGTCCATCATTTCCTAATGACACAAAACAGCACAAGCTATAGGTTCCAAGATAAAATAATAACATAAAATATGTCAACATAAAGATTGTCAGGAAAATACTATGCAGCTAAAACTGCACTTACAAGCAAGTCTGTTTTCATAAGTCAGTTTCCCTAGCCTCATAAGGGTTAAAATACTGGAATGAGTTCAGAAACTAAACGTAGGAAATTGCTTCAAAGGAGCTGGAAGTGAATAAAACTTTTTAAATACCCAGGTTATTAATAAATATGCTACCTTCTTATTACCTTACTAAGACACTACCCTTCCCACCCTGAGACCCACAGTGATAAAAGAAATAGCAAGAAGATTCACCAGCTCTCCTTTTGCATTGCTATACATTTCCAGTGCTTATTGATCATGACAGAGAGGTTTAAAGGCTCAAGAACAGCCCCTCAGTGTGAGGTGTGTTCTAGAAAGGTTTACATGGAGTCAGGATGGGTCAGTCAGGAAGACATTATGAAGCATTGCAAAGATTCTCATTTTACTGCAGACCACATTACATGAGTAGTTCCAGGCTCTAAAATAATCCAGGTTGTTTAATGCTCCAGAATTCCTCTTGCTGAAGAGTTGTACATTTGTTCTGTACCTGTTAATCTGAACTAGAGTAATCTTACTGAACAGTCCCACCATCTGAATATGAAATGTACACATCTGAGGGAGTGTTCCCATTATAATTACATATTCTGCAGTGAAATATGCATGAAGTAGCAATATAAATTTAATAACCATACAAATTTTAGATTGCAGAAAAGTATTATGTTGATATTCCTCAAAAAATGTTTCAAAAAACAGTGCTATCTATCTTCAGAAAGATAATTATCTGGGCTTTTTTACTGTTTTACAATGGTTATTTCTTTAAATATTTCAATCAATTTCTACTTTATAAAACAGAAGAAAAATCATGGCATTATAATTTAAACAAAGATGTCTCCAGACACTGTTTCTGTGCCCCTTTTCTTGAAAGATATCTTTAAAGCCCAGAGAAATACTCATTTGCTAGAACTGTCTACATTTAAAATAAAAAAATAACTAAAAATGCCCTGTTACAACACAAACAAGGAAGCATTGAATTTCAGACACTGAATAGCGTGGATGAGTAGAAGAAAATATGGTATATGGTTTTAATTTATCCTCAGTAAATCTCACGTGCTTTGTAGACGTGTTAAAATGGATTAATAATATTTTAGTAGTATATTAAATTATTCTTTAAAATATTCATTAACAAATATTAAAATTCTTTCTGCTCCTACAAAAATAAAGCTACAGAAATATCACAAAGCATTTTTTCTGGTGTCAGCAGTAATGATATTTTTTTGAAAAATCAAGAAAAATCAAGAAGAAAACCCCAGAAAGATAACATAGCTCTCCTTTCTCTGTTTAGTCAAAAATTTGTCTTTGCATTACTAAAAATTACATTAGGGCTTCTTACATAAGTAGGAAGAACATAAGACAATTTTTGTGAGAGCGTGCATTCCTCAGAAAATACTATATGTATGTGCATGTGAATCATCTCTAACAATATATGATTATTATTTTTTCCAGCCTTAGCTGGACATCATCTGCTCATTAATTCAGATTAACAAATGGGAGTTCATGGCATTATGTTTAAGGATGACATATCTAGGACATTTTTGAAAACCATAGTATTACCAAATTGTAGGCATATGTTAAGTGCTAAAAAGGTTGAACTTCCCCATTTCAGGAATAGCACAGGTCATAAATCTGCCTAGAAAAATAACAGAAAGTGAGATTTTTCTCTGGATGTGTAAACTCATTTTGCTGTCTTTCTCCCATCACAGCATACGGAAATACTTGATGACAAAAGAAAAGATGCAACTCAGGTTTCATGTAAACTGATAAGAAAACTTAACTTGAATTTATTTGCTCTGGTTTCTGTGACAAATAAAGTAACTTAATCTATACTATATATAGTAATATATGTAGTACATATAGGAAATTATTACAAATATTATACTGCTGCTGCATCAAGTACATTAAAATATAGCCACAGTGCACTTTTTGTTCCTTGGTCTTAGTTTAGGTTTTAAGTGCATTCTGAAATCTTAACATGTAGTTGTTATTTTCCTCACCATAGCAGCAGATGTCTTTCAGATGTCTTGCAGCCTACTGCATCCACAGTCCTGAGTAAACAGCCGTGGTTTCTGATGTAATTTCTTCGGAAGCTCAGTTGCCTTGCAACAGAAGAAACAAAGGCATGATTAATCTACTGTGGACAAATATCTGTAAACAGAGGAAAACCCTAAACAAACTTAAAAACCAGGTTAAACCAGGTTAGCAAATAGGTACGAAAGCAAAATGGACACACTAGAAAATGGTAAAGACTATGGGCCTGGCAGGATGCACCCACAAGGGCTAAGGGAGCTGGCTGATATCATTTCATGGCCACTTTCAATAAGCTTTAAATGATGAAGGGTGAATGAAAGAGGTTTCTAATGAATGAAGGCTCAAGGATATTATTTGAGTTTTGAGATGCCTACAAAAATTACTTTATTGGTTTATCCAGTGTGCTTTATTAATATACTTAACATATGAAATCATGTTTATGTTATTGTTCTAGACAGGGTTTTTTTATGTAAGCTTATAGTTTAGATAGTCTGGGATGGGATATCTAACTTTAACCTGTTGCTTAAGATCCTCTGATCCTGATAGCAAGCGTGGATTTCATAAAGGCATGCAAATTTATACTAGCTAAGACAATAGCCCATTGGTACTAAACCCCTGTTTTCCTCATGTTTCCATATCCCACTGATTGAAAAAGGTTAATTTGTCATTGTCTGGATCATTAACTTTTTGGAAAGATTTTTGAATGTTCATATATATAAATTAACATTGGAAGATGAACTTCTTAACTCTGTACTTGGACATTTCAGAATCTCACAAGGGTAACACTCAGGAAGAGTTTTTTGATTAGTAGATATTTTTGCAGAATATACTTTCTAAATGGCACAGGATACTGTTCCTGAGCTGCATAGATGATAGATCCATGAAGTAAATAAAGTAGGAAAAGTTCTCTTGGCTTTCTTCATGAAAAGGTTCACATTCACAGAATCAATCACAGAATCACAGAATGCTAGGGGTTGAAAGGGACCTCTGAAGATCATCGAGTCCAACACCCCTGTCAGAGCAGGACAAAAATAGAGCAGATCATGCAGAAACACATCCAGACAGGTCTTGAAAGTCTCCAGAGAAGGAGACTCCACAGTCTCTCTGGGGAGTCTATTCTAATGCTCTACAACTCTTACAGTAAAGAAGTTCTTCACCATGTTGAGGTGGAACTTCCTGTACTCTAACTTGAATCCATTGCCCCTCGTCTATCACAATGCACAAGTGAAAAGAGGTTGTCCCTGCCTTCTTGATGCTCAGTCCTTATGTATTTATAGACATTAATTCCCCAAAGAGAAATTTGTTTAACATACAAGGAGTGACAATCTGTAAGATAGCTAACAGGATACAAATAACTTCCTATTTTTTTAGTCATTTTTGAAAGACAAGTGTAATGAAGAGAAGAATAATGTCCTATCATGTCTATTTTGTTTGTATTCAAATAATGTTATAGAAACTTCATGCAGCTGCAAACCATCATTAATTTCCCACAGGTAATTGGAATTTCACCTACTTTATACCACTGTTCTCTGCTGTCTCGTAAACTGTAACAACACTCTGCATCTGCATCCATACACACACCAGCTTTTTGACAACAATTAAAATTGGCATGTAGAAGCATTCTGAGATTAAATCTTTTAATTGACAGACTGAGACGCTAGCCAAAGGGGTATACGTTTGGGTAATCCCCGGTCTGAAACACTGCTGGTCTGTCAGCCTCTGAAATTACTGGCAATCTCATAGCCTGTATCCAGCAGCTGAGAGGAAGCTGTGCCAACTGTGGCAGGCTTCAATAGGTTTACAAAAGCCATCACTGTAATTGTCATCTTTAACATTGAAAAGTACTTAGATGCCATTGTGATAAGTGTGATAGAAACTGTGTAAATAGGGAAGAGCCAGCAGAGTCCTGGAAAAGGCATTCTGCGTTTACTATCGCACTCTGCGTTTACTATTTCCCGCTGCTTTGAACTGCCTGCATGCAGAAACTTTAAAATAACAGACAAGAAACACATCCCATCAAGTCCAAAGCGTTATGAGAATGACCTCAGTGGATTGCTGTGATTCCTTGTGCTACATCGTAATATGGAAAGGGGAGGAGGCGAAGAGGTGACAGAAGTTCCCTGGATCAGATGCCTGCAAGATGGGGCTGTTTCCCTGTTCCTGACACTGGGAGGGCCAAGAAGTGAAAGGGGCAGATAACCACTGCTGGAGTGTTTTCTGCTATTGGTATCTTTATTTTGGCAAGGACAAAATAAACCCCTCATATTCTCAATGTTTTAGGTACTTCAGTGCAAAATCCTTCAAATCAGCACAGAAGTATTAAAGCTGCATGCTAGGAGTGTGATAAGGTTCTGTAGGTGGGTTTTTTTAACGACAAACAAACCAACCATCTAGACAGGTCTGTGGTTTTTTATTGTATCAAGATAGTTGAGTATTGCTATTTGGAAAACAATTGCTTAACTATCACTCAAATCTCTAAGTGCTAAGGTACAATATTAGAAAAAGCCCAGATAATTATGAACTCATTTAATTGTTCAGTGACATAGTATTAGAGAGAATAAAAACAAGAGGGAAGAAGTTGTCCATGTGTATTACCTATTTATTTAAAACAGCCAAATTTAGCATTCAGGGAAAAGGACTAATTCTGAGTTGTTGATAAAGTAATTGCTTTCCTGCGTTCCCAAAATTGTATAACACGCACACACAGAGGAACGCTATTTTCTGTTAAACAGAATTATGCATAATACTTGTCTGTCTTGCTTGCCCTTGCTTTACATTCAGAGATGAAATCTCAGTCAGGTTGCATGTTCTATCTTTTTAAGGAAAATATTATTACTTGTCGCTTGGTTTATACTCCAGGGATTTTTTCAAGTTAAGAGATGAGATTTCATCTACTGTGTATAGCATTAATGATTAGCATAATCAGCACCAACATGTTAAATGCAATTGAATTAAGATTATTTTTTTTTAAATATTTTGAAAGTGGCATCTACAGCTCACCTAAAATAAAGCTCCAGGAGCATTTTATATGTGCACATTGGTGCACATTTTAACTAAGGTTTATGGGCCCATATCAGTAAAGACAATTAGGCACCTTGATACTGTTGACCTGTATGTACACAGTCCCAATTCAAGTGTTGGGCATCTGTTGCAAACATAATCTTGAAAAGCATTTAAGTCTCCTGCATGACATTTCCCAAGGTACCTCTACTTACAGTCAAGCTTGGCATTTGTATCTCAGGCTGAGGAAAGAGTTTGTTCTTACAAGGGGATCCACTCATGTCTGCTGAATCTGGCTCTAAGCAAATTGCAGCAGGAGCTAATTCTTTCACAGAGATCTGTTCAAAGAGCCATGGTTTAATGGAAGAAGCCAATTTTTAAAGTTTGTTCAGCACAACTGGAGAGACGTGTTGAATTTGCTACTCATGCAGTTCAAACAGCCTTGAGAAAAATGGCATAAACATCAAGGACCTAACCAGGTGAAAAAGAGTTCTTGGACTGAGATTAGGTTACACCATGAAGCAATGTTAAAAATTCCTTGGAGAAGAATAAGAGTGAGTCAAGGGTGATACCTCCACCCTGAGGTGAAACTCCTCTGTCTGAGGAGCTGCAGGGCTGTGTTTGGGTAGACCCTGCTCCACCATGCCTCATGCTGGTGCCTTTGCTCCTCACCTCCTGCAGTAGAGCCTGTCAGTGTGCCATCACGGCTCAAGTGATGGCACAGCTTCACATCCTGGCCATGAGACAGGGCTGTCAAGCACCATTTCCTCATGGAGTCAGGGAAGTCCAACTTGTCTTCAAGCTTAGAGGAGGATCCACCAGCTGTTAAATCTTCACATGGGCTTTGCACATTATTGTCTTTAAGCAGATGAATATGCTGAAGCGATCCTCAGATCAGAAGCTGGGCCTTTCCTTTACTAACCTGTAAATTAGGGGGCAAACTGGCATAGTGCTTGTTGTTATTTAAGAAAAATAACCAAAAAAGAGCACATTTTCTTATTAGCTTTCTGTACAGGAATCTGTCTTCATTAAAATGTCTAATAAATTACTTACAAATTACGTTATTAAAATATTTAAAAAAAAAAAAAAAAGCCTTTTTAGACTATTTTCTGCTTTGATAACAGAAGGATGAATAATGAGTATCTGAAGCACAGGCATGACTTCAGCACAGGGCATGCCCTGAACAGTTACTAAAATTGCAGAGAGCAGCAGGGTCTTTTTAGATGTCGAGGAAGAAGAGTAAAGCTTTTCCTTTGTGAATATAATGTTCTGCCACGTATTTACACAATAAATGGAGATGAATCAATGCATTATTACAACGTTTTTTTCATAAAATAGCAATTCAGAAGCAGCTGCTTATGCATCCTCATTTAGAAAATGCAATGAACTATCTGGTTACTTGTGGAGATACAGCACATGTGAAATAGCACCAGTGGTGTTCTCATATTTTACTGTCCTATATAAAAAGGTATAATTTGGTGTTGCATAACACTGGAATTATTCTAGTGCAATCTCAAGTAATTACGTTCCTTTCTGAGTTTCTCTAAGATTATAGTTACTTTATACTTCATGAAAAAACAGCTAATGAGATTCACTAGTTTAGCAACAACTTTTTTTAATTTCAGAAGTAATTGCCATCAACAACTTAGTGTAGATTGGTCATTTGGTGTGTATTTGATGTCTAGGCTAATGAATATGCAAATGGGGGTTTGCATTTTTATCCACTTATAAGAGGTACCTGAAATGCTTAGTGTTTGTATTCAAAAAAGAAAGGAGCTGGAGACCAGATTAGCCACAGGAAAAGATTTTTATAAAAATAATCCCACAATTCACATCACACTACTTCTGGCCAGTCTGGGCTGCTTTTGGTTCACTGAAGCTGGTCAAGTTAAACACCTCTGTCCTGTCATGGAACATGTTCAGTGGAAAGCCACAGAGCAAGTCTAATGTTTGAAATTTTGATTCAACATTAGCTGTACAAGGATAATTACCTATATGCTCAGAGCAAGACTGAAAGTGTGCTGTAGGTAGTGTAGCCTGCACACAGAAAACCTGAATGTTTTTGTGGCACATAAGGATTTGCTAATAGAATATGATTGAAGGTCCATTAGTTTAAAGATTTGCTGACCTCATTATACTACATTTTTCTCCAAAGGTCATTGTTCTTGTCTTAGATATTTCTCAATGGTGCAGACAAGCTCTGATCTTCTACTGAAAGCTCTGTAAAATTATATGGACAATATATTCTGCTAAAGATCGAAAAACTCAAAAAGTGCCATAGAGGGGATGTACTTTTTCAGTGCATTTTGTCGTACTTGTCTAACACATTTTTTTCCCTCTTTATTAACTTTTCCCAGACTTTTTTAATGAAGTCCTCTTCCTCATGTGATTCTCCTAAGGAATAAAATCCCCAAATATT
>WUAM01000179.1:22989379-23002953 GCA_024336885.1 Actenoides hombroni
GGGTGGGGGTGGTTGGGGGGTGGGGGGGGGGGGGGGGGGGGGGGGGGGGGGGGGGGGGGGGTGTGGGGGGTGGTGTGGGGTGTAATGAACTGTTGCAAATATAATTTAGTTTGAACTATTTCCTCTCTAGTGTTTCAAGAAGACACAAATGTGGACAATAACTCAACCTGTAGTTTTTTTCTTATCCACATAAAGGTTACTTTCCTCTTTGTATTTGCTTTGTCATCCTATGATTATTACATGTTGGCTACCTTACTCACCGAGGTTAGAATTAATCTTTCTTAAATTTTGTTGCCCCAAATTCTATTCTGATGAAGACCATACTGAGTTGCTGACTTGAATAAATGCATTATCTAGAATTTGCATTATTCAGGAGGAAAGAAACATCTATAAAAATGGTAGAAGATAGACTAGTTGAGTGCATAGGGTACATTAAAAAAAAATCAGTCAAAATACTTAGTTTGGAAGTTTTCTAATTTTTGGAGTACTCTTTGACAGAAATAAAGAGTTTATTTGTTCAATTAACATACTTTTTACGAACACTTAATGGTCATGAGAAATTCACAGAGTGTTTATTGTGACTTTGGCAAGAACATTATCTTTGGAAAAGGGTGGTGGGGAGTGAAGGTGAGAGAAACACTGCTGAGCTGACTTCTACATTTCACACATAAAGACACAGGGTCTGTCTTCAGGAGAGTGCAGAGGGTTCTTAAATACCTTGTACCATAGGAGGAAGACACTTGAAGCTACTGTATCAAGCCACTATGTAAGTTTAGGGAAAGCCTGATTAACTTGCAAATTTTCATAGGATGGACACTTTACTTCAACCAATCTTAGGGATATCTCCTATGATAGGGTTTCCTTTTGTCAGAGCTGTGATGCCCCAAGGAACTTCCCAGGTGTTAGTGTGTGGGAAATTCCCTACTTATTTATGTAGTAATTAAAGAAATGTCATATGAAGTAGTAAAGCATATCCCAAGACTGAGTCTTTATGGGGAAGACTGATTTTTTTTCAGGTTCAGCTGGAGAGCCATTAATTTCAAATTACCAAACATTGTCTAAAATTATTTGATGACATCTTTTAGTTACAAGACACTACTTCAGCGCATCTGAACAGAATGGAAGATACGTAGCCAAGACAAAAGCCTTTGATTTGTTAAAAAATGACATGTTATTATCTTGAGTTTTCGTTATCACAATGTAGATTTTAATGGAGGTGTGCAATGCACCTGAGAGGTTACTCTGCAAATATCAGTATAGTGTAAAATTTCAGGAACTTCAGTGCAAGCGCTTTAAATAATTTGTCGAAGGTCACCTAACAAGCCAGGAAGATCCAGAAATGAAAACCAAATCTACTTACAAGCCTGTGTTTCATTTTCTAACGGAAATACTTTCTTCTAATATCCTTTCCCAGTAAAGTAATATACTCTTCATTAATTTTAAATAAAAGATAAAAGCTCTATGTCCCTTCACACTGTGGTACAAAAGAAAACATTAATAAAATACAATCTAGAAAAGGAATGTAACATTAGAAGTAATACTTCAGCCACAGGGCCTTCCTTGAGCTGTAGCAAAATATTGAACAACATTAGATTAGTGTTTCTTCTAATCTTTTAATTTCCTTTTTTTTCCCCCAGACTTTTTAAAATTCCTGATTCAAAGGGGTTGGGGACTTGGTCTCTTGAGTACAACAAAGTGTTACAATTCCTTTAATAATAGTATGCCTCTAGCCTTCTACTCAAAAACAATTTTAGTTTACATTTAAGTGTTTCTACCAATAAATCACATCCATCTGATTTTCTCAGTTATTATTCATTCACCTCCTAGAAAAACAAAATAAGCATATGCTGGACCTTGAAATAAATTCAGTGTTTGTTTGCTTATTTAGTTGGGTTTTTTTAAGACCTTTTTGTTTGCTTGCTTTTATTTCTAGTGAAACCGGTATTGGGGTGTTTTTTGGAATACAGTCATAGATGAACTGCTACAGTGGACACAAAATAGCAGCTCCTATTAATAAATATGTTAAAATAATTGCCTTATGTTTAACTCTATTTGGGAAAAAAAACCATCAATGAAAATTAAATGTAATGATAAACCTGAAAAGATTGCCTAACTACGATCTATTCAGCTGTATTTACCTTCCCTAAGGTTTCATTCTTCTATGGAGTTTGGAAATGTTCCCATACAGATCAATATTTTGTTTCTGGAGGCCAGATGTATGTTACCTTCAAGACTGTGCTTGAGGCTGAATCTACATTTACCCACGCTAGCTGGATAGACATGAGGCTTAAGACACCAACTTGCAGACATACAGATTGCAAATCTCAGTGAAGGTCTTATCCTAAATTCTTGTCTAACTCCATTCAGGCTTGGAATCTGCATGCTAAGGGGCCTAGTTCTCAAATCTTGCATCATTTTGGAGACATGTGAACAGGATTTTTGCCTTAAGTAATAACTGATGACAAATGACCTTTTTCCCTAAAATTTCTGTTGGCAAAGTTCCGAACTGCTCTTACAAGCTTTAGTGCTTTGCCAGTTTTGTATGACTGGAGTCATACGAAAGTGTCTAAACAGCACAGCATTTTAATCATAACATAAAGAATGAGAAGGCGGCAAAGCGGAATCTCTACAAAGAGGCAATGTCTTTAAAATATCTGAAAAATATATGTTAGTGTTTATGTACAAGCAGACCCACAGAATAACCTCTATCAGAGAAACCAGATCACTTTGCCAGGCACAAACTATTTTTTAACTTGGTAATTGTAACTTGGATTAAATGTATACCATTAATTTCTCTATCAGTTTGGAAAGTCTGAGTTCTCATGTGTACTAGTCATGCTGAAAGTCTATTTATTTTTTTTTCAAACACAGGTTATTTTCATAGAGGAAGATACTGAAAGCCAAATTTTTTATTTTTTTCTTTTTTTTTTCAAACATAGGTTATTTTCTTAGAGGAAGACTCCTCTTGGTCTCTAATGGTGCACCACTATATGAAAAAGCCAGGAAGCAAACCTGTACTACTAAAAACATTAGCTTTCGCCTGGCCCCTGTTTTGCACCATTTTAGTTGTCCCCAAAGTAAAATCTAAGCCTGAATCAAAGGACAAGACTGGCCCTAACAGGAAATGTCACACAAAATACTCAGAAGATCTATCCAACATTTTGCCTCCTTGTTTCTCTGAGGGCCTTGTATTTATACAGTTAATGTTGTTTCGGTTTTTGTTAATGCTGTTAACATGTGAAGCCACAAAAGCAGACACTGTTTTTTGGATCACAGTTTCATTACTACTAAGTACAACAGGAAGTCAGACATCAGTGGTCTTCTAGGAGGTACAATAATGCATTTAAAAATATATTTATAAAGTGGTAATTCATCTCTGCACGTCATACAACTGCTTCTCCTACCGAGAACACAATTGCACAAGAATTGAGAGTAAAATGTTGACAGTAATGCCAAATGAAGATTAAAACCAACAGCTCTGCAAAAGCAACGTCTTTTTAAAAAAAAAAAAAAAGAAAAAAAATAGTAGTATGTGTTCAAATTTAATATGATAGGTGCTGATTGGTTGATTCTGCAAATAAACAGTTTTTCTAATTTTATTATTTATTTATTTAGATACAAATATCATCACATCATCAGAACAAAGAGGAATTTACAAGTGGACAGTAGGAAGGTAGAAATAGACTGCCTGGGACAGGAATATAAATAAAAAGGAGCAGTGTAAGCCGTGAGTTATGGAAATCTCATTCTCTCATCTATTCTTGCAAATAATATGTTTGGGGTAAATATGAATAACCAGAGAATCACAACACAAGCACAAGCAAAGTTGGAGAAAAAAAGGAAGAAAAATATTCTTTCAATTAAGCTGTATTACAAAAACATGACCATAACATTATAAAAAAAAAAAAGGCACAAGAATTTTAACATAAAAATGCTGCAGAAGCTAAACAAAACTGTAAATTTACGTTTAATTTCATCACAAGGTAACCTCAAGTTTTAAAAGTCTGACCTAGTGGAGAAAATCAGTAGTAACTCCAAAAAGATAAACAGGTGAAAGAGAAATATATCAAATAAACTCTTTGACTTTACTAGATTGTTTGCAATAGGGGTTATTACAGTTTTATTGGAGAAATGTGTTCCCTCTCTAAACTGAATTCCTTATAGTGAATAAAAGAAGAAAAAGCAGCAGGCAGGAATCCTCCAGTCAAAGAACTAAATATACCACTAAAAATGGACCAATGAGAAAAAACAAGCTTCAAAGACTTGGTGTAATTAGTTCCTGTATAGCTACAGTGGTGGTTTGGAGAGCAAATTTTCGGTGGCACAGCCTCTTTCATTGATATTAGAAGCTATTTCAAACATTCATGGAGAGATCTGAGTGACAAGGCCACCAGAGACTGACAACAAAGTTTACATTGTAGAGTTCCACATTCTTTTTTTTTTCTTTTTTCCTGTGATTTCTGTATTAGATTTCATCAGTCTCTGAGTCAGAAGGTTTTTTATTGTTTTTACCCCCCCCAACCACCAGATACATACATGCCACCAGACATATGAAATTCAAGCTGTTTATTTTCTCACTTTTAAAAAATTCCAAAGACCATGCAGTAAACACATAGCTGACAGTTTTGCCAACTTTTTATTCAAGTAGAATAGAATAACAGCTTTTCAGTAACTATGTTCCTTGTAAAATCAATGCATAAATAAGGCTTCTTCACTTTAGAAAACAACCTACGTACCTAAAAACTGCTTAAACTGACAAAAAGTGGAAGGAAGGAGAGGAAATAATACATAACAGTTTATTCCTCAAACAGTTACAGTATTAGCCATTACATGTCAATTTTAGAGGCACCAATGATCTCTTTAGAGTAGTAGCTACTACTGCCTACAAGTATCAGGTGTTATTTATTGGAAGTCAGAAGAGGAAAGAAACCTAACAAAGACCACCCACTCACTCCTACCAAAAAATCCTCTTTCTGTCCTCATTATTTGTGACAACAGATAGGCAAAAAAAAGTGCTTAAAAATAGACATTTTTAATAGAAGCCAGTGTTTGATATGAAAAGTGAACACTGACAAGCCTTCCATCAAGTTAATTGTCTGAAATTTTTAAATAAATTTGTGGAAACTGCCAAGCTTCTCTGTAGAGTAGTGATATCACTACTTGGTTCTCATGTTTAGAATTTGGTGCTATTGATTTATTGCCAACATAAATTTGGAAGCTAGTCTATGAAATCAATGCCTTTATAAATGACTGGAAAGACATTTCAATGAATGCCAAGTTAAAGCTAATTATTTTCTTTCTTTGAAATCCCAGATAATTTTCCAGAATTCTGATAAGCTTTGAAAATAACACTTCTACAATCTAACAACTACAGAAAACTGTATTTTAAATGTACCAATTTTTTTATATTTGCACTATTTTAAGATATTCTTGTGTCAAACTGTACAATAAATAAATTGAATGAATTCTCATTAGGACGACAAATACATATTTTATATATATATATGGAGCTGATATAATAACTATAAAACACCTCACCTCAGAAACCTCTACTAAAAGAACATGAATAAAAAGAAGAGTCATTTCAACGAAACTGAGTGAGCGAGTTCCATCAGCTGTGATAGCTGGTGATAAAAATCCTGTCACATACTGAACAACAAGAATTTGTCATTCCTACTTGGTGCCAACTACCTGCCCTGGGATATCAGCCAAGCAACCTGATGGACTCAATGGACCCTTCATGTAAAATTTTGTGAAACAGATTAAGGGGAAAAGATGCCAACTGCATGGGAACCTCTATCAGAGTTTCCTTATGTGGCATTTTGAAATATTTGGGATTTTTTTTATTCCCCTTACACAGACAGTACAGGCAAAGTGCAGCATGCTTTAGAGCAGTTCATTTCTGGAACGATGATCTTTCTGGCTATCAATTTAACTTCTGGAGTACTAGGTTTGTTTTTCTAGGTCAATCAATAAGCCTAACTTACTGTCAGTGAGGTTTATTCAGAAAACCATGTAGTCTTCAAAAGGCCTGAGGTAACTAGGCTAAATAATCTCTGCTTTTGTTCTCTAGCCTTTCCTAGTGTGAAAAACACTGTAGTCAAAAAGAACAAATCTCACTCTTGTATTTGAGAAATAGTCCAAAACATTTTCCTGTAGTGCTAGAAACACAACAAAGGTTTTTCATATAGAACACAGACGTACAAACTTGCCCCTGTCATGCTGAAAGTGGGTTTCTCCTCCCTTGCCCTCCCCATGGACAAGTATCCCCAAATTTACAAAGTCTGTTGCCTTATATCGCTTTATAGGCCAAGTCTGGCAACACGTTGCTGCCGTGTGCCCTCTAGTGTTGCGGGAACATGCATCCGCAATTCCAATGGATGGCTCTGCTCAGGGCAAGGCATTTTGCATAAGCTCTAACCTCATTACTGACAAGGAGGATGAAATAGTTGCTTCTTGACACTCCTAAGCTCTGCCTCCTTTAAGGGGTTGCAGGGTATTTCATTTACAGTTCCCTTTCTCTGGCCTCAGGCTCTTCTATAGGAAAAACTGCAGCCCCTGAAAACAGCAGGAGACCCATTGTGGAAGAGAAACAAAGAAAGCTCAATCCATAACCCCTTTTATTCTTTCTTTTTTTTTTCCCCTTTTTTTTTTTTTTCTTTTTTTTTTTTAATTTTATTTTTGTTTTCTTATAAGAATCCTTCCTTTATTGTTAGATCTTTTCAAGTAATGCTCTCTCTTTATTTGATTTCCCAATTTCTGCAGTATTTCAAAGCTCTTCATTTATAGCAATAACACTTCTCCATTGGCTGAGATGATTTATTCTTTATTCTTTTTATTTATAACAATAATAATGAAAAACCAAAACAAACATCTGCTTGACTGCAGTAAATTATATGGTTTTCCATGCTCTGTGAAGAGTAAAAATAGCTGAAGTTTATTTCATGAAGTGCATGCTCAAAGGCAGAATTTAACCTTTGTTCTTTCATGGCTGTTTTGAAGTGCTCAACTACTCTCCCCTAATTTTCAGCAATTTCTGTCCCTGAGTTTCTGTAAGTCTTGTATGACCAATTAATTAGAAAACAGAGCACCACTTGAAGAAATAAGTGATTTAAAATGGAAGGTCCACTTCTGCAATTTACAGTGTTCTTGGATTCTGTTAGAATAGTTATCTCACAAAATACTAATGCCTGTTCCCCTGAGAAGCTGCTTTTTTGAATTTGACATCTCATGGTATAATAATCCTCACAGAAAACATCAGGGCCAAGTGAATATTAGAGCACCTCTCTGCAAAGGTGCAGGCAGGTAGGTGTAGGTATGTCAAGGCAGCCACATGTAAACCAGCTATGATTCTGGAGCTGCATACTATATACTAACTGTGTTTAGAACCAGTTAGCGTACTTTTATCCTAATAAGAATTTATTTCTGTGCTTGAATGTTAATACAGTTTCTGTATCTACAGCTGGCTGGCATCCAAACAGCTGTGGGGGTGGTGTGAATATTCATGTGATCGTCTGCACCTATTTGTTTATTTGTATATGCATACCTACACATGAACCAGGGTGACAGGAGCAGAATATCTCCTGTGCAGACTCCTACTTGTACCACACTTCTGTTGCCACCTTCCCAGCAGCATTTCCTACAGCAAAGTGTACCACACAACTCTTTATGCTGCATTCGGTATCACTTTGCACAGCATTTTTGGTGAACTTAACAAGCCTTCCTGGTCCCTTGTACAGAAACCCTTATTGCCTATATATGTGATAAAGTAAAAAAATTTCTGCTGTTGAAAGGGCGTGGATCAAAATCCAGACTAATAATTTGTTTTTACAGTTAGCTTTACCATGACTATGCTTTTGGAGGTAAAAGCAGCTCATAAGGCAAACAGGTATTGCACTTACAATGGGATAGATGAGGAAAAAAAAACCCAGGGCATGAGTTTGAATATCTCACAATGAAGCTGAATTGATGAGCATTTCTGAGACAGAATAACACAGCTACATGGAATGACTTTGGATTATACAGACCTTAAGAGCTTTACAGTGGATCCATACCTGTTTCAAGAAAAAGTATCACTGTAAAGCATCAAATACTTTACCCTATCACATACAAAATAGTAATAGAAATAAAAAAAATTAAATCATTATCTCATAACCAGAGCGTAATCACTTACTATAGACTCGGCTGCTCTTGGGTGATGACTGATCAGCTCGGGATTCAGATGATCAGAATTGTATAGGTGGACGTTTTCTGAGAATGATTGTTCTTATTTCTCTAATGTCTGGAAGATAATAACAGGCTTTTAAACAGACATTTCCAAAAACTGTGACAAGACCTTCAGTAAATTTGAGGTCCTTGTTATTTGCCACTTTTCTCTTCTTCTACCCCAGCCAAAACCATACAGGTAAGCCACAAACATGCTTGGTTTTTTTGACAGTAAACTGCTGCATGATACGGTATGCATAATTTGACAGAGAAATAATTTGGAAAGAAAAATAACTGAAATACTAAAGTTTGAAAGCCTTGTATGAGTCTATTTTGAAATGAATCCTTTAAGAAAGAATAAGAATTACTTGCAGAATTGGTTTATGAGAAGCTGAAAAAATAAAAAGAAGAGGATATAGAATAAAGAAATTTCATATGAGAATAGTGTATTTCTAACCAAAGTGTTCAACTGATAAGTGACATAAACTTATTAAAACCTAGAATTAAAATTCCCATCCTGCTGCCACTGTAAAGTTAATCACAGGGCAAAGCTAATCCTGGATATCAGGATTTTCCCACCAATAAGCTCTGTGGTATATAAAGTAGAACCTACAGTAGTGCATCTATGCTTTACATTCTAAAACTTGAACCCATATGAACCATCTTAAATTAAAGAAAAAAAGGGGGGAAAAGAATGAAAGAAAATGAAAAAGAACCACAGTAATCAGCATTTAAGTTAATATAGGAGCATGAAAGGATGTATATAATCATCTACTTAGTGGAAGCTGCTTGTGCTTTAATTCTCAGTAAGCACTGGCTCTCAGGTCTCTTGTAAAGCAATAAAAATTCTCTACTTAAATAGATGAAAAGCAATTTTCTGCAATCCGCAGAAAAATAAATAAACAAAGAAAGCTGGAAGACCCAGCTATAGTTCTTTAGGATTGTCTCAATAACTTTGCAAAATAAGTTCAGTTGATGAGAGCTTTCAACACTGCAAATAATACTGCAACAATGAAGACATATTAAGAGTAGGGGTTCAAAAACCAAGAGCTTAGCCCTACCACTGTACTCTGATGTTTTGCAATGTGGTGTGGAAATCTAATGGACAACTGATAAGGTTCTTCATAAAGTTTTTCACCTAGTCCAGCAATGAAGAATAACACTCATATAAAAGTGTTAGGCAAACATTTTCAGAATTGTTTCAATAGTATAACAATCTAAAACTGCTCTGTGCTAAAGTATGTAAATATAGACTTAATGAGCCCGTGGGCTTTTACAGACACTCAGAATTTCCAGCAGTGCAATTGTTTGGTGATATTTTTTCCCATCCCTTAGTCTAAGCAAAACTGCATGAAACTTTACCACCAGGAAATAACTCCATACTTTAAAAAAAAAAAAAAATTAAAAAAATCACCGTAAATATCCCCGCAATGACATTATTTTAAGTACTTTTCCAACTTAGTTTCTCACTGTATGGATGATTGATTGCTCCAAGCCAAGAATTCTGTCTCAATAAAAAGAAATATACCTTCTAAGAAAATCAGTAAGAGGTTTTATTTTTATTTTTTTTTTCTACTTGTTTTGCATAGAATAGTTAAGGATGCACTGGGGCTTCAGCATATCAATTTCAGGTGGCAGGAATGTGAACACGTGTTGTAAATTGAATAATTAGGTTTTTTGATGAGGAAGCTTGAACAGATAAAAACAGGCATCTGAGACCAGAAGAAGGAAGTTTTTGAAAGCTATAATGTCAGATTAAGCTGGCCTGTTGCCTGGAATGTGCTCAAAATTTAACTTAAAAACCCAAAGTGTGGATAGCATAGAAGAAAATAGTTGTTCCATCAGAAAATGCTGTTTTCCTATATTTATGCTATTGCTGTATATGTACTTTTGAAAGCTCAAAGGATGGATCAGAGGTATAGTGTCATTTTAAAACAATCACAGTGGAAAGAAAATTGATGTTTGTATCCCAGCTTCCTCTCTAAATCTTACCTTTTAATGTCTTTTCAAAATCTGTAGAGGACTTTTTGTTTGCCCTTACTTTTTGTTATCAAAGATGACTTATGACTTAATTTGTAATTTTGAGTTTGAGTTGCATGAGTTTTGCTTGCTTTCTTGTCTTCCCACATTCTTCTCTAAGGTACAGGCTATAGGGGTTACCTTCAGCAACTATTATGAAAGCTAGAAATAAAGAGGCATGAATACAGAAAGTCTGTCAGGTGTACGGGAAGAAATCTAATTATTTAATTTTTTTTAGGCTATGCCAACTCTTCAGAAAAGGCAGGAAAAAATTCCCTGGAAAAAAAAAAGTCCCTGAAAAATACCCAGGAAGTCAGGCAATTCTCATATGTTTTATTGCTTCTAACTGTGATCAAAGAAGCAAGAATCACTGGGGTTAGTACGATGTTATTTATCTATGGAAACAGAGTTTCTATGCTTTACCTACATGTGCGAATTACAGCATCAGCAAAAAATTGTTTGAAAAAAATCAGCATCAAAAAAATTAATAAATCAGGAAGCCTATACTTTGAGCTCATCTGTGTACTAATAGCTTTCTAGATAAGCAGATGGTTATGCTACTTGCTGTATACCTCTCCTTTCTCACAGTTAGACTATTTCTGTTATGTACTATTACATTTGGTGAAAATTATCCCTAACGTTAAACTGAACAACACACTGCTTTTCCTTCTTAGTAAGCAAAAGAGATGACAGTCAGTATTGTATTAGTATGTGAAACTCCATGCTCAAACACCTGCTACATCTTCCAGTTTACTAGTGGCATTTGGACACCTCTTGTTTTGGTTGTTGTTGTTTGGGTTTTTTTATGTAAATCTTAAAAAATTCATTCTATTATTCATATAAGTGACCCTTGTCAGAGCTACAAACAGTCACAGAGTAACATTTCTCTACCATTTCAGCATATTGCCACCTGTGCCTCTAGCTTCATTAGGTACTTTTTGAAGGCATCCCTACCCTTCAGTATACTGAGTGTTCCTCCCAGTTTGGTGTTGTCCGTGAACATGCTGAAGGTTCATTCCCTGCCATTGCCCATGGAATTGTTGAAGAAGATAAGCAGTATTAAACTCAGTAACAAAACCTAAGGAACAAGACCAGACTTGACACTGGTGAAGTGAAAGCCACAACCCATAGAGGCCAGTGGTCTAGCCAGTTTCTCACCCATATTGTAGTCCACTCATCCAACCATATCAGTCTTTTTCTATTTTAGGTAGAGTACCCGCAAGCTGGCCCATGGGATTTGTCCTACAACCAGCCCATCTGATTTGTATATCAAACAACTGTATTAAAATACCTGTAACGTGTCACACTAAGAGAACAAGATGATAGAAAGCATGTCTGATATCACAGGTCTCTGCAATAGGAGGAATGTTGTTAGATGTCTATAAGGGTATTTTGTGCCCTGTAAAGGGAAAATCAAGGGTCACATTCTTCTTTTATTACAGCTTAAGTTGTAGACCTCCTGGTAAGTTCCATTTCTGATTGTATTTCAAACTGCATTCCACAGTGGCTTTTCTACCTGGTTGATGAGTTTTTGGTTCTCTCCTGCTTTTTTTTCCCTGTTTTGTTTTTTTTTTCTTTTCTTTTTCCTAAAAAACCCCGTGAATTTTAACAACTGTACTAAGAAAAGAATAACTTTAATCACAGCAACAGTAAATTCTTGCCTTTGAATATAACTTTCTCTAGAACAAAATACTCTGTCTAACAAATTGAGCATTTAAGCAACTCACTCTGCAGCTTGGCTGCAACTAATTGGCAATAAGTCAATGGATATTTCCTTAAACATTTCCTTTTGCTTTTCCACAGGTAAGCTATATATCAGGGAGAGGACAAGATAAAATGTTTCCCTGAGCGGTGCCCTTAACTTGCTTTTTTGTTTTAAAGCGTCTCATGCACTTATGGTCTAGTTTATATTGGGAAAAAGCATCATAAACAAGAATCTAGCAGTTGCATTATTTGTAGCTGGTCTGACAACGGTCACATGCAAAAAGTTGCTCAAAGTGACCTACAAAACTGGAACAGGTCAGCTAAGATGAACATAAGGATTTAGTTGATTGGTTGGGGTTTTTTGTTTGTTGTTTCTTGTTTGGTTTCGTTTTGATTTTTTTTTTGTATGCTACTTTATTATTTAATTACTTAACAGTTTCTTTCAAAATAAAATGAGCTATTAAGTAATTAAACAGGTAAACTAATATCAATTTCATCTTGTGGTCTTTGCCCATTGTATTTTCTAGTATAGCTTTTGTTCATTTTGGATTTTAATTTTTTTACTTTCTGGGCTGAATCTTGTTGGCAGTTCATAGCTATTTTACCAGCTAAAATTTCCTTGTCATGTTTAATTACTGGATAAGTACTCGATACATTAGATTTATTTTTAAGAACTGTTTCCAGAGTGGATGATGGTTATTTTTGCCATTACATTTTACCCATTTTCTATTCTCCAGTCTTCAAGGATGTTTTTGCTTATATCTCAGGTATCCTCACTATTAATAACAGGGGCTATTTTTGACATATCTAAGTCCAACATACAAAAATAGTATATAAAAAAATTCTTGTTCCAGCTCCTAAACTACCAAAACAGTTGTCCAATATGCCCTTTGTAAAGTCTGTTTTCAGAGGAAATTGTGATGACAGAGATTAATTTATTCATAACAATGTCATAAGGGATGCATCATATATCTGTGAATAGGTTTAAAGCTTTAATCCAATAACTTCTATTATACCATTTTGGTCAGATATATGCATGTAGACATTGTTTCTCTACAAACCAATCCTATTTGAACATCTACATTTCAAATATTGTTTAAACTATAAATATTATTACAGCATTATCTAAATGACAATTAAAATGTTTTGGGAATTGAGATCATTGATATCCCGTTCTGGATTCTACTTTTGGAGAGTTTTGTGAAGTAGTGATGGTTTGTAATTGTATTTATTAGTATTTGCTCTCATTTGCTATATATCTAACTGCCTTCACTATCAGAAATCCTCTTGAATCTTATACATATTTCTGACTATTGCTGCTATTTATTCGCTGTGGGTAAACTGTTTCAAAATTGTGTAAGCAGTTTCTCTGTATGTATGTTTTATCCTTCTGTGCATTTGCCTTGTCCCACTCAGTGGACGAGGAGGAGGTGAATCTGTGATCCCCGGACACAGGCTGTCCCTGCGCGGCAGGGCCTCTGGGGCCGCACAGTCACGAGAGTGACTCCGAGGAACAATAACAAAACAATCGATTAGTTCTCCTTAACGGAACAATCAACAAACAGTACAGATAAAGGTGTTATTTTCGTAGGCGATTATTTTATGGCACGACTAAATTTTGAGGAAAAGGAAGAAAGAGTTATTAG
>WUAM01000179.1:23003053-23028549 GCA_024336885.1 Actenoides hombroni
GTGGGAAATTAATTTTTAAGTCTGACTTGAATCTTGCAGAATGATTAAGGATAATTTTCAGAAGTGGACTAACATTAAGACATTTTATTATCTTATTATCTAATGTTATACATTAAGTTTTATAATCATCAGCTTAGCATTTTAAAGATTCTTAATAATGTTGTAATAAAACTGACTTCTACAGATAATTTTATATTCCATAATAAAAAAATAAATCTGTGCTTGTAAATCAGTCATCATTTAAACTTACAATAAAAGAAAAAAATGCCTGTATTTGGATAGCATTTTGTTCTAAGTACAGTAATTTATAATGTGGTCGATTGCAGTATTTATGTTGAATATTGGTTCTAATTTGAACCGCTTCTTTTTTCTATCTTATTTGCTAAATTAAGTATTGGTTTATACATTTTCCAATAGCTCCATTAAAAACTAAAATGGCAGCAAATACTTGCTGATGTTGTAATAGGTGGTTTTTTTGGTTTTTTTTTACTGATAGAAAAAGACATTTGTTTTAGCTTTTTCGTCCTAAGAACAATAAATAGATGAGTCTGTGAGTGCTTCTGACAAGTATATTAGAATATCTAGGGTCTACTCTTCCACACAAGTATGTTTATATAATAAAGCATTATACAAATGCATGTTTAACTTTGGTTAATTAAGTTATTCAACTGCAACAGCAGATGTCTGTCTTAACTTTGGAAACAGTTTAAAGCTTATGGATGACAGAATATTTACAATATCCGTTTATGGCTTCTACTCCTCCTTGTCTACTTGCAGGACCCAAGTTTTCAGTGTCCAGGAGGGGGCCTAGATATCCAAAGCAGCTCAGTTTGCATTCAGGTACCTAAATAGCCATGAGATTTTCAAACAGGAGTCACCATCCTCTCACTTTATGTCATGCCTGGTGTGATTTTTCAAAAGATCTCTACATCCAAGCCTTTCCAGAAAAAAAACCCACAACACCTCTTGGCTTTTATTTTTCACGCAATAATGTAGGATGGCCTCCTTTTTAAAAATCCATGGTTGTTTTTGGTTGCTGTGATTTAGGACAGTATAATGACAAACCAAAAAGTAACTAATCTCCCACACTTCTATGGGAAGTGTACATGCCTGCAAGTTGTTTAAAGTGAGGTCCCCAGTCTCTAAGGTAATCATAATTCTGATCCACATCTGACATGTTTGAACCTAAAGAGCTGAGGGATCCTGCCGAAGAGCCAGTTCCTTCAAACGCATAGGTCTGTAGTGAGTCATATGGAGGAACACTAGGATCTGTATTTGCTTCTTCAAGCTTTTCTGAAATGAATTGCCTGAAGATTGCGCTGTCAGGGCCAACCTGCAGAGACTGTCTGTAGAGGCTGTGGATTTCTGTGGTGACTTTCTTCCGAGGTCTGTGAGTTCTCATGACAGCACGGGTCCTCAAGGCTGAAATATCAAAGGCCTCTGTGTCCTCCTCGCCACCTCCTTCATCATCATACCTGACAATGTTCTCTCTGAATTCCTCCATTTTCTCTGAAAAGGGAGACTTCTTCCTCTGCTGCCTTATGGCCACAATTGCCAGAAAGAACACTGAAAATTAAAAAAAAAACCCAACGACAACAACAAAAAAAAACCCTGGTAAATATAAACAAAACTTGAGACTTTGAATGTGCTTGGGAAGACTTACAAAAATGGCAACATTTCTTAATATCAATGCTGTTGCAAAGTGAAGCTATCTTAACAAATTTATAGAGCAGTAATTTTTATGGATTTTTATTATTTTGAGATGAGCATAGTATGTGGTAGGAAAATGGCTACAAAGGGACTTATAAAACAGGTGAATGAAATGGAGCAGTTCTTTTGGTAGATGGGAGTTTGAAACTGATGGAAACAGGTTACACTTTTTGAAACTGCTTTGGTTTATCACATAATATATCAATTTCGTATTAAGAATTTAAATTCTTATTCTCTCTCAGATCGCTGCCCCAGAAAGATCAAATGAAAAATAAGTCAAAGAGCAAGATCCTCCCCAGTTGGTTGAATCATTAAGTTCTATAGACTATGCAGGGTGTGGTTGAATTATTTCTGTTATTCTGGTTGGGAAATTTGAAGACTATCACTAAGTTTTGTGTGATGACATAGCAGTACTTACTGCCAAAGCCTATGAGTAAGAGAAGCTTGTTTCTCTCAGATATGAAATCTTCTTCAAATTTTATTTTAAAGCATTATTTTTTAATCTTACCTCATTTCATTTCTAACTGAATGATCCGTTTGAAATGGTTTATGACTTTCACAGAGATTAATGATTTCAGCTTTTTAACTAAATCTCACTGCATTTGTGTTTAATAAGGAAGTATTTTCTGGACTGTAATTCTTTACTCAGGAAATAACATGATACAGCTACCAACAATGAGAGGATTTTACCTCACTTATGGGTATGAGAGTCCTGAAGTAGTTCTTTATTTCTACATATTTACTGTATACTGTTTCTTTTGATTGGGAGATATCACCACCAATCCTAAAAGAACTGGAAATAATAATTTCTTCAACGTTATTATATATTTACAAAATCCAGATAGTTTCAAATCTTCAAACCCTTGCCATGGTGAACTCTTCTAATGGTACATGTAATGATACAGGAAAATGGAAAAAAAAGGAAACTTCAGGTTTCAGGTATGTGGCAAACATGCTATGTATAGAACCTTTTATTATTTCATATTAAATAATTACAAAATACAGTCAAAAATTTAATGCATTAAAATATGTGTGACTGTAAATAGTGTGGCAGATTAGTTTATTTTTCTTTCTAATTGATGTATTTAGCTATATCCCTGCTTTGACTCTTTCAATACACATAGGCCCAGTAGACACCAAGGGTTTATTCCATCTGGAGAAAGGCCCTTGATGAATAACTCCACTGGTGAACTAGGTAACATGATTATATAGTTTGCCTGATCCTCAGTCCCTCCAGTGCATAACGCAAAGTGATCAAGTTCAGACATGCTGCAACACTCAGTGAAAACTTGAAATGCACTCTGACCTTTCTGTAAGTTCATCCTGACTGCTAGGTGTAAGGCAGGGACTTCAATCAGGAGAGCTGCTTTCCAGTGAAGACTGCATGGGACAAGGAAAACTCAGATTTAAATAAGATGATTCTGGGAATGCAGGCAAGTCTAGAAACCACAAATCCAATCATATGATCCTGTTCTCTCTGTGAACACCAGGAGATGGAAGTAGGGGAACCAACGTATCCCTGGACTTTGCTATGGAGTCAAAAAATGGCCAGTGTCTGGCCAACAGTACTCCCATCATGACATAATATTTGCAAGGTACCGTTCCACTGTTTTTATCCTTTCCCTATCTATTCAATGTGTTCATAAGAATAAATAAAAATACACATTTTTTTGTAGGTCATTCTGTTTCTGCGGTTTCCTGCACGTCCTGCATTTGAGAACCCAAAGCCATATGAAGATGGTGACTCATAATTAAGAGGTACACGTACTGCTTCTGGACAACTTATTTAACAGGGGAACTAAATTACAGGGTTCCATTTTAGGGTAAAGTTCAAAAACTTCTCCCCAAGATATTCAGTCAGGAGGTCAAAGATACAACATGAAACAATTAGAGACAGTCTCTATTCCTTATGCTAAGGAAAATAAGCCATAAATTTGTAGACTGAATGCAGAATATGGGTGATTTTTAACTTATTAAATATATTTCTTTACTAGTTGTCCTGGTTTGAGCTAGAATTCCATTCAGTGATTTTGTTTTTCAGCTCATTCTCTTCTAAGTCCCTGCACTTTCTGAAGTTAGCAGGACATTTTTTCAGTCTCTGCTTTCAGCAGTGACAACACTCCATGTTTAGAGTTACAGCCAAGGATTGGGGTGGACAGAAAGGCTCTTGCTTAGCCTTGCTCCTCTGAAGACCAAGGTCACTGCTCAGTCTTGTGTGCCAGTTTGGGGGTGCAGAAAGTAAGAGGTGGCACCTTTGGGAAGGAATGGACAGGACAGGTGACCCTAAACTGACCAATGAGGGATTCCATCTCATATACTTCATATTCAGTACAAAGTTGATGGATCACAAGTGTCAAGCCTCTTCTTCAATGGCCAGTGTCCAAGAACGACTCGATCTATTCTGCCTTCAACCCCGATCAGTGTGTTCCTGAATCCAGTTCCAGAATCCAGCTTCTGAATTCAGTTCCCATCTGCTGCTGAATCCAGTCTGGGACTTCCCCAGTGCCTGAATCATGGCATCAATGGTGATGGTAATGTAACTGGCATCAGGGGAGGTTGGGTTTGATATTGGTTTTGTATAAATTTGCATATATTTCACTTTATTGCTATTACTTTCATTAACACTATTTTAGTTTTCTAATCCATAAAACTCTCTTCCTTATTCCCTTTCTCTTCCCTCTCGTGAAGGGAGAAGGGTTAATAGGGAGTGTCTGTCATTTGTCTAGTGACTGGCCCAGCCCTAAACCTTGACACTGGTGTAAAGTCAAAATAAATCCATTAGCTTTATTTGACTTCTCCTTCTGTCTACTATGGCAGATCAAAATACAGCACCAGAACAGAGCTGCAATCCTTCATTTTCAAGCCTCATCTTTCTTGTACTTAATGATGATATGTTAGGGTTGTATGCTGTTTATGGACTTGTAGATGTAATATTGTATAATGAGGGTAGAAAAAAGAATGTGGGTTTTTTTTTACCTTGATGTCCTTTGTATGTAAAAGAAAAAAAGTTTACCTAAATTTGGTTTATATTTATTTCTGTGATATAGGAATTTAAAAATATTACTCTTATATTTGCTCTCATTAACAAATTCATTGAGAGAACAACTTCCAGTGAATTTATTTGTTTCTTAAGGCAGTACAATTTCCATTATTATTACTTCTTCATCTCTGGACATTATATTTCTGCAGCTAGATATTATGCTGCTGTTTTCTTGTTTTGTGTTTCCTTATTTTTATTTAGAATTTTGTTGAATAACAATTTCTGCTAGGTTTGCGGAATTTATAATGATGATTTGATATCACACTGCTTAATGAAATCCTGATCCTATCTTAATTTTTTTACTTTGGAATTGTTTGTTTGTAGTTTTGTTAGTGGAAAAAATTACTAACACAATCCTTCAATTCCTTTGCAGTATTTTTAGATTTGATGTTTATTAAATACTTTGCTATAAGGCATAATATGGATATGCCATATTATTACACAGGCAACAGGGATTTGGAATTCTTTTACTGTTGCCTTGTTGGCATCAGCTTGAATTTGGTCCTGAAGCCCACAACCACCATCAGTGACCAAGCTCTACAGTCAGTCATTTTGCCTTGGAAAATAAACCTGCCCGGTTCTATTACTTCTTTTCCCTTTCTGGCCTCAGAAGCCACCATATCTTAACCTCACTAACCCAGATAGGTACAGATTTTCATCAAATCATCGAAACATAGAATCATAGAATGGTTTACATTGGAAAAGACCTTTAAAGCTTATCTAGCCCAGCCCCTTTGCATTGAGCAGGGACATCTTTAACTACATTAGGTTGCTCAGAGCCTCATCTAGTATGAGCTTTGGGATGGATATTTAGCCTTTGGGGAATGATTAGTACAGTGTGCCTGCTGTGTCAGTGTCATCAAATCACTCATCAAACACTGCAGGAATATCCTTTTGCTGAAAGAAAAAAAGGAAATGTATTTTAACAGCAAGAGCTACATGCTTCACCAGGTGAAGACGACATTTTCCTGAGTGCTGTCACTCTAGTCTGTCCTGCAGCAGCCATAGTTCCATGCAGCCAGCCTTGGGTGGTTGGTCTGGTTTTCAGTGCCACGTGCCAGCTATGCACGACCCTTTTCAGAAGGACAAACACAACTCCTGTACCTTTAAAACACTCTCAAAACCACTTTTCATAGTCACAAGCTCCTGAATGTAATGGACGTTAATTCAGTGTACCATGAGAGGCAAAAAGAGATGCCCAGTTTTTGGAGAAAAGGCTGTCTGGAGATGCAACCTTATTAACTGATAGAGAAACTGTTTGTTTCTGGAGTTGCTTTCTGACAGTATCAAATTCTCTTTTTCTTTTATTATTTTGTATTGATCTTAGGTAGAATAAGTATTGTATTGCTCCTTCTAATATATTCTCATACTTGCCAATTTCCTTCTGTATTGATGCCTTCAGCTTTACCTGGGCTCAATATAGACTTTGGACCAACACAGGCAAGTAGGACCATGACTCAACCAAAGCCAACTTTTAGGACATTGTGTTAGAATTCAAATTTTACTGAAAACTGAGAGGGACAAATTACAGTTAAGAAAACAGAAAAGAAATAGAACATTTGTCTTACTGCGTTTTTTCTCAATAGCACAGTACTTACACGTTTCCAGTCAAGGACCACCTTTCTCACTTAATTAAGCCTATTGTAAAAAGAAACAAAATCATTTATCTTCCTCATACTTACCCAGGAGTATTAGTATGCAAGCCAAAATAGCAACTAAAGCTTCTGTGCTGAGACCCATGGCATAAAGGAAAGCTCCATATCGACAGTAGAATATGTTTACTTTGGTGTCACAGTCACAGACAGTGACAGTAAGAGTATTTGTGCTCGTCAGCGGTGGGGTTCCGTTATCCAGAATTAATATTGGCAAGTAGAAATAAAACTGTTCTTGCCTCTTGAAGCCACTTTTTGCTGTGAAAATTCCAGCTGTATTATCTAGAAGATAAATTATTACGCATGATCTGCATTTATCATTTTTAGCAATAACAAATCTCCAGTGGAATCTAACTTATTTAAAAATAATTGTACTGTGCAAAGCTACATATTAGCAAAGTTAAAAAAGTGAAACCAGGCACTGACATGTGGCAGGTTTTTTGTGCCAGTTGTGAATAATCACAATTTTATTGACATCTGTATTCCAGGGGAAATAATAAAATTTGACAGAGGAGCTCTCTGTTTAATGTTCAGAGCTAAAAATATACCACTGTATTCAGTACCTGACACCTGCTCAGCCTAACTAATTCGTTTTCAAAACAGTTCCATGTAACCAGCTGCTACTAATCCAGCAGTTCACAGATGAAATATAGACAGTTTACCAATCAAAAGGCTTCAAAAATGTGTCTGGCAGCACACTGAGAAAGCAGGTGGCAAAAGAAAGGAGAGAAATCAAGAAAAAAGTAGACTACTAAAATAGTATTTTATTTCTTTCCCCAACTCAAAAACCAGAGTTAGCTGAGCTCCTACTATCTAAATTAAGGAAAAGTTGCTAGAGACTCTCCCCTTGCTTTGTATTTAATTATTAGCATTTAGAAAACAGTTCTATACAGAACCCAGTAAGCAGCTTGAGTTCAGCTCCTGCTGCATATTGACTAATTCAAAACTGAAACTTAGCTCGTCACAAAAAAAAAAAATAAAGATTAGCCCTGTGTTAATCTGTGTATAATAGATGAAGCAACATCTATATATGCTTACATGTTGGAATTTTTTATCATGGCGGGGGAATTACCACATGTGTGTAAACATCTACATAGAAAAAAAAAATGTTTTTAACATTATCTGTATGATACATCTATCCAAACAATCTACTGAAGTTAACTCCCTCACATTTAAGTTCTTCTAGGTTTCTGTCATAATTCAGAAGATGGTAACTCTAAGATAAAATGCTTCCAATCTGTAGACTCATTTTGACTTGTGCTTAGGACTGTCCAAACTCACCTAAGCATTTCTGTGAAATGAATTAGAAAGGGAGAGACTGAGGGCTGACCCTATCATGTTGCAAAAGGTGGATAAGTGGTTTTTTTGTTTTTTTTTCCCTCATCAATAGCTACCAAAAGGAACTGGATGTATTGTTCTGTGAATGGCTCTGCTCAGACTTGAAGCAGAATGAGCAAAGGAGGGAAAGGCTCACAGCTTGTACCCGGTTTGACCTTAATGTAACAAGTTATCTCTTCCTGGCACAGAGTGAGAGGTTAATGAAGCTGGGAATTGAAATACATATTAATACATTAACTTTAACTTTGGAGATATTGAGAGAAGTAGTTTGCTATTTAACATAGTCTGAACTTTCCAAAACTTATTTGCATTGATTTATTCACCTAGCCAGAACATTCATATAATTAGCAAAGTCAATAAGAGCAATGTGTACTTTAGCTGAGTCTGAAGAAGCTCTTTTTGTAGTCTCAGCAGACTGACTCTAAGCGGTCATCCTCCCTGCACTTCCATCAGATATTGCACTTATGTTTTCACCTCAGACAAGCTTTACTTGATAACCCTTTAGATCACTCTTTTTAAGAGTCTCAATCAATACCAGTTCTGAATAACATTAAAATAAATATAGAATATATTTTAGGATGTCATAATTAATCAGTATATGCAGTTAAAATATATTAGGAAATAAGATTATAGTCATATTTATCAGTGTTTCTATTTTTATTTTTTTTTCTGAAGTGATGAAGTGTCTCTTTCTGGCAATCTTATTTCTTGGACAAACAGATAATTTTAAGAAGAAAGTTGGTATTTCCCACCATATCCTACATTAAGAAAATAAGTTTTAAGGAAAACCAGTGCATTTTCATCTCGCCATTTTTTCTTTCATTGAAATAAAACTGTATTTTGTTGTTTATGTTACTTGGCTGAAAAATGAAAATTAACTGTTTAACATTACTGAATTATTGTTTTGAAATGCACCTTGTGCCATGTTCATATTTGACAACAACAATTTCTATTTAAGTGGAAAATTTATAAAGTTGGTGATGTGAGGACTACTAGAAGCACACATCTTTTATTAGGAAGGTCTTAAAGAGCTACACGAATGACGCTACCTTCATTATCTTTCACAGTGAAATATGAGTTGTTCATGGCCTCCTGAGCCAAAGAGAAGTAAAAATGGTGACCTTCTGCTGAGTCATCTTGATCCACTGCACTGATGCTTTGAATTAGCTGGAGGTACAGATAAACAGAATTCTTTAAGAATACAAGTATTTATTTGTCATTTAAAACAATAAAAGTACATATGAAGCATATTAAACTGTTGACGCTAGAGCTGGGACCTGTCGAGATGTATTGAGTGCATGTTATGCAGTCATAATTATACACCTCACATACTCTGTCTCATTGAGACACATATTCTGCTTGGATTTTTCATCTGTCTGAGTGAGACAGGCATTAAAATCTTGAGAAAACGTTAAAGATTTTCTGGATCAAAGGACAAGGAGTATCAAGTTTCCATAAATGAAAAAAGTAATAATATATATATAGTGCTCTGTCCCTTTTTTTTCAAGGTGAAAAGCATATCATTCTACATTTGAAGAAATCTCTCTGTACAAAACTGATTTCCTTTCAGCCTACAAATACATTGACATCATTCAACTGATATGTTGTAGCTCCAGTAAGTGCGATATGATGACAAGTTCATGTGCTGAATTGTTGATTCTTGATACTGTAAGAGAATGATTATGCAACTTCCTGTCTGCTTTTTCTCAAGAAAGTAGCATAGCCTTCATTTACAAATATGTCAAACAAGATAGTCATTGCAAGACAAAATCAAAAATAACAGTTATCAATCAGAAGAATATCTTTCATCTTTGCAAATAATTTTAAAAAAAACCCTACAATTAACACAATTAGCAATATTTCTGCTTAAATAAGCTTATATTTGTTACTTTTATTATTAAATATTCATGACCCAGGCATTAGCCTATATTATAAGAAAATATCCTTGCTGACCGGGAAGAAAGAAAAAAAAAAGCAGACCTACCAGCTTTCAGAAAATATTTGAACTCAGTCTCTATTTTATCAGTCATCTCATGCTTTGTATATATTTGTACCCAAGAGACTAGAAGCCTCAGCTTTCCCCAAACCAGACAGCACCAGAATGCTACAAACAGTGCTTTGAAAGCAAAGAGTAAATCAATGGAAGTGACTATAACCTTCCATCTGTGTCTTTGAATGGTCTTTCCCGACTAAACCATTTTTCAGTCAAAGATCTGAGACTTCAGAATACAATCTTTTCAAGCCAGCTAAGTTACATGAAATCATCACAGCAGAGTGCAAAATGTGGCTTGTACCCCAGAAGCTTTGTATTCTTAGCAGTCTGACCTTTATTTATGTAAAATTTATTTCAAATCTATATTTTCACTCTATGGAAAACTGAGGACCCTTGAGATTTTTTAATTACCACTAATGAGATAGTTCAGTGATGTACCTGGTGACAGTGTACAAAGGATGAAGCTTCTTGAGGAAATTTTTCCCTTTACATAGAGCAAATAAAACAGCTAAGGTGATGCAAGTACAGGGATAGGCATACAGGTCAAGAAATCAGTGAAGAGAAATAACTGATCCCTAATATTACCTGATCATAAATCATGGACTTCACTTTTACAATGGAATATAGTTCTCATAACATACTCAATATGAACAGCAATAGAGAGCAAAACTATATATCCAGTCTAAAACTTTTGCAGTCTAAAACTTTTACAGTCTAAAACAGTCTAAAACAATGGCACATTTTCTTGACAATATTCTGCCACATACCTGAAGAAAAATGAAAGAAGACTCTGCTGGCCTTTGCTGATGCTTTGCTAATAGAATATCCATGGCCACAGCGGAGAAAAAGCTTTGTATGTATGTATGTCTCTCTGAACAATTCAGGGTCTATCAAGCTAGACTGAGTATGCAGACTAGTATAGTGATCTACAAAGACATCTTTGCCACATCTGATTTCTTTATTTTTTAGTTTAGTTTCCTGGAAAAGAAGAATAATCTACCTACTTACCTATGAAAAAGCCCCCAAGCAAACAAACAAAAAAACTTTAATTATAGATGTGATCTTTATACTTCCAGGTTTCATTCATGTTATTAGTCATTTAACCAGGTATTAGCAATGTCTTTGGAAACTCCTATATTTGTAGCAATCTATCATGGTTTAAAATCAGAAAATTGTTGCAGTTGTAAATTAGGTATTGTTTTGCTATTTTATTATAAACTTCTGCTACTTTACAGGCTGTATTTGTGCGCATAAATTCTATCTATACCTGATTCTATCAGTATAACTCTGTATGTGTCTAGCTGAAAAAAACCTTCCTCCCCCAGTCTTGGTCTGCATTGTGTTCTACCACACAAACCTAAGATTCCTATGGTTATTCTAGGTATATTCACATGCCTTTAAGGATTCACCCTAGAAGCAGCATAATATGTGGAATATAAGGACAGGGCAAACCCTTATTGTTTATTTCTTACTATATCACTTCCACTAAGATTCAGCAAAACCGAGATAAGTCTATAAAATATTCAGAGAGCAATAGGCAGCTCTGATTCTGCTGACTCTAAAGGAAAAAACACCCAGAGAGAAGGTAACTTTCTCTTTTTTTTCTGGTTTCCTAGGCTTTTGTACATCTAACTTAGGATATACTAGCCCTTCAGCGGGGAAACTGGCATCAGAGACTGAAAAACTGTACTTACTGTTTGTGAGTCAAGGTTTAAAAAAACTCTACATTTTAGTGTGTAAACAAAGAAAGTAGAGTGAATGTTGTACTGCTTCTGCAAGGTTATAACAGTTGTATTGACTAGGCTGAAATTTCATTGCTGTAAAATTTCTTATTTCAAGCTTTAATAAAAGCTTTAATAATCTAGCAGTTCATTTGAAAATGTGCATTTCTTTAAAAACTGAGATTAATTTACTTCATTTTTCTTGAGAACTTGATTTACGTGCATGGTGGGTTGGCCTCATTTACTGTTTCTTTCCAAACAGACTGAGATCACTGCTGGTAACAGCAAGGGCTCCTTTGATCAAATGTCACAAAAAGGTGTGGTCTGCTATTCTCAACTTCCTCATCCATCTGAATAGTGGGAATTTTCAACTAAAGAATATCATCAGTAGGGGAGTCTAAGATATCAGTAACATCTCTGATCTCTCACTGATTAATTATTTTGTGCAGAAAGGAAATTCTGTAAACCATTCTGGATTAAATATCTATCTCACTGTTGTTTGTCTTGCAAATAACAAATTATGGAGTATGAACTAGTTGACTGCTTGGTAGTCTTGATGAAAATTCATTGAAAATTTATTTCCTCAACCCCAAGTAGTCTCACAGAATTGGAATTGCAGCAATATCCAGAAGGAAGAAGAAAGCTTCTCTGTTACAGTCCTTTCTGCTTCTATGGGCTTTCTCTCTACCAAGCTCAGTTTAAGACATAGTCTACCATCTGAACAATCATCAGAACTATTAATTTTGAGGCTAGAGTACTCTGAGTGTGTGATTAATTCTTTGTGTCCTCCCATACCCAACTATAGTCTCACTATTCCCACTAGGAAGATGGAAGGAAGTAGAAACAGATTAGCCACCATTGTCCTTCTGTTTTAGTTTCTTTCGGTTTCTTTTGCACTCAACATTCTTTAACAGGAGTTCTGCTGTGGTTTATAAGATGTAAGAAATCTGATTATCCAGTTGTTTTGGGAGTTCAGAACTGGTTTTATTCAAATTGGCAGAGGTCTTATAAGTAGTAGGGTTTTTCTCATTGCTTAATAAAGTTTTATGACCACCAGATTTTAGTACAGGCAAAATATTAGTATGTTCATTACTGTAACCAAAACCTGTATTTTCCAGGTAGAGATTCTACCTCAAGACCACGGTTCTGTTTTTGACTGCTTCTTACTCTTTTTTGAAAAGCAAGTTGGCACAATATCGATCTGATTTCTCTGGGTCTATTGTAAGATGTTTCTGATCAGATATAAATAAAATGGTGTACAACTCAGCAAAGGAATAATGGTTATAAAGCTCATGCCATGACAGGTTCCTTTTTATGTTAATTTATATCTGCTGACAAATTCTTCCTATCTGTTCCATTCTGCTTTGAGATAATGTTGTTCAATCACAGCCCATATAAAAAAGAAAAAGGAATTTTCCATGGGCTACTGTGCCCACTCTTTCAAAATGTGACAAATTACACTCTGCATCTGCAGGAGTCACTTAGAGTAAGGGACTGCTAGACTATATTTTGCTTTCACAGCTTCACCATGATTTTATTCTCTAAGAGATGCCCTCATTGCTTTTTTATTTTTAAATTATTATTTTCTTATCAGTATTGCTCAGATGCTTTTTGTAAATGATAATGAGAACATAGCCAGGTGAAATAATGAACGTTGGCTTACTAAGCATATCACCTTCACTTCTCTGCTATCAAAAATCATTTTACATCATGATTTTTTAGAAAGGTTCTGTTTTAGAAAACTGTTCATTGTTAATATTAATTGTATGTTCCTAGAATTTGGTTAAAGATATCCCTTCTTCTCTTCTGTCAACATTTCATTATATAGAGTAGTAATACCAAATGAGTATTCTTCACTTTCCCTGAAACTGATGATTATTTTATTATATTCTAAGTACTGAGTAAATAAATTTGGGGCTTTTTTTTTCATCTCTAACTCAAAGTGCTCTGCATACACAGTTGCTTTCAATCTAATAAAAATTACGAAGCAAGCTGCAACATCAAAGTCGCTTCACATGTGACCTCCAAATTACAGGAACTCAGAATTGCCCGAAAAAATACATATTAGAGAAGAGAGCATTAATTCATAATGTAGGTGTATCCAGAGCAGCTGGAATCCTGCATTATATGAAGAAAGACCGATATCCACAAAAAGGACTGAAATTACCATGCATAAAAATAGATACTTTCTAGATTGTCAGTTGGTTACATATGATGCAAGATACCTGATATAGCTTACTTAAAACTTTCAAGCTTCAGTTTCAGGCTGAGTAAATTTATTAATGCCTTAGAAATTAAGTTTTCTGGGTTAAAATCCATTCTTGCTGGGATGTCTCTAGTAGCATTACTTTTGGGACAGATTTCATCCATTTTGTGTCCTGATTATTTTTATAGAATACTGCCTCTAGAATTCTACAGTTTCCTGTACAGACACACAAAAGGTAACTATAAAGCATTAATAACACATGGTACTCATTGTTTACCATTTCTACACACAGTTATAAAGTCAAAAGGTCCAATCAAAAGGAAATCCTGGTTTTGGATGCCTTATTACTATTGTTCTATTTGATCCGATACTAGCTATAGCTGTATCAGGATAGAAGTTTATTTTACACAGCAACTTTCAAGTTCAAGTTATTTTGAAAATAATGTAGTTAAGACTGGTGGTGCAGGGAAAGTGGTTTTAAAATGTGCAAAAATCCTTTAGTTGTGGTTAGTATAGAGCTGACTTGTATTATAGGAGAGTACAGAACTATAACATGAAATGGATAGTGAAAAATCCATTCAAAATGTCTAATAAACATGATGAATTGATTTTGAATGATGCCAAAATCCACCTATCTATCTTTTTTACTTTCATTTTTATTGCCAAATTTCAAATTATAGTCCCACAGATCAAAATGTAGTGCTTCTGTTTGAATGTCTTTCAAAGGCTATGCTAAACATGCGTGTAACTCTCACAAAACCACCATATAGGGACATGAAGGTCAACACTCACTGAACAAAAGCAAAGAAATATTTTTTTTCTAATTTTTTGGAAAGCTCAAACTTAAAACAAAGCTTTCTTCTCCAGATTGAAGCTACCATTAACTGTATCTAAGTCTGGATAATTAGGATAACAATTAGTTTTATCCATTATCTGGTTATCGTTTTTTGTTGTAGTCTATTGTACACTAAATGTAAAAATACACTATGTAAAAATAACTTCTTTGCCAGAAGACTCTATGTTGCTTTTATTGTAAAACAGGCAGACACCAAGAAAAAGTAATTTAAATTAGACAATATCTTTCCCTCTGCAGTGCTTTTCTTGCCTTCCCCCCAAACACTATAAGCCGGGGGATGCTATTATATTTCAGATGATTCCATAAAAGCAGACACAACTCAGCTGAGATCAGGGAAGCAAGTGAATTCCAGAGGTGCTGATCAACCCTGAGAATATCTCTCAGTATATTGTTTCCAGCTGGATGGATAGAGGTAACTATTTTAGAAATTGAAATGCAACGGAATAGCTGTACAAGCTTTGATCTCAACTCATAACATATAAGCAGATTCCTGAGCTGTTTGGAATCGATTGCAGAAATATGGCTAAGATAAAAAGGTATGTGATGTCCTGATTAAGTCCTTCAACTGCTTAAATTGATTCTTCTGAAATGTAGATTGTGTTATGCAGTGGACAACCAGGGCATCTACAAATAATTTTTGAACTTTTTGGCTTACTGCTGATGAAAATAAAGAATGTTTTTTCTGTGAGTAAAGAGTAAAAAAAAAGAGTAGCCCTGAAGGAGATACAACTGCTATCAAATCTGTTTTAAATCATAAATGTTGAATGAAATACTATAAACTTTGACTGTGATAATTATGCACTTTGGTAGCAATTTCCAGTTGTCCTTCCTATGAACATTTGTTAGTGAGAACATTACCATCATGGTCTCTAAAGGCTAAACTAAAGATGCTTCTGACTCAAAAAAATATTGCAATTAAAAAACAGAAAAAAAAAATAAAATTCTAGAGTCACATTTTGCCTGTGTATAAAATGGAAAAAATATCCTGCTCATATGTTACTGCAGTGTTAAACAGGAATAATTCTGTATCCTATGCTCAAAGAGTATGTTATTTTTACTACTACTGTTCTTTACAGTGCCATTTTCTCCAGTGATTCTCAAAATACTTAAAATATATATACTTAATTTGTTATTGAATATTAGCTATTAATGGGCTAGCATACAGATGTTATTTACTAAAGACTAACTATGGAGTAATAAAAACCTTGGGAAACAAATCACTAGGGTTTTTATATTGTAGAGAAGTTCAAACCATGGATTACAAATATCCATTCTATAAGCTTCCATATTTAATTCATGCAGTCTTGAAGACAAGGAACATGAAGCAGCATTTGCTGTAATGTCTGTACTTTAATCTGTCAATGTGTTACCCAAAGACCCAAAGAAATGGCTTTCTTCAAGTACCTCTGAACCAGAGGTAGACTTTGCAGGGTGGAAAATTACCAAATGCAAAGCAAACAAACCAACTGCTGATAGAGAAATAAATAAATAAATTGATTTAAAAAAAAAAACCCAAAAACCAAACTATAAAGACCTTACTTCCACTACAAAGAAATCTTTATTTAACTGCAGACTAATGAAGGTCAAAGTAAACCAAGCCGGTATAAAAAGAAAGACTTTGTGATTCAGAAATCAAAACATAGCAAAACATTTGAATAGAACCATCACAAATACCCCAAATGTCTCTTTTTTATGTCCAAAGAATTATTTAAATTGATGAAAAAACATATAGATTTTTCTCTATATATCTTTTACTATTTCTTTTTTTTATGTTACTCATTTTGCAACTTTGGTTGGTTGGTTTTTTTAACTTTGAATATCTTGTTTTTCTTTTTGCAGTTTTCTTTTTGACTACTGCGTGGAGTCTGGCAGCATGCTTATTGCATAGGCTGGGGCTTAGGCTGTGTCCTGGGGCTTAGGCTGTGCCCTGGTTTAAGCTAGAACAGAACTAATTCTGTTCAGTGATTTTACTTTTCATCTCAGTCTCTTCTAACTAACTGCACTTTCTGAATTTAACAGCACATTTTTTCAGACAGGCTCTTCTACCATCAGTGATAATGCTCCACATTTAGAGCTACTGCCAAGGGTTGGGGTGTGTAGAAAGGCTCTTGCTTAGACTTGCTCCTCTGCAGACAAAGGTGATTGCTAAATCTTGTGCCTGTGCTGGGGATGCAGAAAGTAAAAGGCCAGACATGCAGGGAGTATCAGAGAGGACAGGTGACCCTAAACTGACCAATGAGGAATTTCATCCCATATACATCATATTCAGTATAAAGCTGAGAGATCACAAGGGTCAAGCCTCTTCTTTAGTGGCTGGTGTCCGAGGAGGACTCTGTTCTGCCTTTGACCCCAATCCTTGTGTTGCTGAATCCAGTTCCAGAATCCAGCTCCTGAATCCAGTTCCATCTGAGTTCAGTCTGGGACTTTCCCAGTGCCACCATCATAACATCAGTGGTGATGGTGATGCAATTTATCAGGGGGGTTGGGTTTGGTATTGGTTTTGTAGATATTTGTATACATTCAACTTCATTATTACATTAAAGCTGGTTCTGTTTTCTTTTCTAATCCATACATCTCTCTCCCTTATCCCATTTTGTGAAGGGAGAGGGGTTAATAGGGACTGTCCGTCATCTCTGTAGTGGCTGGACCAGTCCTAATTCTTGATAGGCTGCAGAACTGGATTTCTTAAAAAAAAAAAAAAAAAGTAAGACTGTCAAGAAAAGTGGGTGGAGGGAAATGGAGAGTCAGCAGTGTACCTGACAGGTTAGGGCAGCCAACTGATGTGACCCTATTCACCTGGGGAGTGAGTAGGAAATGAAAAGAAGCCTCCAGGGAAGTACACTTAATATGACAATCTCATAAACTGCCAGCTAGGGCAGCTGTTGCAAGGGCTGTGACTTAAATATCTTCAGATTTTCACTGAGCTAGACAGAATTTAGTCTGCAAAAACTATTTCTAACCAAAGAACACAATGAATCTGTTTTGAATATGATCTAAGTCTGGTTCTTCTGGACTATGTTACACTGTTGCTATAAATATAAAGGCCTAGTTTTGACTTCTGTGACATGAACTTGAAACAAATCTTTGGGTTATGCTGGTTTTGTTGTTTTGGGTTTTTTCCCCAGAAGTTTCTGTTTGTATGCCTCTATTACCTCTTTTGGTAGATAAACAAGGAGATGGATCAATTTCTTTTAAAGGGCAAAAATTACATGTCAGTTTTCTGAAATCTATCAACAGAACTAATTTTGGAAATAGACAAAATACAGCCTGTATTCATAGTACTGAAAAAATATATATTAAAGGAAGTAGTAACATCTCAGAACAAATCTTCATTTTAATGATAAAACTGATGGCTAATTCCTTCACACTTACCTGGCCAGAAACTGTATTTTCACAAACAAATGTTTCATAATGGTTAGGGAATTCTGGTGCATGATCATTAATATCGAGAACTTCTATATATACAGTTGCTTCTGATATTTTTTCAGGATTTCCTAATGTTTAAAAAGAGACAGTTATCAACTTATACAAGTTATCATCTACTACATATTTTAAACTAATGTAGACATTAGAAAATCATACTTATATTCTGCAGAGAATAAAATAGTGACTGAGACTACAGATAGATTTTATATGAAATACCTTTAATGAGTTCAGATATAATCTATAGATATGCATAAAGGTCATCTGCTTTCTTTACTGGGGTTCTGTTTACAAAAGGTGTAAAAACAGGTGAGGTTTTGTTTTAATTTGCTTTGTTGTGTGGAGTTTTTTTCACCAGTCCATCACATTATATGATAATAGTATATCTTGATATATATAAAAATATTTCATGTAAAATTTTGCTCAGTCTTTCATTTACCAGATCAGAAACAGATTTAAATGTAAAAAATAAAATCGGATCTTGAGAAATTAAACGAGGTTTTATTCATGCAGAACAATTTACTGTACTAGTCATGTGGAAGGGTATTTAGAAGGAGAGTGTCTGCTCCTCTGATGGTATTTGGTCAAGGAATGTATTCAATGTAATATGAGTCAATAAGAAAAGGTGGAAGCTATAAGGAAAAACATACAGGGATCCAAACCTGAGGGATAAATGATAATGGAGGGAATGATGAGAGCCAAACCTGGTCAGACATACTAATTGATGATGGCATGTGAGAGTATGTGGAAGTTTATTCCTGAGAGGTTATCAGATCAGGGACCTTGTCAATTGTGAAACCAGTGGAGAAAAAGGGGAAAATAGAAGCAAAGTATAGCAAGACATAGACCTGACAACGCAAAGACAGAGACAATGACAAGAAACAAACTTCAAAACAAATGATGGGTTATCCAGACACCACAGAATAACAATTCCAGATAGACCAACCTGGATTTTGTAAAGTAGAGGGATGCCAGACCTGGAGGGATGCAGGAATCAGTGGAGATGTACAGACCTGTGTGGGATGTGCAGGGCAGAACAAACAATGGACAGACAGGAAGGGGTCTAAAAGGTGCTGGTTGCTTGTAAAATGGGGCCAGTTGGTACACTTGTCTGGCTGAACCTTGAGCCTGATCATCAGTGATCATCTTGTATCTTGTTATTAAATCTTTTCTTATCTATCTCTTTGAGCAACCTGATCTAGTTGAAGATGTCCAGGCTCACTGTAGGTGGAGTTGGACAAGATGACCTTTAAAGGTCCTTACCAACCAAAAGCAATCAATCTCTGTTTGATTCTCTAATTCTCTACATAATCTCACTCTATCATTGTATGTGTATCTGTGCTGCAGGGACTAAGTACCAACTAATGGTGAGACCTGCATATGGGTGAGTGAAAATTGGTACCAGCTACCGGAGTCAGACAGGGAGATGTGTGCCCCTGGCCCATGGTGACAGCTACTGAAGTGGGGGAGGGAAGGCACAGGGGACAAGTGAGCTCCCCAGCTCAAAAAAGACAGGAAACTACTGGAAAGAGTCCAATGGAGGGCTACAAGGATGATGAGGTGACTTGAGCATCTCTGTGATGAGGTGCTGGAAAGTGTCCAAAGAAGGGCAATGAAGCTGGGGAACGGTCTAGAGCACAAGTCTTGTGAGGGGATTCTAAGGGAACCAGGGTGGTTTAGCCTGTAGAAAAGAAGGCTTAGGGGAGACCTTCTCACTCTCTACAACTACAGGAGGTTGTAGTGAGATGGGTGTCAGTCTCTTCTCCCAGGCAATAAGTGATAAGAAAAGAGGAAATGGTGTCAAGTTGTGCCAGGTTGGACCTAGGAAAAAATGTCTTCCCCAAAAGGGCTGTCAAGCCCTGGAACGGGCTGCCCAGGGAAGTGGTGGTGTTCCAACCCCTGGAGGTATTTATGGTAGTAGCTGGAGGTAGATGTGGTGCTTACAATAGATTATGGAGTAGATTATGGATTATGGAGTATCTGGAGGTAGATGTGGTGCTGAAGGACATGGTTTAGTGATGCACTTGTCAGTTCTATCTTAATGATTGGACTCAATGGTCTTAAAGATCTTTTCCAACCTAACTGATTCTATGATTCTATGATTCCATGCTGAATACCTCTGAGAAGTCCTTCATCTATCAACACATCGAATCCTCATGTACATGGCATAGTCCTGAGAACTACCTGACTTCCCTACAATGTAATGTATTACTCTAGCAGGCAAGTAGTTTCACTGCAACAGTAATGTTCACATTAACTTGGACATGTTGTTGGGTAAGGGCCACAATGAAGACATTTTTCCAATGAATAAAATAACGTTAACACATCCAAGGAATCCTATATATCTACCAACCTAAATATCTATCAATATCTCAGTCTGCTCTGTATGAACCAGAAGTATGTCATTGACAAGAATATTCATTGTCACCTATTCAGAAGTCCTAAAGGCATTTTCTTAAATTAGTCAAATGGACCTTTAAGAGGGAAAAAAACTGTGCTCCTTTCTGCCTCACTTCAAACTGTACAGGTTTGGTTGGTTATTACATTGTGTTTTTTAATGTATAATTCACTAGTTGCTTCGAGCAAACATTTGTTTTCTTGGATCTTATGGAATCTGTGCTGATAGCTTTGAGTCTTTTGCCAAAGGAAATGGCAGCAAAAGCAACTACCACAGAGATAAAGGGCTAGATACTCAGCAGTTTCACATTGCTATTCCTCTGTGAAATCATTAGAGATGTGCTAATTTATCAAAGCTTATGAACTGTCAGAGTCATCTCAAAATACTTTGTGGGATGACATTTCTCTTGTTGAATTTCATCATCTGTAATACAATAGGCAACAAAACAGTGCTGGGCTTAATTTTCAAATAAACATAAAAAGTAGCACACATCCCTTTTAAAAGTAACACCAAGAGTTTACCACTTAATTAATTTCCTTCATTTAAGTTGAAAATGGATGTGTAGGGTGTTGAAAGGAAAAATTTGTAACAATTGCTAGGAGGCAAGGAATACCTTTGGTATGCAAACTGGTGTGGGAAGGAGGTAGCTACCTTGGCCTATTCCTAATGTGCTTGTTCATAATATCCATGGGTATCATATTGGCTTTAAAGGTTATTCTTTGCTTGCACAAACATTCAGATAGTACTTTTCAGACTAGAGCTGCCTTTCTCATCTGTTTTCTTTCACCCTTCTTTTTTATTTATGTTTTGGTAATATTCTTGTTTTCACTTCCTTACTGTATTTGGGTTGTTGTGTTGTGGTTATTTTGTGGGTATTTTTTCCTCAGTATATGGTTAAATGACAAGGAATATAATTTTTCTTGTTACTGTTGGAAAGTAACATTTTGAAAGTTGGTTTTTTTTTCTGAAATGCCACGTGTTTCATTTTGGGAGGGAGCAACACATTACAAAACCACTCTTGGAATCAGTGCCTGGTAAATATTTAGTGAGGATTTTGGGTGAAGTAGAGTCATTCCTTTGTTTGCAACTGGGGAAGATGGTCAGCAATACTTACTTTGTCTTTAATCCCTTGCAAGGGAACATAGTTGTCAGAATTTGAATACAGCTATTTTACTTATATCCTACATTAGACTAAAGATTTTTCAGTGAGCAGAAAATTTCTTGTCATAATCTCCTTGAGAGAGATCAGAACTTGAAAAACAAGGTCTGAGAGAACAGAATATCAAGTGCAATAGGCTGGATCAGCGTGAAGAATGAAGCTGATGTTTTAATTACTAGGGACCAAAATTAGTAAAGTGCTTATTTTGGAGCTGTATGAAAAGAAAAGCAGCAACTATCTCTAGAGACAAAGTAGAACACAGTACTTGCAGGGGATTAAAGAAAGCTTGGCATTGTCATCACCCAGTAAAAAGAAACTTGTCATAATAATGGCAGTAATAATAATTGTTGTTATAATCATAATTTAAGCAATTTTCTTTACTTCCTTAGGGAAATGGACGTGATTTTTTTTTTTCTTTAAAAAGGACTAATCTAAGAAGCTAGAAGTCTGTCAACAAAAGTATATATGACCAAAGTGGGATGACAATTAAATATTTAATTAGTGATACAATCCATGACTGAAAAGTTCAAAAGCTGCATATTCTGTACTCATGTAGTAGGTGTGAAACCCACTATGAAAGGACATCTGCAAGACACAGTGGGAAAATGACTGTTGTCTCTTGCTGTTAATTTTGCTTTTGAGTGACAGTGCACTTTTCCATTGGTCATATAGAGAAAAGAGGACCAAATTATCTTGAAGCCAGTTGCTATTATTGGGAATTCTTCTTGGTCATCTATAGTTCAATAGAGAGAAAGCTGAAGCAGATATCCCTCTAAATTAATTAATTGCCAGTCAATCTTCATCTGACTCATTAAATCAGTGTTAAGCAAAGCTGATGACTTAAGGATTTCTTGCTCTCATGCGTGATTAGAATCCTGTTTATGTTTCAGCCTGGCACTACGTGGAAGCTGATTACAACCAAGTAAAAGCTAATAAAAAGAAACCTGATTTCTCTTTAGCTAGAATCAGCTTAGACATAAAGTGTAATAAGACTCAACAGATCACAGGTTACATCTCCTTGCATTTAAGGTCTGATAAACTAGATCGACTTCTGGGTACCTTTAAAACATGCTATCTCAAAGGCATGAGGATGATTCACACCACAAGTCTGTGAATCACAAGATGATTCACACCCATCATTGTAATGGGGGCAAAAGGTTTGTGTCCTTTCTGAATGCCAGGACCTCAGTAGACCTCTAAGGAGGTTGCTGTTGTAATGCAGTTTCAATATCTGTCTCAGTTGCAATGAATACCTTGCGTGGGTGGCATTTTGTTTTGGCTTCAGTGGAGGCACAATGTCATCCACCAAATGTCTTATACACACAGTGTATGCTATGACTATATTTCAAGGAATAAATGCTACTGGTTCATAATATAAATCATTTCAGGTATGCCCAGACCAAGGTGACCTAACTTCAATGATTTTGAATATAGTGTTATAGACAGTGACCTTATCATCATTACAGAAATAAAGAATAAGAATATGAAGATAATGAGGGCTTGGTTTCTCTACAATAACTTGTATTACTGTGAAAGACTCACTTTCTTTTGCTGCAGGAGACACATTCATTTGTAACATTTGGTTCTTTCTTTTTTTTATTTTTTAACTAAACTGCTGTGTTTCCATAGTGCTATTCAAGACATGACAAAAATATGCCAGAGATCAATTTTACCAGTACCTGCCAGCTGCCCAGCAACATGAGAAGTAAAATACATTCATGCTTAAAAACTCACGGTGAAGTTGAAAAGGAAGAAAATGCTACCAATTCCCAAATGTAAAATAAAGACTTTGCTGAAAATGGCTACTGACTATCGCATACTAAACTTGTACCAGTAACATTCTACATACGTATGGGGAATGCTCCCTTTTGGGAACAGTGCAGTTTATGAATATGTGCTTGAAGTAGTCTTAGCAATAAATACCATTTAACTGAGATTCAGGATTAAAAAAACCCAACAAACATGCTAAAAGTATTTAGCAAAACCTGTCTGATTTATATATTGGACTCTAGATTTAAATTTTTTTCTCCTTCCGGAGGATGGATGTGATTCATTTTTAAATAATATCGAAATATTCTTGTTAAATTGTCATATAAATCAGTAGCTGTTAATTTTCTAGAGTGTTGTCTCGGAGTTAGGGTAACCGGATCACCAAAAGCACAAACAGAGGCAATTTACATTTGACTTTCAAACCAAACTGACAGGTGAAATCTATATAAAGGATGCTTCACAGATTTAATTGTCACTGAGGAGAAGTCTAGCTGATTTAGGCCTTATATTCACAATTAATGAGCCACAGGTTTCTGACTGGTGTTAAATTAGACCCTGGCTAATTTCACACTAGTCAAAAATCTGGTGTGAAATTAACCAGGGGCTAATTTAACATAAGATCTACACTGCAGGAGCAATTCATATGCTTCAGTGTAACTTGAAAGCGTTACAGTCTCGATCCTATTACAATTTCCTTTCTTTTTTTTATAAGGTCATCTTTTATGAAAGAGCACGGGACCTTGGAGCTCACATACACTCTGCTTCTATTTAACTAATCATTTTAATAATGCTCCTTAATGTAGCAAGCAACAGTAATATAATGCGAAAGAAGCATGTATTCTCCCTTTAAAAGAAGGAATAATTACAGTTCACAGTGTATAAAACACAGCGTTGCTGAAATTCCTTACTTGTTTCTGTGGCTGTAACAGTTATGTTGTGCCAAGAAGCCATCTCTCGGTCCAGAGGTTTAGTTGTAATGATCGTTCCATTGTGTTCATTGATGCTGAACAATCTCTTTAAATGCATGCCATGGACAATAGAGTACCTGCACCAAAAAAAAAGTAAAGAGATTCCCTAATACTGAAATGTTCCATCAGAGACAAGGACATAGAAAGCTATTGTCAGCTGAGAAAACAGAGCCGTGCATATATACATATAAATGTGAGCTGCAACAACTCAGAAATCATGAAAAATGTACACTTATAAACACTCAAAATTCACTGCTGCCAAGATCAAAGCTCTTCTTTTTATAAAACTAAATATGTCTCAGATCTATATTAATATGAACTGAATCTGAAATGCATTATTCATTCTTACTTCTAAGTCAGTCTCACAGCAGGTGAATGATTTTGTTGAAAAGAAACAGAGAAAGTGGCACTTGTGAAATGAATAACACTAACAGCTAAGTGGAGGTATAATGGCAAATCTGTTTTATCATTGCTGACATGTTCTCATGCCAAGGGAATGGACATTATAAAGACAGATAGACGACTATCTGTAATGAGGTGACACCTAGGCAGGGTACAAAATCCCATGCAGGAAGTGATTGCAAACGAGTCCAGTGTGCCTGAGTCTTCACTGGAAAGACTCCAGATGCTATGTCCGTACATGGACATGCACATGCTCGTATACAGGCATACATACCATTCAAACTGTTAAAGTCTAACCACTGGTCACAAGCCAGAGATGGACTGAAAAAGACACCAAAGATATTGGTTCAAATGGAAAGAATATTTACTAATATTTTTCATGACATATATATATATATATAAAGACTGTACGCCACAGTTCCTCGTGCAATCTATTTCAAGGAAATAAAACCAGTTTGAAGAGTCAAAAACTTCTTAACACCCCAGTCTGGAATTCCCACATGCAACTATTCCATCTATTATTATAATTTTAATTGTGCTTAACAAAGTCTTTCTGTCTCCTCTCTGCACTTAGGACTTCATCTCAGATTATGTGGCAGCAGTTGGATAACTCTCTAACTTGTTATTTATAGTTACATTTTGTCTGTTTAGAAAATCAGCAAGAGTATAAATCAAGGAACAAGCACAACACAGTCAGTGAAAGTTCTTATCATTTGAGCCAAAGATCTGACATTTATAAACCTCTATTTTAGGGATTTACAATTGATTTACAATTCAATATCTTATTTTTTCTTTTTTTTTTTCTTTTTTTTTTTTTTTTTTTTTTTTTTTTTTTTTTTTTTTTAATTTTTTTTAATTTT
>WUAM01000179.1:23029433-23050914 GCA_024336885.1 Actenoides hombroni
TCCTCAGCACTCACGGTTTCGTGTTTTTTTTTTTTTCTGCCTTAAAAAAACCTGATTCTGTCTTTTATTTTTTTTCTTTTTTTTTTTTTTGGCGGGGGGGGGGGGGGGGGGGGGGAAGTACATGTATATTTTCATTTATTCTTATTTAATGTAACCTATGACTAGCTTAGTATATAACAGCAAAGGAATGTAAACTCATAACAAATGGCTGTGCATTGACTAAACCTCTGAGGCTGTAACTATAGGTAGTAATATATATATATATATATATCTGCTATTAGGAATCTACACACCATGAATTGTTTTGTGTCTCATCCATTTGTCCCTGTATCATAGCTTGTCTGAATTACACAGTACACAGTGTCGTCAAGTAATTTAAGAAGCTATTTTAGTTATAAACTCCATGTTAAAAATTAATTACCTGTTTTCTCCTTTAAGAGAAGTAAAAATTATCTTGCAAAATTAAAAGCCTGGGGGACTCTTTTTATATCTCATCTCTGTGGGGCAATTATGATAGGTGTAGGGAATTGCTAAATTGTTGGTCATGCTGAGCTGAGCAGATGCCAGTGGAGCTGTTCTTTGTTTCCCTCCCAGCAATGATACCATCTCTCCATATCTCCAGAAGTTACTGGGAACAGACTGGAATCCCTCCAGGCACATACAGGTTTGGCTGTGGTACCCTAGCTCTACAGCTATGCACAACCTCTTCTTAAAATGTTACCCCATCTCAAAGTTATTTCAAAGATGAACAAAAAAAATAAATTCATTTATTTAGATTTTTGGATAAAGGTGAGGATTTAACCTACTGGGCTGGTTTTGACTAGCATAATTTTCTTCATAGTAGATGGTATGGGGCTGTGCTTTGGATTTGTGCTGGAAAGAGTGTTGATAACACAGAAATGTTTTAATTATTACTGAGCAGTGCTTACACAGAGTCAAGGCCTTTTCTGCTTCTCACACCACCCACCAGACCAGGGGTGCACAAGAAATTTGGAGAGGATACCGCTGGGACAGCTGACCCCAACTGATCAAATGGATATTCCACACCATATGATATCACACATCAATAAAACTGTGAGGGGCTGCCATTGCTCAGGGACTGGCTGGGTATTGGCCAGCTGGTGATGAGCAATTTTGGGGGTTATTTTTACATTACTTGTTTTTATTGTCGTGGCTTTGTTGTGGTTGTTTTGTTTGGTTTTTTCTGTCTGTTGTGTTCTTTGTTTCTTTTGTTTGTTTGTTTGTTTCTTTTTTTTTTAATTATTAAGCTGTTTTTATCTCAACACATGAGTTTTCTCACTTTTACCCTTCCCGTTGTGTCCTGCATCCCAAAAAGTGAGAGAGTAAATGAGCAACTGTGTGGTGCTTAGCTGCCTACCAGCACCGAACCATGACACCTAGAATAACCTAGGCTATCACAATGAAAGCATGATTAACTGTAATCATGAGCCAAGGTAAGGAACAGAAACAGCCTTTGAAAATACCAACTACCTTTATATTCAAGGCCTGTTCACATTTTAAGTCAGGTACCTGACTGGGCTGTCAGCATTGTCTGGATCTCGAGCAGTTACAGTGCCCACCAGTGAGCCACTCATAGCCTCCTCATCAATCTCCATCACATAGTTTTCCAAGGTGAAAACTGGAGGTTCATCAGCATCTTCCACATTGATTTTGACAATGGTTTTGTCTTCAAATGGTCCTTCGTCCAGAAAACGGTCATCAATGAACCTGTTTACAACTTTTGCTTGAATACCGTATCTCCTCTTGCTCTCATAATCCACTTTCTGTTACGAAAGAAAGTGAGATATGGAATACTTATTTCTTCACATTTGAATTAAATACAATTCAATATGTGGTGTGCAATTAAAATAAAATAGTATTACCCTTCTTTTGGGAATGTTTCAAGAGCAGTTTCTTCGAAGATTTCTTTTTGATGTTAAAAACACTTTAAACTGTGCAATGCCATTGTTTGCTTTCACATGTAGACTGGCTTCAATACAGTTAGACAACACTGTAAAGAAATCTCCCCATAGAATGTCAGCCCTAAGATAAATATCTTCTGTTAGCACTTTTATTTCCAACATAGGTGTAACCTTAGTGAACACTATTCTTTACTCTTAGAGAAACAATACTAATCAGTTCATCTGTAGGAGTTAAGCTGAGCAAGTTAAAATTTAGTGTCTAAAGGAAATAAATTCCAGAAGGCAACAATGAGTGTCTAATAAACACATAGTAACATTACTGTTTTAGATGTTCTTTATCTTCTGTAATTAAAACAGAGCAAAACAAAGCAAAACAAAAAACCAACTACATAAATGCCTTCCCGAATTGTAATAAATCTAAATAGAAAAAGAACTCAAACCGTAAAATTTATAGCATTCAGTTCCTCAGGGTCCTGTACTTCACTAGACTATCAAACTCTATAATTATTTCAGATTATGACCTTGATGACCTAGAAATCTTCCTATGTGATTCCAAAATAAATCATACTGTATCAAAGCCTCTTACATGTTTTAATTAATAAACTGGCATATTTTTGAGTGTACTTAGTGTCTTTTCAAAACTATGTCATAATGAAAACTTCACTTTCTGCAGAATAATGGAACGTATTCTGGCTTTAAGTTTAGCAGGAGGTGTTGAAAGTGAGGAAATATTGTGTACAATTTATTGGTAAAGATTTTACAGATGATGCACAGAAGAGAGAGAACATTTTCTCACAACGGGATATACTGTGTTGCACAGCTAGGAGTAACATTGAGAAATTTTGACTGCCTCTATTGTATTCAGCAATAATAGGAATGAGTCAAAAAAACAAAGTAAACAGAAAGAAAAACATGACTCTTTTCATCCCCCCTAATATCTCAATCAAATCACAAAGCCAAAAAAAAAAAAATAAATAACTAGTAATAAAAAAGTAGAATCCAAGGCAATAGTCCTTTTTTAAACAGATACTCTTTCCAGTATACAGAGATTTTGTAGGTCTCTGAGATCTCACCTTTTTTAATAAGATAATTCCTTCTTGTGTCTCATTGTTAGTAATGATGTCAAAGACATCCGAGCTATCTTCTTCAATGAAATAGTTCATGGCTGCATTCTCCCCTATGTCGCTGTCTTCTGCGAAGACTTTGCCTACAGTAGTGCCCACAGGAGCCTCTTCAGAGACGCTCATATAGTAGAGTCCTAAAGAAACAAATACTGGCACGGTTTAGTGATCTTTTGTAGTTAATAGCTGCTGTAGCTATGATGGCCTGAATCTCTCAGAAAGTTGAGGCAAGCTCCCAACTTCTTGTAGAGCAATGGATATAATCCAGCAATGAATAGTTCTTGGTGACAGGACATGACAAGCTTTCCACGTGTGAGTCCTCTGTCAGCCCCACTTTAGCAGTAAATAAAGGGCTAAGGAGAACCAATAAGGTGAAAAAACAATGGATGGCAGCACTTCCACTGTATTTCACTAGTTTTTCCTGACAGCCCAGCTAGCATCTCCCATGTCTGCTAGAAACTCCCTGCACAGACAAGGTTACATCATTTGCCAATAAGTTTACAGTATCTGTCTGCAGAGAATAAAGAGAGGAGAAAAAGAAGGAAGGTGAGTAAAAATGGTAAATATCCCATTGCCCAGATTTTACATTTATGTAGAGGAAACTATATGGAAAGCAGCTTACTAATTTATTTGCCTCCAAAGCCTAGTGATAAAACCAGCAAGCCTGAGGTCTTTTGTAATGATAGGCTTTCTTTTCTTCCTCATCTTTGAAATTTTGTGGGGCACTTTCTTTTTTATTTTTATTTTTCTTTAAATATGTATGCTGAAGTCAAAGCACAAACTTGTTCTGAAAGGACCTACCAGTGAACTTAACAGAGCTACAGTAGATCTAAATTTCCTCAAGACTTCAACTACTGTAAGTAGCCTATACTTACGTTGTTGAAATTTAGGTGGATTGTCATTGATGTCAGAGAGGTTGATGGTAACCGTGGCTGTTGCTGAAAAAGCCCCTGCTTGTCCAACCATATCTTTGGCTTGGATGATGACCAAATACTGATCTTTTGTTTCTCTATCCATTTGGGAAACCATTCTGATGACCCCTAAAAACAAATAATATAATAATATAATAATGTAGAATAGTCTCATTTTTTTCCCAACATCTGACCATATAATGTGGCTATAAAATGCATCATTGGACACAGTTACGATTTTACATTCCAGACCGTGCACAACACAGCTGTCCTAATACTGGGAATTAGTACTCATGCCAACATCTACATAGTATGACAAATTCCGCATTCTTAGAGTTCTGGGGAGCAGAATACACCGTATATCTCCTCTACCATATATAACATCTTTCTTCCCCAGAAATCAGGATTTTGGGGGGATGTCTCATATCTGTATTTTATCCAACATAGAGATAGGGATGCCACATAATGAGTTGTAGAGCTGTTAATCCAGAAGTGTTCCTTGGTCCATTTGTTGGATGGGGTATTCAGAATTATTTTCTTTAGCAAGATAATTTACTAAATGAATTGTTGATTCTCTAGAGAGAAAGAATTTCAGCTTTCTATGGGAAACAAATAATTGATTTTCTTTAGATCTAGAAACTATTTGAAGACATACAAGTATAGGGTGGTATCAGTTGATCTTTGTGTTGTAATGAAGACAGACATTTTTGCTTGCATCAATTTTGTGCTAGTTTATGAATCCTTTCAAGTTAAAAGATCATTTGTAGTACCTGTCTTTGGCTCCACAGAGAAATAAGGTTGTCCCTGAATGAGACTGTAAAGCAGACGGGCACAGTTCCCATAAGAAGGATCATCACCATCTGTAGCTGTTACCTGTGTAACCGAAGTACCTCAAAGAAAAAATAAACCAGATCATGTTTATTTTCTTCTTGTATAAATTATCTCATAATTGCAAAACATAAACTCCTTAAAAACCTTTAAAGATACCAGTTATATTAACAAAGAGTCCTGAAAATTTACTGGAGCAAATGGCATCTTCTAAAATTTTTCATTAAAAAGGGAAACAATTTCCTCAGCAACTATCCTTGTTGCATTCAAATTTTCAATTTAAATAAAAACAAATAGCTTATGACTTTCCAGAACTAAATTTATATTGTTTAAAATACTACATATCTTATGTCTTTTTCCCTAATTTCTGATATGTGAATGGAGTACAGCAAATTGTTTCTTCTCCCTTTGTATATTCTTCAAAGTATTTTATGGAAATTTCCCATGGCAATAAGAAAACACAGCCACTTTATCACCAGTAGGCCCACTGGTGATAAAGAAATTAATTGTTAGCAAGCAAAGCAGCCAAGAAGTATAACAAGGCTCTGATAACACTTTTTATCCTTGAGACTTTAATGAGGCTGTTCCAGTGCAATAGTGATGGCAGGATCCCCAGTGCAAAAATGCAGCAGAATCAATCTGCTGGAAGCTGGTTATATCCTAGATACAAGATTGACAGCAATCTCATGGCACCATCAGCGATGATTGTCCTTGAAAAGAAAATACTCATAGTAGCATCATTTTGTAAGGAAATAATTATTTTTGTCTTTTTTTTTCCTCACCTAGTTTCTGCGTAAGAATACAAATACCACTTCTTGTGAGGAACAGCAGGAAATCAATCTACATTCTAAAACTTTCTGGCATGTGTTCACATGGTTGCACCTGCTTACCAATATAGCTGTATAGTTATGCTGCAGGAGAGAAGAAGAAGAAATGATGGAGTGCAAGCAGTTAGACTAGAAACACCTTTTTTTATTACAGACTCAAAGTTGATACCCTTTATAAAACAAATATATTAATTTCTGAGTTCTCTAGAAGTTTGTTTTATTTTTTTAAAATACAAATTAATACAAATACAAATTTTTTTAAAATACAAATGAAGAGAGCTTTCTCATATAAGGATATGCTGAAAGAAACACCTTGACTACTAAAGAAAAACCTTTTGCTTTTTCTCTCAATTTATTCAGCAGCAATTTGAGTGATTCCATAATGCATGGTATCTTCTCTCAGAATGGAAGTGCACTAAAATTTTATTAATTGCCACCTGCTTTTGGAGTTATATGTCCTTCAAAACATACCTACTATACCACACTTCTGACATTTAGGTGTATATTAAGTATGTGTGTAGATATATACATGTATATACCCCTTCTTATTGCTCTGGAGAAACGTTAACGATAAAATAACGGATTACTATTTAATCAGGGCACATATATGCTTCAGAAATAACAGTATTCTTTAGTAAGACTGAAGAGTAAAGGAAATCTTCAGCTACACAACTGTTAACTATCACCTGTTCTCTATGGAAACTGTTCTAAAGAATACAGGAATTTCATCCTCTGAGACAATTTAACATGACTAGAATACGGTTGCTATGAAATAGCAACAACAAAAATAAGGAGTTCTAGTGAAGAGGGGATCAAGAACTATGAGTAATCTAATACAATGATCTGATACAGTCTGTTATATATGCCATTTTCTACTAAATAAACTCAAGCGCCAAAAACTACATTTTGAAATGGACTTGTTACAGCACCACATTTATTAAATAAGAAATAAAATTCAACATATATAGGATTACAAAGTTACCATTGCAGCTTTTGAGCATCTCACTCATTATAAAGGTAAATTTATTTTCTATGCAGTTTCTAACCATTAGAAAAAAATGTTGACTCAAAACCAGTATTTGTTGCTTCTTTAAGCCCAGCCTACTTTCTGCTTTCCTGTTGACTCTGCCAGAGTACAGCAGAAGGTAGAAGCATGGAATTTGCCCAGCAGGAATCAGTGAGATGCAGCTGATGGATATAATGGAAAAGTGAGCAGGCAAGCGGCATCTGGTAAAGAGGGAGCCAGCTTGGAGGGAAGCAGTAACAGATCTGCATCCTCAGGAGTAAGACTACTTCTAAACTGGAGTTGCAGGAGATCGTGTAAAGTGACATCTACAGTTTCTCACATATATATGGACAAAGATATAATGATCACTACATGAATCTCTACATTAAATATGGGTTATGTAATAAGCAGAAAAAAGATGTTATCCTGGGTTTAGAACTTTTTTTTAAGTTTTGATTTTTCACTTCCATGAAGCCTTTATTTCTTTATACATTTAACCTGCAGGAAAGAAAGCAAGACATTTGCTGAATGGAGTCATGTGTACTTAGACATTTGTATTTAAGTGGCAGAAATTATAATGCTAATATTATGCATGAAAAAAACCTCCAAAAATTCTTTTTTTCTAATTCCCTGGTTGGGAGAAGAATAATTGATCAGAGGTAATTATCTTTTAAAACATAACCTCCCTCAAACAAACAATCAAACAATGCCCCAAACCCCAAATTTTGACAGTCCAGCCATGACATGATTAAATTGACAATTCTGCTATGTGAACCTCTATGTGAAAATGGATATCATAGCAGAGAGAAATTAACTGAATATGTCCACGGGCTTTCAAATATGATTTTTTGAATATAAGAGTCTCTGTGATGCTGATATAAAATTTAGCCCCAAATATGTGTTTTCTGTGCAATAGTAATATCTTAAGTTGGATAGTAAACATGATTGATTAAACGGTTTTTGCTTTATATTAGTTTTATTTAAGGCAAACTACATTTTGCTGATTGCTGTATAAGATTTTTCTTTGTATTCCTGCAGCTTTGGTTTTACCCTTCTTGGGAAAAACACAGTAGTACCACTTATATATTGCAGCCTATTAGGTAAACTATAGGGCCTTCATATGGCAAATAGTTATACATTTTTCTAACTAGAGCTTGAAATCTATAAAAACATTAAGTGGTGATATATTATTGCATCTGGCTCTTAACCATTCCATCAGATGTACTGCATTTGTACAAGTTTAACAGCTCTATGGGAGACAGTTAATGTAAAATTGTACCAAATGCCTGAGGGAAAACCACAGTCCTGTGCTCTCAGAAGAGAGTCCATTTGCTGACACACTTTTCATTTACTGTGACACTTACATATAAAATCCTAATAACACTTAGTACTGAAGATAAAAGAGAAGAAGAAAGAAGCAATATATATTCTAATTTGTTGACACACTAGTATATATATTAATATTTGCACATAACTTTAGGCAAAATTATCTGTGTCTATTTACTGTTTCTTTGTGATTCTCCAAGAGAAGTGTCCAGCTGTGAACTATTCTGTCCTTGCTTTCTTAGTTTCAGACAACATGCTCACTAATGGTGAACTGCTTTCCCAAGTATTGACCACACTTCCTGAGGGTATTTTCTGTGAGGAAATAACTAGGAGAACCCAGGTCTAGCATCAGTGAACTAAACTGCTGCTAGAGAGCTCTGAAACAGACTAAAGATCTCATCTTTCTATTGCACTGTATCATTGGAACTAATCCTGGTCTTTATGCCTTACTATGCAAGAGGATGTTCTATTGTACTGGGAGAAAAGCACTGATATAATGAACTATTATGGTATCCATGCTGCAAATTTCAGTTGGTTACTGTTTCTATCTACTGGGAAGGTAGAAATTTCCCTGTAAGAATTAATGCTTTAGGATGCACATTGAAAGAGGTTTCACCACAGAAGTGCAGTCCCTACCCTTTGAGAAACAGGGTACATTAGCCCTGAGAAATCCTCACAGTGTGGCTCATCTGTTTCACTGGAGCTGATCACTGTTAAGGTATATACTATTATATACCACTCCATTTACATTCTGTAAGTCAGACATACACAATTGTATGACAGTGGTGTAAGAGTGTCTACATAGAAGAAGTAGGTGAAAGAATGATCTCTGAAATAGCTATGGTATTAGCGCTGGAGAGGTCAAATGTAGAAGAAGCAGTGTGGATATTTCAAGATCCATATTGTTGACTTAGAGTCATGTATTTTATATATATATATCTCACCACACTGGACAATTGGAAATCTGTAAGTTTACTATTTCAGATAGTCTGTGTCTGAGAGAGGAGACACACAAGGATATTGTTTTATTTTTCACCCATTCTGACAAATGGGAGGTGGTGTAACTCCTGATTTTTACTTTTTTTTGTTTGTTTGTTTGTTTGTTTCAGATATTTTAATGGAATCTTTTCTTTTATAGTCTTACAGGTATATCACAAATTAAATTAAACTTATTCCAGTTTAGTTAATCTTATGCTGAAGTGATACGGTGTTTTAGGAATTTAAATATATAAGAGATGACAGAGGAAATTAGAATAAAGACTGCTGAGACTTTAATTTGTAGGGTATCAGTATATAAGCAACTCAAGTCAATATAGACTGAAACTTGTCATCTGTCACCTGCTTGTTGATGATCTGTTTTCAAGTGAGAAACAGAGGTATACAGGAAAGGAGTACTATTGTTGGTTTTGGCTATAAGTACCATCCATTTTTTTTAGATATAGCCATTGTTAAGACAGGAACTCATCATAAGGACAGGAAGATAAATTAGAAGGAATCCATAAATCAATTACTGACTTATTCTTCAGTCACTTCTGTAGATGGTTACTGGTCTGTGTGAGTATAAATCAAGCCATACTAGATTATTAGCTGTTTTAAAACCATTTTTGTAAGAGACTAAGTGCCTCTCAAACAACAACTTACCAGAGTGGGAAAAAAAAAAATAGAAAAAGGAAAAGAAAAAAGAGCATTGTCAAAGCCCTAAATCTGTGTAATCCCACATAAAAAACACAGATAATATAGGACAATGAACTATGTCCATTACTACTGTGAGCACATAAAAGAAATAAAAAACCAAAGGTCCTTGACACTGCAACTGTCCTCTTGTCCCCAAACTTGAGTTAATAAGCAGGATGCAAAGCCTAGAAGTACTTTCTGAATAAGTAACAGATTATATTAGAAATAGTTATTTGACCAAGAGCTCAGATGCAGAAGTCATGAAACAAGTAAGTCTGTCTGCATGGGAGAAAGTGGCAGCAAAGAAACAAGCATACATCCAAAAATTATTTCCCTGGTAGAAGGTGGTATAAGCAGGGTGACTAGGAAATAAATTGATTAAATGGGTGTCCTTTGTAGATATTGCTGGTAGTGATGGTGAGCTACTGCTTCCTGGCAGAAATAAAGATACTAACCCCGCTTCTGATTAAACCCCAGGCGTGAATATCCTTTCCTTGCAACTGCTATCCAGGCTGGCAGAAGAAGATAAAGTTTACAGCTCCCTGTGAGAGATTCACAAATCTGCCTTAAAAGTTGAATGGGTAATGCTGAATGAAACATAGTTTTTATTACCTTTTATGATCAGTGATGCTATTACATTAATGACATCATTAATTCATACAGTTTTAAGTGGCACAATATTTGAATTTCTTTTCAATATTATTTGCAACAGAAATAACTGGAAGATACAGGGGTACAAATTTAAAAAGATTACTGGGATTCTTTCTGTAAGGTTTAAAGAATCCAGTATTGTTTTGATTTTGAAGGCAGTTATTTGGAGATAGCAGTATCTATAATATGCTTGTTTACATCAGCTGCATTCACACTTTGGGTTTTTTAAGGATTTAAATGTATGTGTATACACATTATGTATGCATATGTGTATATACACATATTTATATATTCACCTATATTTGTCAGATGTTGACTGTGCTTCATTTTTGTTGTATTAAATTTCCAGATACATGAGAGATCCTAGTACAGGTCTATTTGAACATGTGGGGGTGGGAAATAAGAGTTTCAGGGATTTAGTTGTTCCTCTTGACAGGAAAATTACAATGAGGTTATTCCTTCCTAGGTGCAGGACTCTACACTAGTCCTTGTTGAATTTCATGAGGTTCCCTTTCACTCAACTCTCCATTCTGTCTAAGTCTCACTGAAGAACAGTGCAGCCTTCTGGTGTGTCAGCAACTCCTCTGAGTTTTGTATCACCAGCAAACTTGCTGGGGGGTCCACTCTGGACCTTCATCCAGGTAACTGATGAATATGTTGTACAAGACTGCACCCAGTACTCACCCCTGAAGACCACTGCGAGCTACAGCACTCCAATGATACTTTGTGCCACTGATCACTACCCTCTGATTTCTGTCATTCAGCCAGATCTCAACCCATCTCATGGTCCACTCATCTAATCCACACTTCCTGAGCTTACATATGAGGATGTTATGGGAGACAGTTTCAAAAGCCTTGCAGAAGTGGAGATAGACAACATCCACTACTCTCCCTGCATCTACCCAGTTAGTCATACCAACATAAAAGGTTATCAGATTAGTCAAGCATGATTTCCCCTTGATGAATCTATGCTGACTACTCCCGATAACTTTCTTTTCCTCCATGTGCTTAGAGATGACCTCCAGAATCAGCTCTTCCATCATTTTTGCAGGGATGAAGGTGAGGCTGACTGGTATGTAATTTCCTGGGTCCTTCTTCTTGCCCTTTTTGAAGACTGGAGTGACATTGGCTTTCCTCCAGTCCTCAGGCACTTCTTCCGTTCTTCATGATCTTTCAGAAATGATGGAGTGGGACAATAACATCAGCCAGCTCCCTCAGCACTCATGGGTGGATCTCAGGATTTGTGAGTGTTCAGTTTTCCTAAATGATCTGTAATCCAGTCCTCATTGACCAAGGGAGAGTCTTCCTCTAGACTTTCTTTCTTACCTCCAGGGACTGGGATTCCTGAGGGCTGGTCTTAGCGGTAAAGACTGAAGAAAAGAAGGCATTCAGTAATTCCACCTTCTCTGCATCCTCTGTCACCAGGGCTCCCACCTCATTCAGCAGCGGGCCCACATTTTCTCTAGACTTTCTTTTGGTACTGACGTACTTGAAGAAGCCCTTCTTGTTGTCTTTTACATTATTTGCCAGATTTAATTCCAAGAGGGCAACATCTTATAAATCTGAGCAAGATTCCTACTGTAGATTACTGAATCTTTTACACTGGTTTCAGAACTGTACAAAAAATAATGATAGGTATGTTGCAGAGATGCTTTTTACAACACCTAGCATAGAAATGTATGACTCTAACATCACATCTGCAGCATCAATATCCAAAGACCAAATCTTGCTGTGTTACCAACCTGTCTGCATGATGGAGTTATAATGAAAACCTAGGTGAAGTGACTACTATATTCCTTCATCCCCAGAAGCTAGAACTTACTGTTCTTGACGATGAACTGGTGAAAGAGAGCCTAGGATGTTTGACTACAAGAGCACAGGAGTACCTACATTAAATTTAAAATAGAGTCTCCATTGTAAACTGCATGTTCTCAGTATGTTCAAGTAACAGACATATGGACATTACATACAATAAACATTCCCTATGTTTAATATTCTTTAGGGCCTTCCTTGATGCATCCTTGCATACTCTGACAATATTCCTGTACTCCTCCCCAGTGACCAGGCCCTTTTTCCACATTTTGTAAACTTACATCTTCCACATGAGTTTTTGCAGAAGCTTCTTGCTCATCCGTGCTGGTCTCCTGCCTCTTCTACTTGATTTTTTACTCAAAGGAATGGACTGATCTTGAGCTTGGAGGAGGAGGTTCTTGAATGTTAACCAGCTCTCTTGGTCTCCTCTACCTGCTAGAGTCCTAGCTCATGGGATTCCTCCAAGTTGGTCTTTGAAGAGGACAAAGTTAGCTCTCCTGAAGTCCAGGGTTGCAATCCAACTTATTGACCTGCTTCTTCTTGGATAATACTGCACACCATTTAATCCAAACAAATTGAAGCTGACTGATAGGAAAGTGACTTGGCAGTGTGACTAAATAGACATCATACATGGTGTGAGGATGGTTCACATGAGCCCCACATCAGCTTCATACCATTCCTGTTCTGAATCCATTACTTAGAGGAAGGAAACTATCCTTATCTTTGTGGGGGAAATCATGAGTGCCTGTGATATGAATGGGATTCTTTTCCAGTTACAGTACAATATGATTTATGCTACACAGGGTATCATAAAGATGTATTTTTTAATTATTAAGCAGAATCGGAGTAGAATGAAGGATGCCATTGACAACTTTTCAGTTCAACTAAACTTATATTTTTGTCCTTCAAAGAGTCAACTGAGGCTAAGAGGACTTTAAAATATACAGACATGCTACTCTGTCAGATTGGTAGAGGCCTGAAGAGCTGACAGGTTGTTAACAATAATTATAGACTGAACAATTTTCTAGAGACTAAGGTGTTATGCTTATCGAAAACGTAGTGAAATCTGTGAGCTCCAAATCTCCTTTGCAATATCAACCAGCTATAGTACTCTACCTATTTCAAATGGTGATATATTTTTTTTTAAGTACCAACTTAAGGCTGAATCACTGATGAGAAAGACAACTCTCTATAGTCAAGCCAAGCATCTATCCAGGTTCTGTAGAAGGACTTGGATACAGGTAGGTATCTAAATATTTTAAAGCAAGAATGTAAAAAGTAGAGGTATGCACAACCTTCACTTTAAGTATATAACTTGGCAAACTTCCAATCTTGTAAAAATCATTTGCTGCCTTCTCACTAAAATGCAGCCTATAAGATATGCTATTAAGATTTTATAACAACGTAGCCATCTAGAAAAAAATTATATTAGGAAATAAAAGAATTTGGTTCACAGCATATCATACCTTCAGGTGACATCTCTGGAACAGTGGCCACATAAGGTCCATCCAAGAACTGTGGTTCATGATCATTGACATCTCGAACCTTGATAACAAATTCTGATTCAGGTTCAACAGGAAGCTGAGTGCTTCTGTTAATTGCTTGAGCTCTTAAAGTGTAGAAGGGTTTCTTTTCTCGATCCAGCTTTTGTGTTACATAAATTGTGCCGTTTTTTTCATCAATCATAAAAATGCTTCCAGCTCCCTCACCAGTCAAAATGTATTTTAGGTTGCCATCTTGCTTTTCTAAATCTGACTTCAGCTGCAAGTATAAAACAGAAAAATTAGCCACATTATGGGAGGAATAAAGTTTGGGAATATTAATTTTAGGCTTTGCTTCCATTCTATGGTGAGTCCTGTTCACTAGTGAGCCTCCTTGGATAATAGTGTTGAGAAGAGGTTACTATCATATTTTCAGCCAGTGATGGCTCAGTCTTAAAGTATTGATATAACAGTCATATAAATATATGGTAAACCTGAAAAAGAGATCCTTCAACCACTTTGAAGTGGAGGCAATGAATGTAAGTATCTTCTTTAGTTCCTTGCTTTATCAACTTCCATAAACTGCTGCTGAAAATGAGGCAAAGGTCATTAGATATTATCTAAATTTTTTATCACTACAAATGAGAAGTGTACTTTGTAAGTTTTATATATTTTTTTGTACTTGGCAGTACTAAGTGTAAATATGAGAGACAGTGGTGTTCTGTTTCTGCTGAAATATTAAAGAGATGAAAAGTCATTCTGTGGTACAAGCCTGTATTATTTATTCTGAAATAAATTTATAGACATTTCCATTTCCTCCCAGAATGATCTGCATCCTTTGTTGTCTTGCTTAGATGAATTTTATGATTATGATTCCTCTCATGAAGCTGAACCCTGGAGACCATTGTGGCCCATATACATTTGTTCATGCCAACAAAACAGTTTTGTTAATGGTAACAGTATGTAGCAGCACTTTTTAAAATAGGAATAACTTGATTTTTTTACATGTCAAGCATCTGCAGTTGAACTTTAAGGGAACAGCAGTTTCTATGTATCATTAATTCTGTAATTTTGTCTTTATTTTGTGTTTAGATCAAAAGATGTCAAAAGCTCTAACAGTCTGGATAATCATTGAAAAATCCAATTTAAAAAAAAAAAAAGTTTTATTCAACCCTCTTCTCCTACAAAGCACCAGGTTTTGAATCAAAAATTGTGTCTACCTGCTGACTTCAATAATCTCATTGTTTTGCTTCATACTTACTGACACTGCTACTCAGTGTAGGATATGATGCCATGGAGTGAGAAAGAGGTAACTCTTGGGTGTAAAGGGTACATTTTCCTGTTGGATCTACTCAACATTTTTTTTCATAGAATAAAATCATAAAATATCTAGGTTGGAAAAGACCTTTAAGATCATCAAGTCCAACCATTTACTCTACTAAGTCCACCACTAAGCCATATTCCAAAGCAGGGATTTTTGTAATAGCTTCTGAAGTTGCAAAAACAGTTTTAACTTTTCTTTGTAGCAATGCCTGTGCCTTTAGAAGATTCATAATGGGTAATTGTCTGCATACATCAAACAGGCAGTTTATACAGAATGTGACTGGGACACTGCTCTGAGATACAAGGACTAGTTTTAAGGCCTGCTCTGAGTTCTGTCAGAGTACTTAAGCCCTAAATTATATGGAGTTAATTCCCCTTGCCAGTACAAGACAGATAATTTTCAAGGCTATTTAAAATATTTAAAATTTAAAATATGAACAACTTAAAGTCAAACATTTTCAACATAAGTAGTTTTGTGCAAAACTTGAAGCAGGTTCACCCCTTTATGAGTGGTCTGGTCAAACTCTTTTTAACACCATTCAAATTTGGCATCTGGCTAAGTGACACAGATTCTTTTCGATCCATAAATCTTGGTTTCCTTGTCATGAACCCCAGGGCATGGGAAATGTGATAAATATCTAGATCTTTACCCTAACATGGGGTTCAGATGTGTTCACAGGGCGCATCAAACCCTTAGAGACTGGTAGCATGCCTTGGACTGTCTAGACATAACCTGTGTTGAACCACTTCATTCAGAATCGTTTATCTTCAAAAGATTTTAATATCTTGACCATGTTAAATGACAGGTCTCTAACAGATAACATTTGCTGAGAAAGCATACTGAATGTGCTCAGTTTACCTGTTTTATTAAGCCAGAAACAAAAGAATAAATGGTCTTTCTACTATAAATGAGAATTGGGAGCAAGAATATATGTACTTGATCTCATACGTCTGCCATTGAAGTGTTGATGGACACACTTCTTTTTTTTTTTAAATGTGGTAATGGAAAATGATTAATTAGTCTATTTTAAACGAAATTTGAAGATTGAGCTCTAAATCTGACTACAAAAAGAAGTTGATATGGAATAGTAACTTAAAAATAGAGACTGTCTACCTTTGTATTTTTGTTGATGCAGTTTCCATCAAGGCCTTAACTAAAAAGTTGTGTGCTGATCATAGACTATCACTTGATTTAATGAAAGCAGAGCATATTCTACTCAATAAAAAGACACAAGTAAATATGTCTGAGAATGGTTAGACTGCAATAAATTAACTATAAATTTCAATAAAAATTCCCCAGAGTTTACCTGTGAGAAATAGGCAAGGTTATGATTTTTTTTTTTCCTAAAACTGCATAAAAATATATGACATTTCTGCAGTTTCTTTACAGGAAACTGTTTTCCAGCTATGGGAAAAGTAATAATAATTAAAAAATTAGTATGTCTACACTTGTTCTTTCAGAAGTGAGACATCACACTTCCATAGTAGTTACTTCGAAGGGGCTGTGAAAAAGTAATTAATGAATTTTGAGCACTTCACCCTTTGGGTGCAATTAAATTTTAGTGCTAGTTAATTAGCAGTTAAACTTATTTTGATTCATTCAACTAGAAAGTGCCTTAAAGAAAAGAAAACTAGATCTCAAGATTACAATTACTTCTGGCATACAAAAATAAATAACAATAATAAATAATAATAATAATAAACATGGAGAGAAGAAAAAAGGCAGATAAAGCCTCATTTAGACAGTTATCTTAAAGCACATTTTTAAAGGAGGGTGAAAAATAATTGCTCGTTGTGCTAAACCTACGTTAATCTAATGAACCATGCGGATTCCTGTAGTTCCTCGGTGGTAAAAGGATTTAGTATTAATCTGCTTCATTAAAAATTAATGAGGGGTAAATCAGCTGCTACTTAGTGTAATAGAAAATCATGCTAAATACTGTTTGTAAACTACACTGCACGCAGTATGCCTGCTTTGATGCAGTGCCAAAAACAGCACAAGCAAATTGCCAGATATTGATAAATGAGTCCTTAACTTTCATTCAGAAGACAGAAAGGAACTTTTCAGCTTGATACCTCCATCTGCTGTGTATGAAACTAGTTTTAGTAATGTGAAGTGTCCTTGAGAGCAAACCTAGGTGAAGGAAGGCCCTTGGTACCGCTATGACCCCCAAGCTCTTGGAGTTCTCTGATGCTAAGTCAGGTCACAGGACAGAAGACGTGGTGTGCTGATCCCTGAGCAACTCTTTCTGCCTTTCTTGATAATTCAAGGTCACTGGAGGTGCTTGGTCTTCCAAATCAAGGTAGTCAGGTGCTAAATGGCACATGAAATCTAATATTGTACCATCCTTGAATCATTACTTATCATACCTGTCCAACATACACAGGCTCCACTGAATCCTGCTCCTCAGTTGCAAAAAGTGGCTCCCATACCCAGCCACGTTTCACTCTTTGAACTGCTGTGAAAGACTGTTCTGTGTTTTGAGTGCTGTGGTTCTGTGTGCTTGAAGAACAAGGCCAAAGCTCAACCACAATCAGCATGAGAGGTAGCAAGGCGTAGCAATTCATGCTGAACTCTTCTTTCAAACAATTTTCATCTGTGGAAGAGGAGAGAAAAAGAAAAAACCTTTGACAAATGCATCATTTTTGTCTTCCGACTTTTACATATTGAATCTGTGCTACTATTAAAGCTTATTTACAGTGCTAAAACACCCTCCTCTCCCTAAGAGGAAATAGCTGAAACAAAGTCTGTTTATGATTAAAATAGAGATTCTCCTAGAGACTCTGGTATGAAAGTCAAGTGTTCAAATATCATTTTTGAATATCCTACACAGGGACTTCATATGCAAAAAAGGAAAATCATTCTTCAATTAATTCATCTTCCAAATTAAGCTGGGTAATTGTATTGTGCAGCTTAGGAATAATTTGATTGGAATGATTGTATGTTTCTGCTTAGAGAGGGCTCATTTTGAGCTGCAGTGACAGAACTGCCTGAAGGGTGAATGTCTCACCCTAGTGGCCCCGATGACTGACAGCTGAAACAGAGAGGTGAAAATACTTTTTTTAACCTTTTCTTTCCCTCTTTTTTTTTTTTTTGCAAAAAGCCTGCAAAAATGCTGAAGGAGGTAGGATACTAGCGAAGAAGCAGTAAAACTGTGCAACTTTCTCCTTCCTGGTCAGTAGAAGTTGTCATAACTGATTTTGTCACCTCTAACATCCTTGTCATCAGTTAAACAAAGGAGAAATGCATCTTGAAAGTTGTAGGTCTCCACAGCTCATTTCACTGATGCATAAAATGAAGGCTTTGCACAAACTATTTGCTATTATTGAGTTTTCAGTGATTTTTGGTACAACAAATGAAACTGTATTTTAAATAAAGTGCAATGCTCAGTTGAGAATGGCTGTCTTCTATGAGTTGAAAAGGAAAATTTTGAAAATCCTTTCCACACATATTTTGAGTCCTAAAACCTTACTTTGCAATAGTATTACTCATTCTTTGCAAGGATTTAGCCTTGAAGAATAACATTTCTTATGCAGGAGCAGTCAGGTTTATGAATTTATTACATACCAGTCAGTTTGTACAACACACTAGAAAAAGTACTTGGCTGCATTTATTTTAGGCCTCAAAAATCCATGAGCCTTTAACTGTCCAGGATAAAATACGAATTTATATATTTTAAGATCATGATTTAAATAATAATGTTTTAAATACCCATCCTTATGCAAAGGGAAATGTCATAATTGTTTGAAATGACAGACAGGTCATATAGACAACTATTTACTTCCTTCCAACAATTTTACATGATGTTGAACATTATTCTGTTAAAATGTAATCCATGTATATTTACTGAGAAAAAGAAAGGCATTCTGATAAGGCATACAGAATTGTAAGTGTTAAAGTGTGCAGCCCAATTTCCTAACATTTTCTAGTTTTCAACTGTAAAGCTGTAACAGTGAGAGACTTGAATGGAAGGAATGTGACTTTGGTACTCTCTTGTTTCACTTTTCTGTGGAAATTTTCTTGTTTTCGTAAAGCTGCAATATTTATGACATGGAAGACAAGGCCAACAAAGATCAACTTGGTCCTCAAATAGAGCTTGAGTGAGGTTTAAAAGGTCTAAAGGCCTTGAAGAGTCTCTCTGTACAAGGGATGTACTTAATGCTAAACAGTAATTTGCACAGAAACTAATCTTGAAAATGAACATTAATTTTATTGCAGTATATGTCCAAGGACAGACAACTCAAATAATGAAAACTGAATAGTCAGAGACCTTTCTGAGGAATCAAAGAAATTTATTTCAATCACTATTTAAATGAGGAGACAGATGTTCATTTTGGGCCGCAGAAAATGCTTCTGGCTACCCATCAGCTGATCTTTTGACCACTTGTTCTGACACTGTCCACCTTGCTCAACAAAGTATTTCAGGCTTGTGAGGCAGCATTTCACGCAGAAGAAATGCCAAACAGACACTCATTATTGAACTCAGATATCTGACAGACACCATGAACACACATCAATGTAGTGAGGTTACGCTGGTCTATCATTGGCCACCTTTCAGCAATGCACTCAGAAGTAAACTGTGAGCAATGAACATTTTAAAGACCATAATTAAATGTTTGGTCCACTTCAGTGTCTCCTCTTTACTAATTTGTAAATAGACTATGATGTATGGATTCAAGCATCATGTCTTGGACAAACTGGGAGGGTATAAACATTTTTAGCTTTTGACATGTTGCACGCTGTTGTGTGTATAAAAAGACTTGAAAATACAGACAGTAGGGAAATTATTGTAAAAAAAAAAGGTAAAGCTATGTAATGGAATTGAGAGTTATATGTATTTCTGGTTTTATCTTCTCTGCTTTATCAGACATACTCAATTTGCCTTTACTTTCAGGACCTTTCAAAACAACATCCAACATCTTCCTACTCAATTGGCACTGAGATACTGCCTCCAGCCTCTGGCTAGCACATGTTGCTATTTTTTTATAATTTTGTATATATTTTATATTTATTGTTCCTTTGTTAAAAAAAAAAGATCACTGCAACTCCCTCTCAGAAGTACCTCTTGTAAAATATCCAGCAACTAAATTCTTACCCTCTCCTCTATTTCTTTCTAGTCTTTCCTTGACATTCTAAATTTAAACCTACTTAAAAGAAAAAGTGTTCAGAGTGTTTAAGGTGATTCTGTGCTGAGAATGCTGCCTATCACAGTGACTAGCGTTGTGTTGTTGTCCCCTTGTACTGATCTGTCTTTCCCTATCCATCAGCTGTCTTTTGTTGTACGCTCAATTTGTAAGGTCTTTGTAAATTAAATGACCTTGTAATCTGTGTTATATTTACAATACGCAGCAAAAGAGAGGATTACTAAAAGCACAGAGCTTTTAGGTGCCATAGTAATATGTACAAATAGATAACGTTTTAATAGAATAATCCCTTATAGAAAAAAAAGAGAAAAAAGACAAGTGTATTTTCAGAAATGAGCAAATGAGCTATCACTAATAATTTCCCAAGGGAATGAGAGAAATGAGGACCATTGTTTTGCTACTGTCTTATTCTTCAGGAAGTACATCTTCACTCTCTCTTACTTACATTGGATTGATACTAAGTGCAAAGTAATGAGAATATCAATTGCAGTTGTAATAAGCAGGCTACACATTTTAAAGCAGTATCTTCCTTTTATATCCAAAGAAAATAATGAGTTTTCTGGAGACTAGGAACAGATTTACCTTCTTGGCACAAAGTTGCAGGTTTGTTCTAGAAACATCACCAAGTGACATCCTGTCAACATTGGAAACTGGATATTAGTTTTAGATGTGCTGGTAGTCTGACTTGGTTCTGAATTCCCTTTGTTATAATAATAGTAATTTATTTTAAATTATAACCATGTCATTACATTACAAAATAATACCTGTTACTGCTTGTACTACAAGAATAACAATAGGAAGAATAAGAGGTTTTTAAAAAAACCCAGCCTCTGGCATATAGTGAAGTTATATATTTGTAGTTGGAAAAACAAACAAAAAATAGGATTAAGTGTAGACAAAATGACAACTTTCTAAAGCATTAAAAAACCCAAGCAACAGATTACATTGAAGGTGAGGATAATTTCTGTTCTTTCAGCTGAAGAATAAGGAAAAAATGGCTTAATTTTATAACAAAACCCACATAATTTGATATAAGTAAAACCTTTTAATTAAACATCAACAAAACACCGGAACATGGTAATGAGGGATGTGGTAGATACTTCTTAACTCGAGACCATTAAGACCATCTCTTACATGTACTTGATCCTGTATTACAGCAGGAGTTTGAAATAGTGTCTCCTAAGAAAACCAAATCTCTCAGTCCTTGAAAGAACTGAGCAGAACCAAAAAGGCCAGACTGAAAGACATTTCTTTTGTAGAATTTGGTGTTGTCTTTGCTTATTTTAATATCATCAAACAAATAGCAATGATGAAGTGAAAAAATTCCTGTAAACCTATCTAATTCATTAATATGCAGCTTCTGACACATATTTCTTCATTGTAATAAATATTCATAGCTCCTTTTTGCAAGATTTTAAAGAAATATACAGAAAACCAGCAAGGGTATTCCAGGG
>WUAM01000179.1:23090516-23118629 GCA_024336885.1 Actenoides hombroni
CGTTTTACAAGGAAGACGTTATCTTGAGAAGATATGCACCTTCTTTCTGCTGATGATAGCAGCAACACCTTAAGTACACAGATTAGGAAGGCGGGCAATTCAAAAGCCTGGGATTACAAATTTCAATACTGTTTCAAAAAAAAACCCAAACAACCAAAACAGATCCATGTAAACTAGAATAAAGGCATTGAAGTTTTCTTAGTTTGCATGGGATAACCTCATTTACTTGCACCTTTGGGCAAGGTTTTGGACCATTTTTTTCAGGTGCTTAAAATACCTTCTTCTGGGTGACAGAGCACTGGAACAGGCTGCCCAAAGAGGTTGTGGAGTCTCCTTCTCTAGTGACTTTCAAAACCCACTTGGATCTGTTCTGTATGGCCTACCCTGGGTGATCCTGCTCTGGCAGGGGGGTTGGACTCGATGATGTCTAGAGATCCCTTCCAACATTTACCATTCTATGATTTTATCATACTATGATACATCTTGAACTTCATGTGGTAGTCCCAGGTTTGTGTTTTAATATTGCTTATTATAGTAATATTTTATTTGTTCCTTTCCTGACTGCTAATAAAGACATTGAATCTGCAAGGATAAAAAAGGCAGGAGGGGAAAGACTTACATAATGTAATTCATACAAAAGTGCTGTAAGTGGCTCATTTAGATATAGTTTTGACATATGGGCTAAATTAAGACTTTAAATAGTGCAATACATCTTTTAATGCAAAAGAAACAGTATAAATGGCACTCAATTAATGAGCGGAAAATGTAAAAGACATTCTGGAAAAGCTATAAATTGCTTACTAAAATAAACCAGCAAAATTAATATATAATGACTCTTGCAGCTCACTGTCATGTCCTCTTAACCACAACATCCATCAGAAAAAAACGCGCTTACACCCAGTTATTTCACTTATTGAAGCTGTATGGGTGAACACTCTGATGAGGATAATTGAAAGTCTCTTAAATTGCCAATACAGAGGTAAAGCAGGACTTGGGATAAGAAAATATTCATTTTTCCAGCCCCATGTGTTCATGCATGCCTCTCTGCTTTTGTAGTAACAAAGAGGCTTCTCTCAGCAAGCTCTTAATCCTCAAGGTGAGGGGATGGATTCTGGTGTCTCCTGTTCAAGGAAGGGTCGGCACTGCGGGAAGGGGAAAAACATAGAGAGAGGCGGGGAAGAGGCAAGTCTGTGCTACAATTCACTGACACTAGTGTGACAGCTTTTCTTCCCTGGGGCCAGGGAGGAGGGGAACAAGGCAGCAGGACACATCACTGTGTTTGGCTGCAAAATGATTAAGACAATAGAAGCTTTTATTTCCTTTCCCATAACTGTTAATGACACGGCTATTATCATCTTCTGAGATAAATAATTCACTTCAGGCTTCAGCAATTTTATTTCTTGCTTACAGGGGAAAAACCAATGAGGTGTTGTGATTATTTATATTGTTGCTGTGAATGATGACTTCAACATCCCAAACCAATGTTTCTACTTTACATGGTACAAAAGCTGTATGTGATAGTTACCATGTAATCTGTAATTAGTGAACTACCACTTAGGTCCTCAAAGAAGAGTAGATTTTTTTTTTTCTTCTTTATTTTTAGGCAGATATGTATAACGCAAAATACTTTTTTTGTTCTTTGATCTACTTGCATGAAGGTATTTTCTTGTTGCAGTATTTTGAATTACTTCTAAGGCAATCTAGCCAAGAATTCATCTAGTGCTCTACCACTCTTAGCAGTGACTTAGACTTCAATGAACCATTTTGCATTATTATTTATTTTATCTGTTTTCTGCCATAAATACATTCTGGTGTGGGGTTTCTTTTCCTGTTTTCCTTCTTGATGCTTATCATACACATGGTACTTTCTGATTATCATTTTATATGTCATTTATCATAACCCTGTTTCCCACATCGCAAGAATGCTTGTGTATATACTATATCTAAATGCTTATTGTTTACAGAGCAGCTTCTCTATGTCTTCAAATATTTCTGTCTTCTTTTCCCCATCTATTCTTTTTCTAGTTCTGTTTTATGCAATGTTGGAAATGGTTATGAACTGATATTTCAAAGGGACAGAGAAGACAGAAATCACATCAACAGAAGTAAAACAGATAAAATATGTCTTACCTTCAGACTGTAAATTCACATCTGAAAGGTCTTTAGTGTGAAACTCAGCAAATGATAGAGGAAGCCTCGTTGGAGAGAAAATGTGGTCTTTGGCCTTCAGTAGGTTTCCAACAATAAACATGGATATCTTTCTTGAAAGTGTTTCCATTTTGGCAAGCTCATCTTATCACTAAATATTGCTTAAGCAGAAATGTTGACAACATTTCTAGTCATTTTGTAAGCCTGGTTACTCAGCTACAGTGGGAATTCCTGTTGGTTTAAAATTATGGTGTCTTTGACAAGGAACACAAGGGATATTGTGAGTAGAGAGGAGGAGCAGGAGGAGCAGTACTTCCACAGTGGCATTAGAGCAGTTTTGCAAAGTTAGAGAGAAACATGGCAAATTATAAGTCTGTGCTGACATTTTTCGCTGTATCATCGTCTGGAGACAGAACTATCAGAAATTAATGTACTCATGATAAGCCTACAGAAACACGTACACATAGAGGCCTTTATGTGTACATGCAGTTTCTGTGTGCTGTATATCTCTGTGTTTTTCTCTAGAGGGAAGACTGGGGATCTGTAAGAGCCTGGCTATTGTGTGCCTCTAACCTTGTGTGGTGATAAAATCTGGAAAGACCTGTCTGGAGGGGAGAACTGTTGTTCTCTCCCAGTGTATCTGTGCCCCCGCTTTGGCTCCTTGCAGACATGCTTTAACAAAAGGAAGAAGTAAGTTCTGCATAGGTGGGACTCTGTCTTTTCTTCAGTGAAGGGCTCCTGCTGACTGCCTCATGGGGGAGGCGGTGGCAGGCCAGCTCATGGGGCTCATGCAAATCAACACCGCTTCCTGTGGAAACTGGGAATGCCACCGGATATCCCAAGGGTATAAAGGGACAGAAAAATATTCATCGTGGTGTATCCACCACCAAAGAACTGAAGACTTGAACTGATCCAGTGAGATGTTGCTGGATCCAGGGGTGATGAGAACCTTTTCTGTCTCTCTTATTCACTCTCTCATTCCCCCAATCTTTTCCTCTTTTCTAATAACTCTTTCTTCCTTTTCCTCAAAATTTAGTCGTGCCATAAAATAATCGCCTACGAAAATAACACCTTTATCCGTACTGTTTGTTGATTGTTCCATTAAGGAGAACTAATCAATTGTTTTGTTATTGTTCCTCAGAGTCACTGTTGTGACTGTACGGCCCCGGCGTCTCTGTCCGGGGATCACAGATTCACCTCCTCCTTGTCCACTGAGTGGGACGAGACAGGATCCTGTCCGCTTAGCTATATTTGTTTTCTTATAACTGCACACATTCAGAGGCCTGAACCTTTCTATCTGCAGTTTATCATAACCTGTTTAGTTGTGTTACTTTGCTTTGGTTACAGTTTAATAATTTTACATAACAGCACAGATGCATTTCTCTGTTCTGGGAGCTTCATGCAATTAAAGAATATCAATATTAAGTTTGGTTATTCATGCAATCCCAGTACAATGATTTAGATATAAGTTGGCAGTTTCACAAAATGCGAATGAGAGCAAATACTGGAGTCAGACTCTAGAATGTAGAGGAAAAGCAAGCTGTTTTAAAGGAAATTCAAATATCACAATGAGGGTAGCATTTCAAGCAAATGGATAGAGATGGATAAAGAATATTACATCTGAATATTGTTGAACCATCCAGGCAATAAGATCACATTGTGGATAGGAAAATTATTCCACAAAACTGAGGAAGAGCTCATGATGCAGAATATTTTGAAAGATATACCCAGTTATTGAGGTGTTTAGTAAAGGTAGGACAAAAAAATAGTGAATGTCATTCTAAGCAAAAGAGCATAAGGATAGATACCAGGGTTATTTCTTAGTTACAAAATAAGATACATTGAGATTGGGGTGATTTAAACAGGAGTTTACAATTTGACATAACAAAAAAAAAAAAGTTTGAGAGTGATGGAGGTCTAGATGCAGAAGGGAAGTTGTGTAGTATCGTTTGGCTCTTAGACCTGATTATTCAAACATTTGTCAGCAATGTTTGAAGTTCAAGCTGATTCTGTGTGGCTAAAGGAATGATCTAATGATGCCTTAAGGTCAGTCCCAGTTTCATTTCTTATCATTCCAGGATTCTGGGATATGAGGTCATCTTGATATCAACAGAAGGTTGTCAGAATAATTTGAGCCCCAAGTCACTTTTCAGCATTGTAATAATTGTCCTTAACCAACCCTTCTACTTATTACCAATCACTTTGGGATTGATTTATACTGCATGGATGAAGACATTTTCAGTTTTCAGGAGCTTTTATACTCATTAAATGAAATGTGAAAGGAAGCAACTTCTTTTAAAAAACTTTTTATCTCTATACTTCTCTGAAATCTTTTAAATCTTCTTACATTGTTGGCCATAGAATTTGTTTTTCCCTGTTTCTGTTCTTGTTCTTTGTAAGCTCTCATCAACATCAGATAGCATGGCATCAAAGCTAATAAAGACAGTGATTTTAATTTGCAGTAGTGACTACAGCAGTTGGACCTCATTTGAAACTTTGGCCCCATTCTGAGTTGATTATAAGATCTGTAAAAATATAGTGCATCCTGTCCTTTGTAGGTCATGAAAACAGTCTAGTAAGGGCTGACCTCAACTTTTGTGCTTACATCCATTCTTTGGTTTTGAAAATCAGTGAAATAGAACAATCAATAGTTTTTCTTTGTTATTTCACTTCTGGATTAGGAGTAATTTAAAAATACTCCTGAGGCTTCAGAACCTGGTCAGATGAAAATTAAAGTTTTAGGAACTTGTCAATGAATGTGCCATTTGTTCCTACATAGAATTAAATAGCTATGTCAAGTCAACCAAACAAAATAATAAGTGGGGAAGTTTGTTTGACATATTCACATAAATACATGTATTTTTACATTAAATATTTGAGAGTGGAGTACTGATGGTAGAGCATGAGGCTTATTTTTAATATGCAGGTTTATCCATTTTAAATAAAAGACCATGCACTAGTCCCAAATGCTTTTTTTTTTTTTGCTTGAAGATAAATAGCCTAGTGGCACTTATGGAATATCCTAAAGTGCTTTACATCAATGGAAGTTACTATCATAGGTATTTGAGTGAATTTCCACTTCACATTGCATTATTATTTATGTCATCCCTGCAGATACATGACTCCTCTACAACATATTTTCATTAATGTTTAATCGGTTATTCCTAATGAGTTGGTTTCTTTCTTTCTCTGCAGTTTTTTCCCATAGTAGCACTTGTTACTAGATAAAATTGTATTTTAAAAATAGCATAGCTCAGTAAGATTTTGTAGTGGAGACTGTGTTTCTGAACTGTTAGCAGAGCAATATTTAGGAGATAGTATCTCATAAAGTCTGGGATACTCTCTATTTTTCATACAGTGGTATAATAAGAAACAACATGACAGACTGGGAGGAAGAACCTTGAAGTGGTAGCTACCTGTATAGAAATGAAAAATGGAGGGAAAGAAATTGAGTAACCTTCCTTTGTCATATGTGTGTCATAGACCCAGATCAGTGATCTATTCTAGCAGAGCACAGGCATTTGCCTTAGTGACCTCAACTTGCTGTTGCTGGTGGGTGTCAATTACTGCTGTAAAGAATAAAAAGAGGAGGTGGGCTGATGATAAACAGAAGAGAATGAACGGGAGAAAAAAGTAAGACAGTTGGATAGAAATCTCCAGACAGCATGAATCCTTGGAGAAGGATTGTTGACCCATCAAGTGTTATATTTCCTGAATTTTCTTTCCTTTTTTTTTTTGGTGTGTATGTGAAATAACATGAAGCTTCATTCTCATGCCAAAAAGTATATTTCACATTTATGTACAGCCTACCACACTTTCTGAATTTCAAAAATAAGAATGATTCTGGTGAAAGAATAATTGCATTCAGCACTTGTATTTCTCTAATACAGAAGTCAAACAAAGAAATACTTTAGCAATGCACAGCACTACTCTGAAAAGAAAAGGAAACTTGCTTTACTAATTGACTAAAGATCATATCAGATAGAAGATGAAACAGCCAAACTGTTTTATTCTGCATTTCAGTGGGTTTTTTTGAACTCCAGTATTGTTAGGGAGATGAGTGAATAGCATTGTCTCCTGTTTCTTCACTGACTAACCTATCAGTTGTGGTTTTGATCCAAACTAGAAACCCCATAATTGACATAATTTTTATCTACATTGTATTTTAAAACAAGAACAGCAACCAAAGAACAACTCAAAATGTGAATATTTAATTGCCGCTTCTGTGTAAATTGAAAGCAACCCCAAAATAAGTGATCTGGCTTAATGAAGTATACAGTGATGGTAAAATGTATTAAAAAGATGCAGTGATATAGATATTAAAGATATGAAGATAGATATAAAGATAGATAAAAAGATATAAATAAATCCACATTTTTTCTATAGTAGAGAATTTTCACCTCCCATGTTTACTTACAGGAAATCTCATGGGACAGATCAGAAGAATTCAAGTCACTGCTAAACCATATCTTGATGTCCAAGACAGGTTCTAATTCTTTTGTATTTTCATCTGACTTTAACTTTAGTCTCTAATGTCTGTCTTTTCTCTCTCTTGAACATGATGCACAAAAAGAATATTTTATTTCAGCGTAAAGAAAAGCTTCCCACTTGAACACATTATATTGAACAAAATACCTATTCATGTAATTCTGCTTTCTGAATGCAATTATAAAGCACTGTACATGCTTGTTGGGTTTCCCTAATTGAGCAAATATGAACTAACATGAGCAAGGGCTATAATCTGGTTCTAAAATGTTCTTATGGGTGATTTGCACATCATATCTTTGACTGTCACTTTCTCTTCTCTCTGGTGGTTATTCCTTCTGTTTTCTGCACTCACTGGACGCAGGGCAGGCTCACGTAGCACAGAGAGATTATGCCCTCTGCCAAGCAGCATGTCTCTGCCCTGGAGGGTGCTGAATAGTACATCTGAGCCAGTTAGGAGGACAGATCAAAATCTATGCTCTTGCTGGGTTGCCAAGGGTACTTAACAGCCTCATCAAGCAGACAAAGGTTTTGAATCTTTTTCTCTTATTTTTCTTTTAATGGCCCTTTCTCTGCTTGGGAGAGCTACAATTCTATCCTGCTCTGTATTCAGTTTTGTGGCAAAGCCATGTTTAGGCTTATATAAATAAGAGTTATGGAAATAGAGTGCCAAGACCTTGGAAATGTATAGACACACACAAATACACATGCACACACATACACATATGCACACCTATTTGCATCCAGAATCAATACTGTCAAGCTCTGTTACTTCTTTCTGCAAACAGGAAACTAGAATTTCACACACATTATCTTGAACATGAGAAGGATTAATTAACCAAAACTATGGTTTAAAGGCTAAGATGCATGAATCATGTGGAAGTTGATGGCCTTTACCATGGAAGCGGACTGCTATCAATGCAAGCAGGCTGTATTCATTTTGATATATTCTGCTGGACTTTTTACAGATGTAAAACTATTTCCCCAAGACAAATGAAGTGGTGAATATAATAAACTAAATGCTTATTGTATGAGAAGAGAAATGGTGTCAGGATCTTGCTGAAGAAGTAAAAGCCCCATAAGCTAAAGCTTTCATCGCTCCTAAAAGATAGACTCTAAAGACTGAAGAAAAAAAAATAATAAAAACCTTTCTGGAAAAAAAAGAAGCAGCAACAAAGTTACAGGGATGGGGGGAGAGGGCCAGCCCTGCTGCTGGGGTGAAGGTTCATTTTCTTCCTCACAAAAAACAGCTCAGCAAATGGTGGCAGATGTCACCCTGACAAGGAAAGTGGCAAGCGGCCATCTCAGCTCTGCTTGTAACTTCTTTCACAAGAGTCAAGCTGCTTTTCCCACTCCATTCAGCATGTTTGTGAGTGCTGGGTTTGTTCAGAAGACAAAAAGGGGCAAGAGCTCTAGAATTCAATAGAAGGTCAGAATGGCAATCTTTTTTGCTGGGCTGGGCTTCCTTTTATACTGTGACATCTGGCAACATTACCAGAACAAATTAGAGCAATTCAAACCACCAGCAGAGGAAAGTGGGTTTTCTGTTTTTCGTACAGCAGAGCTACAAATTTGAGAACAGAAACTGGGGCTCCCAACGACTCAGCATAGCAATAGATTAGCTACACTTGTTTTACAGATTCATACGGCAACAAATGTAATCAGTGATTAAGTTAAAGATGTCCATCCTTCAGCACAGCCTTCACAAAAGGAAGTGAAATAATTACACTGATGAGTTTGCACTTCATTTTCAGCCTGTTACAGCATGAAGCACTAGCAGTTCCAAGGAGGCATGCTGCAGAATATATAACACGCCTTCCCTTCCTCTGTTCAGCATTTTAAGGTCTGTGGCTAATGTAATTGCCTTTTATTCTGTATTCCAGTAAATAATAATGCATATTTTACTTATAGATAAGGGTGTAACCTCCTTAGAATATTTGTAACATCAAGCCTGTTAGTGATACTAAACATTTTTGAATACTTGGCCATTTTTAAGTTTTAGTGTTCATATTCTTCTCAATTCCTTCCTTTACTTTAATAGAACCAAATTCTTTCTACTGCCTGCAAATGGGAGAGCTGCACAGTTAATGCATCTTCTAGGTACATTAGCTGCAGGCAAAACCGAGTCTTACACATGTAATCTATACTTGTTAGTGGGACTCTGTTCAACGGTAAAACAATTTATTGTGTCAAATTGGAGTGAATCTCACTTTCAGGGGACTTTTACAGCTTTTATTGTTAAAATTTTTTGTCTGTAAGAGTTCAATTTTCATTTTGATTATATAAGCTTTCTTTACAAAATATACCTTACTGTGATCTTTCATTCAAGCAGAAAAACAAGTCTTGATGGGCTTGAGCAGAATTGTATGTGCAATACCAAGGTCCCTACTCCATTAATAGGAAATATCATTGTCTTAATATTACATTTTGCTGCCCTCTGTTAACTCAGCATTTGTAAAAATATCCCCTTCAGGCACAAACCTCACCTTCAGCCTGAGAGCCATCTCTGACACCTTTCTGTTGGGCTGATGGCCAGCAGATGTTACCTTTCACTTGTATAGTGCTGAGTTACTCAGACTTCAAATCCATTGCACTGTTTCTCGCAAACTGTGGATTGTTTGGCTGACTACTATATTCTTATGGACAGATCCGGAATAGATTTATAATATCAAAAGTAAGCACTTGAAAATAGATCTTTAAGAATACCACAGGTACCTTTTAAACAGAGATGAGTCATTTTTTCATGCTTTGATGTGGAAGAACTGCACTCAGTCAAGATTGAGTAGTATAGAAGGACCTGAAAATTGAGTTGAGTTCCAGTGACACTGTAAAATTAATCTATCACTAACCATGGAGTAACTGACCTAACTCTACTGATAATAGCAACTTTTTTTGTAATTCTCTCTTTCTTTTATATCCTCAATTGCAGCTTTTAACTCTCCAGAAATGTGATCTCATGAAAATAACATGTGTTACCGACTTAGTTCATAAGGGCATGGTGCAAAGTTTTCACCCGGCTATGTATTAGCTCTTATCTGCCAGTGTTTTCTCATTACATCATCTGCAAGCAGACATGATGCTGTTTTCTCAACACAACCCTTGATACTGAAGGACATCGGTCACCAAAATACTCAGCAGCATTTAAAAAACTTGTTGGAAGATTATTAAATGCTTCCCCATCATCTAGGTAGTTAGAAAAAGACATCTTTCATTACTGGTTGTCCAGAAGACTTCAAACACCCCTTTAAGATAAAAACCTTACTGTGGAAAGATTATTGCTTGTATAACCTTCAAGTTGAATCACTGTAACTAGTTTTTTGTTCTGTTTTGTGTGTTTACTTCTTGTGGAGCTGGACACAATCTCTAGAAAGATTAATTAAACCTTGTTCTGGTGGAATTTTACTATAAATCCAACCACTTTATGCCACTATTTTAAGTGCTAATCCATAAAACTGTCAGAGCTGATATGTAAGACCTAGAGATTGCATCATTTCTCACAAAAATAATGGTAAAGATAAACCAAGACTTCCACCATTAAGTAAAATCTAATATTTACTTGCCAAAATAAGTCAGGCTGAGCATACATTTGCAAATATAGAGAACAAAACTGAATTTACCCAGCTATGATCTGTTTATCCACCAAGAGTAATTTACAAACTAATATTTGGCTGCATTTGGCCCTTGCCAACAGACATGGTTAGTATGATGAACCACCTGAGTTATCAACAAAAGTCTATGAATATTGTTTATTCAGAATTTGGCCAGCACTGACAGATTAATGGATCTTAAAAGGGCACTATGACTTCAGCTATGTAAACTGGTTACCAAGCTGAGGAGTTTACATTTGGTTTAGTACAGGTTGTGCCATAACTTGTTTATAATAAATAAAAGTCTTAATTTCAGATGACATCTAAAAGTAAATGCTACGTCCTCTATTGGTCAACTTAATCTAAGAAAAAAACCAGCATAGTGTATATGCTATATTCATTTATTAACATATATCTTACCTCTTTGGCAGTACTCACGTAACCTCGCTTTAGCATCAGTGTCAGCAAACGTGTATATAGGGCTTTAAGAGAATTGCATTTCACAGTGCATATTTTTACCTAGAGGCATTTACTTAATGGAACTATTTATTCAGAGTCAATATTCCTTGTCTTTATTATATTATTGGAATATACAGATTCCTGCAAATAATTAATGTCAGTGAGCTCTGAGGAGAGGAGCAAAAACCATCTAGGGTCTTCTTTACGATAATTCATTTCATGAATTTTGACAGTGACAACTTCCTTAGAGAAATGATGGTTTAGGATACTTGTTTTGCATATTTATTTCACATTCAAAATGACATTCATTTTACTTCTGCTACAAAGAAACCTACCACTTCCTGTAGATGCTGACAGAATGTGAATCATATTCAAGGTTGATAACACATTTTACTGTTCAAAATGCATGTCAATCAAGATAGCATTTTATTGAGTTCTCTCATCTAGCCTTTCTCCCAGCTATTCCCCTTTAAACAGATGCCTTTTAAATGCTCTGTAATTAATGTTAAACTGGTCTGGTTAAAGCAGAGGAAAAGACCCTGACATGATCGATATCACAACACTCTTTTCTTCAAAGATGAATCAAATGACCTGTGAAAAGTACATTTTATTATCCATTTTTATAGCCCTGCACCTTTGGATCTGAAAACAGTGAGCAGAAAGTGTAACCTGGACCTAAACCAAAATGGCCTGTCCATCAATACGCGAAACTAAGATTACCAACCTGAATATTAACAATCTTTACTATCAATACAGGCTGGGAGATGAGGTGATAGAATGCAGCCCTGCAGAAAAGGACTTGGTGGTGCTGGTGGATGAGAAGCTGGATGTGAGCAGACACTGTGTACTTGCAGCCCAGAAGGCCAATCACATCCTGGGCTGCAACAAAAGAAGCGTGGCCAGCAGATCGAGGGAGGTGATTCTGCCACTTTGCTCTGCTCTGGTGAGACCTCACCTGGAATACTGCATCCAGTTCTGGAGCCCTCAGTGCAGGAGGGACATGGACCCAATGCAGTGGGTCCAGTGGAGAGTCCTGAAAATGATCAGAGGGCTGGAGCACCTCTCCTATGAAGACAGGCTGAGGGAGCTGGGGTTGTTCAGCCTGGAGAAGAGAAGGCTCTGGGGAGATCTAATAGCCACCTTCCAGTACCTGAAGGGGGACTACAAGAAGGCAGGAAAGGGACTGTTTACAAAGGTCTGTAGTGACAGGACAAGGGGCAGTGGTTTTAAACTAGAGAAGAGTAGATATAGATTGGATGTTAGAAATAAGTTCTTCACCATGAGGGTGGTGGAACACGGGCACAGGTTGCCCAGGGAGGTGGTTGAGGCCCCATCCCTGGAGATATTCAAGGTGGGGCTCGATGAGGCTCTGAGTAACCTGATCTAGTTGAGGATGTCCCTGCTTACTGCAGAGGGGTCAAACTAGATGACCTTTAGAGATCCCTTCCACCCAAATCATTCTATGATTCTATGATTAATTACAATCAGTAAAGCAGAAATACAATTGAACAAATGAATTGCACTCAGATGCTAATGCTAAAATACACGGATTGAAAAGAATACATTTAATTTATTAAAATAAAATTATTTGGAAAGAACTTTTACACTAATTCTTACTAGAATGCTGTACTTCAGCACTTACTAAGATGTGGAATCATAAGACGTTTTCATGTATATAATTACTGCCTTTGTTTTTTACTAGATATATTTCTAAAAGTGTTTTCTTCCTCCCCCTACCCCCTCATTATATACTCAAAGTGCATCGGTTTTCTCTGAGAAAACAAAAACTATGGCACCTTCACATGCAGAAACATTTTTCTTATTCACTAAGGTGGATGGACAGGATTATTGTGCAGTTAAAGGCAAAGGTTTGTACAAAGCCAGGGTAGGAAACCTCAGCTCAGATGTTCAGGTGCAGGTGACCTTTCCAAGGGTATGAACAACTCTCCTCTCACCCTCAGTACACAGACAGTCAAGGTTTCCCTTCTCTAGTGCATGTAAACAGATCTGACTGAACATGAGCTTTTTTTACTGACTTGCTATAGAAAATTACAATAATGGTTATTAATCTGACTTGCCCAGAGAAGGCAAAAAATATCTGTAATTCTTTGTTCTGTATGTGCAGAGTAGCAGTCGTACACCGTCCTCATAACAGTGGTCAGACACACAAAAAAAAGCCTAGTTTAGCTGTGGGCTTACAGCCAAACATTCTGTGCAGGCTAACAATAGAAAATGATTTCATAGGCACAGGGTCTGCCCTGAGCTCACCCAGAGGCTTGAAGTCATTCATGTGAGCTCCCTGTTCCACTCTGTCCTTTCCCTCTTGTACTCTTCATTGACATCCAGATTGCAAGCCTTCTTGACTAAATTTGATATTTCTATGAAGCTCTCTCTTGCCTGCAGCTGACAGATTTCCAAAGTCTCTAAGCACTTTGCTAAAAACTCAGTGTGAAAAATTGGAATGCTGTGACCCAATATAACCAACATACCATGCATTTGCCAAATGGGAGAAAAATATGGTAGCTTCTTCAAAATGGGCAAATTAATTTTCTGTTCAAGAGCATTCTACTATTAAATGAGGTTTAGCATTTGGATTTCAGGTTAATATAGTGAAGGTGTTGGTGTCATGAAGAACCCTCCTAAAACTGTAGTTCTCACCTGAGAACTCACATGCATGCATGCAGTGGTGAGTCATGCACCTCCCATTTCTCAGACCCGACTGAAGGTGTTACTGAAAAAGAATTGCTTTGCTCACTCCAGGAAAAGTAACATGAAAAGTGAGATTTACCAACTGTTAAAGCACTAGCCAAGGACTCAGGCACTTGGTATTAAAATGTGATACCTGACTCTTTTGTGTGTCACATAGCCCTTTTTCACCACTCTTTAACTCCAGGAGATGGGCACTGCCCAGATGGAGTCACAGCTCCAGGGGAAATTTCTCAGGGATGTCTTTGGGATCTAGACAACCACTTGCTGTGTGTAGTGGGTTCATATCTCTAAAGGAAAAGGAGAATACTTTTCCATCATGATTCTTTGCAAATTCGTTGATGTATCTGAATTTTGTCTGTCAAGAGTGGAAAAGTAATGTATGCTGTGTGTTTTACAAAGACAATGATAAACTGAAAATTTCAAATGCTTAAAAAGAGGTCAATGTAAACTTTTTCAAGATTGTCTATCAGATCCATGGGAATATAGTAAAGCTTTTCTTGAAAGCTTTGTGTTGTTGTTGTTTTGTCTGCTTGCTTTGTATGGTTTTAGTTCGGTTTTGTTTTAAATCTGCCTATTTCAATGAACCTGGAAAATCCTGAAGTATGACAGCTTCCCCTTTAAGGGACAAAATCAGCCTCCCAAAACAGTTCTGCTTTTAGCAGATAAGGGTATCATTTTTATAATAATATTTCATAGATATTATTTTCTCCCCAATACAATTTCTTTGGCTACATCTACAAAAACAAGGAAGAGTTAGCAATGAACTCTGTCCCAGCATGTGACAGCTAAATTGTTTCCTACCTGGTTTGGTGACAAAGAAAGACTGAAACCATGACTAGCTATCTTAAATGTATTCTTAACACAGATTTGAGATTAGTCTTAAAAACTGGGTATGTTTAACTCCCCAGATTTTCAGAAGTAACCTCTAAGTCTTAGTTGGAGAGTTTTGTATAGTATCCCTTCACTTTTTACTTATCTTTCAGTTAGAGAAAGAGTAAACTTCCATAGCACATTAGATTTTCCATTCTAAGTTTTCTTTTTAACATGCTGCTTAATTTTCTCTCTTCTCCATTTCTAGTATTTATTTAGCTTCACCTCAGTGAGAAGATCTTAACTTCAAGGGCCAGAAATGGATGGGTGACCTGGTGACTGAACCTTGTTTTGTACCCTACAAGTTTTCCTTTGGCTTTAATTATCTATCATGGTTTTTACATATTCATAGTCCCTCTTACAAAGTACTACTACAGTAATTCGTATACATTTGTAATACACTCCACAGCATTTTCAGTAACCACTGCTATTCATAGCAACAGTTCATATTAAGGCTTTGGAATTACTGTGAAATGAAAATTTTTTCAAATATTACTTGGAACCTTGGTTATTTTCCCCTGGAACTAGAACATCTAAATGTCTTTTTAGACATGATATCCTAGCTTATCTGTTCATACTGAACACTATCAGGAGGGATCAGTGGTGAACATATAGAGTGGAAGGAAAAAACTGTGCTAATTTGCTTTATGGACCAAGAAACACTCCTTAAAGTTGTAGAATAATGTTTACGGTGTATCTCAGGGGGAAAAAGATTAGATTCCTAGGAAAATGAAAAAGGAAAGATAGATGTAGGTGTTCCTTTTTTACACCGTGTGATACATATGGTGAGAAAATAAAGAATGTGTGTGCTTTATTTATATTTACAAACAGAACATAAATTTGATTTGAATGCATTTTCTCTGAAAGATTTGTTCAAATTAAGCTAAATTCTAATCTGTGAATGTGATAAGCTTGGCACAGGAAAAAAAAAAAAGTCATAGATTTAATTGAGCACTCTTGCTTGAACACTGCAGGGATGCTGTGAGAGCTTTTATAGACTTTGAATCCCGTAAATTTTCTGGTGCTGTATAGGGATATTCTCTGTCCCTGCCTGAGGTACATAAGATATGAGCTTCCCCCAGTGTCACTGATACTCCTTTGGCACCAAAGTGCCCAGTCCACCTAGGTCTTGGAAATAAGGTTTCCCTTCCCTAGGCGTCTCCAGCAGCTCTGCCTGAAGATTAATTTCTTTTAGCTTTATATTTAATGACTTCAAGAATTTGTGTCAGGTGTGAGTATTATACACACAGGCACTTTACTCATATTTGAAAGCAAATTGCTGTCAGACTACATGAAGAGTATTGGACAAAACAAATAAGCAACAAAACACCCTTCCTTGCCTTAGCAGTCTCATTGCTCTGAAATGTTCTGAGATACTTCTGGGAACTTGTTCTTATGTAGCTTCTGCATTTCAAGGGTTCTGTAAAATAAAATGTCTTCTGCACTTGTACCCTTTCTTTTGTCATGCCTGGTCCTGTAACAGCCAGAGTAGCATTCTGCCTCCTCTCTACCTCAAGACCTTTATTTCCCAAATACATGAAATCAATAATTTTCCTTTCCTTTACAAAGCTTCCTCTGTGCTTTTGTAGATTTTTTTTTGTCTTTTTTTTCCCCTGCAATGCGTTTTTGAGATTCTGTCTTACACGTTTTCACTGCTCAAGTTCTAGCCCCAGAAAAGTTTTATTTCCATTGAGACAAATATTGTAATAAGCCCTTTGAGAGCACAGTGCCTCCCAAGGGCATCACCATTGCCTGATGAGAACACAGACATGATGATCTCTTTGTTCCTGGCCCAAGAAAGATTTGTTTCAGCTTCTCTTTGTCAGCAGGAGCTTCAACATCTGCTGAAACATTCAGTTGTACAACAGGTAAAAAGAAAATGAATGAAACTTCAGAGTCTGCATCTGACCTCATAAACAGTGCTGGCATACTGGTTTTGTTTGGTTTGCTGGGGGAGTAGGGACTGACTTAAAGCTTTGATTCCTGGATACTTTATCTTTTTAGATGTTTGGGTTGCATGGAATTCAGTGTTTCAAAATATGACCTTCTGGCACATCTCATTTCCGGCCATTCAAAGATTTGTTTTGTTAAAGGAAGTTTCAATATTTTCCTACATATCACAAAATTCACCAGCCAGGACATTGACAATAATTAAACAACGAAATCCTATAATCGGTGTGGTACTGAACTCTGTCTCTGCAAGTCTTTAAATTAAGACTAAGAACCTTTCTGAAATAAATGTTATAGCTCCAACAGATGTTATCTGTGCTCATACTACAATACTAAGTTACAATGTAAAGCCTTAAGATAGATTCAAGAATTACGGAGGAAAATCTGTCACCTTTGCAATTCAAAAGGTTAAATCAAGAGTCAATGCTGAGATATTATTACTAAAAATACAGTGTTTTAAAAAAAGGAGTGTTTTAATTTCATCCATCTGTCTTTTCACTATTGATTTTTATCTAGTTACTTTTTGAGTAGTGTAAATATATTTTACTCCTGGGTGACTTCAATAAGTTCCTGGTTTTAAGTTCCTGGATAGTTTCTGCTTCCTTCAGGAAAGCATCACAGTCTTCTTTGTGTATGCATGTGTTTTTGTGCCTACTAGAGATATCGTGCAAGAGTAACTATGAAATTCCTTTCTAAAGTAGAAATGATATGAATTACATTTACAATGGATGAGCAGATTAATACTGTACTCAGCTCCTCTACCCTTGCTTTTGCTGTAGTTTTTGACAATGAAGGAACCTTGACTTTTCTCTATAGGAAGGACAGAGGACTGCAGGAGGATTCTAAGCAATTTTTATCTGCAGCAGACCTCTTAAGAACCCAGACATCCCTAAACTTGAGGAAACCAATTGTTAAGGTGAATATTGCTCTTTAAGAGAGTAAAAAAAAAAATAAAAATCAGTATCACAGTCTTTCTGAAGTGTTGTGTAGAACATGGAACACAGTTGTTTTGAAATCTGGTTCTTGATTCTAAGATTCTTGCCTATCATTCAGCCACTGCTGCTTCAGTAGAAAATCCAAATAGTGCAGCTCAAATGATGACACAAATAAAATTAGGACAATACTGTAGACTCATGTACTTAAAAAAAAATGCAGGATATGTCTATAATGTATTAGTATTGTTATCAAAATTATCAAGATTAAACAAGTAAAAGGGAAAAATGAGAGTGCAGCTGATGCAGTTGCAACATTGTCGAAGGAGAATACAAATTTGCTTCATATATTACTAATTTATTTTGTATTCAGGATTTAGAATTTACTGATGAGTCTTTTTGTCACACCATCCATCATAGCCTGGCACTAGAGAGCAGGAAGACAGAAAAATTAAAAACCTACTTGCTACTGTAAACTAAAGACCATGAACAACATCCATCAAAGACAGACAGATGGAAGATAAAAAAAGTGTTATCCACAGTCAAGTGATCTATGCTGATTTTCTTTTAAACATTTATTAACATGCTCTAAATGTGGGTTCCCTTTCTTTTGCTAAATATTTATTGTTAGGTCTTTTTCCATGGACTGGAAACTGCAAAAAATGATAAATTAATTGTAAAGCTCTGTAATTTTACTCTTGCTTTTATAAATGCATTTACATCTTCTGCTGAAGTGCTATTTTTTAGCTCTGGATTAGCAGAGATGCATCCATACCAGCTGTTAAGTAAGATGCACCTTCCTTTTCTTTGCTGACAGTCACAGGACAAGACATCTGTCATTAGTAGAGGACAGATACTGAACAAGGGACCTGGTACAAATCTAGGTGCTGCAGTGGATATCTTCATATTGATGCAGTGGGTTTTATGTCAAGCTAGAGATCAGCCTTTGTGAACTCTAAAACCATAAATATCCGAGCTTTTACTTACAAAGAAATATAGCTATTTACTTCTTAAGAGGTAGTCCTAATGCCAGTCTATTTCCAAATTGGAGCTAATGCAACTGTACCCTCAGATTATGCAGTATCAAAATATATGTACCAGAATGACTGGTCTTTGTAGATAAAATTGCAAGATGTAACACTTGTCATATCAGTGCAACTGGGCCTTAGACAGCAAGTGCAAGGAAGGGGTAAGAGTGTAAAGATAGGATTGTTACCTGTCATTCAGTCACTGCTGCTTCAGTAGAAAATCCAAATACCGCAGCTCAAATGATGACACGAAGTAAATTAAGACAGTACTGTAGACTCATGTACTTAAAAAAATGCAAGATATCCCTATACTGACATAGTATTGTTACCAATACTAACTCTGTACTCTGACACATAATGCACAGTGGGAAACCTCTAACAAAGGAAACCAAAATGTGCACAAAACATTCCAAAGGCTTTGCTGAGGGGCAACTCAAGTAACTCTATCCAGCAATTTCAGCAACAAAGCTGAAGGGAATGGAGAGGAGCTGTTTTGACTACAGGGAAAGAAGAAAGAAACATTTAAGAGGAAATTCACAACTAAAGCAGAGAGGAAAAAAAAGTTCTAAGATTTGAGGAGGGTGAGTTGAAGTCACAGAAAATATCATGAGCTTAGCCCATGTGCATCTTAATGAAAGGCTGGGGAACTACGTGAAAATAAAAATGAACAGACATGCCAGGAAACTATATTCCTTGCAGTCTAGCACAATGTGATACAACTACTAAGGAGGAAAACAAATCCATATAAAGTAATAGATTTAGAATTAGTTTTGACCTTGCAGGAAAAAGATCTATGTGTCTACACAGGCAGCATGTTGAACTTGGTTTCTTAATGCAAATGAGTGTTCAGAAAAGCTAATAATTTTTTATTCCATTACAAGAGGGTAGAGAATAATATGAGAAAATGCGTTAGTGTAAGTTGACCCTCATTTTCAGTTCAGGACACTGATTTGTACTACATTATTCCAGTTTTGTGTCAGCAAAGCTCCATTAAAATCCTATACTATCACAGAGTACAGATAGCCAGCCAGCTGCATTACATTTTGTTTGCAGCAAAAAAGTTCATCTCTCAGCAAAAGTGTATTGGTTGTTGGCATAGTCTTCTCTTAAAGAGACTCCTACCTCTGCAGCTGTCTGTTTTGCAAAGTCAAAAATAATCCCTTCATCTTCTTCATAGACTACAAAACCTGGGCTCTGTGAGAAAATTCAAAATCTCTGTTTGCACCATGCCCTCAGGGCTGTCTTAGAATGAATATTCTGTATTAACCCCATTTCACTATTGGGCATTTGATTTAGAAGTTGGCAGGCTCTTAGAGTCTTCTCTGAGTGTTGGAACATACTCTGAGAAATCTGTTAACATATTTAGAGGCACAGTAACATTTTCAGACACTTATAGACTAGATAGATTTTAAGGTAGGTTGTACGTGGCACTGCCACATCAGATTTCACTGTTATCCTTTCTAGACTACTATATCCTAGTGGTGCAATTACACAGGCAACTATGATGACTTAATAACCTGCTGCCTTCAAAAGGGAGATAGCAACACCCTACTACTTGACCTCTGCAGCTTCCACATTTTTCCCTATACAACCCTTTCCAACCTTGAGGCATCTCAAGCATTGTCTGTGTAGCAAATCAATTCAATAAATAAAATCTGGCTGAAAAAAAAATAAAAATAGAAGAGAAGCAAGTAATTTTGTGTTGTTATGGCAAGTTGAATGAGTTTATCAACCCCTTGCTTTCACAGGCTCTGATGTGCATTTGCCTTCAAGAGCATGTGTCAGAGCAGACACAAGAGAAGTGGGTTTGCTGCACAGAGACAAGAGCAGATATGAAATGGGAAAAGAGGAGTTAGAGAGGAGAAAGGAAAGATAAGGGGAGAACGAAGAGGAAAATACCTCAACCCCTTGAAGCAGCAGACAGCAGTTAGGTTGTATCTGGTGTCTTACTGAGCTGCATCCAGAGAAGGGATTGAATCTTTTTATATGTCATAGTAAATGATTGTATTTTCTCTCACTTTCAGTTTTTAATACAGGTTAAATGATCACACAGGTTAAAAATCTTATTTACTATGTAAATTTCCATTTCCCAATTTTCAATGAACAATTATGTATGAACAGAAGAAAGTCTGAATTGTGGTTATGTTTAGTCACTAATTCCAAGCAACAGCACTTAAATATCTCCACTGCCTTCAAAAATGAATGTCATGAAATAGTTTCCTTGAGAACTTTTAGTTGTGCTACTAGGGCTAGAGGAACTACACTGCAGTCACAGATCCCTAATCCAACAAAACTAACACAGATAGAAGCCTGTAGCAAACATATTCATATAACAATAAAGAAATCTACTTTTCTCTGCCTAAACATGCTTTCCTTCTTCTCTGTGTGAGATTTGTTTTGTTCATTTCTCTTGTAATTCCAAAAGATAAACAGAAAAAAAATCTGAGTTCCTTATTTTCTGCTGAAGTGTAAATTCAGGCCTTAAGTTCTGTTTAGATCTTAACTTTCATATTCTCAGCTGGAGGCATCTCAGTGGAGTTAACGAGAACCTTCCATGTGAGCTAGCTGGCCCATGTGATGTTCTGGGTTCAAAAACAAGAGCTCAGTTGTTGTGTGCTGCTATTGTAAACACTCTGTGCAGTGACTTTGCAAAGGAGTTTGCTTAAGTGTTGAAAACTTGAGTTAACATCACTGTGAAAACAAACCAAGAGCTTGGATAAAGGACTAACCTTGACATCATCCTAAAATGTACCAGCTGTCTCTGGACCTCATCAGGGCACTGAAGTAGTCAAAAATCAGTAGAGAGCTTCAACAAAATACCTTAATCCAGACCTAAATCTAACCCCGAAAGAAAACTGTCTTTCTGAATGCTCAGTATCTTTGATGAAGTTCCCAAACAATGCTAGTTCTGATGATAGGTTTCCTGATGGAACCTTTTCCTCCCAGGAAATGAGCTGTTGCAATCACTGCAGTCATTTCATATGTCCTACGGAAAAGATAATCAAACTTTGAAAAGTGTAAGTGTCTTAGGATCTGAGTTTGACAGGGATCACTGAACTACAGTTTAATATCTTTACACATATTGTCGTGAAGTGGAATTTTCAGTCAAACAAAATTAAGTTTTGTTTGTTTTTTTTTTTAAATTGCTAGTGTATTTAGAGCATGATTTATTTCTAAAGACTAGGTAATGTGCTTCTATATTGCATACAACTAGTAGCCTCTTTTCTATTTTCTTCATGAATTAAAAGACAAAATCTGTGTACAATGAGAACTGGATTATCAGGCAGTTCACTGTTTGTGGTTTTAACTGACCTGATTAGGCAGTTAGAAAGGTAGATATATGGGAATGCAGTTGAGAAAATGCATCCTGCTTTAAAATATTGTTATTAATATTTGATGAAAACATAAAATGTACCTGCATAACTGCAGAACATTCTTCAGATTTCAAGAGGTGAATCAAAACCGAACTTTCGAGTTTATGAAAAGAACTGATACATGTTGGTGAACATTTTACAGCATTAAGGATCTAGGAGTAAATAGAAAATTGGAGCATGGCTCATATAAAAGATAATAAAGCCATAGAACAAGGTTCACGGAAATGAGAACAAAGAAAAAGCATAAATGAGTTCAAGAGATTCCTAGGATACAATTGTTTCTCAACAAGGAAGAGATTGATGGGTATGATGAAAAAGTGAGAAGCTGAATTGTGGGGATAAGATAAACCTGGGAGAAAAAAAAAAATACACATGCTGAGCTGCTTGGGCACTTTGTATTTCAAAAGTGTCTCATGTTCACTAACCTCTGATAGAATTCTTTATCAGTTTGATTTGATCATACTGCAGGGTGCACTGTGGCAGACTTTTGCCAGAGCTGCCCATTGCTTCAATGAGAGCTGTTAGCTAGAAAGTGCAATGCTGTCTTTAATTATTTCCCTTGAAATATGGAGCCCTATTGAGTGTATTGCGTATTATTTTTAAATAAAATTCAAGCCTTCGAGAAAACTGCATGTGGCCAAGTTTGCTGAGACAGTCCTAGATTTTTGTATGCTATTTTAGGGGACATTTAATCTTTTTCTTTTTACAGGAAGCTTATTGTGGCTTGGTTTCATTTTGGCAGTCAAGATGTCCAGGATGTAGCAACTGTTACTTGTTTGTTTGAGTTATGTCATTACCCTGGTATATAAAATTTTTGGACAGCCCATTTTCACCATCTTTGTGTAGTTGTTGTGACAGCTAATGTTTGAAGACAAGCTTGAAGGTTTGCCCAATAAATTGGCAACCTGGCCAAGAAATAATTAGCAAGAGAAGAAAAGTTGGTGCAAAACCTTTCTTGCTGCCCATGAAAAATAGGTGAGTGGCAGAAGTGTACACATGATTTGTTCTTTCTCTTATCACTTTCTTCACTTTTTGAAAGAAAAATATGGTTCCTTTGTCTTCTTTCAGCAGTCCCCAGAGCTCTAAACATGTCCCCTCTACACTGATGGGAGCCAAGGAAAGTTCAAAATTTGCATACCAAATGACAAAGTTAGAAATCTTAATGTATAGTATTGAAAAGCAGAGGCTTGCTTTTGCTTTTTGAAATATTTGTTTTCTAAACCCACTTCCCTGTTGTTTTCAGCTGAAACTGCAGGCCCATAAAATGTTACTTATTATCAGACTGCATTGTCTGATTTCAATTGACATGTATTCTGTGAGGGTATTCATACACTCTTAAACTTAGAGTCTTCTTGTTCTTTTCAGTTACAGAAATAATAGAGGCCACAGCTAAAATCAAGAGAGAAATTTGGCAAAGGAAAATAGGGATCACTGTTTGCCTCTGTCTCTAGTCTTTCACTTGCTTTCTTATGCTTTATCTGTATCCTTGTCCAGACTCAGTCATTATGTTAAATGAATAAATGAATATCTGAACCTGGGAAAGTCAAAGAACATTGTCTGATTGTTTATTTGTTTGTTTGAACACAGGCATCCTAAGATTCATAAATCATCCCACCCTTCTGAACCTATTCAGTCTAGCTATCACGTGAACTTCCTTTCCTGAAAGGAACTTTGTATTTTGTGAGCTCTCTGTGGAAACACAGGGAGGAAAATACTCTTCTCAGGTTGGATTTGCATTCACCCAGTGCTGAGCACTGTGGCTGTGATCCAGCAAAGCATTTAAGGTTACTTTGTCTTTAAGCATAATCCCATTGAAGTTAGTGGTGTGATCCATGTACTTAAACTCAAACTCATAGCTGAGTGCTTTGTTGGATCACAGCCAGAGTACTCAGTACCTTACAGGATTGAACTCCCTCTCTCTTTGACACTGGCCTAAGGCAAAATATATAGAGATATTTGAATATATGTTCTTTATAGTATCGAGGTTAAATACAGTACTATTCTCAGGATTACTTCATATTCTGTTCAATAAAAGACATTCTCCAGTTTTTTAAAACTCTTGCCACTTGTACTGAAAGTGAGAACATTACAATTCCAAAAGAGTCTAACCTAGACTGTCACTCTCCTTTCTTTTTTTGATCATGCTGAATTTTATAACTCAGGAGATTCAGGTCAAGCTGGTGTTCTGAATGAAGGTAATTTGTTAACATACATTTAAATCCCTGCAATGTTCTGCTGACAAAGGCTAACTTAATACGCAACAGATTCAACACATCTCTAGTGCTGGTGTACATTTTAAATGAAAGTGCATTTTACAGCTTGAACTAACTTGAGCCATTTGGGGCTGATTGAATGTCAAGTGCTTCAGGCTGCCAAAGTTAAATACTTCTGTATAAGTTTGTTTAAAGCTGGTTTGGATAGTGAGCCCTACTGTTCATCTTGAAATACAGACACGTCTTGAACATTTCTACATCAGAAAATACATAATCTTCTATAGAAACAATAGTCAATATCTGCTGAGGTGTGTTATTGACTTAGTAAGATATTTAGTATGTGGAATATTCATAGCTGTAAGAGTTATGAAATTAATTAAATTAGATAAGGAGAAAACTGCTCAGAGTTTGCACAAAATCTGGGGTTTGGTGTTTGTTTGTTTGGTTTTGGTTTCTTTATTGTGCTTCAGTTTGGGTTTCCTTGTGTTTCTGTGTTTTGTTTCTTTTGTTTTTATTTTCAAACATATTTCAAAGGTACCTAGTGCACTGTCTCCATCAGATTAAACAAAATACCATACCTATAAAATGAATTTATTACTGAAATTAATTTTTTATTGGCTTCATTACAGATTATTTAAAGCTGGTCTGAAATCAATCTAATGTAAATAAGTTTGCCTGTAAGTATGGGTTCACTTGAGAGATGTTTTTGTCCTCCTTCCTCTTTGTGTTTTATTTTTTTTTTCCCTCTTGAGTATCCTTTTCAAATTTAAAGTCCATATTCCTTCGCTGAATATCTAATTTTTTATCTGCACAGACTAATGATACATTCCAAGTATTATTTACTTGATTATAAAGCCTGGTTTGATGGGATACAATCACTTTTCTGTTCTCAATGACACATTGAATGATGACATTACTCAGAATTCCATTTAGATGATGCAAATGTCTTCTGCCATGGCAATAACTGTACTCAAATGTCAAAGAAAACTTAGTAAACAAAATCTCTCTTTCATGTAACACAAATTATGCTATGGGAAGCTTAGGAATATTAGCTATGGAAACTGTTTTGTTTCTTTCCCTCACATGACATAGGCATACACATCCATACACATTTTATATACTGGCATTTCAAGCTTCTCTATTCTAAGTGAAGAAGAGAGAAAAAATGCATAACAAATAAGTAAAATGACAATAAATTAAAGCCACAGCACTGTTATTTAGTTTTGATTTCTATAACAAACTATACTTTTATTAAAAATTTGGGCAAAATTTTCAGTTCAGCATTTTTCTTCTGCTTATTCAAGTGCTGACCACAGTTGCTCTGTTTCCTTTATTTCTTTTTCTAAAAAAAAATGAGTCAATGAAACTATGAATTTGCATAAATATAATATTAGTAGAAAAAAACACAATAATTTTTTGTACCAGATACTGTGATATGGATCACACAGATACATCAAAATAAAATTTAAACGGCATGGTTTGGTAGCAGTTTGGTTTTGACAGCATTGAGATTCCTGGGGAACAGCTACCTCTTTCTACTTACTAGTCCTATGGAGCTATCAATGATCTTGCTATTTCAGGTGGTTTCAAGGTATATAGTGAAAAATAGACAAATACTAATTACAAGTCCTACACTCCTATATTGGTTACAATACAGACTTCCACAAATGATTGCCTAAAAAGATGGGCGTTGTTTTCTAGGTGTCTCAGATACACAGAGGTGCTTTTCCAAAAGCATGTTTACAACTCCAACCCAGTCCTGTTTGTACATCAATTCGGTGGCATCATGGCAAGAAGTCTTGCTAAGTAGTGATGAAATGCTGCCAAATAGACTTTCAAACCATTTTACCTTTTTTCCAATATTATCCTTAGTAAACTGTAAATGAGATTTGATTGTTTCAAGGGAGTTCTTATGCTGAGCAATGCTAGCTATTGGATCTGTCACATTATAGCCACAGAGTCTATGTGAATTAAGAATGAACTAGCAAGGTCTGAAAAAGATATATATGAGGAAAGGGAATATGTAAACTTTCTTTTCACAAAGAAAAGCACTTCTAATACAGAAATGTGGTTTTACCATAAGCATTAATTTACTATTAAAAGCTAATGGAGTTGAATAAGGCAAATTATATCAGCTAAGGTTTATTGTTATTGTACAGAAGTTCAATGTGTTATTTTCTTTAAATATGGAAAGATACCATCACACAAGGCCTATAGACTGTGTTTGTATAAACAGTTTTGTCATTTTTGCAGCATACAAAGAGGGTTTAGCAGTGGAACAATGGAAGAACGACAATATTGCATTGGAAATGTCTTGGCAGACTTGTAGCAAAGGCCTGAAAAGTTTTCTTTCTGTTTAAGTGATATTTTATATAATTCTAATTCTCAGAGAGTTATAATTAATACTTGAATTTCAATCCCCAACAAGAACTTCTCTGTATCCTTGTTGTGGTTGTAGGTGTGCTCATATACTTTTGTACATATGGTAAATTATGCTAAGAAAATATGAGACTTCACTGATTTCTATTAGGAATTGACCTTTGTGTCCCAGATCTGTTAACTGCACAGCAGAGTGACAACCACACTTGAAGTTGGCAAAAGACAGTCACATCTTACCTGGTAGTTTTCCTCTTCTTTAATTTCATTTAGTTAACTATACTCAAATATATATGCTGTACAAGTGTAAGATCTGATTTGTTGTAAATCATTCAAATAATTCTATGTAAAAGTTTTCTTATAAACTTGGTAAAATGTATTTGATATTTTAAATATTGCATGTATTTTACATACCTCAATATATCCTTTACAACTGCACTGGTATATTAATTCTGTGTTTGCATATATGAACATTTTGAGAAAATGGTTTCATGACCAGAAAAAAACCCAAATCAAGACAAGCAAAAAATCCATACACAGATTTCCATAACAGGCTCTATTTTTCAAGTACACTTAAGACAACAGAAAGAGATCTCCAATCTATTCTAATTCTTGGCATGAATGTTTCTTCATTTGTGGATCGTTGATCTGACAGACTGGAAAGGCAATGACTTCTATTTCTTTTGGTATCTCACATAAGTCTGGTCCTAGGAAAGTAGGCAAAGGGTTTGGATTTGTATACACAGGCATCAGACTGAACTCTGCTGATGGCTATATTTTGCTCCTGTAGGAAGACTGTGATTGTATCATATCCACTATGTGCACTGTTGCTGAATGCAATGTTCATAAATGTTCTTGTAGGATCGGTTGTACAGTTTTTGCATAAAGTAATACACTAAAGCTTCTAGACAGATAAGCTTTATAGAGGTGCAATTGACCCATCCTGTACTTTAATATTTAATTGATAAAGGAAAATGTGAATGTTTCTTTACATCCCTGAAATGAATATTTGTGGCTATAACGTATCTTGGAAGCATGTCAATTGAGTAATTCAACAGAAGACTAAGCGTGATCTTTTCCCCAGGAAAAAAAGAGGATTTTTCACTCTTCTCTTTTACATTTCAAAACATGACCCTTCCTGCAGCAAATCAGGGTAGGAGGGATAACTGGACCAGGATGTGTAACATGTAATGACCAAAAAACCAGAATACTGGAGCCTTTCCTTGGTTACTCACCCTTACTACTACTGAAGTGAGTGAATTAGTAAATATTTAAGCCTTTTCTTACTCTGAACAAGCATTAGCAGAGCAGAAAGTGTCAGTGATTATAAAAATACTGCAACATTTTGCACAGAGGCCTATAATTACTGATAGAAATTGAATAGGAAAATCATACTCCTATAGGCATCTTCTCAGGACTGAAAGAAAACACATAAATCATTGAGTACCATAGTCTGCTATTATATCACATTTTTGTTGATCAAATGCATCAATAATAAATTGGGTTAATTGATTTTTTTTATCAAAGCCAGACTATATTGACCATGGAATAATTGTAAGCTCTAGTGCTAACTCTAGAATGAATATAGGTAAAAGATAATACTATCTTTTGGTCATTAGTATTGTTCTTCCAGTGACTAGCCAAATTGCTTTCTGACTAGTTTGCACCTACTTAATATTCTTTTAAAATAAGCATAATGATAATGAGCATGGGAGGCATAACATGAATTGTAACATTTTCTCTGTTTATATTATAAAGGTGAACTGAGAAATAAAGAAAGTCTATGAAAATAGATAGGAAAAATCGTGATTAATTTATTCATTTTTCTATTCTTAGCTCTAAGCCATCTAAAAAGTCTATTGTTTCCCTGGTCCATAATAATCCTGAGAATAAAAATTAAACTTAAAAAGAAATCATTTATCTCTAGCGGTTTTTATCTAGTCAATTAAGAATTAATTTCAAAAATGTGTATATATATATTT
>WUAM01000179.1:23128559-23144172 GCA_024336885.1 Actenoides hombroni
AGCTAAAATGTAGCTAACTGGGAGTAGAGAGGTGGGAGGAAAAAACTATGAAAATATCCCTATATATTTTTTTTTTTAAATTTTATTTTATCACACATTGTAGAAAATGAGGCTGCATGCATTGTTTGTTAGAGAATAAGGCTTTTGAACTTAATTCTCAAACTTTTAGAGTGTAGGTTATCTTGTACAAATAGTATAATGTGTTTTGTATGTTAGAAGCCACTGAGAAATGTAATTGCCTCACCTCACATTAAGTTTACTATCTTGTACTCTATTTTTCAGTATTTCAGCAAGATCTCCACTTCTTTTTTTTTTTAATCTGCTTTAGGAGCATGCAAGATTATCCATAGCTGTTGTTCAGCTTGCTGTATCACATATTCCAAAAGTTCCTTCCTTTCCCTCAGGTTCTTAAACTTTGGGTCTTTGATAAATGACAAGTGTCTCATTTTTCTACTGTTGCTCACAGATTTGTTCATCACCTAAGAATACACAGAGAAATAGAGAAGAAAGCAAACTTGTTTTCAGTTCTGGATAACCTTATTTTCTGATCATTCTGTTTCATGACAGCAAATGAGGCTGACATCACTTCCACTAAAACAACTGATAATTTTGATTTTCTGTACAAGTAATTGTGATCGTATAGACAAGTCTGGTTCTGGAAATGAAAGGCTTGAAAGAAAGTATTGGTTTTTACTTCATATGAATCATTTGCCTAACTGTAATATTTCATCTGCACTGACATATAAAAAAATATTCTGAAGTATTAAAAATACTTGAAAATACTAAAACATTTTTTTTACATAGTTCTTGCTAATGCATGTTAACAGTTCTTGTAGGGTGGCTACAAAGAAAATGGAGACTCTCATTTTACATGAAGTCACATGGAAAGGACAAGGGGTAATGGGTACAAGTTCCTCCTGGGGAGATTCAGATTGGACACAAGAGGAAAATTTTTCGTAAATGAGAACAATCAGCCAGTGGCATAATCTCCCCAGGGAAGTGGTGGATTCCCCAACATTGGATACTGTTAAGATTCAGCTGGACAAGGTGCTGAGCCAGCTTGTTTAGACAGTGCTTTTGCCAAGAAAGGCTGGACTGGATGATCCTTGAGGTCCCTTCCAACCTGATATTCTATGATTCTATGTTTCTATGATAACTTTTTCAACTGTGGTTGATTTCTCTTGCTAGGAGGAAGAAGTGGAGCATATGTGTGTTTTCTGTGCTGCAAAGCAGATTTTCTGGCCTCCTGTGGGTTTCTCTGCTTAGGAAAATAGATTATGTTTTGGATTTGGTTTTTATTATTATTATTCCTGAGTCCATTCTTATTTTCTAGTGCTGATATTTTTCATCTGCAATTCTGAAGCAGTGGCAGATTGTTTTTCTGGGTTAGATAATGTAATCAAATAGATCAGTGTCTTAAGGAATACTATCATCTCAAAAATTACTTCTGTTTGAAAATGTTGTGCTTGCTCTTGTTATGACTTACAAGAAACAGACTATATTTCTATAGAGAAAGGAGTCTGAAGGATAATCTGATTTCTTTCAGTGTGTTTACTCTTTGCATTTCATAGCACTTTATCTACAGTCAGTTTCAGTTTCTTGTGTATTGTCTGGTAGACAGACTCCCCTGCTTCTCTGTTTCTTTTATATAGGCAAGAGTATAATTTTAGTTGGAAATCATCACTCTAAAATCACAAAGGATGAAGGAAAGATTAACTAACATATACAATACTTCAAATAATATCTGTATATTTAAATTTACTATATTTCAGTTTGACAATATCTTGTTACGTAAAATAATATTTAAAGAATTTTCAGAAATAATGTGGTTTCTAATTTCCTCTGTGCATTAACAAATCATGCATTTTCCGGGCTTTAATTAACTTTATTTTCTGGGGTTTTTTTTCACCTGAAGTGCATTATCTTCATGAAAGACTTAATGCTTCCTGAATATACATAATGTATGTGTGCTTACATATATTTTAATGTATATTATCTAGCTGTATGTAATTGCACACTTCCCTAATGAATCTTGATGTTGAATTCCTATAGACATATGTATTTTAATATTCAATGTACGAATTTGTACTTGCATAATGTACAGTTCAAAATCAAGTGATACTTATATGCATAAAATTCTATTACTAAAACCTCTTTATTATCCCTTGACAGTGCATCTAAATCCAAATAACTTTAGTAGCCAAAAATTTCTAAATACTTACATCATAATGATCAAAGAAGGTACTTCCTTCCCTTTTTCTTTTTCAACCAAGAGTGTTTCCAATTCTCTTTTTCCTAATTACTCACTGTTAGTATCCAAATAAACATTTCTTTTATATATAGAGAACTAGCCTTTTGCATAAATTCTGTGACATCATATCCATCTTTAACTTCATGTAACCTTCTAGTCGTCTTCCAACATGTCAGATAATTGCAAACATCAGCAAGCATTCAGCACATTGAGAAGAGTCCTTCTGCTGTAAGTTAGAAAGAACAATCAAAGTATGATCATGTGAAATGGAGGGAAAGCACTTTAGAAAATAAGCAAGTGGCCCCACAAAGGCCTCTAAATGATAGACAGAAAACAGTATATCACAAACTGAAGGAAAGAGATCAAGAGCTTACTTGACTGGAAAAGAGATGAATGTAAGTTAAGACCTACTGTGAACTGGAACACCATAGCTCTGCAGAAAAGCAGGGGACAGAAGCTGAGAAGTATTTATCCCGAATTAGACCAAATCTGTTTCATTTGAGTCAACTGACAAAATCTAACATGGTTGGCCTATGGTTATATAGGAGCTGGGTTTTAAATTAATTTCTATTTTTAGGTAAGGATTGAAGGCATCATGACTAAGAGCATAATAAAAAACATTTGAAATCCATGTACTTCATCTGGAATGATAATTTAGAATAAAATAAAACACTGTTGAAAAAAATGCACTGAAAACAAGTAAGATTAAAACATCTTTTGGTGTTTCTATCAGGGTGCATGTAGTTTTTGATTTAAAACTTCCTTTACCGGTTATATACAATCAAAAGTTGAATAGGGGTTTGGCAGTGATAAGCATTTAAAGAAGGTCACTGGATTTAGACATGCAAGTTCAGGGAAATGTATCTATAGTTCATAAATCTTGAACACTCAGTGGAAAACTGAAACATTAGGGGAACTATGAGAACAGTTATTTCATTACTATTCACTTTAAATGAAGTGCTCGTAAAACTGAGGGTACACTCTCAGTCTCAAACCTCATACAGTGTAGCTTGTCAAATGTCATTGACACCCATAAAACTGCAGAATGCAAAAGTCTGTATCCAGCTTTGCCAACGTTATACACGTGTAAGGAAGAAAAAACATTTTCTTTAGAAAACTGTGGCACATGAGATTATGCACTGAGCAGTACAAGCACAGAAATCCCAATATTTCTGAAAGAAATTTCCATTAAGACATCAGTGCTTTATAAATATAATCTTTCTATCATATATCATAAATATATATTTCTATCATATATCTTGTGTTAAAGATCATAAATGTGGTCTGCAGCCCACAGCTGGAAGGTAAAAAACCAGCGTGAATGATGTAAGGACAAAACCAAGGTCATTCTTCTGTATATGAAACTGACAGGCTAAGCTTTTGCTCCCTTTTTACTCTTCAGCCATAAGTGCAGCTCATATGCAACTCATCAAGAGAGTTGCTTCAATCTAAATATAATTCAAAACCTTTTTTTTTTCCTTGTTCTTTCTAGTTATATAGAAAATTATGTGATTTTGAAGTTTGCTATTTGTTTGATTTTATTTTTTTTGTTCAGTTTGGTTTATTTGGCTCTAAGAATCTAAAGCAGAAGTAGAGACTTAGAAGTAAAATAAAGGAGTCGTCATTCAGACTGTATATCTAATAACACTTGTGTCCCTTCTTAGCCAGGGTTATGTGTGACTTCACTAGAATGATTTCATAAAGGTTTCCTAGACAATTTATTATAAGTTCTGCTTGGATTTTCCCCTAGATATTTATGGAACCATTAGGCTTTCAGCTTTTAGAAACTGCAGTCTTTTAGAATACCAATTGTATCTATTACTGACACATATATATTTAGTTTCATATTGGAAATGTAATGAAACCATAATCATATATACACAGCAATCATTAGTTTTTAATTTAATGATCAATTCTTCGTTCAGTAAGATGAACTTTAATTTCAAATAATCTCAAGTTATTTCTAATAGTATAGCTTTATTATAATCCATTTTTTTCTGAAGTTCTGTAGTAGTTATTAAATGGCTAATGTAATGGCCTTTTAATAAATTACTAGTTTTCCTGAATTCTGGAAAGAAGTTTAAAATACCACAACCTATTTCCTAGTCTGAATTTGATGTTTGCATCATGTTCTTGAAGACTGTATGTCTTCTAGTGACATACCATTTACAGTATTGACCTACATTGCATCTGCATTTCTTCTACCTAGAGGAGATTGAATCAAATGAACATTTTCAGTTACAAATATAAAGAAAGCATTTTGTAGATTCTTGTAACAGTTGATATTAAAAATGGGAAACATGGATTTTGTTTGTTCTATGCCTTTATTTATTCATTGAAACTACAAAATGAAAATTAAAAAAAAAAAAAAAGATATATATACTCAACTTATTCTTGCTTAAAAATGAAATAACTTCCTGTGGTCTTTCTTTTGAATTTTCCTTTTTATTTAGAAAATGTTGTAAGCAATCCTGACTCTGCAAATATTCTTAAGATTCATGAGAAAAGAAGATTAAGACAATAGAAATTCAGGTACCTTGTAGAAGTAAATTACATCATCTGAGGAAATGCTATTAATAACTTTAACAATACATCTTAAGTGAAAAGATTTCCATAACTGTTCCTAGATTGCAGAAGATGTGAGCAACATTTTTCCCTATAAGGTAACAGAAAAACAGATGATGCTTGGTAGTTGAAAATGGACAATGAAACAAGTAGTTAAATAGATTTAAAGGCAATTATCATAGTTTTCTTTGATGGTATTAGGGCAATTCTTCATACCAGATATGTCATGCTTTCAGTTTATATTCCTCTTCTCCATTCTTTGCATTATGTTCAAGTTAAAAAGAATTTTTTTCTCAGTGCTCAGTTGATTGATGGATTAAGGTTCTATTGACATTTTGTGATACAATGATTTGTCAGCTCAGATTTTTAATCATGTACAAACAGAATTATGTTTTATGGGATACAAGTGGTTTATGGATTTTGAGTTCCTATCTTTAAAATGAATTTTAAAGCAGTGATGTCTTCTGATTTCATCAGGAAATAAAAAGAATAAATGAAGGTTAAAATATTTTCATTTCTCTTTCCTCTGCTTCATTGTGTCAGATGTAGCATATTGTCTTTATATTTCAAGCACGCTGGTCATTATCTAACCCTGCAGTAAAAACCCAAACCAAAACAAATCAAAACCATCAACCACTCCACCTGTCCATAAAACACATCTACAGAATAAATACAATCATTTATAAAGAAATATGAACATTCTAAATTAAGGAAATCATTTCTTTGACATTAGATGGGGAGGGTAACATGTTACAGACATTCATGTAAGTAAAACTACATAGAAAGACTAGATCGTCAGTTGTGAATTACATGTAAGTTACCTCCTCATCTGCCCTGTGTTAGTATGTACATGTTTGGAGTAGGAGTTACACTCAAGTGGTATTTGGAGCATCTGAGAATTTTGAGATATATTCAAGCTAGTACAGACTAGGACCATCAACTCTGTTTACACTCATGTCCTCCTGTATCATATACATACAGAATGCAAACTTGCATTTCTGAGCAGCACTCTAAAAGAAAGTCATGTTGCCTTGCTTAGTTACAAATGGGTTACACAGAGGTTTTTTTTCAGAATAATCATTCTCTCGTTCATGACACTAATGTATAAAAGTAATGAAGTACCTTTTTAATTGTCCATCCATTTCCAAGCACCAACAACTTGGCATGGAATGAACAGTCCTCGGTTTATCTGTTTTATGTTTAATCATGTTGATTAAGAATTATAGTTCACTGCTGTAATTACACCAGAATGCATTCTCAGGGGAAGCTTTCATTGTTTTTAATTTAGTTATAAACACCCATTGATTTTTCACTCAGTCCCAGTGGAACTTAAAAGGTGCAGTAGGAGTATAACAGTGTGCAGAGCAGATCAGAACTGATAAAATTCCTGTATGCTTTATAGCAGAAATAGGAACCCTGTTGAAGAGGGTTGCCTAATTGCAGATATTGTCAAATGCCTGGTCAAAACACTCCGCACATTTCTAGAGATAAAACCAACAAACACAAAACAAAGTGAGCCCCATATGAACCCTACACGTCCTACCTTCATGCATTTTGATAGCTTTCTGAAGTCTGAAGTTCCAGATAGTAAAAAGCAATAACAGCATCACCTATAATTTTCTCCTTTAAAGACAGAAAACATAAAGGTTAGAAAGTGTCATGCAAAAATATTTTCTGCAGATGAGCTTCAGAAAATGTGAATTTATGATTGCAAATAGAGCTCCAACTCTTATTTATGTGGATTTTAGTTGTCACGTTTTTAGTATATAGTTAATTGGAGGGAGTGGAGTTATCAAAATGTTTTTAGTGATCAGACCTTCATGTTCATACATTTTCCTGAAAAATTCATTCACTTACTCCTTCTAGAAAACAGCCTTGCATCTAATAAACTTTTCTGTTTCTTTGAACATCTCAACTATCTAAACACACAGAATGATCACAGGCAGCAACCTCACAGAAGTCAAAGCATTTTTTCCCGTCTGTTCAATGCATCCATACAGCATCTTGTAATGCTTTTTGTTAAACAGAAGCCAGAATACAAGCAGAAAGTGAGCTTTCAGTGCTTTCTAAGATATAATGAGACAATAAAACTATTTGAAAACTGGATGCTTTACTTCCTAAGAATGATGCTATAGGTAAAAAGGTACCATCGGCAACAACCAAAGAAAGAAATACAAAGGTATGTCCTGAATCCCACAGTGCTTCAGAATGCAGATACCACAATGGAAGATTGGCGCTTTTTTTTCCTCTTTTTAGTTCTCCACACTTTTTTTTTTCTTTTTTTTTGTTCGCTTTGTTGTATTTTTATTTTCAAATTGCAGAAGCAGGACATTGATTATATAAATTAATGTTTTAAAATAATTGTCTTGTTGGTGAGCAGCATTACTTCTGTTTATTATCTAATCTAATGGAAACCAAATCCATGATTTATGGATGCCTGAACTGTAGTGCTATTTGTTCAGGTTTGAAAGGAAAGATATCTGTTATTAAATAAATTGATACTAGTGCAGGAAGGGGAAGTCAAACAAGTGTACAAGTTCTCTTTTTGAGATAGCAGGAATGCGCAACACAGAGTTGTGGTAACTGCCCAACTTTGGCACTAAAGCTGTAACAGGACATATGTAGGTCATCTTATTATAGAGACAGAAACAAAGGACCTAGCTTTGAAAAGAATATCAGGGATATACTGTATTAAAAGATGCATCCTTTCAGTGTAGTAGAGATACCAATTCCTCTGCATTGTTTTAGGAGGAAGTAATTTCTATCCCTTCATCGTATGGGCCTTTTTGTCCCTTGGTCTTTAGTTTATCCATTCTGGAGCAAAATTACAGTCTCATAAAACAGTGCAGTGGTATTCTAACTGCATGATTAGAATTCAGTGAAATACTGTAGACTGTTATCAAGAAGTGATTGTTTTGTTTAATTGCAGATTATAAAACAATATTAAACGCATCCATTGATAAAAATTTTATATACAAAACGTAAAGATGTGTGCAAATATACATGGTATAATCATTGAGCATGCACACAGGCTTCTTTATTTTCATAAATCTTGCTAAATGTTTTGTATTCTCTTTCTGACTATGCTATAGACTATTTTAGCTCTATTAAGATAACCTGATTCTGTAAGCACTTGAGGTAACCTCACTCTCTGTATCCTACTTGAAAAATACCATGATGCAATCCTCTTGCATAGTGTAAAAATTTATTTGATTAAGGCTGGATGAATCTCACAATGTCAAGAAAGAAGTTGACTGAGATTGAATAACCTCCCAGAATGTTAACTGTTATCTGCATTTCACTGAGAATACTCTAACAGTGAACTCAGTGACAAGAGACCTTAACTTTCTTAATATATTTGAGTCCAATTTAGGAACTCGATTATAAAATTTTATTTCTTTATTAATCCAGGAAATGCAGATATTGAGAGAAGGTTGAAGTACAAATTATCCCGGAAGTCTGACTTGAATTTTCACAGAGATTGGGTCTGCATCCTACTCATTCTATATTGCTCTTCTCTCATTTGATAAATGCTATGTTTCAGAATTAAATATAATATACACCCCTCCTATATCTAAATTAGACATTTTAGGATACCTAAACTAACAGTTAATCAGAAAGTTTGCTAACATTTGATTGCATTTTTAGTAAACTGTGAGTTTCTGTTCGATTAAATTTGGTTAAATAGGGTTGTATCCATAATCTCGCTGAATTTTAGCTTACCTCCCAAATTCATGAAGTGTATTATTTAATACAGATATGGCAGCTGCTCTCATGGCTAACATAGTAGGAATTGAACCAATGAACTCCAGAACTTCAAGCATAAACTATTACAGTTCTAGCAAAATGGTCAACGTGTTGTTACTGGCAGCTAAAAGAAGTTATATCCTCTGTGGGTCTGAAGGGTACTTACAGTGTAGTCTCGGCAATAGACTGCTTATTTCCATCATCCCAGAAAACCTCAGAACATTGGAAAATAGATCTGCAACAACTATAATAGAAGCTTAAGTGCCCAGTGGACATGTGGGAACTTATGTGTAGATACATAAACTTATGAGTTTAATTTGATGTTGAATTTGACTTTGATTTTGTAACTGTAAATTCTTTAGAGCAGAATAGTGTTGTGTGCTTTACAGAGCATTCAGTGGCCCCTGTAGAGTTCTCTGAAGCCAGGAGATATTCCCTTCCCCAGCTGGTAACCTAAGAAAAGATCTCTTTTAGTCAAACTGATGTTTTCAGTTATGTCTCTGTAGGAGCTTTCAGAGCCAGCTCAATGAAATTCTGCTGTCAGGAGGTAATCTACTGCAACTGAGGCTAGATAGACTTAGCAGTTGTTTAAGAAAGGTGAGGGCTTCATTTCAGAGAAAAAGAAAATATCTTTGTCTAGAAAACAAAACAAGGTCCTAAAAGGGGGAAAAAAAATGGTGAAGGGATTGTTTGCAGATGTTAAAGATTTTTTTTTTAATTATTTTTTTTTCTTACAGGCTTAAATACAGAGAAATTGCTACCTGTTCTCATGGTTGATTATAAAAAAGGTTATAGGTAAGTGTAAAGGATATAGAAACCATATGGTTGGGGTTTGTGGGGCTTTTTTCTTGTTTTTTTGGTTGAATGATTGGTTGGTTTGTTGTTTGTTTAGAGTTAGTTTATTCATTTGGTTGGTTGCTTTTGTTTTAATTACCCCCCAATGAACCTGAAACCTCTGATTAATGAAACACCAGGAAAATTTATCCTTACATCCTTGTGGAAACAAGTTTATGATATCATATTATATCTGCTCAGTTAAGAAAAGACTACTTCTAACTGCCTTCTGTTTTCAAAAAGTACCACTATCTTTCCAAAGAGTGCTATTACTACAGATTTTGAAAAATAATGGTAGGAATTTTACTTTATTGCTAAAGAGCACTGGAATCCTAACAGATATCCAGATGTTAAAATATGTTTGTGGCAGACTGAGATTTAGTCATATTCCTCAAGCAGTCATCAATAGATTTCCTTGTCTTTGCTGTCTTTCTGAAATGGGGTACCACTATTTTCTTCAATGAAAGCACATTCACCATTTGAGGAAGATTGTCTTATTCTTAATTATTTTCACTGGATCAACAAATGTCTTTACCATTTCAAGAACCTGATTTTGTATGAAAATAAGACCTATCTAGTAATATAATCAACATGGGCCACATGTTCCCTCACATTCTCATACCTCAATAACATTTGAACTCATTGATTAGCTGAAGCCTAATTTTAGAGAGAAGTAGAGATCTTAATGATCTGTTGCTAATTGTATGTAGGCTAGAAGTCTATAGCTGTGTTTCTGCTTATATGCTGAGGGGCACCACCAGCTGTGGTCCCTTGAACATCCAAGCCAGTACATCTGTTTCCTTTCTCTGGCATTACAGATTACTACAGAAGCTTCTGAGACTTTTTCTTTACCTTTCCTTATTTTTCTTTCCTTGAGTTTGTTAAATTACTTCAAGTAAACTGTCAAGTTCAAGAAATAGAATAAAATCTGTGGATGCAAGAATACAAGTATATTGTAGGAACAATAGGAACCTTAGTGCCACTTTGAAATTCATAAGCATGAAAATTCAATTTAGCAAATAGATTGTAGTGCAAAACTGCTAATATTTTATTACTTATAAGTGCTAATAAATAAAGAGATACTGCAACTCAGCTCTCAGTAGAAGTGGCAGGAGACAAATAGTTTAAATAGATTTTCACCTGTACTTTGAGAATGTTTGATATGAAAATTGCTTGGAAAGGCAGTAGAAATAGGATCCCTTTAAGTCATTTGTGAGGCCTAAAAAACATCAGTGGGATACATGTCCTACAGGCAATACCAGTTGTAAATGATTTCTGTGGGAACTATTCATAAATAAAACGAGTAGAGTTCAGAATAAAAATGATAAAACTGTCATTTTTTCTCACTGAACTTGCCAGTTGGAGGGAAAGATTCCCTAGTGGGCCATCTCTAATAATGAGAATATAGAGGTAACTGTTAATGAGAATAAATGTGTTGGGAGCTTTTTGGAGGTTTTAAGTGCCAATAGATAATCTGCAGTTCTCCTTAACTGCAGGGAAAAAGGGATTCAGATCGATGGGGAAAAAAGACTTGAGAATGTGGCACTTTGTTCCTTGATTTAAGTTCTCAGATGACCCATGCTAGTAAAAGGAAAATTGGCACAATAGATAATAAAAAGTGCAACCTCAAGAGGGCAGGCATTTATCCTTTACAATAATCAGAAAGTATGGGCAAGAAATTTTCAACAATAAAATTAAATATAGAGCTATTGAAAAATCAAATAAGGCCTTAGAGTTTACAGTAGTGACCCTATTTCTTTTATAATAACATTTGGAAGCTACTCTGTCCTTAAAACTGATAAATGATTCTTTGTACATTACAAAATTTCAGTGTCCACATGCAAAAGCCCAAAGGAACAATAGTAGATGGAGAGATAGAGTTCTTATAGTATGTGCTAATCTCAGGCACAAAATAAAGATTTAAATACTTCTAAGATAAAGCTTTTGAAACACCAGCATTTCTTTCTCCTCTGTCACACATTAGGGAAAATCAGAACTTTGAAGAATTAAATAAGCATGGAGTAAAAAGTTGATCAGTAGCATAACAATTTTTATTTCCAAAACAGCTTTGAGGGTTTTTTTTTCCAGTAAAAAAAAAGTCAACAGCAGCAAATATGGAAAGTTTAAAGTAATAAATACAACTCTAGATTTAGAAATTCTGTTTGTCACAAAGAGAATAGATAACTGTTAAAATAACTATGACAGCATAATTTTCAAAATCTGAACTCCATCTTCATTGACTTCTCTTCAACAATATTCTACCCCTTGAAGAAAGTGAAGTAAGTTGAAATTGTTAATTTTATATATGCATGTATTTGTATGTACACAAACATTTATACAAAGGTACAAAAAAATTTGCACTATATTATAATAATGTAGAACTTATAAGTAACACATTTAAGTATTAGTCATTATTCTTATGCTCCTATTAAATTTGTCATTTTAATATATACTTACAGGATTCTGAGTCTTGTTCTACCTTGCAAAATACAGTTTGAGAATTTTTTGTCGCACATCAGAGTTTGGTTTTTTTTTTCATATATTCCATTGTAAGTTCCATGTAACCAGGGAAAGGTCATCGTTCCTTGTACCAAAATAAAGCTACCTTCCCAATGTCAGATTGACTGGGACATAAGGTACACCAAAATCCCATGTTGGTTTTAATACCACTGCTTCCCACTCCCCAATTCCTGACTAAAAAAGAAAAAAAAAAAAGCAAAAGGAAGAAAAACCAGGAAAAAGAAATAAGACAAGCAGGAGAAGAAAGAAAAAGGGAAAGAGAAAATTCAAGAAAAGAAAAAGGAAAAATAAAGATGAAAAAGAAAATTAAAGGAAAAACCCCATAAACAAAAATAACATATTTACGATACCATCAGAAAAAAATCAATTTCAACCGGCTTAAATTGCTGCTGCCTCAGAATGGAAACTTAGAGGTTTTTGTCAGGGAGGAGGTAACTTTTTCTAATATTTTCTTTCTTTAACTACATTTGTTTGTCTAATAAAGTATTTTAATGAATAATGACACTTTGTTAAAACCTTTGGCATACGTTAATATTACGCGCCAAGACCCTGGCACTTAAAAATTTAGGTCTTTCCACTTAACAGAAACAGGAGACCAGAAATGGTGATGACTTCAGGCCAATTATCCCGACAGGTGGTTCCAGCCAAAATTACCTTCCCCTTAGGCCCCATAGTTTCCTGCCAGTGCCAGAGGTCTTACCACACTACAGACCTGGTGGTGCATGAGTACAGATTTGTGCTCCTCTTTGAAATCTAATGCAGTCCTCCAGCTACAGATGTTTTCTCACACTCCTGGCAGGCAGGCTGCATCACCTGGAAACCAGGAGGAAACCATGACAGAGTCAGATAAAGCTCCAGGGCATGGCACAGTGAAGGTGGATGGTCCAGCTGCCATAAAGTCAGTGCTACAATATTTCTGTGGAGCATGGTGGGTTTGTGTAACAGTACCAGACAAGCTGAAACACAGATAGTAAGATTTTTACAGGATTTAATGAATCAGTACCTTAATACAGCTATTGGCATGATTATTTCTTCTTGAGGAAGGAAGCTACAGAAAAGTGTACCATTAAGCAGCTCTTGCCAGAAACGGTTGGAATCGTCTGTTGTGCTGTGATGATGCATCCCTAATATCATGCAGTTGTTGGCTGGATTAGAATTTTATACCAAAAATCAAACCAACTGTTTAGTTTTTTCATCATCAAAAACTGCTTGCAGCTCTTCTTCAGTTGCTGAGTTATATGTTTCCGTATTTACAGCCTTATATGGTCTGCTGAACAAGGGAATGTGCTACCACAAATCTCAGCTGTAAATATGTCTTTTTCTCAGAGCTGGTTCAGACATTTTTGGTTGCTGGCACTATTTTCTCTTTCTTTCTCTGTTTTCTTCTTCCTTCTTCATGTAAATATTATGAAAAACAAATATAAATTTAAAAAAATGCAATCTCCTCTTATACCTTATTGTATTGTTAGCCATGACAAATATCTGTTTTCTTAGACCATTCAACGTGCTTCATTTTAGCACCAAGCCTAGGATATTTTTTCTGAAATGGGATGGTTTCCTTCACTCTCACAGAAACTGGGGTTTTAGATCCTGTTATACCTGTTAAGATAGCTTCTGAGTGTTTAGCTGTTAAATTAGCATCCTTTTCTTTTATATTTCTAGAAATGATGCATTAATAGCATTAACCCAGGTAACAGTAAGGTATTATACCTTACTTTACATGCAGCTTATTATAATGTCTGATATCAAAACAATTGCTAGTGTCTTTCTGCTCAGCAGGAACTGAATGAAGTGAAGGACTGAAAGATTTTTTAGCTCTGAATAATTCCTGTCTTATCCACCACCCAACATATCTTTCCTCAGTAAGTGCTCACTGCACTGGCAAAAGCCACCAAGCATCCATCCTCGGTGACTGAACAGTGGCAATAGGTACACAGCAGGAAGTTTTCAGGTGGTGAAAATCTCTGGGAAAAAACCCCAAACAAACAAAAAACCCCAAACAAACAAACAAACAAAAAAACCACCAAAAGACCAAAATAGTGTTTATGCTGGAGCAGTGTAAACAAGCATGTAAAACAGAGAAACATCTGTCAAACATCTTCATTCTTGGCATCTTGTGTCAAGTCAAAACCAGGACAATGACTTAGACTGACAAGTGAATAATGACAATCTACAGCTGTTCTGGTGCCAGGGCCAAAATATTAAAGTCATGTTCAGGAAGCTGGAATTTTTGAATGTTCTCCTGGAAGACCTAGGCTTTTTCTCTTATACTACCAGAGCTACAGATGAACCTAGACCGCTGATCCTGCTGTAAGCCTTACATGTCACTTGTAGATAGAATTTATCTGGAAATTATTTAACTGTAAAAAACCCAAAAATCTAAAAAGTACACAAAATCACTGTGAATATTATCCCTACCTAAATGTCTTCCGACTATCAAACAGAAGACTGTAAGTGAATTGCAAGTGTTCAGTAACTTTGAATTCAGCATGCTCTTATCTTCTCATAACATGCCGAGCTCAAAGTCATCAGTTTTATCTCTGCATATTTATAGGATGCAGTTTCAAAGATTTTCCCTATTATATACAGTCAATGTTAGGACAGTGTTTTCAAGTCATCTACAAAACATCAAAATTGAATACATAACATCTCTGAGTAGATATGTGCTATACGCTAGGCAAAGCTCTTGGAATGTGTGCAAGAAACCCATGAAAACTGGTCATTGTTCACCTCTGTGTTTTGGTTTTGCCGGTTATGTGATAAATGTATTTAAAGTGTAATCATTTAAATCAGTATTTTCCTACATGTACAGGAAACTGTAAATACAACAGTTTCAAGATGAAAATAAACTACTTGTTTGGATCAGAATTCTTCAAATTTTCAGCCAGTTTCAGGTGAAGAACTGTATTTGAAAGACCTTAGTTCTTCTTTCACACTTTTTCCCCCTGTTGTTACACCACTAGCAAAAAAAAAGTCTTGCTATGTCAAAAAAAATTTTTTTATATAAACATTATTATATAACTTGAATCTTAAAATGTCTGCTTTTCCATTGTATTCTTCTCCACCATTTTTTTTTTTAGTGTGAAGTATGGACAGCTATTGGTATGATTTGTATTTATTCTGGCCATGTAGTTTCACTTGAAAGAGTGCAAATGAGGAATGCTAAAGCTATGCAGAAGGCACACATTAAATGTCATTGCTACTACTGAGTTCAAAAACAAGGTTCTTCATGTGCTTCATCTAGAGTCTAGTCTCATACTGATCCAGAAATATTTTCATATTTTTACATTCTATTCTGGTCTCATGCTACTCTCCCAGGTTTTTACAGACAGGTTACTGATTAAGAAGGCTTAATCTCAGAAGATGGAATGTTGACATATAAATGCTTTTATCAAAATTGTTCCTTGTAAGGGTAAAAGAAAATTGCATAACATGTAAAGTATTTTAATGAAGTCTTTTAAATTGTAGAAAGAATTGCAACTCTTTCCCCTTCATTAAAAGAATTTTAATGAACCTTAGAGTAGGCTATTATTCAACATCTTGAGAATACTGACTATGCTAAACTAATATGTTTATTTCTACCATGCAATTGCCATTCTTTTAAGCATGAAATAAAAAAAATTACTATGAGAAAACCTTAAAACTTTTCTTTTTTTTTTTTTTTTTTTTTTTTTATATTGACACTTCCTTATATTT
>WUAM01000179.1:23149187-23166865 GCA_024336885.1 Actenoides hombroni
TTTCAGATAGAGGTGTGTAGGCACATGCACACTCTACGGGCTTTAATTTTTTTCCGGTCTCTTGTCCCCCCCCCCCCCACCCCCCCCCCCCCCCCCCCCGCAACTTTTCTTTTCTTGCTACCACAAGGTACAATTAATCTAATATTCTTTCATAAACGTTTTATCCTATGTCAAGCATAAAATGATCACAGATAATAAAGAGAAGGTCTGATTGTCAGATATCCATTTAGGCCACTGTCACTACAAGGCAGGTTATCAGTGCTTGTTTATCTCCACAATGTTATGCGTCTCAAAGAAAGAAACCAAGTTGAACCTTGTTATGGCTATAAACAAATTGTTTGAACATCAGTCAAGCTTATTAGAAATTCACAAAGTATGAAGTATAGAGACATAGGTGATGAAACTATCTTAGATTTGTGTGATAATGACACAAAAATATTCTCAAGAAAACTATTCTAGCTTTATGTTAGCAACACCGGAATGTTAGCAACATTGGAATAAAACATATTCCAGTGACATAAGGACTAGAATAGTAGGCTGAGATTATTAACCTCTTCTTCAAACATATGTATTGCAACTTATTTATTCATTTAGAATTTTTTTTCTTCAGCTTTTGAATTTCTAGAGTCTATAATATCTCCACTAACCAGGATGAAAAGGACTTTATTTTCAATGTATTTACCTATTACTTGTGTGTCTGCTTATATGCCTTCTTTACAAACTACATCTAGATTTTAACTGGAAACAAAATATTTTTTTTACCTTTTAAAATTCCAATTCACTTCTTTTGAAATTGTTAAATTGATGCAAGAATTCCTATCAATGTAATTAGTAATAAAATGCATTTCTTGTAAACCTCAGCATGTCAGATGTGAGCCTTAATGTCTGTCATTGTTGCTACATACTATCTTTCAGTTATGCCTTTTAACATTGACCGTCACTGGGGAAAATAAATTTTCAGTTACTCCATGTCTAGTTACTCCATGTCCAAGCTCCACTATTAGGTACTTATTGCTTCTTGTATAGTGGAAATATGGGTTTACCTACATATACCATTCTACTTTCAGAAACATGAAAGTCAGAGGTTGAAACAGTAATTTTAACATTGATCTAGAAAGACAATTGTAGTTTATTCTGCTTATGAGTAGAAGGAACTATCAACATTAGTGTGATGACCGTTTGAGAATCAGACAGATGATATGTACTGATGCCTATTCATAAAACATTACAAGAAAAAATGGGTTCAGATCATTTTTGAACTATAGAGGAATTTTGTTGATTCTTCTTAAAGTTTCATAGAAGACAGAATAAATTCATCGATATCTTTCCTCTTCCCTGAAACAACATTTAATCATTTAAAAGTCCAGTGTACTTGTGGCTTAGTTAAAATCCGTTGCTTTTTAAAACTGAGTCAACAGATCAAATTCACACTCTGAACAAGAGCTCTAGCTTCCAGCCCAGGTGATCATGAGAGATACTCATATGTACTCTTACCTTAATGAATCTCCAGTTTCTAGCTGTTACTGTCTTATGTAAAGATGAAATGTGTTACTCAACTCCTTGGAGTGCACAACACGATGTTCAGTTTTCAGGCCGTAAGAAGCCTTACTACCCTACTGCCAGTAGAGTTCCAAAACCTGGACCAATTTTATTTAACAGAAAGAATACTGGTTTTTAAGCTTCAGCAGTCTTAAGAGAAATTACACCTATCTTTCTTAACTATCTCAAAAATAGTATTTTATACAAAAATAATAGCAATAATATATTCACAGAAATGAATTATTCATGAATAATAAATTTTACCTATTTCATCTGGTCATTCAATGAGTTTTGCTCCTTGAATTACTGCTTCCCAAAGAGCACTTTTGGCAGACATAGCAACTCAACACTGCCAATTGCTTTCTTTCATATACCATATGGAAAAAGAAAATCCTGAAATAATGTTTGGAAAAGATACAATAATTACTTTGTTACAAGATGGGGTGGTTGCATTGTATCATATCCTATTGTGCTGTTAATTGGTTTCCACCAGCATGAAGAAATCTAATCATGCAGTGTGCTCCAAATGCAGGATATTCCATACATTTGGTCTCATATTATCACAGAAATTGACTTTTGATGCTAATATACACAGAACTTGTTGCCAGCTTATATTATGAAGGCTTGTCTCAGTGCTAACATGCCCTCTTCAAACTGAAGAGTAAGCCAGAAATTCTTTAATTGGGTACTAACTGTGTTAAAAATGACACAAGGAAAGTAAGAACAGTAATAAAAGGGCCTTTAATTAATATAGAACTTGTAAGAATGGATGAAAGACATTTAAAGGGTTTTTTTTAACATTTTTGTTTGTCCTGTTAGTATGCTTTCATCTGTCCATCTGTATCATTAATCTACATTAGATTTCTGTTTTTAGTAAAGCATGTCTGGATTTTAAAATAAAAGGTTTTTATGGAAAGAATACTAAGGGCATTATGATTTCTTCTGTGTTCTTAAATGTCAATTTTCTTTTTCCTCTCATAGTGATGGAACCGCAGTAATGTTGGACCAAAGCTGTCTGAGATCTAACTCGGGGGGGGGGGGACGGGAATGAATGACAGTGGGAGCTCCTGTGTGTTGCCCCTTCTGGGAACTTGTTCATGCTTCCACTGTGCGCCACACATGAAATCTTCTGCAGGTGAAGAGACAAGGAGCAGGTAAATTCTCTGAAATTTGTTATATTCTAGTAGAGTCATTAGGACAGAATGTTCTGTTACTTGAGTACAGAGCAGCTCCATGAAGGGACTTTTCTGCTTGCTGCAAGGGTTTTGTGGGGTATTTACAGCAACAAAACAGGGAAAAAAAAATCTGATCCTCTGCTCAGAACTAGCAGTTTTCAGCCTCCAAGATTTATCAAAACACTCCTTTAATCACTAACTTTTTAATTTCACCTTTGTGATAATTCAGCATGCAAACATTTCAGAAAGGAACTGAAGGTTCTGGAATAATAGAACAGAAAACAGTTATTATTCCCTTCACCTATTGCCACTTATTTCATTGTAAATGGGCTATTTGCAGGGAGAGGTGAATTCTTCCCATTCAAAATAAATGTATAGACTTTAAAAAACAGAATAAACTGAGCATGGTTAAAAAAAAAAAAAAAAAAGTATTTGTGCAAACCTTTAATTAACAATATAAATATTTTCAAAATAATATCATTTTTACAGCATCCATAAGACACTCAGAAATGAACACTTGGTGGTAATTCATACCTTTTTGCATTGATGGTAACTTATCCTTCAGCCTCATGGCTAGTAGCAGCACACTAACTATGAATTAATGCAGTACAGTTTATGCCCTACAATACCTTATTGCCCAATTAAAATGGAACCTGTTTATTAAGCTGGACAGATGAAGCCTCACCCCCTATATGCCTGAATGAGCCTTTGAGCAACACAAAAGTTGCTTTCAACTTTCCTCATTTTAAGCCTCTCACAGTAACTATTCACACAGAGATTTGTTGACTGTTCTTGAATACAGTTGCTTCTTTCGTGCTGTGGTAATCCATGTATTTGCAGGATAACGAGTTCTGGGAATGCCTAGATTCTGCACCCCTACCTTTCTTTTAAGCTGTCATCCTGGCATAATAAAACACCTTTCTGGGAAAACACCCTAAATAACTATTTCTGAAACAGCAATATAATTTTCTCTCAGTGCTTTCCAATGCAACAATGCTGCCAATGAGATGGCTCACAGAGCCACAACTTTCAAAAGAAACATATTTCCCACAGAATTGGTTAAGTAATGTTCATCTGAATCTGGAAGACAAAATTTACACGTGACAATAATGTTAGTGCACTTGCTACAGAATTATTCTGAGTCTCACATGAGGTGAGTTGATAACAGAAATTGGTACGCGAAGTAAAATTAATATTTCTAGTGGGTTTCAAAGATAAGTTCAGGTATTTAATAAAGATATAACCTACAGCTAGTGACATTGCTTTGTCTTGTTTTAATACTTTTAGAAGCTTGTGTTGACTATAATTACATTATCCCAAACTTGATTCATTGATCATTTAGCTTTTCTTCTACTAAGGTTTGAAGAATTATTTTTCCTATGTATGGGATTTTTTCTTCACCATCTGTTTTAAGGAGATATTACTCCTCACACATTATGCTTCCTGTCCTGTCCTATCCTATCCTATCCTATCCTATCCTATCCTATCCTATCCTATCCTATCCTATCCTATCCTATCCTATCCTATCTTATCTTTTCCTTTATGCCTCTTTGCTCGGCCTCCTAGAAACTATCATAAAAGTTTTGCAAGAGTATGGTCTGCAACTGGAGCAATTGGTCACAGTAACACCTGTACCCTTCCATTCTCCACAAAGTACTCAATTATCTGCATGACAATTTTTATCTTATTTTATAGCTAGTTAGCTACAGATAAGTAAGTAGAAACTGAACTACAGACAGGAGGGGTGGAGGAAGGTGTTGACCCCAATGAAGTTATTGCCGAAGTGGAAAGACAGTTTTCATTGTAATCTTTGAAACTCACAGCTTCTTCAGTATAAATACAATTTTCCATTTACATCTTCCTTCAGTGAAAGAAATATCCACTTCAGTGAGATTGCAAAATGGCAGATTTATTTCCATTATTATTGCTTCAACAGGAAACTTAGTACTACTTTTATAAAATTATGAGCTCTGTTTGTCCCTCCCTTTTCATCCTTCTAAATGTCCATTGGAAAATGTCTGTCACTGAATAGTACTTTGAGTACATTATCAAATCTTTTGGTAATGACTCATGCAGAGTAGAGATACCTTTTTTTTTCATTTACGTAATCAGTATCACACTTTTCAATTTTCCTAGATCATTACCCCTGACATGTGTCAGGATACTTCTGGGGCCTACAAATTTAGTTAACAATTTAAAATATGCAAAAATATTAGTTGCAGGCAAATGATTCCTTTCTGTCCAACATATTCACTAAAATCTGTAGAGACAAACATTTGATATTATGAATGTTTTTGCTTAATACATGTCTTGACCATGGTTAATATAGAAGTTCTCAGAATAGACCAGTTAGTCATATTTCCGGGTGTGGGAAGGACAGAATACAGAAATAACTGGATTTGAAAAAAGGTGTCTAGAAGGTCATGTAAATCCTGATGGTACTTCATAGCAAATTTATATGCTACAAATTTTAATTATAGTTGGTGCAGATGCTAACACATAGAGTGCAGGCCACATGATGCTTTCTGTGCTGAAGCTGTTTTCAGCTGTTGAAAAATTTGCCAAACTTTAGGTATTTGGAGTGAATTGTGCACCACCTTGATTACAAATCTTGACATAAATGGATCCACAATCTCAAAAAATGTGTTTAGAGGTGTGGTGGGTTGACCCTGGCTGGGCACCAGTTGCCCACCAAGCCCTTCAATCACTTCCCCCAACCCCCATCAGCACGGCACGCAGGGAGAGAGTAAGACAAAAAGAGCCGTGGGTTATGATAGATAAGATGTTATTCTCTACTTCCTGTCCGCAGGTGATGTCAGGCCGAGTCCAGGAAGCAGGGCTCCAGGAACACGCAGCAGCCGCTTGGAGGACAAAGCAGAATGCCCCCACATCCTCCTCCTGCCCTCTCCCTTTATAGTTGAGCTGATGTCATATGATATGGAATATCCCACTGGTCAGCTCAGGTCAGCTGTATCCCCTCCCTCATCTTGCCTCCCCAGTCTCTGGTGCCATGTGAGCACTGGCAGTCATAACACAAGTGTGTTATCAACACCTTCCAGCTCCCAGTACTGCAGCATGAGGGCTGTATGGGAAAAAGCACCTCAGTCAAACCAACTACAAGAGGGAAAAAGTGGAAAAAGAAAAGAAAAAGATTATGTTTGGGGTTTTTTTGTGTAGAGAGGGATATGATTGACTCTTCCCAAGAGACAGTAGCATGTCTTTATTTGAATGAGGTCTTCGAAACAGTCCTTTTTGGATCTGTGCTTGGATCAGTGTGTCAGTAGACAACTTCTCAACTGCCATACTGCCACTCCACACTTCCACCACATGCTTCAAATCCAATGACATACTTGATATATATTCAGAAGAGACCTGTTAAACATTTGCTGCTAAACTCTGAAGCTGAGTTGCATGTGGATGAGAGAGGACATGCAGTTTCTATTTTCTGAACAACTCTGAACCTCCAAAGTAGTAATTGGCCATAGCCAGAACTGACCTGAACTTCTGCTGCTTTATGTGACAGAATAAAGAGCACAGGTCTGAAAAATGAGACATATGTCTCTTCTTGATTTAATTCCTTTCTTGAAAGCTTCAGGACAGTCAAGAAAGAATTAGGACATAGAAGACAGAGAATCTGTGGGACAAATGAGAGTGCGGTGAATAAGAAGCGTAAAGAGTACCATATTACATGAGAGAAATAGAATGGCTGAATCAGTAGGGAGGAAAGCTATTTGCTGATAGGGAATTGAGAAATGTGTTAGTGTAGACACAGGACAAGAGAAGAATTATTATCCAAGGGGCTCAAGAGAGTGACAGAAGAAGGGACTGGGGGAAAATAAGATTACATGAAGATAAACAAGGAAAAGTAGGGACAGAAGTATGCTTTTTCATTTTACATATTCCCACCTACAGCTGCAGATGATTGCTAAGTCGCAAGATCCTACATTAATTTTCTGCCAGAGAAGGTTCTTTAACAAAATACATTCCTCACTGCTTTATTTTGATTCCTTTCTGAGTGTTATTCAGTAAAACAGCAGCCTTCTTCTATTGCCATTTCTTTCATCAGCTCAGTTCACATAACAGTAAGGACTCTCATACTGATACTGAGTACATTTACAAATAAATATTATTCTCTGGTATGATTTCTTCTTTTTTTTTTTTTTTTTTCTTTTCTTTTTTTTTTAAAAAAAGGTCTTTTACTTTTTAAATGAATTCATCCAAGAATCATGTAAATTCTTTTTAATTTGACCTTGGACTGTATTATGCCATTAATATTTTTTTTTAGCACTGAATTCTTCCTGGATACTTCCTCTAATCATGTATTATTAACATATTTTGAAAGACAAGAGCAGCTCTCTTCTCAAAGGTCACATCTCAATTCAAAAGAAACTGGGGGGAAAAAAACAACATAAAAAAAAAAGATTAAAAGGAAGGGACTTCAGCAGCAGAAGCTAATCTTTTGGTGAGAAGAAGAGAATTAAATTCACACTGAAATCTTGAACTATTTTTTGGAGCTGTGTAAACGACATTTGGCCTACTGACAATATTATACGACAAGAACAATGCCATTTCTACTTGCAGTAAGCAAGCCCTTCCAACAAAATGGCTGTGCACAGTTTTGACTTGGGATTATCACATTCATGTAGGGGCAATCTCTGGTTTTAAAAAGTCATTTGCACGTTTGTATTTTCTACAGTCAAGTGCTTCAGATTTGCAACTTACAGCAGAAATTGATTATTGACCATGGTGCAGTTTGTCTGAAAGCTCATTCTTTTTCAGGTGACTGAAGCAGGGGCATTTTGCCAAAATGTTTTTGTTTCCTAGACAGTTGTTCATCAAAATTAGCAATGATTAGACTCCAGGTACCTAATTATTTTTTAGTTCTTGTTTATTGCATAGGTTTGCAAAAATGTAAGAGCTGTGGTGTTCCTCTGAAAAAGTAAAACGCACTGCCTTTTGGCAACATTTAAGCATTCCTCCAGCAGTGGAAACAAGCATGTTGCAGTTAATAGTCCTAGAAGATATTTCAAGTTTGGCATCATTGTCCAGGCACTCAGCCAATCACTTTGTAGCCTGAAGGTATAAACAGACAGACTATAGAGGGGATTTACAGAAGTATTTGAACTTCAGTATAGTAGGTGACAATGGAAGCATGGATATATGGGACAAAGAGAAGACCACTGCTAATAATATGTCTCAAGGAAAGGATATTACAGATCAGTCATTCATTTTACTTTTCCATTTTTCTGTAATTGCTACGTATCAGTACTGGGAAAAAAAAAATAAAAAAAAATAGTATATTCTTAGGTATTCCTTTAGTGCACAGTTCATAGAGATGAATTCCTGTAGCATCTGAAAGAGCATTTCCTTGAAACAATGTAAAAGATGAATGATAAACTGTGATTATAATGAAAATAATGTTCTCTAATGATTTTGAAGTTGAGTAGCTAATAAGAAAATTGACTGATAATTCACTGCTATTCTCATGTCTATGAAAAAAAATACATGGATCTCATACCCTTATGCATCCACTTTTGTCTCCTGAGCCGAATTTGTCATGTGGATAATTTTGTAAGACACTGATGACACTTTTACTATACAGATTTTCCTAGTAGATTAAGGGAAAAAAAAACAAACCAAAACAACAAAAAACAAGATGTACAAGTTTACCAATGAAAAGCATTGTGGTTTGGGTTTTTTTCTCCTTGAATACTGTTATCTGTACGTGAGTCTCAGACATGCAAAAGGGGCAGATCTGCTATTATGTTGAAAACATTCTAAATGTGAATTTCTAGTGGTGAGTTAGATGTTTTCATGGGATGAAGACTCGTACTGGGTACCTTATACCTGGTAGTCCTATTACCAAGGACTTCTATACAGATGTCTTATTTTACAGGGAAGATATATGTGACTTATCTGAAGCTTCATTTCCTATATTTATACTATGATTTTGCGGCAGGTTGACCTTGGCTGGCTGCCAGATGCCCACCCAGCTACTCTCTCACTCCCTCATCTCAGCTAACACGAGGATGAAAAAGATCATGGGCTGAGATAAAGATAGGGAAATCACTTAGCAATTACCATCAGGGAAAAAAGCAGATTTGGGGAAAATTAATTCAATTTATTGACAATTAAAATAAATTTGGATGATGAGACAGAAATAAATTAAAACAACACCTTTTGCTGATCTTACCCCCTTTTCCCAGGCTCAGTTTCCATGCCTGAGTCCTCACTCATTCCTGATTCCTCTACCTCCTTCTGAACCAAACAGCCCTGGGCGATGGCGAATGAGGGCTGTCATCAGTCCATAACACTGTGTCTGCTTCCCTTTCCTCCTCACACTTCACCCCTGCTCCAGCCTGGCTCCTTCCCATGGGTTGCTGTCATTCAGGATAAACCTGCTCCAGCATGGGATCTCCACAGCCTGCAGAATCCATCAGGAAATATCCACCTGCTCTGGTGTGACCTTCTCCACAGGCTGCAGGGGAATCTTGGCTTTGGTGCCTGGAGCACCTCCACCCCCTCCGTCATCTCCCACCTTGGTGTCTGCAGGGCTGTTAGTCTTGCAATTTTTTTCCTCACTCCTCTCACTGCTCTGTGGCACTTTTTGCCTTATCTGACGTATGCTTTCTGAGAGCTGCCACTATCTTGGATGCAGGGCTCAACTGTGCCCTGCAGTGACTCTCTTGAAGGTGGCTGGAACTGTCTATGTTGCTTGGGAGAGACCCAGCCTCTCCTCACAGAAGTGTCCCTGCAGCCCCTGATGTCAGTACCTCAGCACCTGTATCTGATACAGACATCTTGTGTAGCATTTTGAAAATAACCATAACATTCTGAACATTTACTTAATACACAACTAAGTATTGAGAAATGTTACCAATAACTGATACACAGCATATGTGAGAAAGGACATGTTGTTATAGTTTTATATAGAATCAGAAAGAACAAAAGAGTAAAAGTCTATTACATTTAAAATTGGCAAGGATTTTAAATATTTAAATCAGGTAGTTTAAGATGATAATTTATCCTTAGCAGGAAATAGCTTGATACATTAATTTAAAACTAAAAAAGAGGATACAGAATATCAGAGCAGAATTTTCTTTGAAGAAGCTGGATTTGCTCATTTCACCCTAGAACAGTGGCAGCAGATAAAATTATCTTTACCAAGAAAGGTTTGGTAAAAATTTGGATGGGTATGAATTAACTCAGAAATCCAAAGAAACACTGAGCAAGGAATGAGGAACTATTGGAGGTTCCATGAAATGAGCAAGTGCCAAGAGGTTGTCAGTAACATCTAGATGAAAATTAACAAGAATTCTCTTATTTGTTATGAACTAAACTTCTGAGATTCTATTTGGTCTACAGATAGAAAACTGCAAATCAATGTGGAGCATGCAGAACTCAGAAGTACATAACACTAGCAAAAAACAGTTAGATTCAAACACTACCAAAAAAATACTTTGTCCTTTAAGAACTGGGTTTATTCTAGTATTTTGAACAATCAGCAGTTCCAAAGAAGAAAATCAATCTTATCGTTAATGTATACTTAGTCTCTTTGAAAAACTTGATTTTGTTACAACAACATCCTGTTCCTGGCTATATATTTATTTTGCTCTCATGCATGAAATCGTAATCATAAATTACAATTTCTACTTGAAGTTGTCAACATGTTTGTTATTTTTTCTTGAAGGAATTTCCCAAGGCACTAACACTGAGGAATGTGCATGCTTTCCCCCCCACAAAAAAAGTTTTACCTTCTCTTAGCTTCTAACCATTATTAATTTACAAGTTACTCATTCTGATTTTTTAAAGGTACCTCTTATTCCTCTTTAGAGTTTAGCTGAGCAGTATTTTCAGTTCAGGATATTGTTTTTATTTAATAAGTTATTGCATTCTAGATCTATTAAATTTATTTCAAATTGATTTTAGCATGCTGCCTTAATTTCATTTTATTCAGATATGACGTAGCTTCCACTTATTTCACTTTACCTTTCAGTCAGGAAAACATTCCTTGTTGTGGAGCACTTCAATGGTTTTCTTAACATTAAGTTCATGTTAAAGTTTCACAGAGTGCAAAGACTGTCCTGATTACAGGAATTAGTGTTTGTATTTCTACAGTATTATTCAAGAGCCACTTAAAGTTGTGTTAAGAAGTGAAAAAGAATACATAAAAGGAAGAAAAATGCTCCTGATTCATCTGTTTTCATGGAATAAAATTAAAATGAAATTTTTTAAGTCTTCTCTAAGTAAATAACATTTTTACAAAGACAATGATAAGCACGAATTCCTGTGGCATTAGAATACATTGGAACATTTTAATGGAAGAAAGACTGAAGCTGTTAACCACAGCTGAGGTGACCTACGTCCTACGGACAGGGTCTTGTTTCCTCCTCATATCATAATAGATCCTGTACCATTGATGTCCAATAGAATTCAGGAGAAATCCAAATGAATACGCTTTATTTGAACAATTGCTGAGCTACTTGATCACATGAACATCAGGGAAAAGTGTGGTCCCTGGATGATTTCTGTACAGTAATCATGCAAATTTATTATCTTCAGATATTCTGTGATCAAACTAAAGATATTTATGATAGGGCAATTCAGAAGGTTCCTTAATGCAAAGTCTTCATGTTAAGACAAATGTTTGGAATGCATCTATACCTTACAGCTATTAACTCTCACATTTCTGCAAAATCCCAGTCTTACGCCTGCCTGCCTTCTTGTTCCTCTTGCTCTGTCTCTCCCATGGTGTTAGAGTCCTCCAGTATGACACTGCAAATTTTAAATTTTTTTGTTATAGAAACAGTGAAAAGCCTTCCCACCAGATATTCATTGACCATTTTCCATAGAGAACCAGCTAAAAGAACACATTGAGAACATCACTTTTGAATTTAGCCATATAGAATTACTTGCAATTGGAGAACATCTTTCATACTTCTATACAGTTAAACTGACTATGTTTTAGGATGGTAATGTGTTACAAGTATTGACCATAAGTCTGACTTGTATTATGTCAAATTTTATTCCTTTTTATGTCAGTCTCCACTATTTGCTTTTCTTATTTAACATTACCACTATGTGATCATACTCCCAGAAGAACAAATAATCATTTTTAAAACTAGGAATATTATTTAATGTTGATTTTTAATGTTCAGAACATCCATAGTATACTTCAAATTTAAAATAAAAAAAATCCTGCTTATGTCATCTCTTGTCAATATAGTTAATAACAGTTGCATTGTTTTTAAACTTAAAATTTCTTATTTTGTTTTACATTTGAAAAGATTTAATTTTGTTTTCTAATACTTATGGATAATCATATCTAAAGTTGGAAAAAATAGGTCCTAAGCTCAGAACCTGGGGCTTTACCCTGAGGTTTATGCCACTATTTTAAGTGTCACTGGTTGAGGCCCAGTGTATTTTAATGCTTAAGTAAATTTATGCAGTGTCATTGTGTTAGAAAGCACTTTGATTAGGTGTCAGACCTTTTTTTCCCTCTACATGAATAAAAGCAAATTTTTCCTGTAATACTGTAAATTGTGTGAAACTGACTGCCACAAAGACACAGGGTCACAGTTTATTTCACAGTACTAAAAGGCAAGTGTTTATGAATAGGATAACAATTCAAAGCAATTTCATTTTACTGCAACCAACAACTTGTGACTGAAAGGTGAGAGCCTGTGAATGTATGGCACAGGTTTTGGTGAAGCCTTGAGTATCTTATTTCCCTTGAATTTCAAGTGCTGTCATTACAAATGTACTTGCATGTTTGTCGCATTATATTTTAAGGGAAGATGTGGTTTAAGTTTCAAACAAAACAAAAAAGATTTTTACAAGTAATTTCAGTTTGTAGGGTTGTTTTAATGTTGTGTACAGAGCATACATACATTGCATATTGTGTTGTAGAAATAGGAAAAATATGACTACAGGGAGTAATAAACATTTTCTCATGAAAATGCCTTTCTCTTGCCATGAATATTTTCAGTATAAAATTGCCAGACTGTGAGAGGATGAAAAGTTTGAATATTAATAGAAGATGGACTAGTTAAGAAGGTGGTTTTTTGTTTTACTTGTGCAAGAATTAAAAAACTAAACCAACCTAAACAAATTAAATTGATAAAAATTGGTATTACATGACATAACAACACAACATGCAATAATATATTTAAAGAAATAGGGACTCTTCTAATTAATGTCAATCTATGATCTTAAATACTATCAAAATGAGCTGTATGAGATTACTTACATTTTCTGAATGCAATTCATTCTTACCAACATTATAACTTTCAGGTTGCTGATTTTATACAGATTATAGGTATGTTATTAGATTTTTGGTCTATTTTACCATGAAGTTTAGAAATCTAGAAGACTAGGATTAGAAATTTAAGTGAAAGTCTATAAATATTGCTGAAATTTGTATGCTTCTGTTCTTATAATTATGTGGGTCAAGGAACAAAAATTATATTTTTGATTGGTTTTTTGTCCTTTAAAATTGGTTTTGACAAGTACAGTAAAATACTTTTTGTAAGAGAAGAATAATTACCTGTCCAGATGCCTATGACCATAAATTATTTTCAGACTCAACATGTTGAGACTGAAAAATATCAGTCTAACACACATTTTGTCTCCTACAATGCAAATGATATAATTTTTCTTTATGATGTCTGTGTCTAAAATGAAGTAGGAACAGCTTATTGCTTTTAAAAATATATTTTTCTATTTTTCTTTCTCATTAAAACACATGCCAGACAAAAAAAAAAAAGTCTTGCAAAACCAGTGTTGGAACCTACCAGCTAACAGGTATCAAAAGGAAAATAAGTATGACAAAAGTATATTTAAGGTTAGATATCACTATCTAAGAATGATATATTCAGGACTATTGTGGTAGTAAAAAAATAATCACCAACTGGTGACCTTATTTTCAAGTATGAAGAGGTAGGTAAATTCATCATTTCTATTCAAAAATTGTTTTATTTTTTCCTTTAGTAAAGATGTCAAGCCAATACTTCTATTTGTTGGGGTTTTTTTGGAAGTGTGTTCCCTTTTACCCTACTACTGTATAATATGCAAGAAGACTAATCAGTTGATATCTGCAAGACAAAATGCTTTATGTGTGAAATTTTATCAGCCAACACATGAATGATACTGAGCTTGTTACACTACAAGCCTTGACAGGTTAGCAAACCTGTGCTTTATTAATACAACAGTTCAGTGGGGAAACATTGCTTTACATGAAATATGAACACATTTCTTGAGCTTCAGAAGAGCCCTTAGATCCACTCGCAAGTGTACATATAATGAAACTATAATAAAGTTGAGGCCATATTAAAAACACAAGCTGAAAATTCTCAATACTATTTTCTATTTAGTAAATTCATTTTGCTGCTGTCTTGTACTCAGAATTCTCCAGGTGTTAAATATTGGTTATGATGAATGTAAAAAAATATTAATTTACCATGGTACTGTAATATATTTTATTTCCCCATATGTGTTTTGATTAAAAAAACCCCAGAAACAAACAAACCACACACACACACACACACAATACCCCAAACCAAAAAAAAATCAAAACAGATCAGGTAATTTGAGCTGACCTTATGACAAAGGAAAAAATTATTTTTTTTTTATTACACAGGCAATCATAAATTAAAATCTATTTGATGGTAAGCATCAAGGAATTAAATATACTGTTCTCCAGAGATTGCTATGATTCTTCTGCATATATGGACTTTGTAATGAGCCCATAAAATAACTTTACTAATATTTTTTTTCTCTAATAATGATTTAATTATAGCCCTGATTTTCCAGAATATGAATGTCATGAAATTGCCACTCCCCTGTGATCACATTTGGTGAGTTCCTTGTATTAACAATATCATTGTGAGTCCGTAAGTATGTAACTGACTGAACAATGAAAAACAGTATCTAACAATAAAAGTTATTATGCAATTATGATTTTTTGCAGACATAAGGTTAATGACAAACATTTTAAATTATATGTGCATTTATATAAATGAATGTATATATGTAAAAATGTATATATTTCACATGTCTGTATGCTACATGAAATGAAAAATCTGGAGTATGTTCTTCTGAGTTACTAAAAACAACATTCAGAATTAAAAATAGGATTCTAACATGGGTTTTCACATAAGTAAAATTCTGTTTTCTTCATGATCCCTCTTAAATGCTGCTGTTCTCAAAAGACCAACAAGAAGCTTTTGTAGTGAAACTGAATATAAGTGTATCTTTGGGTGAATAAATATTATTAAAAGCAATCAGCTGGAACTTAGGAGGCTTACAGAAGGCTAGATAAGTTTGTGTCATTTTGGTACACAGAAATAGAAAAACTCAGTTAAACTACATTTTAAGAGAGAAAATATCAATGTTCTTATCTATAATATTTTTATCCTTAATCCTTTGAATTTTCCAAAAGTAGCAAGTGAGGTTTTTTTAACAGCTAGGAATGGAATATTTGGTTCCAGTATGATAAGAACAACATTTTCTTCAGGGGGCAACTTTCAAAATGTTTCTCAATTGAATAATTTGGAACAGTTTCAGACAGAGCGTGCAAGAGACACCTAAAAAGGTTCTTTAGAATTTAGAAAACTGTATAATTTTTCAGTCAAATGTTTTGTGTTACTGGGCAGAGTAGTAACACTGATGAAATAATATTCAGATGCAAAGCACCTTGAACAGATATGACCAGCCTAACTATATAACGATTCAAGATACAGCTTATTTTTTAACGTCTTTTTCTATTTTTTCAGCTCAAGAAGTTGAAACATCAGACTTACATTTATAAAGCCCTGCAATGTTTTATTGTTGAATTCAGAGAACAAAACCCTTGGAAAATAGTCCATTGCCAAGTAGTGCTTAAGTAAGGGTTGTACCTATTTACTGAAAAGCTTTTTTATATTCGTTATTCAACACCATACCTACAGACTGTGATTATAATTCTGCAGTGCTGAGATGTAGAAAATCAGAATTTTAAAATGTCTTTGCATTTTTTAATTTTTTCTTTTCTTTTTCACTGCTTATACTCCCAGTGAACCTCTTTCTAAACATAGATGACCTTTCTCTAAATCCTATGATAAATGAAGACATAGGAAAAAAATATTAATTATATATTTTGAACTTTAAAATTCCACAGTAATATGCATCTTTATTCATAGCTAATGAATTATCCAATATCAGTTAGAAATTGCTATCACACTTTCATTTAAAATTCAATTACAAAACACTGAAAGCTTGCAATGCTTTTCTGCAAAGACCTACAAGATAGCCAGGAAATGTCTTTTTTTCACTTTCAGATGTTTCACATTTCCTTGAAAGTAAATTTTAGAATCATAGAATTGTTTCGGTTTGAAAAGACCTTTAAGATCATTGAGTCCAGCCATTAACCCAGCACTGTCAATCCCACCACTAAACCATATCTCTCAGAACCACATCTACATGTCTTTTAAATGCCTCCAGGGATGGTGACTCCACTACTTCCCTGGGCAGCCTGTTCCAATGCTGGACAACCCTTCTGGTGAAGAAATTTTTCCTAATGTCCAACCTAAATCTCCCCTGGTGCAACTTAAGGTCATTTCCTCTTATGCTATTGCCTATTACTTGGAAGAAGAGAATTTCCTCCACGTCTCTGCAACCTCCTTTTAGGTAGTTGTAGAGATCAAGAAGGTCTCCCTTATGTTTCCTTTTCTCCACATTAAACAACCCCAGTTCCATCAGCCACTCCTTGGAAGACTGCTTCTCTACCCCCTTCAGAAGCTTCATTTCCTTTCTTTGAACACATTCCAGCACCTCAATGTTATTCTTGTAGTGAAGGGCCCAAAACTCAAGGTGTGGTCTCACCAGTGCTGAATACAGCAGGAAAATCACTTCCATAGTCCTTATGTTCATTATTAAAGAATAGGGAAAACAAGCAAAGAAAGAAACAAAGAAACAAAAAATAGGCCACTAGATAAAAAACTCTATGATACTGAAAATAAATGCCTTTGAGTTACTGATGTGGTGTCATGCTTGTCATGGAAACAAGTACCAAAAATGTAATGCTCTGCATACAGAATAATATACAGCCATATGATTTTTACTTCAAAGTAAATGTCTTCAAACAAGCAATTTTGAAACAAATCATAGTTTTTTAAACAATTCTTGTATATTTGCTAACAAAGCATGTTGTGAACATGCAAATTCAAAGTACCTTATTAACATTGGGTATATGAGAGTAGAGGCAAGATTATTTACCATGGGTTAAGTACTATGAGCATTCCAGCACGTAATTTATGGGATTCTAATATTTTTATGTCCCAGCTTGGAATTTATGTGTAGATATATCCAGAATCTTTCATAAGATATGAGTGAAAAAGGATGCATGGGTCGAAAACCTGGATTTAATGTCTAATCAGGTTGACACTGAAACTATGAAATCTCAAGCCTGAGCCAGGGTTCTTCTTGGTAGGGATTTCCCCTCTGGACAAGCTTGCTTTTAGTTCCTGTAAGGATAAAAATAAGTAGACTAAGATTTATCTATTTTAAGTTCCCAAGCTCATAGAATTGAGGTTGGAAGTGAGTTATGAGGGTTCTGTTCCAACCCCCCTGCTCATGCAGGCACACCTGGAGTTAGTTGCTCAGGACCATGTCCAGACAGCTTTTGAATTTCTTCAAGGACGGAGACTCCAAACTTCTCTGAGCAACTTGTGCAGTGCTCTGTCACTCCCACAGGAAAAAAAAAAAAAAAAAAGAGTTTCCTGATCACAGGATCACAGAATCACAGAATGTCTTCGGTTGGAAGAGACCTTCAAGATCATCTAGTGACACAGGTTCTCCAAGACAGCACACCTCCTGCAGGAGAGAGGTCCCTCTCCCTCTCCCTCTCCCTCTCCCTCTCCCTCTCCCTCTCCCGCTCCCTCTCCCTCTCTCTCCTCCCCTCTCATCCCTTCTCCTCCCCCCTCTACT
>WUAM01000179.1:23166965-23177833 GCA_024336885.1 Actenoides hombroni
TCTCCCACACCCTCTCCCTCCCCCCCTCCCCCTCCCCCTCCCTCTCCCTCTCCCTCTCCCTCTCCCTCTCCCTCTCCCTCTCTCTCCTCCCCTCTCATCCCCTCTCCTCCCCCCTCTACTTTGCTTCTCTTTGCATCACTTCTTTAATTTTGCTTTGTGTGATTTCTTTTCATAAAGTTAATAATTTCTGGTAAGCAGTTGATTTCAGTTTCCCAAATATATTTAAAGGATTATAGTACATTGTAACTATTCAATAGTTACATATATTTATAGTGCAAAGTAACTATTTCAATATAGTACCTTCTGAAATAAGCAATCGTTGCAATTATAGAAATCATGTACTGAAATATTCTAAACATGTTCCCAAAATCTAGACTGGAATGTACATCGAGTACTACACTGTGAGCCATTCAGTTACTTTGTGTTAATATCCTTACGAAGAAAATGAATGACTATGAAACTGTAGGCTCTGCAGCTGATCAGTTTTGCTTTAAATGTGTACTGATGTCAACCAGTTGCAAGAAAGCGAAGGACAACACAAAGACCAGATGCCAAACAATTTGCGCTCCCTGTAGTGAGGCAATTATTCCCTTGGAGGTTCTTACCATCATTATAGCGTGAATTCTGCACAAGCTTCAAGTGTACTTACTGCTTTATACTGCATTACTGGCACTGTAGTTAATGCTATTGATACAAATTAGAGAGCAAGAGGGCTGAAACAAGTCTGTATCACAGACTTGGAAATTAATAGATAACCCTGCTAATGTGAAATTCCCAGTTCTGTGAAAAGTTGCAATTTCACAAAAGCAAATATATCCCTATGGGCAAGGGGGGAATATATATATATATATATCTCAGTCAAATTGTTTCATATTAAAATAACCAACACTCAGAAAAAAAGAAAAATCTTGTGCAAGAAGTACAAAATTATACTTGAAGATCACAATATTTAATGAGGAAAACATGATCCTCTAGAAGGAAATAATGCAATTCTGAATTTGTCAAGTATTTCAAAAGGTAGAAGATCACTTTACTGTCATTGCTTTCTGAAGTGTAGTCGGCATGGCACCTTAACAATTACAGTTTATACCTTTATGTTTGAGAGTGCAAATATAGGAAGGTCTTCACATCTCTGGTCTGAACATGATATCCAGTTAGTCACAAAGACATATTCCTAGGAGATGACTATGAATAGATCACATCAAATGGCAGAAGGTGATGAACTGTTGCTGAGCTTGCTACTTATCATGACAGAAAAATACAAGGATTTTTCTAAGTGTGCTTAGTTTATGAAATTCACAATCAAAGAAAACTTATTTAATAATTTCCTTTTTCCCTTACTTTTTAGACAGTGAACACTATATTAGTTAGTACAATTTATTTATTTGTGTATCAGTCTAGATTCCTACACTTTTGAGAAGCTGGGGTCTATAGCTTTTTCTTGCATTTTTGTTTTAATCCAGTACAGATTACATTGTTTATTGGTTCAGAAAGGACACTTAATTTGTGTGTGACACCTCATCATTGTACATGTAAATGGGTGCTCAGACAAGCATCTGTCCATATTTTTTGTTCAATTAAGCTCACATAACACATATGTGCACATAATTGCAGTGACTTCGGTGACAGAAATGAAGCAGAAACAAGATTTCACTTACTGTATGAAAGATCTATTCTTATCAATAAATATTTGCAAAGACTTGGTAGGCACAACTTTGAACAATGCCTGTCTGAATATTAGACTATATTTCTTAATTCTTTCAATTTGCCTTGAGTGTACTTCAGCTTTAACATAAGCATTGCCCCGCTTAAGTGCCTGAAATTACAGATCTAATATCATGGATGTTGAATTTTGTCTCAACAGCCCATCCTCCATAAAAACAGACCTGGGTTGTCACTCAAGGCAATGAAGGTTGCTAAACCTTACTACAGTAGTGAACATGCTGTCTGCACAATGGCTGAAAGAACAGTTACTTTAGGATCCCAGTATTTAGTCCCCTGAAAGTAGGAGCATTAGCACCATGAAATGAAATTCCTGACCCCTCTAGCATCTGTCTACTGATTTTTTTTTCTGCAGAACTGAGAGAAGCCGAGCTAGAAAGTGCTAGAGGGTGGTAGTCAGTGTATAAGTATAAACAGAAATATTTAAGCCTGAGATAATATATCCTGTGCAACTCAAACTGTACAGCTTCTGGACCTCTGTTAACTCTGTGCTGGATCTGATGATTTCACTGGGGAAACAGGGCTGCCTCTGAGCAGAAAACACTGTTGCTTACAGTGATTTCAATCCAAAGAACCAATTCAGATATTTGATAAAGAAAAAAAACCAACCCAATACAAACAACTCTGTTACTGTTCTCCACTGAATGCTAGAGTCACATCTGGTGAAAACCTGTTCTCTACAATGCAATTTGGAGATCTTTGTCAAGTATCATTTCATATAATTCAGGGTCTAGATTCTCTAAGATTGATATTTCTGCTCAATATCTGATGCAATGTACTCCAAAACATAGAGGAATTCCCCTCTACTTGTCTTTCTCAAACATTCAGTCTAATATTTTCCATTTCTGTACTCTTGCCTTTTGTTTTTCCCCCTAGAATCGCTCCCTCACAATGTTAAACCTCTGTAATATCATAAACTGGGAACATTCTAAAATATAGAATATTTTAATTCCTAAATTGTACATGATCGTTACAAGAGGATTAAAGGAGAAAGTGAAGGCTCTCAATGCTCAGCAAAGAGTCATGTGGAGTCACAATACATGTGTAGCAGTATGGGGAAAGTACATGAAGACAGATGTACCAGTCATCTTTATGCAATCCAATCAGAGAAAGGTAGTTCCCTAGGACAGTGCAGTACAACTATGAAAAATAATGAAAAACGTTTCTATCTGACACATCATCAGCAATTCTTTTGAAAATACTAAATAATGCTTATAGAATTTTATATAATTTTGCTTAATAACTGTCTTTGAATTTTTGCTACTGATCCCTCTTATTTTAAGACAGAAAATCTAAAAATATAAATATGTCTGCAAAATAATCACTACCTAAACTAAACAACAGCTAATAATTTTCCTGTGTATAAAAGAATATACAAGTGAAAGAGACTCTTCATTGTATCATCCAGTACTCTCCTATGTAAAGAGCTAAGAATATGGAAAACAGAGAGTGCTGGGAGATACGTGGAGGAGTTACACCTCATTTGAAATAGAACAGCACTCTTATTAAGCTGTAGTATAGCATATGATAGAAATACAGGCAGATACCACCTTCCTTCCTTATTCCTCCTTTCCCCTTCTGTACATAACATTTAATGCCTTACAAAATAAAAATAACTTAGGAATCAATTTGTTCTAGTTACTTAGATCAGCAATTTACAGGAGAAAACTTAAAGCTTACTTGTAGCCTACAAAATAAAATCTGTTTCTTACTGTGTGAGAGTGTGCAGAAGCCCTCTTCATGCTCAATTTTTCCAACATCAAGTCTGATAACGTCCTTCAGGTCTTTTTCCTTCTGTGATCAGCAACAGATGCATATACATTAGAAGTCTCTTTAAGGTTAGACTTCTATGGGATACATAGTGTCTCTGCTTGTGCTCTGCAAAAGAACAACATACATTTAAACAAAGACCAGGAATGGAGCTTGCAATGAGTGCCTAGTCATCCAGCACTAGATAGCTTGTCCTTTGGCTCTGTTTCAGATCATTTCAGATAGCTGTTACATTTAAGTTTACTCTCACCTGGGGTTGATTCATCAATCATTTTGTATCTCATTTCTGATATTTAGTTTCTATACTTTGAAGACATCATTCTGAAGACAGTTTATTCCAAATTTATTATGTAAAATATGGATCATGTTTAGATTCCACCACAATCCATAACCCTCCAGAATTTTGTAGAATAGAAAGAAGGTTGGAAGAGTGTGGACATGAGTTAATATATGTATCTTGACCTCTGTGTTGAAGACGTATCTCAGGTCCTCTTTTAAGTAACATTAGAGACATATCCATCAAGTTTGATGTTACAGGGCTTGCAGTGTCTCCTGGCAGAATCTAGGACTTGAGTTTCATATTGGTTTCCACAACATCTGAGATTATCTTGCAAGTATTGATGTTATCATGTCTTTATAAAGCAGCAGATTTTTGCCTTGGTGATAATATTCTTCCTAATATTTAATTAATTATTATTCTTTACCAATGAAAATTACATGAATTAACAAGTATTTAATAATCTAGCATAGTTAGTAGATATGTCAACTGTCAACTTTTTGTCTGACTTCCAAGATTACTAGTAAGAAGCATTTGCAAGAAACATGTTCATGCTTTCAATTAATGTTTACACCACAATGAGCTTGATACATTGATCTGTTTTAGCATGATTGCCAAAAATCTCTCCAGCAGAGAGATTACAACTGTAATTGCAGTTGTACAGACAAGAAAAAGAAAACAAAAAATCTCATTTTAGGGCAATTAAATTGATACAGAATTTTAGAGTTGCTAAGTATATTGAATAATGTATTCATGTGGAAATATATTAACACTGAAGTCTTTATGACAGGTCTGCTTACAGACAACATTGTAATGTATCACCTGCATACTTGAAGTCTAGACATCACTATGGCTGAAGTGCTAAGTACTTTTTCAGAAATGCAAACTACTAGTCTCTGATGTGGATGGCAAACCATCTTGCCTAATGATTAATTTAATTAAGTTTATACATTGTAAGTTAAAGCCACTTGCTTTGGGAAAACTAAAAAACCCTGAAAAAAAGCATGCAAATAAAACCCTTACACTAGATTGACCAAACTAGCAAAAGCTTGTATTTCATATCATACTACTGAAGTGTTTCAAGAGAGATTTAGTTCATGCATCCCATGTTCTCCTACAAGGGCCATTTGGATTTGCAATTTCTAATAAACTCTCCTTCTAGTGAGAGCTGAGATAAGGGTAAAGATCTGTGTAACTTTTGTTTGCCACAAAGGATAGCAAGCAAGGATGACAGGAAAGAAACAAGGAATATGAACATAAAATATTACCTTAAAAATTTACTTCAATCAAAAACTCATTTTCCATAAAAAAAGATTAGACTGTAGTGAAAAGTTTAGTCTTAATTTTTATATAAACCTAAATCTATACCTAATGCCCAATGCTAAATGTAATCCCAAAACCTCAGTCTTAGTGTCTTTTCAATACTGATTTTTGTGAATGTGTTCATAAAGTAAAATCTTTGGAGTAGCATCTTCTGAGGTGATCAGTACCTTCTTTGATGGGTTTTTAACATTTATCACAGAATTGTGTGTTGTAGTATTTTTTAATTTGGCTGAAACAAAAAACTATTAAATAACCTGAAGGTCAGTCTCAGTGTTGGACAAAGATCTTAACAAGAATCTCAGGGAATAAGCTATAGAAATCTCAGCAAGGGTTTTTAAGAGCTGGCTTCAGAAACCAGCCTTCATTGACCTTTCATGCAAGTACACTAAAACCTTAGACTCATGAGATTTTTTTGTCTAAATCTTTGGATAAAAATTTCTTCCTGAATATGTAATCTGTATCAATGGGGAATATTTTCTTATTCACTTCCAACTGTATTCATGGTCTTGACATCTGTATTCATAGGAAGTTGATTTATTTTTTTACTTATGCCTTCCATGAAATCTTTGTTATCTTCCTCTATTTCACCTATACTATATATCCCTCACCATAAATAAAATGATGATTTTGTAGCTTATTCTTGAACTGTAACACCTCTGGTTCCCATCCAGTGAACTGTTTGCTGTCAAGACAAGTTGAGGGCATTCAGCTCTTCACAGGATCAATCTGTATCTTTGCTCTCAAAGGCAACGTATTTCCTAGGCCATTAAAATACTATAACTGTGTAAATCACACAGAATAGAGAAAGAAAATAAAAATAAAAGTAAAAAAATTAGGTTAAAAAGTTTAATACTGAAAGATATGTAATTGGAAGACTCTGTAGCTATTTCTTCTGTAGGTTTGTACATAAGAAGTGTCCAGGCAGCAGTAGCAGTAGCAGCCATTGACACTGACATGTCTGAGCTAATCTTCCTGACATTTTAGTGGTATTTGCACTTTTCGTATTATCTTAGCAGTCAGCCCCTCCCACCCCATCCTTTAAGTCATGCTTACGACAATGTTTAGTTGCCCACACATCTGTTCTGTACTCTTTCCTATGTATGGTGCATTTGCTGTCATTGTTGATTAAACCTTCACAACTTGCAGGGTATTCTGACCTTGACTTGCAGCAGTCTGGCAGAAACTTTTTTTTTAATTAAGAGCTTTCTACCAATTGGTTCCATACATTTTTAATCTCTCACAGTATAGTAGGGCTTGGGGGTGATCTTCGGGAATCCATAGACTTTAAAAAATGGATTCAGAACTGGGGTTGGGGAATCCATAAAAAAAAATTTTCCTCTATTTTCCTGTGCCTTAAAGTAACCCTTAATTCTGTGACTCTCATTCAGATACTTTGATATGCAGTTAGAGTAGCTGGACTTCTTTAGGCCAGCGTTACTATACACAAGCTGTTCCCTATATTTATATCTGGATAGCTCCACTGAATTGAAGGAGGTCACGCAAAGGAATACAGCAGTACAAAACTTGGTGTAATGCCATTATGAGAAAGATCTATACCTGTTTCCATTTAGTCCACAATAGCTTTGCTAAGCTAATACCTACTGTTTTTCAGTGCATTATGTGCAACAGTAGGAAGCATTAACAAAAAGACTCCCATAGACCTATCTCGTGAATTTGAACAGTAGGAAATGTTTCCTCCTACTAGTTTTATATCAGCACTGCAATTTCAGTTGCATGTTTCAATAGGTCCTAAATCATAAAAAGGACTTCAAGACCTTGCTGTGCATTTGACATAAAAATGTCAGCATTAAAAGAAACACGGATTACTAAGTATCTCTCATGGAAAGAGTGATCTAATCATAGAGATATAGGATTACTCTTAAGCTCTCCCTTTGACATAAAGATTTTGAGATAAAAATGTTTTTGTTGGATAGATTAGAAGAGCTCTTTTACAACAAGTCGTTATGTCTCAATAGATAGGATACATATTCAAATCCTTCCCAGATAGGTGCAGGTTTGAATTCTGGTGAACTGAATACCATGTTAATATTCAAGCTGCTGCATAAAAGTCAGAGCATTACACATTGCTTTTGATGTATCTTCTAGCCATCATCTCTTCCTTTAACAGACTTATAATAAAAGACTAACTTCATCTATACCTTTGCAAAGAGTCTTTTCTAACTGTTATGTATTTAGTATGATCAGTATATATTCATTAGATTGAGGTGCTTCAGGGACCCTGTAGAGAAGAGCTAAGGTCTTGCCTAAGCTTAGCTTGTGTCTAGGTGCAACACTTCTGAGATTGGGAAAGATTTGAACACATGTAGAAAGTATGCAAGGGCAGAACTTTTATCAGACAATGATGCCTTAAGGCACCTTTAGAGCAAGAGAGATTATGTTGAACAAGGAGGTTTTGGATTGCACAACTGGACCTATGTAATTTAAGTTCTATTTTGGGTTGACTAAATCCTGGATCCAGATAATCCTAGTTTCATTTTAAATAAAGTTTTATATACTTAACATTTTATTTTCCACAGAAAACATACTTTGCACTACTCCCTCCGGGGGGCATAGATTTCATCCATTTTTAATTGAAAGTGTTTTCTTGTGCTCCTTGGTTTTTTTAGTTTAAAAATTTAGTTCAGCTTGTTAGTTACAAGACAGTAGGTACATGGAGCAAAGTGAAAGACAGTCTATGTTTGTTATGTACTGACAGTACACCAAGGAAGAGTATTTAAATAAACAATCCTGGAATCCAACTACAGTAAGCACCTTAGGCAACAACTTCTAAGGGTGAACTACAGATCCTAGGGAAGCCAGAGTCTAGAATATAGTGTTATATTATATGACTAAATACAAACATGAAAGTGTATGTGCTTGTGAAGGGAAATCAGAATGAAAAAGTAGAAGAAAAATCCTAAATTAACCTTCAGTATGTTTACTCCTAGAAGTGGATGTTAAAATACTGTAACGTAAGTTTTGACAAAGAACTAGAGACACACCTAAAAAATATCATTCAAGTTGTCTTTCTCCTTTTTGTTTTCCAGCCTCTCTCCCTTTGTTCTTCAACATGGATTCAAAAAACCAACTTCTTTCCCTTATTAATCAGAGAATCCAACCTATGCAATAATATTTTTAAATTAAGGCAATAAATTTATCCTTATATGTAAGAGTATAGTCCCAACATGTATGAAAGAGGATTTGCCCATCAGGAGATGATTATCTCCTCCCACTTTGGTTGTGTGATGTTAACTCTATTGTTAGGTTACTTAACAAGGCCTAGGCTAAAGATATAGGGCAGCATTTGTTTTTTGTCTTGGTCCATGCACTACAATTTTCAAACAGTTCTGAAAGAATAATGTGTGAAAGTTGCAGCACTGCATCAGAAGTGCATAGAAAGAGTGACATACTTACAGAGCAAAGAGCTTCCTTTTACTGCATGTCCAAGTTTCTGTGGTGCATTTTATGTCCATTGCTGTGTATCAGTCTGTTTTGTCCTTCTTCTCTTTCTAATAATTTATCAAATATGCAGCACTTCACTACATAAAGCAAGTAAATAACATTACTTAGGATTTAATTTTCAGTAGATAATTTTTTACTCCTTAGTTACCTCCAAAATTCTTGAGCTATTACTTTGCTTTCTCTTGAGCATGTGACAGTTTTTTAAGCTCAGAATCAGAATATGGTCTAATTCATCAGTAGTTTCATTTTGATCAGATTCTCATAGAACTCGGGGAAGAGAGTGAGATAGATAAAGATGAAAGAAGAAAGTGAAAGAGAGAGGACTAAACTGTTCTAGTGCCTCATGTGCTGAGTCAGCAAGCTGAAGCAGTCTGCAACAACTGAAGTTAGTAAGGTGAAGAAACTGTAAAAAGAATGTAGTGTGCAGGGACAGACTCCGACAGCACAGTCAATATGGTTGTAATCAGAAGTTGCTTTATTAAGTGCAATTAATTAATTGTTAATTAATTAATTAAGTGCAAATAATTAATGCACAAGACAACACTGATCACACACCCAGGTCACTTCCAATTGGCCCCACACTCAAACCCAGAGTCCGTCCACGGGCACTTCAAATACTTTTAATTGGCTGGTGATTCTCTTGGTTTTCTTCCTTCAGCACCCTGTTTTTATTCTCTTATCCTCCTGTTTTTCCAGGTGCTTTTGCTTTTCTCATCCTTAGTCTTATCTCCTCAAGGTCGGGGCAGTGTTGGCTGTTTTTCGGCCTTGCAGGCCTTAACATAACTACTTCTAGCTAACAACTATTTCTGTCCTACTCTTATCAATCCCTACAAAAGAATTTCATAGGGGAGACATTAATTTTTGTGCAGTAATGTGGAAGCAGAAGTCTTTAGGAGGAAAAGTTTTTATAAATATGGAAAAAATGTTTCAATTTTCTTTGCTGTAATTGGAAGTACTTTGACTTCCTTGACTGCTGGATGTGAGGAAGATGAAGAAACAGACTTTATTGGTTTGTTATAGTCTAGCTGAATGAGAGCCTAAGACATATATAAACAATCAAGATATTATTTACCTTTTCCTTTAGCTAGGGTGTGATTCCTATCTCAGTTCTTTAATTTGAACTAAAGGAAATTTCAATGAATAGAGCAAATTTAAAACCTCATAAATTCAATTCTAAGTTACTTATCATTTCCCATGATCAAAGGTGTGACGTGGGTGTTTTTTTTGTTTGTTTAGTTCGTTGGTTGATTGGTTTTGTTTGGTTTTTTTATTTGTTTTGTTTTGGGGGGTTTTGTGTTTTTCTTTTCTGATTCATCTTGATGGAAGAGGCATATACGAGTAACAGTACACAGTACTAGAATTCAGGCAAAATGCGACCAAATTAATAGAAGCAAGACTCAACTTCTCACTCCAGAGGAATCGGACCAGATGACCTTCAAAGGTCTATTCCAACACAAAACATTCTGTTAATTTATGGTTCTATGATACATGCCTGTGATAGTGATAACAGAAGAAATGCAAGCATGATAGAGCTTCACCTCCCAGATACTTGATTTTAACCTTGTACAAAGCTTCAGCTTAAGAAGAAAATCAAACATTTTATTTGTGATGTTTTCTTTTTGTGAAATCAACACATACGGACTCTATTAATCTGATGCAGAATGAAAATGAGTACTATTGTAACTTTACTAACAGGGTCAAGATAGCTGAATCTGTTTTGTAGTCCATTATCAGGTCATAGACAGTAATACTGTAAATATTTTTTATTAGAAAACAGATTTTTATATAAACCCATCTCAGTTTCTTAGAAAAAATAATTAAGAAGATTAACTGAGTTCCACTGTACCTTTGCTTTTGCTTTCAAATGGACAGTGTATTTTATATAATTGATATGATTTAAAAGGTAAGGAGTTAAGTAACTTAGCAGCTTTCACAAACTTTGAAAAGCCAGATTAAATACTGTTTTAATATGACTTAGATAGAATTAGTTCTGATTACTTAAAATTTTTAGATAATAAACATTTCGCTTTTTTTTTTTTTTTAATCTTGTCAAAATGTTAAGATCACAGATTGCATGCATAGACTTCCTGTAGACTTTACTGTGAGATAATACACAAACACAAGTCCAAAGAGAATTAATATTCTTTGGTTATACATTTTATAGAAATCCATAAGAAGGCAGAAACTGTTATGACTATAGTGGCGGAATTTAAATCAGAGTTATATCAATAGTTGATGTACAAACTGTAATATTATTGTATTTCCATAGTTTCCCAATAGGTATCTAATGATTTTAGGTTTGTTTTTTAATTTT
>WUAM01000179.1:23177933-23191668 GCA_024336885.1 Actenoides hombroni
ATATAAATTCACATATAGTTTATCTTTATGGATCCGATTTTGTATTTATTCATAAGTATTACTCAATTATACCTTTAGCTGTCCTTTGGTTATTTACTTACACTCTATAAAGAATTATGTTTGGAATTAAGTTGTTTGATAAATAAATAATTGCAAACATGACTTACTTAAAGCAACAAGTTATACTTTTGTACTTTTTTATCATTCTACAGAAAACTGAAGAGAGCAAGCAAGCAGAGAAAAAAAACCCCAAACAAGCAACAAAAAACCAGCTATTGCAAAGCTGCTTCAGTGTCAAAGAATTTATCCTAGGGAAAAATAAACGTTAGGATACACAGCTATTTTCATAAAATATTAAAATTACGTTAAATAAGTTAAGAACTTCAAGGAGAGTGAAATATGTGAGTAAAATTCTTTGTCCATTAAATGAGTGTTTTGAAGCTATTAGTTTACCTCTTTATGATTTATTGGAAGTGAAGGTTACTCCTTAATCTCCACAACTCAAAATAATAATAATAAATAAATAATGAAAAGAAGTTATTGATACCACACAAATCAGTTTTCTGTTTTTTATAATAACCTTCCATTCCCATACTCCTTTTTCACTCACAACAAGATGAATAATCATCATCACTACAATTTATTTGCAAAATTAGTGCTCATGAAGAAGTTGATCACTGTATGATTCCTCTAGCTTAAAGCTTTGTGAATTCTGTTTATGTGCTCAACTGAAAAATGGAGATAAACCTTCTCCAGGCATTTTTAAAGTTAAATATAAAGCACTAGATTCAGAAAATTTGCTATCACTTTCTAACTGTAGTAACAACACTGATCAATGTTTGCTTGAAGTTCATAGGACTTTAACAGTATATCTGAAATTTTAAAAAGCAGTATTCCACATATAATTTGAATGTAGAGTAACAATTACATTTTCAGGATGGTTCAGAAACTGTTTTCTTAACAAATTCTTTCAGGAACAATTTTATTTCTTATTTAGATCACTCATCCTTGAAAGGTTAAAAGACATTGTTAACACTCTTTCTTCATCCAGGCTATGAATTCCTGGAAATGATATAGAGTTTTGTGTTGAAATGAATGCGAGATTATAATGATTTAGAAGAAGGATTCTTGCTTATGCTTTTAAAGCCCTGTTATTGCCTGTAATTAGTACTCTGAACTGGCTGAGGAGTTACTGTCCATACAGTGGTCTGTGCATCCATTCTCACACTTATAGTAAATGTTTTAAGTCATTAAACTGGTTTATTTTCTAGCTTATCCTGGCTCTTTCAACTCAATATTCTTAGACCTTCCAAACTGTGGTAAATCGCCAGTAAATGTGTGGTATTTAATTCAATGTATAGTACAATTAGTCTTCCACTAAAATCCAAGCTCTCAAGAACAGTAGAATTCTTTTTCAATTTAACTACTGCCCTTTAATTTACTGACTACCTGACATTGCCTGGAATTCTCCAAATTCTTTGGCTAAAGAGCAGTCATATTAAGCTGTCTGCAGTAATCTCCCACCTTCCTGCAATCATATAATTGCTTTCTGAATACTTTCCAAGTAGTGTTCAAAATTGACTATTGATCCACGCTAAGGGTGAGTAGCACACATGCTGTTAAGCTTGTCTTTTCTGAATTTGGGAAACAGTGTTCAGTGTTAACTCCAACTTTGAATTGCAGCAGAGCCCATTGTGTTGTCAATAACATCTACTTCATTGCACTGCTGGTGTTTTCATGCATGGCACAGTTCTTAGGTGAACACTTTCTGGTTGAAATTATCAGTCCATACAGGTGTAATACTTAGAACCCTTAACTATGCAACTTTTCTCTGTGTATTCTGCATAAGCAAGGGCTTAAAAATACAGTTGCTAAAATGGAACTTCTCCAAGGCTCTTTAAGGGAGTAAAAAAGCTGATTTCTGTTGAATTCCAATTAGGTTTGAGCATATAACTCTCCTCTATTCCTTGAAAAATCCCATATTAAATACTCTTCTTTTTAAAAAACAGTGCATCAATTATCCTTTTATTTCTACTTGATGTCTAGGGGAAAAAGAGGGCATTTATTTTAAGTGGATTCTGTTAGGACTGATACCCTGGCTGTAACAGTGACTATTATCAGATACTACACAGGAAGATGCAATAGCCTCTGGAGAGAGCAGTTCTGGAATAACTCACCCAGAGGAAACCTCTCTGCCTTTTCACTTTCAGCTAGCAGTTGTGTTGTACTTTCTGACATAAAAAACTGTTTACAAAATTTGAAAGAATAGCAAATTTATGTTTTTCTAATAAAATTCTTGTGTTTTGTTGTTTTTTATTTCTTTTTTTCTTATCGATATATATTTTTAACTTTTGAGTAATTTCCAGCTCTTGGTCTCCATGGTATTATGTGGCAATTAGTGAATTAAATCACTCTGTCTTAGGCAGAACCATCATCACGAGAGTAACTAAGTATATTAATGAACACATTTTGGCAAGATACACAGAAGACTTCTGTGACACGCAGAAGCTGAATGTCAAATTTTCACATAGAGGACTGGGGCCTATAGATCCTCACTACTCTGACAGAAATTAATGGAAATTATATAACTAAGCACCTTTGAGGATCTGGAACAAAGAGATTAAATGACTTGCTCAAGGTCATTGGTCAAAGAGTTTGTCAGTGTAAAAATTATTCCTGAAATCTACAAGTCTCTTAACTTCATTTCTAGGATGTATCCTCCTTTATTTTTTGGAAGGCAGGTGGAATTAAAAGAATACTGCAGGTAATATCCTGCTGCAGGCTGCTGAAACAATGGTATCATGGTTCTTTATACCACTCCATTTAGAGACTAAAGAGGACAGAACTACAAGAACAGTAGTGACACCAAATTCTTTATCCTGTGGATCCATATTTGAAGAACCTAGAGCTCTCCCCTTTGTCTGTATGTCAGTCAGAAATTTCAAGGGGAAAGTAAGGAAAAAGTAATGAGAAATCAAGCTGAATGCTCAAGGTGGAGAAATGGTTCAGAACTAAGATCTGTAGTCTTTAAAGCTCCATATCCTAAAGGCACACACAATACAAACATGCATCAGTTGTAATATGTACTAGCTATACTGAACTTATATATGGTAGGAAATTTACTAGGGCTTTTCTTCAAGCAGACAAGGGAGACCCATGAGGTCAATCCATTCACTCCTTAGAAAGTGAAGCATTTGAGATGGGATTTTTCAAGAAGCATAAAATGAAACACTGATAATATACTAGAATTCATTGGAAATTGGATTTCTATGTTTTTTAAGAAGGTGTCTAAAGATCAAGATGTTTAAAAGATCAATTTCAAAACTGCATTCTGGAGACTTTACTATAGCCTGAAGGACAGGTTACGAATGTGGAAGTGGAGCCTTTCCAACGGTTCTCTGCAGCAAATAAATTGTTCCTCCGTTTTTATTCACCCTCTTCCTATTTCCCTAGTTCCTTTATCACTCTACCCCTTAGCTGCTATCAACCATCATGGATTTGATCTCCCCAAGCCTCAATAAAATTTGCAGTTATTTTTATCCTTGTGATGCTTAGCTGGAAACTGAGACCCTGAGGGACCACATTCCACATTACTCATGGATTGTGAGCCGAACCATAAATAGCACCCGTACCCACATCCTGACTCCCCATTTTTGTGCCTTAACATCAGCAATATCTTTGCTTTCTACAGTAACTTCTAAATTATTTGATTTCATGTGCTCAAAGGGAATCTTGATTTATGGATGTGCTTTCTGGCACTCTGTAACAAGAAAAGGAAAATCATCCGAATAACGGAGGGATGTTGACAGACTGGGTTTCTGAACTATCCAATTTAAAGAGAAAAATCAGAGATTGAACAGAGTAAGAGCAAACATACACTCCATGCATCTCCAGGGACACAAGGTGAGAGCTGGCAAAACTTTCAGTAACTCTTTTAAGGAACGTTGCATCTGTATTCAGCTGTAATATATGATATACAGTTTGCTCCTTGCAGCTGCTTTGCAATTATTCTAATAATTACTGTTGCTTTTTTGATAACTTGAATTCTGAAAGAAAAAAAAAAAAAAGCAACCCATCCTTGTACTAAACAGCTAAATATAATTGCAACAAATTGATTTTATGGGGCTTTACTATTTAGTTTCCTTTGGTCTTCTATGCACTCTGAACCAAATATTGAATCTTTCCTTAACTGCCTTCATCAGTCCTTACAGAAGATTTGATTCCAGCATGAGAGGATTTTATAACAGTTTAGGTAAACAATAATAAAGTCATATAGTATCATACTCCTATGGAACAATTCATGAGAATGCAGAGCACTTTACAAAGGACCTTAGTACTCATTTTAGAGCAAGAAAAGTAAGGTGAAGAGCAGCAAAAAGACATTATAGGAACCAGGAATATTAAAAATACATCAGTTGAGTTGAAAATAAAAGGAATTGTTAACTGTTAAAAACTTTATTTCAGATGATACTTAAATATGCAGAAAGTAGATGGAGGAATAACAAAAATCCTTCTATTGTAGAAAATCACAGCTCTCTACACATAATGTAAAGCATTCAAATTGGTTTATATGCTAACATGGCATCTAGTCCATTGAATTAGCAGTGTTACAGCAATTTCTCAGAGACTTGAGAGGTTGTTCCCTTAGTATAGCTCAAACAGTGGAGGTAACTTATGAAAAGGCATGAGATATATTTTACAGGAAATTAAAAAAAAAAAATGCAAACGAAACCAAGCAAAACAAATAAATAGAAAAGGTACTTATAGAAAAGTCAAACTGAAGGTGCCTGTAGTTCTGCAACTTTGTAGGAATTCAGAAAATACAAGCAAAATAATTTGTAATAGGTAAATAATCTAAAATATATTGTTATAAAAAACCTGCTGAGGAATGTCTATTGTCAGTTAGCGCACTAATTGATGACTTTCAAATTACCTTCCAGATAATGTAATTACTCAGATATTTTATCATGATGTAAATTTCCTTTTGAAAGAACAGATCCATATTTTAACCTTAGTAACTTCTAAAACAATGTACATATGTTCCTGGTTAAAAACATCAGAACTGCATAAGTTATCGTACATTATATTAATAACATTATTACTCAATAATTTTAGGGTAATTTTTAGTATTCAGTGATACCAGACATGGCTTATCATGGCTTTTCAAATTGACTAAAAGTAATTATTTGCAGTTTTCATACTCTATGATCTTGAAGTCAGCAAAAAGTTGTACTTTATCTCATTTTCCAATTAGAACTGTATGCTTTTCCAGGTTTAGTAGCAATTTAGTCTTACGTATTGTTAGAATGATAAGTGTCTGTTTCATTGGCCCTTTCTCAAGTCCTCCTCTCATAATCTAACCTTGAGCACCAGCTGCAGTTTTGGAGATTGAGGGAAGGAGGTTTGCCTGGTCTCCTACCAGGCACTTGTGCTAATTTGGAAACAATCAGACCAAAATTGACTGTCCTTCTGAGAAGCTCCTGCTGGGCTTTCATCTTTGTGGACTTATAATTGAAAACAAATCTACTCTGTGAAAAACTTTATTTCTCATTTGGAGGATAAATTCTATGCATTACTTAAATTATTTCCAATTTGTGTCTCCTATTGACCACTATGGAACTTTTCAAGACCTTGACACACTACAGTTCACCCCAGTCTATCTGCTGGTTGCTCTTAATGCCAACTACAACAAAGTCTGCCTCTGACTAACTGGGACCTTATCTCTAGTCACCTTTAATCACAGTCTCAGCACAACACTGGTTCATTACTAAGATTCCACTATTCTAACAGCAAAGAAAGAATTCTCAGGCCAGAAATATCAGAGATGGAAGAACTGAATAGAAATTAATACCATAAAATACCAAAACTGGTGTGGGTAGTAATTTACAGATCAGCAATATGTCTCTTTAGTTCTTTCTTTATTTTTGGGTGGGATAGAAAAAGTTCTTTCCTCAAAGCCACTGAGAAACAGACTTATTTATAATAACTGACTATTTCTGAAGGTGAAGGTTGCGCATTCCAAGCAAAGGGATTTGAAGAATACTCAGGACTGATAGTTTCCTTCCACCTGCCCTACAGAGGATGGACACAGGAGACTTTCAGTCTTGAGAAGTTTAATGAGAGGCAGCAGAAAGGCACAAGTACTGTAGAAAATACTGATGTTTTACAGGTGTCATTCAGTGAGCGATCTAACAACTATCGACTGCAAAGTCAAAGTAGTTTAATTCTTTTTTAAATTCTCAATAAATATACTTATATCTGGCTCTTCTCATCACAATAAAAGAAACATTTGCAGATTGGAAAGTGTAAAAATTTAACAACAGATGAACAGATACCTTTTTTTTTTCTTCCCCTAAGTTGGATTCTTTGTTAAAAAAACAAAGAATATCAATGCCATGGATGTTCGTGAGCTTGTGTGCATAAGTTATTGAAAAGTTCTAAGCTTTAGAAAAAGATTTTTCATCTAAGTCTTCTTGATACAAGGCCTTTGGTGGCCACTCTCTACTGTGGAGGTGAATTCTGTGTTCTAACTTGACTATCCAGATTCCTTCATTCGGTACAGAAAACCTTAATTCTTTTCCTGTGTCCATAAAAAGTGTTGTTGTCTATAGACTCCATAATTGGGTATGATGGGTAATCTTCCAAAACATAAGGATCAATCAATGAGAAAGATGGATCCAAATCAGAAAATCACAGTTACTTTTTAGTCTTATACTTCACAGAGTATACATAAAGTAGGCCAAATATTTTCATAATATTTAGGTAAAATAGATACTCTTTGGCTAATCCAAAGAACAGCTGTAAAGAGTAGTCAAGCTTAGGAATGTCTATTTTTACTGAAAATTTTGAAAATGCAAAAATATATAATTTTCACTCAAAGACTATGGATGAAACAAAAATAACAAAATGGTTTAGAACTTTTTACCAATTTCCATGCTCAGAGAACAGTAGAAAAAACATTTCATATAATGACTAGTTTAATATAAAAATTAAAACTACTTTTAATTATATGAACAAAATCTTCTGATATATCCAAATTATATACTCTATTTTAAATAATTGAAAACTCTAGTCTTCATACTGAGTGAGTTGGTGAAGCTATTTTTGAACAATACAACTTCATTAAAGTCTCAAGTGTGATAGCTTCCAATTTTCCATTACAAAATGAACTTTACAGATCAAGACAAGCATGACAGTAAGATAGGATAGGAGAATATCATCTGGCTCAGTGTGTGGAACGGGTATATAGTAAAAGGAAAATCTATGAAAGGAATTGATAGGAGGTCTGAGATAGTCATAAACAAGTTTAGAGAGAGCATCATAGCCCTGTGGAAAATAGAGCTTTGTGGCCATTGAATGGCATAAAAACTATGTGAGACAGTTTTTGTGATCAAGATAAAAGTTTTGTAAGCTGTCAATACACTGAAGAAATGCTCCAGTGACTCTCCCTTGAGAAATCTGTTCCCAGCAGACACCTGCATCTCAGATTTCTCCCTAACATCCTTGATGCATACTAAGAAGCTACAGCTGACAACTGCTATCATCACCATCTGGCTAACTTCTTCCTCTAACAGTATGCATTCTCAACTTCCAAAACGTGCCTCCTATCAGAGCAAAGAAATTTGGTGACTTCTGGGAGACTCCCACTTAGAACACTGGGAACTTCAGTACCCATGCATACACCTGACATATTTTAAGTTACAGGTTGTGTGCATTTTTTTCTATTAGAAGGCACCATTTAAGAAGCAAGGTATTGTATAAAGATTAATATAAAGAAATAGTGCAAAAAACACCTTTCCAATTGGTCTTCCTCTAGTATAACTTCAAGTTGAATGTTTGAGCATGAGGTGAAGGTTCAAAAGAACTCCCAAAGATGATTAGAACAGTTACTTAAAGCTATTGTTAATCCTTTGGACAAAGTATGAAGTTCTGCCTTCCCAAATGAGTGCTGGCTTTCATCACCACCATTCTGTGGAGTAGGAGTTTATATGTAGGCTTTGCTGTCCCTATCAGGTTTAATGACATGGACTTCAGTATCCTATGTAAACAAATTCTCACATGAAAGAGTTTCAAATGCTGTTGAGTAGAGCTGTGTATATGTGCAATGCTGCTCCTACAGATAATGGGAAGGGACAAAAAGACTCAGTGACAAATGTTTTTCTAAGCGTACCTAGTTACCCAGTGCAAATGCATTGGGGTTTTTGACAAATGGATGTGCAAGAGTAATACCACTTCCTCTTATACATGGGCACAAACATATAGCACCTTTCTTATTAAAGAGCTTCATTACATGTATATTCCCCAATAAGAATAAAAGAGTGAGGCTCAATGATAGCTCTTAATAGAGAATAGACAGGATGGCACACAAACTTGGAGACACACTTGGAGACAGACGTGTGTTTGGATTATAAATATAATTTTCTGGAACTGGGAATGATGAGCTTCATAAAGATTTAAAATGACACAGCATGTTTATCTAGCTTGACACCTGAAAGTATTGGCTTCAGCTGCAGGGAAGGCAATGACTAGTTCACATCCAAAGAAAACTATGGCAAAGTTCAGATTCTGTAGAACTGGGCTTTCTGAAGCCAATAGAACATGTAGCTTTTTTAAGTCATGAAAATACAAAAGAAAGCATCACAGTCATGAATAGGCTAAATCAGCCAAGTTTTGGGTAATGTCCATGATAGTCACTGAAGAAAAATAAATGCTTCTGAAGTTTGGTCTGTGCTCCATGAGGAGTGCTGCACTTGCATCAGGTCTTACAATAGGTGTGTCCATCATTAAAGTTTGATTGAGTAGAAGACATCACTGATTATTTACTCTAGTCACTTGGGAGCTTGCACTGGAGACAGTGCATCACTTAAGCGGTGATGTGTCACTGGGTAGCTATGGTTTTGGATTTATTTATTATTGACTGATCTTGCATTAAGTAGCAAGAATTTGTTGAAACTCAATTAATTCTTATGGTTTAGTCACCCTCAGTTTTATTTACTTATTTATTTATGAGTAGAACCTGCTAAGCCAAAGCCCGAGACTCTTTTGGAGTTCCTATTTCATAACAACCAAAATTCAATACCTGAGTATTGAAGGCACAATTAAATGTCCAACATCTGTGGGAGTGTTGCATTATTCTCTTGGTGAATTGATCGTTCTTGTAGTCTGGTTATGCTACATCTCTGAATTTCCCAGTATCTGACTTATTTAGATATCACAGTAATGAATCATAGCATGTGAGACATACCACTTTCTACTGACTTGTGGATATTTAGGTTTGTCAACATGTGTGTCCATACATGTGCAATGTGATCTAGGAGGTCCTTTCCAACAACAATTATTCTGTGATTCTGTGATTCTGTAAGATGAAAATAAATGTCAAATAAACCCTTTTTTATAATTCCGTATTTATTCACTGAGTGCTACAGAAATTGGCTAATGCTTTATGTCCTTGTTTCCTACAGCACAAATCCTAATTTGTATGTAGATGCTGCAACTTAATTAGTTTACAGAGTAGTGATCTAGGTTTCTGTGATGTGCAGGTAATATTTATAATTATTGGCTAATTTGAAATGAATATTTATTTTGCTGTCTACATATCAATGGATTAAGTCAGAATCAACTGACCTAGTTGTAACTCATTCTAGGGATTTTTATTGTCCTTTTTATCTTCTAAAGGTGTAATCCTAGACTGTTTGTATGAAAATTCTGTAGTGTACTTCAGTGGTTTTACAGCTACTACAGGAAGGTTTGTTAGAAAGATGGTGTAAAAAAAAAAAATCCCTTAGATTCACAGCAGTGCTCCAGAACTGAATTTCATCTTTTAGCATGTTTTCATAGAAATAAAAACCCTACAATTCCTATGTGGATATTTCTACATTATAAACTTGCAGATGGGGGAATTAATGAGTAGTTACTAACTATCAGAACAAAGCCTGTAATGTTTCCAGATATTTTTGTTTGAGTACAAATTATAGATGTAAAATAAAATAAAGGGGTTCTTTTCTTTGTGGATGTTAGAAAACTGAAATTCTTTCAGAAGCAAGGAATTCAGATATAGCATATTAAAAACAAAATAGCTGAATAGTTATAGCTAGGCTTTGATACTTTAGACTAGATTTTGATTTATTTTCTAATTAAACCAGGTTAATTTACTCTTAGTTTTATTTCCAAGAATGAATAATATTTACCCTTGCTTTTTAGAGCAAAAGTTGATTGATAAATCTTATTAGATGATTAGTTTTCTGAATAAGTGCATTAACTTTCTGAAGGAATTGACAGTGCTCAGCAATTCATTATTTTTTTCTTAATTTTTTTTCACGAATTTTCTTTTTCACTTGGTTTTTATAAGAGGCAATTATCAAACTCTTATATTCTCATTTCCTTTCTGAAATTGTAAGCAACAAAAATTACAAATTTTATTATACCTGTGGCTTGGTAACTTATAGCAGCAGTAGAATTTTGGCATTCTGTGTATCTTGGATCTGAATTGAACTTTGGAATCTTTTCATCTTATGAATAGTGAAATTTGCTGTAAAATTTAGAGTACAAAATGCAAATCAGATTATAAAACACTGACCTCAAGGGATATGAGAAATCACTGAGAAGGATCTGAGCACTCTGCTGAAATTCACTTTACAATCCAGGCCCCAATTCATTACGATCTAACTTTATTGAATATGTGGACAACTATTTTAAAGATAGTTTTCTGCTTCAAACTCATCATATATTTTTCTTATGTATTCTCTATAGGGAATCTCATACAAGATTTCTGAAATACTTAATCATAGTTATAAACCTTTCTTAAATAGTCCTTAGTCCTCAGTTTAAAACTGTATAATAAATTTACTTAATCTTAATAGATGGCCTAGATGTAAATGTCTAGAAATAAAAGGATTTTCTTTTCTATCTTATAAGACAAGAGAAAAAAAATGAATATATGTACAGATGGACCCTCCCTGCCTCATGGAGACTCACATTTTAAAAATACAGTTTAAAGACTAAATAATGATTAGAAACGTAGTAATTTGCCATGATTTGTCAAAACATCAGTAAAGTGAAAGAATAAATAATTGAATCATTTCCAAGCACACTGTGACTGACAGGCACATAAAAGTATTCTGACTGTTTATGTCATTTCAAATATTTCTATGCTCAGTTTGTTTAATTTTATGCTACATATGTCTGTATTAAAGAGATATTCAAAATTGCCAGAATTTTCCATGACATTTGTCTTTTGAAGATGACCATACAACTAAACCACATCAAACTGCCTGTAAAATACTGCCAAGGTCTCAGGCATTGTTAGCATTTATTTTGTGAAAATACTCCTGATACATTAGGAATGGAAGTGATTTTATGAAGAATAAGAAAGGAAATCTATTTTAAACATTCCCTTCAAACACCACAGTGCAAAAATGATGCCCTGGGTCCAAAATATTCGTTGCTTAATGTTATTCTCTCTTATAAAAATGAAGGAAAAATTAACAACACAGCTGATGCTAAAAGACAATCATACCTGGAAATATATTTCCCAACTAGCCTCCAATCTCCAACCATTTCAGGTTTTGGATGTTGGGCTGGGTTTTTTTTCCATGGATCAGTACACAGCACATGGAGCTGAAACTTCTAAAGCCACAAATGTAAACTTTTTGCTTATTTTTATGACTGCACCAGCAAGTTTCCCTACAAGAGAATCATAAAAATCTATGTATTTTATATGTTGGTATACCAAGTTGTATTACATGTCTATATGGAAAATAAGAGAAAACCCCAACAGATATGATAGTTTAGAACATTCTCACATAGGCAAACAACAAAAAAGTGCGTGTTTCCCCATGTTAGAGGACTTTTTTTATCAAACAGTCTTCCTCTCCCCTCCTTCCACTTCAATCTTCTATAGAAAACTGCACAGTACTGTCAAAGACAGCATCAAAGCACTGTCTATCAAAATTCACAGACCTAGTAGTGATGTTTCAGATTATACAGTATAAGGCAATATTCTGGTTAGATGTGGATTAGAAGGGATTAAGATTTTTTTTGTACTGAATATATTTCCCCTAAAAATAGATGGTCTCTGTTTCACCATGCCCTAAAACCTGCTAAAAGTTGATCTGTTTAGGGCTATTTAGTAAATAAAATTTCCAAAGCTCACTGAACTATTCTGGGTTATAAAGGTGTCAGCAATTAGGCCTTTCTCCTACTCTTACCTCTCAAGAGATTCTTTGACTAAGCAGTATTGCACGGTAAGCAACATCTTTATTGCTTTAAACAAGCTCAACAGTGCAGTGCAGACCATATACTTTAAAGTAAGACAGTCTTTTTAGTCTTGAGCAGACAACTTACCATGTATTTTCAATTAATTGATTTCAAGATGCAAAATACATAACAGGAAAAGCGATCTTGTTAACTTTTATTGAGTAAAACCTTACTGAAGACAGAAACAGTGCAATAAATAACTGTAACCTTTGCTTGGCATAGCTATTGGTTATGTGAAGGCCAAGACCTTCTCGTGGGACTAAAGACTATCTTCATGCTAATTACCATTTCGGATATGAAATGTTAAATGTCTAAACACTAATGAAACAAATCTTTCCTGATAATCTAGTGTTTCAAGAATTATATCATTCTTAAACATCTTAAATTGTTCTATTGATAACTGCTTTACTCAGAGAGATTTTTAAGACAATCTGTGTCTGTTTCTTTTCCTCCCCAGAGAATGCTAAAGTGAATAAAGGATGGCTGGATGGGGCTCTGTATTCTTCTGTTTGGATTTTATTTTAGTGGGGACACTCACCAAGGGCACATCTCCAGATTAGAATGGTGCTGAAGTTTGAGAATTGACTGACACAGCACTATGAAACAGCTTGATCTTTGCACTTGCTCACAAAGCCATCAATCCTGACACAAATGGACACTGAGATGAGACATTCAGGCAAGCATGGAAAATGGCACCATGTCCCTGTCATAGCTGCGGAGAGTGGATAACTTTTGGTAAGCCTGAAGTCATATGTCATTCCCCTGGGCACAGCCAAACTGCCCTGGAAGCAGGAGCAGAGACAGACTGGACATTTTCATTGATCATGGGGGACTCTACCTCCAAACATTATATTGCTTGGAAGCAATATGCTCGCCCGGGTCTCTTCCAACTTTTGAGCTAGAAGCTGCACACTGCACTTTATAGACACAATTAGATGAAGCTTAGTGCCACAGTCTGACATCCTTTGAAAAATTACAAAACTTATGTGAGGAAAGCAGTAGACACTGTACTCCAGTGAGCATTTCTGCACTCCTGGGGAAATCCAGCAGGGACCCTTATTTCCAGAGTTCTCAGAAATCTGTCTGGTAATCACTCACCACAGCTATTAAATACATGTATAACCTCAAATTCTTTTGCTTCCCTCCCCCCCCCCCAGTTTGTTCTTGGGACATTGCCAGAGAAATAGATTTTCAAAGTAAGTTTTTTCCAAGGCATGGGATGTTTTTTAGTTCTTACGCAATTATTTCTTGTGTTATCTCTTTATGAAAAACTATATATTTCTCTAATATTATTTTTCTACTAAAGGAATTTGTGAACTGGAAATAATTAAAATCATACTGAACACTTATTTGGAAGGGAAGGAGCATGACTGAGTGTGAAAAAGCAGCTTGCAGACAATCACGTTGTGGTGGGTTGACCCTGGCACGGCACCAGGTGCCCACCAAGCCCTTCTATTGCTCCCCCCACCCCCGTCAGCAC
>WUAM01000179.1:23191768-23204902 GCA_024336885.1 Actenoides hombroni
TCAACACACTCCAGCTCCCAGTACTACAGCATAAGGGCTGGATGGGGAAAAGCAGCTCAGCCAGACCCACTACACACGTCTAGAAGGAAATCCTCTCATCACAGATTAAAGCAATGGAGCAAACAGAATTTCTGCTAAAGAAATTATTATGGATGCAATGTCAGTGGGTTTATATCGGTGTTTGAAAAGAGACACTTGTGTACCTGTCTGAAACAGAGACAAGGCAATGCTTAACATGACTTTTCAAGTGACCTCAAGTATCTGAAGCCAGAAGACAGTAAAGAAACAGCGTCAGAGTTCTACTGTGCAAGATGAACACTGAGGCAGAGAAGGGAAGATATCAGGCTGAGTGCCAACCCTCCAGCAATTATTGTGATTCTCTGCTGACCATAATTCAAAACTTCACCTTAATAAAAGCACCAGGGAAAAATGAGAAGAGGAAAACCCCAAAATTAACAGTGAAAACAAACCAGCAAAACCTCTTGGATTAGGGGTTTGTAATTCAGCAAAATCAGCTTATTGTGTTTATTGATGCTAGATCACACATCAAGCAATTAATGAAAATGACAAAAGAATTTCTATTATTGTACTTATATTTTTCCCATTTAGAATGTGAATTTGTGTGAATAGTTTCAGTTTTGTTATCTTTTGAAATGCCTTGTCAAATTCAGTTACGCATGAACTTATCTGTTATAGCTTCACAGCATCACTCAAGTTGAGAAATAAGGCAGTACATTTGAGCAGCTGCTTTTTTTGAAGGGTCTAGGTCTTTTTCCATCCACAAAGTCAGTAACTTGTGTGAAGCCCAGTTACCAGGAAACACAGATTGCCTGTACTATAAGACACACAATATATTATTTGTAGTTCTGTGGAAATCTGTAACAGAACTGAAATGGAAAATATATTCCTTTTTGGTGTTGTTCATTTCAAGGACTGGGCAAAGGGTTAGGATGATTGTACTGTTTTCTCTTATCTTTTCTAGAAATGTATTAAAATGAAGTAGGACATGCATAAATTCCAGGAAGGCGGTGGTGCCTTCCCTGGATAAAAGTATTGACCCATACCTCAGTTGTAGTTAGATCAAATTTCACTGTCTGCATGTTGCTATACTGTTGAGGATTGCCTCATACTGCAGTTCTTTAGCAGTACTATTTATAATTTGCCCGAGGCTAGTGATGAAATTCTTCCCTTCTTGTGGTATGCATGATTATAAACATGGAGAAATAAGAAATCCATGAGGACAAGAACTATAAAGTCCTTCTAAAAGCAAAGAGAAACAAGAAAGAAAGAAAATACTATAATGGCATAGGGGAAAAAGTTTTAATGTCTCTGTTTACTCATTTTGACTTTATGTCTCAGTGAGATTCTGATGGGAAGTAGTTAGCTGAAGAAACACAGGAAAGATTGACAGGAAATACTATGAGGGAAAAAGCTGGAGGAAAGAGTAGGGGATTTAGAAATCATCAGGATTCACAGGCAGAGAAATCTCGTGCAGAGGATTGTAATTGAGTGGTGGTGTCAGACTGCAGGTCCATCAGAAAACCTCCTGGCCAGAATTCCAGCTTGCTCCCGCTGTTTCCAGAAACCCTTCAGCCTGGAAATGGAGAAAGATAACCTCCTAGGTCGGATGTCTTGTCCTGATAACAGTTGTGAGAACAGGCTCTTCTTTCTGCTGCTTCTTGTGTTTGCTAATGTGAGAGGAGGACACTTTTACACACCTTTGCACCATGGGGAATAAAGGTGGAAGCCATGTCTTTCCCTCCTCTCTACCTCACATAGCTGTCTGGGGCTGCTTCTTCAACTCTTCTGCCTTTTTGAGATTGCTTATTTCACTGCCAGTCAAGTTTTCAGCTGATAAATTGTCATATTTTTTTAATCAAATACAAGACTGTAAACTTATTTGGCTGTATAATTATTTTCATTCCTATTTGCACATGAATATGCACTATGTGTAAGGATCATAATAACATTTCCACCAAAAAGAATGCCTGAAATTATCAAACAAGTGAGGTGAGAGTCATTAAGTACTTACATAATAAGAAGATTACAAAGTTTAATAGTTAAACTGAGGAAGTAAAAAAACCAATCTTGAGGAAGCATCTCAAGGTATGGAAGCAGTGCTGACCTTCTATGACTTGCAAGCAATTTGGTAAAAGTATGTTGAATTTCATTAGTGTTAGAATTTTAATAAATAATTCAGAGTATCTCCTGTGTCTACTTTTTAAAATCCGTATTTAAGATGATTTTGATACTCATTATAATAGGAACTTCTTAAAATTGCTATTTAAGTTCCTGCTGGCTAAGGTTAATCAGTTGTTCTGTGGGTATTTCTCATTTGAAAAATATCTCTCAAACAGGTGAAATTTTTCAGTCAACCATTGTGTTGTGAACAAAATCCAGGAAATGTGAAAATTAAATTAGACATTAAGAAAATACATCAAAGACCAAGGTCAATTAGAGAGTGACATAATTTGCCAAGGGAAATTGGTTAAGCAGAGTCACTGAAGATATTCAAGGCTATCCTAGCAATATATAGGACTAATTATATAGCACTGAGTGCTTTCAAAGTGCTGTACAGACATGAACTAATTAATCTGCTCAATACCCCTCAGAGACGGAGGAGGAAGTATTGAAAGTTTTTATATCACCTGCCACAGCTTCTGGTAAAAGGCAGAAATAAAAGTGTATAGAACAACCACCCTACCTTGGGCTCTTGTTATGTATATGCACATGTATGCATTTGTACGCAAACTGAAGCTACTTAAGACATGTAAAATGAAACAGGAAAACCAACCAAACAAACAAAAACCAAGTATGTTTTGGAAGGATATTAAACATGTATTTGGATTACTGAAAGATGCTTCTCTTCCTTTTTTCATGTTCCATTGGGGTCACTAGTGTTCACAGTTAAAACATTAAAGCCTTTTTTAAATTGGTGCTTTACCCTACATCTCATCGTATACTGAGCAGTGGAGCTCTAAAAACCATGACCTAATTTTTTATCTTGCATTGATTTGTATATCAATTATATTCTTAGTTTGTCTTACTTGAGTTGTTAAGAACCTTTTTGCTATATGTTGTGTAAGAAACTCGGCGAGTTTTTAGGGAGAAGACAGTTGGAGAAAAGACAGCACATATATATACATATTGTATAACAACAACATATTGTTCATATATTTGGGTTTGACATAAGCATAGCCTAAATTCTCAGCATTAAACAAAATAAAGTTATTTACATATTGCCTTAGTAATAACTGAAACGATATTGGCTTTGGTCCTAGACATGCAGTAGGTAAAGCGTTCAGCAGCAGTGTTTGACTGGATTTTGTCTTTGAAATATCAGAGTACAGAGAACTCAGAGAGTTCAGAAGTGAGGTACTTCTCATAGAGTCAGACAGTGATAATATTTTCTAGGAAATGTGATGAGAAGCAGAGCTTAGCAATGAACTTAACTCGGAAATTTATCTAGTAGTTTTGTTTGTTGTATACATGTTACTTACTTTTTTGATTAAATCAGTTGCAAAAAGACACATTCCCATTTTTCTTTAAAAGAAAAACTTGTGAATCTTATCTAACAACTTGAGCCAGAGAGTGATGTAAACATAAACATTATTCGTGCAAATATATGCAGTGGAGTGTCCAACTATTCTTATACAACCAACTCTTCTTTAGTTAGTGTTCAAGTTTTCTAGATTACTTACACTGAAAAAGGAGGTGTAAAGTATTTGGAGACATTAGAGAGAAATTATATATCTGGATTGTATACCACAACATTCGAAACTATTAGTGGATATTAAAACAAGGACAATGTGTCCAGTATTTTCTTATCTGGTTTAGGAAACATAAAGCTTTCCATATTAGACTCTGGTCTTTAAGATAGTGCTAAAGACAGGCTAATTAGTAAGCCTACAGTTGAACTTGGAGATGGTCTTCATTACAGAGACAAATATTTGTCCATTTTAGTCTTGCAAATTCTAAACCAGGCTAGTAAAGAGTATTCCTAGTTTTAGCTTTGAGTTTAGAACCCAAAAGAGAAAAGATGTTATTATACTTCTTTTTACAGCGTCTGTCACCTGTCCTTTTTTCAGCATTGAACCCCTTAAATTTAACGAATTAAGTTTATAGGAAAATAGTATTTAATTATTCATTATATAGAGCTGTGAAATGTTTGAAATGTTTAGTTTTGAACCAAAAAAATAGTTACTGTACAACTAGATAGTGACCAGATTAGTATAAATCTGAGGAATTTTCGGAGTAAGGGAAATGGGGATTCATAGCAGCATTTTCGTTTTCTATTTAACAAATCTAAAAATAATAAAAGGAAAAAAAAGTTTTACCTTGTGCATAATAAACCCATTGAACTTTTTTCCCCAAGGCATAAGCAAGGCCAAGAGTTAAGTAAGAGTCAAGTTACATTAGTTTGCATTAAAAAGTGAGGGCTATAAATCTTCATGCATTCAGATAGTAGCTAGGCACTATCTAATAAGAATTCAGAAGAAATATTCCCTGTAGGCAGATTTTTCGATGGAGATTTTAGTGGGTTTTTTCTGACGTATTGAATCCTGACTCCTGAAGATGAGTAGATGAATAGACAGAGGCTTGAGTCATTATAGAAATTCTATATATTTGCATGTTCTCAAAGACTATTTGGGCCTTGGCAGTTCAGTCAGACTGGAGGCATTTCAAAATTGGTACTGATGATTATACCTCAGCTTTTCAAAACATAAAAAAATAGGGTTTATACCCATTAAAAGGAGGCTAAAGTTTGAAATATTTGATCATTTTGATGTATCATTTGACTGTATTCCTTTCTTATTTTTTTTCCTATATTCTTGATGGATTGCTGTCTGAGTGCTCTAGACATAACTTATGCAGAGGTATTTCATATCCATCATTTGCTCTGCTGCAGCCTGCAAAATATCTCACCCTAGAAAACCTTAGAATAAAACTTTAGCATATAATTGCAGATCATAGATCTGCCAAAGTAGATCTGCAACACACATGAAAATCTGTGTTGTGGCAGATGCTTTATTCAAAATGTTTTCATTTTCATAGCGCTCAAATTTTTTTTGGCTAAATCATATTTTATTTGTTTCAAATGTAATAGTTAGTTTTCTGGAAGAATATAGAGGTGCTCATAAATATTATACCAGCTATTTATTCTTCTCTGCTTTGTGTATGTACTAGTTTTGCATTTATACACTAATTCGAAAGACATATCAATCAATTTTCTGCCACTGTATAGCTTGGAAATAAACTAGCCAACAACAAAAAATAAACCAACCAAACAAATAAATGAAAAATGCAAAGGAATAACACTCAAAAAAAAATTCAAGAAAATAATTTTCTTTAGCCTAAATAATGAATCTTCATATTCATAGGTATATACAGGTAGAGGTTAACTGTTATTACAGGCTTCACAGAGGCTTAGGTGAAGATAAGTCAATGAAGAATAAAAGCAAAAGCTGCAGGTGATATTCAGGATTCTCTGGAGATCAAGAATGCTTTTGTATCGTGAAATCTTGTCTACAAAACATGTGCTAGAGGAAGAATAGAACTACTTTTTCACTAAAACACTTCAGAGGTTCTCTCTGCTGTGACGCCAAGAATCATCCTAACATGCCTTTTGGAGAGCATCCTAGACTCAGCTGTAAAATCACTGCAATGAGAGATTTTCAGGGACATCCAATGACTTTTTTTTTTTTTTTCCTGCACCTGAAGGCTTATGTTAATCCAGTCGTAAAGCCAGTAATTTATTGAGCACACAAGGATGGCAGTCATTTGGGTTGTCTGTGTTTACTTTGCTTTTGTAAACTACATCTAATGAAGAGTGATCTCCTCTGACAGCAATTGTATCTCACCATAGCAAGTGTGCCATGAAAATCCTCCAGTTTCTACTGCACAGACAAGGCAAGATTGTCCCTGTCTAATCACAGGTTTCTTCATGCTTACATTCCAGCAAGTCCAGTCAAAAATTGGGGCATACCCACAATGCAAAGCTCTGGAAGGAGATATCCCAGTTTAGAAGACAACAGAAGAGAAACAGGAGAAGGCTGGTCTGAGAGATGCTTGAAGCTTGAGATTAGTATTCAAAAGTTACCAGTGGTGGTCTATCAGTGGAAGCTCAGCATTTATGTTTCATTTTTTCACACAGTCCTGGAGAAGCAACCAAGAAAAGTGCAGATTTTCCTCTGAAAAAAAACCCTACTTCAAGGACAAAATTCCCAGTCTCAAAGATGATAATCTGAATTTGTTTTACTTTTTTTTTTAATAATTATTCATGATGTACAAGAGGAACTAAGAATCCAAACATGAATTTAAAATTAGAAGTTTCTTTGGAAAAGTGTGAATATTTCTAATATATGATAATAATACTTTGATTTTATACAAGAGGAGGAGACACAATAATAAGTAAACCTTAATGTCATTAGAACCTGCACTGAGCTCTTAATGCCACAAAATGCTGATGCACTCACTGCCTAAAGAAACACATTTAGGATACATGGCTGCAACTTAAGTCCTTGAATTTTCATGGAACAGTTTTACCAAAAGTGATATGGGGTATGCCTAGACAGATGTGCAGCACGCAGTAAGGGTGACAGCTCATAGGAACTGCAGAAATGACTAAGTTTAGGAAAAGTGAAGGCTTTCAAATGGTTTTGGAGCATAATTAAGAGAAATCTGATATCTTCGGCAAAATCGAGTCCTGCAGAAAGGAGACCAAGATTAATCAAATCTGGAGCCTCATTTTTATATTTCTTCCCAGATGAATCTATTGGCACATGTCCAACATGTAATACTACTAAGACAAAAAACACAATAACAATCAATAAAGTAAGTTTCCAAAGTAATTCTTGCTGGATCATATGCTCCAAACCATTGAAATCATTTCCTGATTTGTGAACACTTCAGTTTGAGGTGCATATTTATTCATAAACCTCTTGGATTAGACCATCTGGAAGACTTGTGTATTAACAGAAGATCATAAATGATAACCCCTTGTTTTTGAGAGTTATTTCATTTGCTTTTACAGTGTTATGTGTGGGATTCTGTCCCCCTCAACCCACAAACACAAAAATAAAATAGAGGGAAGGATTTCTGGGCCCAGAATAAACTATTTTCTAAAGCCTTTGTTGACCAAAGGTTCTATCACACATACATCTGCTTACCTTTCACCATACAGAATAACACTGAAGTGATCTGGTGGTGATGGATGAGTCACTTAAGTTCTTCTCTCAGAAACGAATGGTTCCATTCCCCTGCCTAGCAGATGATGGAAGAAGGTATTTTCACCAGTATGTTCTTTTTGTGATGGAGGTGAGAATATATCCAGTAGAATCCAAAGATCATACATCAGTTTGGTGATAGGCAACAAAAAAAGTCAGTGTTCTCTTTGGCTTTTTAAGATATCCCGTTAAGGAAACCGTATGTGTGGAGGATTGGGTATAAAATATAACAAGTACTTTCTTGTGACAATATTTTGATATCATAAAGGAATTATGCATAAGATGAAGATGGAAAAGGTGTTCGAAAGCATCTTGATAGCACGGCCTCTATTTTCAAACATGTGTTAGAACAAGGAGCTTTTTCCCCAGAAGAGATAACATAAATTTTCAGTGCATGTACTTGTGTGTAGACCCTAAATAATTTAATTACAAGTTTCAAAACTTTATTTTATGCATGTTTGCTTTTGCCAAACTCATAGCCATATACTGTTACAGTATGGGAATATAGCCTAAAAAAAAAAAAAAAAAAAAGTTTGACATTGTGTTCAAAGAAAGATAATTTTAACTGAAGTAATAAAAAATAGGACTTTATTTGAGATAAGTTTCTAAGACAATAAGATTTTATACAGAAAAACAAAACAAAACAAAACCGCAACAAAACCTAATTCTCCTACTAGGATTTAATTTTGAGCTTTCTTATTTTTATCTAGAGGTTTATAGTCAGAAGAAAGAGAACTTCTTACCTTCAGGCTCTGAGAAAGATGTATGTTATATGCATCCTGAAGCTTTAAAGGGCTTGGAATGTCTTCTAAAAGATTTTGTATATGCAGAATAGAATTGAATGCGGAAAATGTGCTTCTTTTTTTCTGTAATACGCATCCCAGCGCAGCACCAGTCACTTAGGTCACTAAAAATGATGATTATAACACTGATGTAAAAGCCTGAATTGGTTTTAGTTTGTAGTTCTAAATCCAATTCACTCTATTGATACAATGTGAAACATCATGAGGGCCATTAAAGCTCTAGTTTAGTCTTACTTGAATTGAATGCCACTGCCAGTGATTTCTTTGGCATATTTCCAATAAATAGTCTGGAAGTGTCCCCATAGGAAGATCTTAAATATACTTTTCTCTATATAATTCTTTTTTTTTTTTTTTTTTTTCCCCTTTCTATTACAGATTTAGATGCTTACAAAGCAGTCTGACTATTACAAGGATTGAACTATTACCGCGCTGGAGCAAGAAACTGGAGCCTGCAAGTGGGTACTGTCTGGCTGAACCCCCAGAAGAAAGCTTTATACATTCTACTGGCAGGGATATAATTTTCCAGTGTGAAAAAAGGGGAAGGCAGAAAACTTGTTCCACTTTTCACAGTGCATTCTTACTGAGAGTATGGACGCAATCACTTTAAAAGTAATGGAGCACAAATAATCACACCATTAATTTCAGAGATTTAGTACAATTCCATTTGGTAATGAATAAAAATATCTGGTACAGATTGCTTTTCTCCAGATCCTTTCTTAGAGCTTTTTGTGGAGATGAATCATATTTTTGGCACACTGGTAGGACACTTGCCTTTATATCTTACTTTTGCAGATCACTGATCTGCTGTTTTGGCAGATTTCAGAAAACCATATGAAGTTAGTTTCTCCGGGTATTTCAAATTAAAGCTTCCCATTACTCTGCCCTTTTTAATGCTATTTTTGTTTGGCTATTGAATTTTATATATATATAGATATATAGATAATGTAGCGATTCTGCACGATATTCCATATTCTACTTCTGTCTAACCTTTGAAGGCAAGCTGTCTTATAGTGATAGCCTTTCTCCTGCCTCGGAGTTCTCCTTAAGTTTATTGCCTTTGGATGGAAATGTTCAGAGTTGGGCTTTTCCTGCCATTTAGTGCCGTCATTAGGAAACAAATCTTCTAAAAACCTCGGCCCATGGGACGTGGGAAAAAAAGATGCAATATAGTATGCTTAATACAGGAAATTCTAAAGATCTTTGAGATTTTATTAGCTACTAAGGAGATGAGACAACATGTACTAAGTTGATATATACTTAACCCAGTGACATATATAAGTATCACACTTACTTTGATATCTACTATTAAACTGACAGCAGAACGAGAATGTACTGTACGCTTCTACACTTCATTTTTAAAAATGACTGCATCTGCCTACTGGTTTTGTCTGGGATAGAGTTAAAGTTTTTTCATAGTAGCTTGTATGGTGCTATGCTTTGAATTTGTCATGAAAATAGTATTAATAAATTAGGGATGTTTTAGTTACTGCTGAACAGTGCCTACACAACATTAAGGCTTTTTCTGCTTCTCACCTTGCCCAACAAGTGAGTAGGCTGTTGGTGCAAAAGAATTTAGGAGGGGACGCAGCTTGGACAGCTGATCTCAACTGACCAAAAGGACATTCCCTGCCATATGACATTGCACTCAGCAATAAAAGTTGTGGGGAAGAAGGAGGAAGGGAGGAAATTACTGTCTTCCCAATCCACCATGACATGAGATGGAGCCCAGCTGTCCTAGAGAGGGCTGAACACCTGCCTGCTGATGGGAAGTAGTGAATGTATTCCTTATTTTTCTTTGCTTGTATGTGCAGTTTTTGCTTTACCTACCAAACTGTCTTTATCTTAACCCACAGGTTTTCTCACTTTTACCCTTCTTATTCTCTTCTCCATCCCAGGGAGAGAGTGAATAAGCAGCTGTGTGGGGCTGAGCTGCCTAGCTGGGTTAAACCACAGCAACCCATAAACACAGAACAAGAAAACTTGTGCAGATTAACAAAAAAAACCCCAAACAAACAACAACAAAAAAGTATGTATTTAAGAAAAACAAGTGAATCTCAGAGCGACACACTGCATACTATCTCAGAAGAGAAAGGAGAAAAGAATGAGAAGAAATGGCAATTCAGAAATTAAAATTGTACAAGCAGCTGTCTATTCTGTAAGGTCTGGGCCCTAACGTGATTGAAGCAAAATCCTACACTGATGAATACAGTGTAAAAACTGAAGTTCTGTATATTTTTCTCCTTATGAGCCTGAAATATCTGAAATATTGACAGAAATTTGATAATCAGGTTAAGGAATCTCTTTTTGATGACTACAAAATATATATAGTACTCAATTCTATGTACTTCATCTCTGTTATTTAGCTTCCTTTTCTTCCTTTTTTTTTTTTTCTTTTTCTTTTTTTTCCATTTTTTTTCAGACAACATTCTGAGAGTTGGCTGCTGTGGTAGCTAGAATTTCCAAAGCTCTATAGGGGTCATAGCATATTGTGCTATAAAAATGCAACCTCCTCCCAGATTTCATCAGTACTGTTGATAGAAACATAATTTAATCTCACTAATGTGTCAAGCTTTTAGTAGTCATGGTGCATACAATTTTGATGGCAGCAGGTATGGTATTAACGGTAGCCGTGTATCAGTTCTGCTTCGGCTATAAAATTTCCTTTGAAATTGCACATAGCCAGCTTATGGAAACTGTGGGGGCTATCCACTTAGCAATCTATGAAAAGGTTGCATTTGGTTAATTTTGGGAAATATTGCATAAAATGCTCCTGACTACACCGAGAATTCTACCCCTGGCATGAACAGATAAGGTGACAAAAGAACATGGACTTACTTTTCATGCCCTATTCCTACATGGTGTCTACTTTATTGAGCTTTTTCAAAAAAGTAGTTGAGAAATAGAAGAAGTAGCTGGAAACCAAGAAGTACTAAGACAAATCTTCAGTTTTCTACTGCCCAGTAGTTTTTGCTGAAAACTTATGTCTTCTTGCTCTCCAATATATTGGCTTTATATTACCTTATATTGCTGAAAAGAAATTCAGAATAACTCATGCTTGATGAAGCACTTCTCAACTGAAATTTGATTTCTTAGTTCATAAAAATGTAGGACAAAATAGAAGAAAAAGTAGAGAAAAGTATTGCTAGCCAAAAGTAGACAGATTTACATTTGCATCACTTTTTATAGTGTTAATTCAGAACAGCTTGGTCCTGTAGAACATTTTGTTTTCAAGCTTATATGTGTAATAAAACACTCACCAAATAATTGATTAAATATGTCTATTAACATGTATGCATTAACATCATATTTCCCTAACAATTTCATTCTGGTATTAGCTTGCAGATCATGTTGAAAATAATTAATTCATGTGAATATAAAACATGGAAAAGACTTCAAAGATAATGTTTGCAATTCAGTCACATGGATGACTTTTTTTTTTTTTCTTTAACAGAAAAGTAAAACATTTAGGCAAGTCTAACATCTAAAATTAACGTACAGCTTTCCTTAATCCCCAACCAACTTTGTAATTTCTCAAAGTTATTTTATTATATGTTATTTAGACTATTAGTATGTATGATATTAGACTATTTAGATAATATGTAATTAATTTTCACAGAGAGGAATTGCTCCTTGATGCAATAGGAACAGACTATCTTTTTAGACAAAGTCTGGTGATTGTTGCTTGCTTCTCTTTGTTGTAAATGCAACCTCTGTTCTTGTGCCATGGGATTCAAGGGAAAGAATAATGGGATACAAAAGCCTTGTGGAAATAAAACAGGGAAGCGCTGAGTTTTCAGAAGGACTCTTTCCTTTGCTGGAAACTCCATCACAAAATCTTTTGTCAGGGCTAAGGAAGTCGATATGGTTGAGTGAAAGGTGTGCACATTTTTTATGAGCTTGACCCTCACATCAGGAAAGTTTAAACAGAAAAAATAAGCTACAATCTCCATTGGTATGTCATCCCTGGCTCACTGTGTTTCTTCCATGTTGCTGCCAAGGTAATAGGAAAATATGGAAATATAGGTAATAGGAAAATATGGAGAAGAACAGACTTTCAGAAGAAAAGGTTTAATTTTCCACTAGAATCTTAGCTTAGAGGTTGCACTCGTCTCCATTTCTGCACCTGTTTTCCCCACTCATTTCCTCAAAAAGGCCAATGGTTGAAAAATGTGACACTCCTTGACTTGCTGCTTTTACTCCTCCTGCGAACAGCATAACAAAAGAGAAGGTGGCCCTGCAATGATTTCATTTTGAGTATTCAAAACACAACTACTGCTCAAGGATTTCAGTTTTCATGACACAAACAGTTTAAATCAAATTGTCAACACATGCACTAGACTGTCAACTTCAGTAAACATTGATTCCATGATTTCACTGCACAGGCATATTAAAAACAAATGTATGTGCTTATGGAATGTCCTACTTCAGCCTTATGTCTTCCTTATGGTGAGAATTGACTAGGCATGATCTGGCTTCCTACGTATTAGCATACATATTAGTTCCTATGAAGAAAACCAGAGATATCTTAACACATCTTCTGTTATGTCTTCCAAAAAGATGTTCTGGCTCATGGCAAATAGTTTCTCTGTAACTTTTTCATTTTTAACCTAGAATTGACGAATGACATCAGTTTAACACAGTTCTCATTCAAATACTTCACTGTTTCGTTGACACTTTATTAGTTCCTAAGCTTGGGAAACAATGGCTTTCTATAATGATAGGAACAAACACTGTGAGGTTTTTATTCTGATTTGAACTCCACATAGTGAGTTAGTAAAAAATTATCACAGCTATGTCCATTATTGTAACTCAGATTCTCACATACTCTCTCAAAAGTTTAAATGCTGAGCAGCTAAGGATTACTTTGCATGAGAATTATTTAGACACAGCTGATACTACCAAAGATCAAAATAAAAATGTTGGGAAAACATTTAATCTTGTCTAAACCCCTAGTTTCTTATTACAGTATCATAAAAATTCTATAGATAATGCTGCCATCATCTAATTGTATTGATCTCATAATTATTGTAAAGTAACAAAAGAAACTTATGCATGATTGTTTATAAAAATTAATTGCAGAAGTCAATAGATTTAATTTCATTTAA
>WUAM01000179.1:23205002-23230264 GCA_024336885.1 Actenoides hombroni
CTTCATTATTGTTTATAAAAAGAAAATGCAGAAGCCAAGAGATTTAATTTCATTTAATTAAAAAAAAAAAAAAAAAAAGCAAAAATAGTCATAACTAACTAACTAAATAAATAAGAACTTTGAAAGCTGAGTGAATTTTCCCGATAGCTGATCGAAAGCCTAGAGAACATTCTTTTGTTATTTGTTTGGTGGTTTGTTGTTGTCCTTCTTGCAATATTTAATGATTTATTTTAGTACTCTTTGGTTTAAATTAAAAGCATAGTGTACTGAAATACCTGGATACACTGATATGTCTCATATGCTGCTATGCTCTGGTATTGTTCTCTGCTGGTTCTTTTAGGCCATAATGAAACCTGTGTTTACCAAGTTGAAATCAATAAACTTAAAATGGACAAATTTGCCTTTAAGCAAATGCCAATATTCATTTCTAGTTAAAGCTAAAATATGAGCAAATGCGATCTTCCAACTAGGAACTAAAATTCCACCTTTTAAAACCATGTTTTAATTCTAATATAATTCAATATATGCATTAAGAACTCTAGAAACACAAAATTATGTTTTAGTTAAAGACTAATTACCAAATGTTTTGGATCTCAGCAATATCAAAGAAAAATTCCTTTTCAGGTGAACTGAAAATATGGATCTTTCTCAGGTTTTTTTTTTTCACTTTTTATCCCCCCAAATTAAGGTTTGTCTATTTTCCATTGTGTGCTGTATGCTGGGTTTAGGTTGTTATTCTGTCTGTTTCCAGTAGGAGGAGAAGGGAGGAGTCAGATCTGGGAGAACAGCAAATGAACCTGGTAATAATTTATTATTCTGTTATCTCTACAAACATCACTAACTAGGAAGAGCTTTATGTGAATGTTGAAGGGCTTCACAATGAATGCTATAATTCATTAGGACAATATGTATATAAATTGTAGTTTTAGTGGTGCTCATCTGTAATGAGATAAGTGTTTGATTTTTGACATTTCAACAATTGCAATATAATTTTACAGTGTGCATCTCATGTAAGAATGACATAGCTTTTACATGACTTGGTAAATCACAGAATTGTCAAGGTTGGAATAGGTCTCTAAGATCACTTCATCCAAAACAAAGCAAAAAAAACCCCACATCTCACCATCCCACTAGAGCATGTCCTGAAGTGATTCATCTATAAATTTTTTTAATACCTCCACGGATGGTGACTCCACCACGTCCCTGAACAGCCCGTTCCAGAGCCTAACTACTCTTTCAGTAAAGAAATTCTTCCTAATATCTAGTCTAAACCTTTCTTTAACAAATAAATATTCAAGAAGCTGAGGGTACAAAGTTGAAGAAGGTTAGAAATCAACATGCTTTCAAAACAGTTGTGTTATGCGATGTTCAAATCCTTATGAAAATTATCATATTTTTCCACAATATATAAAATAGACAGGGATAGAATCATAGAATGTTTTGGGTTGGAAGGGACTTGTCAAGGTCATCTAATCCAACTCCCTGCAGAGGGTAAGGACATCTTTAACAAGACCAGGTTGCTCAGACCCCTGTCCAACCTCACCTGGAATCATTCAAGGGATGGGACACCACCTCTCTGGGCAACCTGTGCCAGTGTTTCACCACCCTCATTGTAAAAAGTTTCTCCCTTGTATCCAGTCACAGTCTACATTCTTTTAGTTTAAAACCATCACCCCTTGTCCTTTTGCAACAGGCCCTCCCTCCTAAAAAGATTGTCCTCATCTTCCTTACAGGTCCATCTGAAGCACTGAAAGGCCACAGTCAGGTCTCCCTGGAGCCTTCTGTTCTCCAGGCTGAACAATCCCAACTTTCTCAGCCTTTCTTCCAGGTGTTCCAGCCCTCTAATAATTTTTGTGGCTTTCCTCTGGACCCATGTTCACACAGAAAAATTAAGAGCTGATCTAGAAGCTCTTTTTTTCTGGGAACACAAAAAAAATTAAAATAACAAGTTAATGGAATGCATTTATTTCCCTTGTTGCACTAAATAAAAAGTATTAAAAATAAAATAGTGCATAATGAACAAAAGAGGACAAAATAAAACTCACCCCTGATGCCATGAATTCTTTTCCCCATTGACAGGAGATGAAAACTGCAGTGTTTTTGACTAAAACTATGACTAGCTCCACCAGCAGTATGCCTGAACAACATTAATGTCCATAATGTCCTTATGGTATATCTTTTATAAACAGAGTTTCTGCAGAATTCAGAAGAAAATGTTTCAATAGGGTTTTGTATTATCTTGTTGATCACAGAGTTCTAGTGTACAGTATTTCTAGGATTTTCCAAAAAAACCTACTCCAAAACTTACACTCCTTGGCACGATTGCAAATCATTATCTGTAAGAATCTCTTGGCTTCACTCCTGCTTTGTATTGTCTATCAAACTTTTCCCAGTGAGGATGTGGTGACCATCCAGGAGAACTGAATATTGCATTCCTTCTTATCCAGAAAATTACTAACTCTTCACAAGTACACTAAAAGTTCAGTCAATGTGAAGGGTGAAGTCTCACCAAAGTTAATGGAGCTGTGCCATCAGCTGTGGATTTAACTAATGACCTCCTTGTCTTCTTTTGGCTGGGGTGCCCAGCATTGTCTTGAGACAGCCTAGATCAGCAATGTCTCACAAGACTGGTGAGACCTAAATTGCCATTAAATGGCTATATGCATATATAATTTAGGGCAGATTGTAATTTTTTCTTATTATTTCCAACTATTCCTTAAATGCACAAATCATTTCTCAAATCTGTGCTGCTTTCTATTTGAAACCCACTTGTGTTCCATTTCTAAATTATTATTTTTTTTATAGAATATTTTTCAAATAGTTGTCTTCTTGTAAACCACATACAATGTTGACAAGCCATGAGTGATTACTTTGGGTTTAAATTAGATTTGTAAATAATTTACGTCAAAAGAACTATTTTGCTTTGTTGACAACAGAGTTAATTGTCAACAAAGAGGGAAATGTGCAAACAGTGACAGCATATTGAAAAACAGACTGCAAACACACAGAGAAAGATAGACTTAGATCACAGGAAATAAAATGTGTTTGCAGAATAAATTGCTTGTAAACAAACATGCTTTTAAAGAAAAAAAAACCCACAAAAGAAAAAAAAAAAAAAAAAGAAAAAAGAAAAAGAAAAAAACAGCACCGAAAAACCAAGCTTGTTTATAGCTCTAGAAACATATGACAAAAATAAGCATCAGTATTTAAATGACATTAAAGTGACCAGAAGATCTTTTGGACAATAAGCCAATTAAACTATGTGATAAAACCTAAAAGTCTGTGATTGTTAATAAGACACTGTAGTAAGCCGATTTAACCTAAGAAAAAATACAACAGTAAAAAAAAAAATTGAATCTAAAGAAAGGTTGAAATCTTAATAGGATCCCAGGGCTGTATTTTACTGGTTCGTACATTTTTGCTTTGTTACCATTAAGTTTCATTCCTCCAACACAGTTTGTCAGATAAATATTCCTCCTGTGAGAGCTGTAAACACCAGCCTTTCTGAGTGATGGCAGCTATGAAGAGGAGTTGAAACGAAGCGGTCACATTAGTTAACAAGGAATGGGTAAGTCATTTCATCCATGGCACATTGCAATGCAAAAGATAATTCATTAGGGTGATTCCCCCTGCTTATTCAGACACACACCGTTTTCATACATCACTCGTAAAAGATTCAATAACAGCATAATAGCAACAAAAGCCCTTGTCAAGGTGGCATGGGATTCTTGTCTAATATCCAGCTAATAGGAATGAACAAGGTCACAACAGAAACTAATTTTGCATGGCAATTTGAGAAGTGCCAGTGTGCTCCCAGGTTTTAAAGTAAGACACTTTTTTTTTTTGCCTGTATACAGATGTATGCACCCAAGTGAAACTCCTTAAATAATGTGTTCTTTAATGTTCTTATTAAAAATGTGCGCTGCCACTTCAGTTTTAAGCCTGGGAAGCAGTATCCTGTTCCAGTTTGTCAGTCGAAGGATAGGTTACTCCTGTCAGCAGTTCTTTTCAAGAGAAATGAAGTATGTACCTGCACTATATACAGTAACCATTTCCAAATAAGACACCATCACCTGAATACCTGACAATTGCTTTGGGTGTTGTCATCTACTTTCTGTTACATTAAAATCTATCACACCTTGTGCAAAAGCAAAGAGGTCACCATGGCAACTTTATATCCCTAAACTTAGTAAGGAGAAAAACATACATCATTTTGCCTTTGTAGTCTTTTCTTTGTTTTCCATGTTCTTGGGAAAAAACTGTCCATTAGACATAAATATAAAATATTTGGTAGTAAATTTCTTTTTTTTTTTCTTTTTTTTTCCCATGGAAATATTTTCTTCTTCTACTAGAATCTAATATATGTGTATATTATACACACATACATACATTATACTATTTTCAGAAAGAAAAGAACATATGAAAAATTCTTGCCACAGGATACCAGGAAGTCAAGAGTTATATTCAGCAAAAGGTTAGACATTTAAAAATAGGGTTTCCAAAAGGATTTAAAGGCCTTAGACACCCATCACTGATTGAATTCATCTCCTTTAGGCTCCTTGGAAAATTCCAGCCAAAATGGTTAGCATAAATATACATAGACATGCATTTTTTCATGAAAAAAAAAAAGAAAAAAAAAAGATAATAGGAATAAAGCGTCATGTTTTAGGATATAAAGCAGATGATAACTGATTGGAATTGAACAACATTTTGCTTTTATGAATAGCCCATAAATACTCTGTTGGTTCCCATTACCAGTGGTACATAAGTCAAATGGATTTCTTTAATTAAGACATATGCCAATCTCAAGTACATCTAAGTAGCTTAATTCTTAGGTACATTGTACTGATTTTCAGTTATGACTGGGCAAAATTGTCAAAAGCACCTCAGTAGATTGTGTTTCTCTCTCCTTTTGACTGCATGTGGCAGTTAGATGCAACAATTGTATTTGACTTTTGAAAGCCTCTATGTCAGTAAGTGAAATTTCAAAAAATAATGGGAAGGCTTTCAACTAAAATCAATACATGTGTTAGTGGTCATACACCTCCTTGTTATCCTTACTCATACTAATAATAACTTGTGTTTTCTTCTTCTGTGAGCATATCCCTTTGCAGTGGTTTTGGGAAAAACATTTTATCAATAAAGTCCTTTCCTTTCAATTGCCATTTAAAACAAGTGTTTTAACAAAATGGGATCAACTGGCTTAAATTTTCATTATTTTTTAAACATGTTAGTTTTCATGACATAAGCTGTTTGTACTCATATAAATGCATTGGCATTGTGTATTCTATGCTCTTTGCTGTTATATGTATAGTGTTGTATAATTTCATAGGACTATACGCTCATGTCTAGACTGTGATGTTTCTTAACTCTTGATTATTTTCTGTATACTCTTGCTTAAACCAGTTCAGTGGACTTCCTGTGCCTTTATTTACTTTGAAAACAGTTTTACTTCCTACTAATAAAACAATAAATATTCCGTAGTAATTATATCTTTAAATATCTTTATACATCTGGAATCTATGAAATTTAAGAAGGCTTTCAGAAGAGTTTTATGGTCATCTGAGCAGGTCAGTAATATAGCACAGACAATTGTGGCTGTAAACATATATATTACATTTGATGTCATTAAGGGTGTCAAGGTATTCAGCTATCAGTGGTGAATTCTGCTGCTGCACCACAAATACCACTGATCACTTGGAAAGTTTTCAAAAACACAGAAATTAAGTTCTTACATCTGCACAGTTATGCATCTTTTCCATTTTCACAGCATTAATTTCTTGGAAGGAAAAAAAAAAAGTGGATAAAAAGAGAAATAGAAGGATCACAGTCTGTATGTTTATCTATTCCTTTAAGAAAACAAATAAACAAACAGACAAAGCATGCATATTAGGGAAGTATACACTACAGAATTCATATAAGCTATGATTCTGTTTCAGGTTGAATTTTAGCTGCAACTTTATTCAAAATCCAGTAAAAATAAGGCCAGCCTTTGAATACTGTCAATTTGAATTGGATTGACAGCAACTGGACTTAATTAAATTAAAGAGGAGAGGCATGAAATATTGAATAGACTTTGATCATGGTATGAAATTGATATTATTTTATTTATGAAATGTATTAATTAATTCATTAAGAACTCGCTCATGAGCCCAGCTAGAAGGCCAGATGAAGCTCCAAGTCTAGATAGAACTTCTTTGGCTGAGGGTATTTGCATCACTATGCTGCTCAAGGGTAAAGATAGATAGATAGATAGATAGATAGATAGATAGATAGATAGATAGATAGATAGATAGATAGACAGACAGACTGTTGACAATCTGAAATTTTTCTTCCTATCTTACTGAGAAATTAACAGATAGACAAAGACAGGGTCTCTACCCTAATCTAGTGACCAGAAAGTAATTTTTAGTTGGTCAAACAGAGTTTAGTTCTGCCTAACTTCAGCACTGTAGAATGTTAGTAACACCAGCAGAGAGTATCTCCTTTTCTCCAGACAGATTGATGCCAATCATTTCATATCCTCAGGCAAGGATATTGTAACTGGACACAGGAGGACAAATGGTTGCCCAGAGGACTCTTTGTTGGAGCCTATGGCTGAACCATGTTTGGGAGTAGGAGTGACACAAATTGAATGTATGGAGGTTTTCATTTACACACTTTTTTATCATGACACTAATGGCGAGTCAGCAGTGCAGAGGTCATATAGGAGGAAGAGATGGACCAAGGGAAAGGCCATACAATTTGATTTCCCTCTTGAAGCTGCAATTAAACTTTTGGAAATATAACAGCTGATATTTTGAGTCTGGAGTGGCATAGATTACGTGGTATCAGACATTATGATTAGGCTCAGTGAGACTGTGTAATAAGTAATTCACAGGTGCAATGCAGATAGAATTACTGAGGGTTATGAGAAATACATCCAGGAAGATTTCATTACATATTGTTATCTAATGAAGAGCACTTGGGGACAGTAAAAACAGTTACTGTCTAAAAAAAAAAAGCTGTTGCCATATTTAGCATATGAAAATTGTAAAATTCAAGTCCTGAAATTTTCAGTCTTTGCAGTAAAACAAAAATAATTTTTTAGGTCTTCCCAGGTATGTTTCACAATTTATATTTATTGCATGTGTTTGAAAGGAATTTTGTTTTCACCTGAAATGTCTGTTTGCTTCTTGTATCAAAATTATAGTAAGTACACAAAATAGGGCTAATTAGAATCAACTATATGAAATACCATTCAGTCTTGGAAAAAAAGTAGCAAATTTATGAAAGAAAGAAGCAATTTCTAAGTATTTTATACAGTGTGTATATATATGTAGCAATTTCTATATAGTGTCTTAACAAAAGAGGCTGAGTGACTATGGATATGACAATTGAAGACTTTCAGGAAATGGCAACAAGTACAAAAATTCTTTCAACAGTTCTCATGTTTATGGAAACTTTGGTGGGATGTTCTGTGAAAAATTTAACATCTGTATTTTTAAAGCACTAACTGAAATCTTTGTGTATGCATACTGTCTTATTTAGCAAATACTTATGTAGAAGTAACTTTCCTACTGATAGACTTCAGTATTGATTTTCTTGTAATCAAGGAGTTATTTCTCTTTTCTGTAAGGAGATATCTTTAAGGTATTTCTTTTCCTGGTAGTGTTAATGTCTGCCCACAGTTTTCTCGTAGTCATCTAGTATGGATTCTTGAACAGAAACTTCAAAAAAATTCTATCTACTGTAAGAATTTGAGAGAAAACCAAGTGGAAACAGTACACTGGAAATCCACATTCTGTGTAAATTTGGACATAGCTTCATAAATGTTAAGATATGGTTCAGGCTAGTGTTGTCTGACTTCCACAGAAGCATAGAAATACAGACAGAAGGTCATAGGTCATTCTCTAAAGTCAGCATTCTGACTGAGAATGGTATGAAGACACATTGTGCTATGAAGAACCTTTAAGTGTCAGGGAAGTTTTTTCTACCTAAAATTGTGACTTACATATTTTTAGGAAGGAGCAGAAAGGTCAGGAATGTAAAAACCATATTTCTTTATCTTTTTCATCTCTCTTTCTACTGCGTTTTATAAACAGTTGCAATGTTTCTGTTCAGTTCTCCAGCCTGGTTCCATTCTTTACAACAAAATAAAAGTTTTTGTATCTTATGTGCTAAAAAGTAAGAAGAGCATTAGTCTAGTTTACAGTACAAATTTTCTGTGAGATACTTGAAAAGACAGACACAATTGGAAAGAAACACAGAACCTTTAGGATGCTATTGATGTTATATTTTAGAATAATAAGATGAGAAAATTTTGTTGGACAAAACCATTTGGGAACACTAAATTACAATCTATAATTCAAACTCATAGGTATATATGAAGATAAAGTAGAGTCATATTACAGTCAGGGCACTTAACCAGATTCTGAATCAGTATTAGGTCACAGACAAAAATATGATACAGCTGTAAAACCAAAACCTTCATTCGTATGCAAGCAATACTGTGGTGCTTACCATATAGTTGTTTCAATTTTAAAAGGTCATACATAAGAAATATGCCTTATTCCCTAACTTGGTTAGTACCTAAAACAGAAGAAGTTCAGAGATATTCTCCTGAAATTGTTAAATTCTCCAAGTGACTTCTTAGTGGAGATGGAGGGGAGGAGAGAGAGTGAAATTGCATTATTTTCACAGTGGGGTTGCAAATGTTGTTTGTTAATTGGCCTCCTCTGATTAAGTGTGAAAATCTTTATGAATAAAAAGAAAATTATCAGAAATGGTTTCCTGTTGTGGTCAAAAACTATATGGTAAAGCAATTCTTAAGCAGTGACATTTCCATATAATCACAGTTCTGGCTTCTCATCTGGCATGTTACGCAACATGTTATTAATCAGTGCTTTGTTACAGCCCAAGTAAATTATGCTGTTTAATTTTGAATATCTAGTCTCCTTTTGTGTCCCACCAAACTTTGATCTAACCTACAGACTTTGATGATGAATTTCATGGCTCATTTATACAGTGTGCACAGGAATATTTTCAGTTTTCAGTTTGACATTTGTTGCCTTTTCATGTCTTGATTAGGATAATCCCCACTTATCCCACTATGCTACTTTCCTCGTTTGCCCTCTGATGGATCACTAAAATTGTACCAGCTTGTATACTGACTATTATGGGGGGTTTATGTTTTGCTTAACTCCTGGAATTTCCAGGGCTTAAGCAGTGCTACATTAACTAGGTACTTTTACTGGACTTCCTCTGGAAGAAGGAGAGAAGATTACGGTATTTTAACTTAATCTAGAAGAAGAAGGTAGGGTTAGAATAAGTACTTTAACTTAAGTTGGGGGGTGATGTCCTCAGGTAACTGTCCCAGTAATAAGGGTGATAGTCTGAAATAAAAAGGCAGAGAGGCAAGTTGCAGTGTGAACTTAAACCTATTTCTCACATGAAAATTTGATTTGTCTGGGTACTTATTTTTAGTTTTCTTTTTACTTCACGTAAGTTTATGGCAATTTCAAGTTGCAATTAAATCAAAATATAGGCAAATTTCACAAGTGCACTGTATTCCATTTCTTTTTCTTCAGAAAAGAAAGGTCTTATTTTTGACAGTTGTGAAATTTATCATGCTTGCAGTATTACATACTAATAAATCCTAGGTTTATGTTCCTGCTCAGTATTTTTTTGTATTTGTCTGTATTCTTCACATTCCTTCAGTTTAGGCTAAAGTTCAACTTCAAATACATGTGCCAAATGAATTTTCTAATAGGTTATTTTAACACTGACATCAAAGGGCAACAGCAGAAAAGCAAAAAGTTTTGTCACTGAAATAAATTAAAACATGAAGACAAGGACATATGCTGTTATATTAAAGAAAATCATTATAAAATATTGAATATTTTGTTGTTTAAGGAACAGGAAAGAAATAATGATACGAAGTAAGCATGTACCTTGTACGGGGTCTGTAGTGATTGATACCCATTAGTTTGTGATTAAGAAACGGTACTAAGTAGTATATGATCCACTCTGTAATTCAAACTTTTTATCAATTGATCAGTAGTCAATAAGTTATTATATCTTCACCCAGTATCACTGTTGAATTTCCAGATCATAAAAACTGCATATCAGAATGAACAAAAAATATTGGTTGCTTACTTTTAAAGTATTTTCAAGTTGTAAGATGACAAGAATATGGAGATCCTTAGAGACTCATTTGGTCTGTATAGAAATAAAAGGTCAATTATTGCAATGAAGAACTTAATCTAGATTGGTTGCAAATGGAGTCTGAGTATTCAATGACACTGTTGTGACCCAGATCATAAAACCTGCATAAATTAATTAAAAATTGGCTACAACTGGGTATTTAGCTAAAAGGTTTGTTTGAATAGTTAGTGAAAAAAAACCCTATACACCAGAGATTACTCATTTTTCATCTCAGAGATGGCACAAGTGATATACAACACAGAGAAAATTGGACACTAATCTGTCTCATAGATTTCCACATGCAAGATCTTACTTTTAAGAACTTAAATTCTTTTGATTTATGGTGAAATATATTAAGATGAATGGGCAGAAAGTGATTTGTTCATAAAATATGAAGATGTCTTCCTTTAACTTTCAGAGGAAATTCTGAGTGTAACAGACTGCTATGTATCAATTGTTACTGTAAAAATTACAACAGATAGTATCTAATTACTAACATGAAAGAAACAAAGAGAGTGTAATTGAAAGAGAAATTCATATGTATGTTAAGGATAGCCTAAATTAATTGAATTTGCAAAGTATATTTAAACTTTTAAAAATATACTTAATATGTTACAGAGAGCTTTGTATATTTCTTTCACTCTACAAAATAGCTCAATCCTGTTGACTTTTTATTTTTTAAGTAGGTTTTCAGACAAGAGCAAGAGCACAGCATCAGAACATAATTTACAACTCAGATTTTAAGTAGACTTCCAAGCATTAGGGTTGTTTTGCAGGTCAGTTATATTTGTAGTACAAATAATTTTCTTCTAACACTCACAAAATATCACACAGTTTTGAAGGATACAGATTATGGGAATAAGTGGTAATTAGAGGGACTTAACATAGCTAGATTGTCAACCAGGAGAAATATCAGAGTCAACTAAAATAACTTCTGACTGAGTCCTGATTTGTTTTAATGATGTTGGTCTTCAGAATAAGAGAATCTCAATGTGAATAGGAATTCTCTTCTGTTTTGGACAAGGCTTGATCAAAACAGATAATTTTCTTATATGGGTGAATGAGATGTCTGGAGAACAGGTTCAGGCAACAGAATCAAAGAGCAGGGGTCCTCTAATTATGGCCAAATGCAAGAATCAGAAACTCAGCTTGTTTTCTTCAGCAAAAATAACTCTGTAGAGAGACTTCAAAGCTGTTGCTGCAGTCTGAATCATTTTATTCAACTTGAAGCACAAGGTGATTTATTATAGTTTTAGTGTTGTTTAGTCCTTTTGTGTTAACTTTTTTTTTTCCTTTGCATTTGTCTCAACTGGCCACCCCCAAAACAAAACTATTGGATTTTGAAATTAAGAAGTGCTTTTGTATTGTCCCTTTTAATTTTTTTCCACTGATTTTTCCATATTTCACAAATTCAGAAATGTTTCCAGTTTTATCAGAACTCAATTCTTTTGAAAGTTTAACAGAAAAACTTGTTCTGCTCTCTCCAGTGTTGGGCTTACCTCTTGAAAAAAACTCTGAGCTGAGGCAGACAAAGCCCTGGGAGTTCTTCCTTTGCCAAGGGAGCTGGCAGGGCTGATACTCACACCCATATGAATTCCTCTTTGAAATCAATGCAATCCATATGGAAGAATGGATTAAAGGATTTCTATTATTTAGGATTACTATTATTATTGCCAAAGGAAAAAAAAAAAAAAAAGGGATACTCTACAGCTTGATTTTCTTTTCATAACTAAAATAAATATAAGTACCCACATTCAAGTGTTACCTTATAAAAAATACTAAAATTGTTAACATATAGCTAGGAAATATCATATATGTTTAATCATAATTATATTACACTTCTGTAAGACAGATATGTCTCAAATGTTAGTGAACTTGTTGGATAAGTTAGGATTTCATCAAAATCATTGCTCCAAACTTAAGATTACATTTTTATATACAAAACCTTACATGCAAAATTTCTTTATTTGTGATTTTCCCAGACTTCAGCTTAGGGGTGGCATTTTAACTATGTAAACTGTAATAATAAGCATAATTCTTTTCTTTCTGTTCTGTAAGTGGCTGGTTCTATGAAAAAGAGGAAAACTTGTTAGAAAGCACTGTTCTCAGTAGAAAACTGGTTCATACTCATGAGAAAAACAAAGTGCTTTAACTTTTAGACATTTCAGAAGCAAAAATAGGTCAGTATTATTAAATACAAAGAGATTAAGAACTTAACCCTGCAAAGGGACTGGAAAAACTTATCTTTCTGTCAGTGTGGTCTCATCTCAGAATCAAACTGACAATGTGAGTAGTCATAAGGGGGTTAAAAAAGCAAGGTGTGTAGATCATGAAGTCTAGAAAAATAGATAACGGTGCTACTGAAGAAACAAGAAATCTCAAAACCCATTAAGTTTCTGTTTCACAATGATAGAGAGTGAGTGTTTGAGTGAGTGAGTGAGTGAGTGAGTGAGTGAGTGAGTGAGTGAGTGAGTGAGTGAGTGAGTGAAGTACTCAGGTTGGGTAAAAACTCTCTTGTTAGTTCTCAAAGGAACCCCAGTATCCTGATCCTCCATGAGTTGTCTTTAACTCTACTTTGCCCATGAAATTCACCTGGTATAGAAATCACTGATATTTTGAAGAGTTCTCACACACGAAGGTTATTCCTTTAAAACCATTGTTCCTCCCATTTTGTCACATGTTCTGTTTGATTTGTTTCTGGGGTTTGTTTTTGGTTTTATTTGTTTGTGCAGTTTTTGTTTTGTTTGGGGGTTTTGTCGGTTTGGGTTTTTTGCTTGTTTTGGTTTTGGTTTTGGGTTTTTTTTGTGTGTGGTTTTGTTGTTGTTATTTGTTTTGGTTTTGTGGGTTTTTTTTACAAGATATCGTCAGGCTATTAATGAATTATCATGGACAAAACTGGTATTCATTATAGCTGCATGGTGTCTTGGTGATTTGGAATGTATAGTTACCACTACCATATATATTACCAAGAACTTTTAGAATTGTTTTGGAGACAGAAGGGTGAGATAATTTGAAACAGTTATCTTTATGTGCAGCTTCTATTGGGCTTTTTCTTCAGTCTTTCAGTGCAGCACTTTTTCTTTGCCTGTGAAACACATATCAATAGAGATGAGAGAACTGTTGCAAAAAACATAGTCACTGCAAACCTAGGCAGTCATTCATATTGCTTATTTGCACAGAGCTTGAAACTGAGATGTGCTGGTATAGTGATTCGCAAGACACTTTCCATGGCATTCAGTTACCCTAAATCTAGCAGCCTAAAAAGTGAGCCCACAAAACCAAACAAAAATACCCACACAAACAACTAAACAAACAAAAAGATACATAACTAAACTTGAAAGAACACACACCACTATGAATATTTTTTAGCATTTGACCATATTCTAGAGGTTCTGATGCAGTAGTCCCTGACCCAGGTGGCTCTGAATGATAATTCCTAACAAATGTTTGAACTCCATGCATGTGTACATATATAAAACACACACACAAATAGAGGATGGTGGTTTCATCTTGTGGGTCCAACGGGATGGAAGAGCTTACCTCTTCCATAAAAATGCATATATCAAATTTCAAAGTGATGATTTTGAAAGCAGTCAATGACTTCTGAAAAGATCACCTGTTCTTACAACACAAGAAGTATCATTATATTGAATGGTTCAGAAAAGTTTCCCTCCTAACTTTTTCATGAGGAGAACTCACTTTTTTTTCAGAACAAAAATGTCATGCAGGTGATTTGTAGCTAAGAGAATCCTTTCCTTGGCAAATGAAAATCATGTAATGATGAGATTGTGTTGCTACTGCTGGAAGTCTTCACTTCTTCAGAATGGTGATCAATTTCAGTCAGAATTATCCAGTGTAGCCTGGATAACTCAACTCCAACATTTACCATTACTTACATGTTTCCATGGATTCTAGAAGCAGTGTTTGTGGAATCAAAGAGAAGAAATGATATGGAGCATAGGGGATCGTGGTGATAGATTCAGAAATTAGATTTCATGCTGAATACTATGTGCCTCGGGGGAAAATATATCTCAGACTTATAAAATCAAGCTGTTTTCAAATTTTAAGATGCTTTCAAAGCTCAGTCCTAATTTTCTTCTAGGTCATCTGAATCCAGGTCTTAACAGTTGGAGATGTAAAATCCTGAAATTCTGATATGTAAATAAATATAGCACAATGGCATAATGAAGCAATTTTTACCTTTGATGTTGCATGTTCTGACAGGCAACACTGACTACGCACTTACATCAGTGAAACAAGGATACAAGAGTGATCCTTATACCTGAAGGGTAATTCAAAATCATAAGGCATTATAATTAAACCCTATTCTTTATAAAAATGATCAGTTAATCAGTTATAATGTGCAGAACTGTAGGAATAACTACATCACAGGCAACTATTGTGCATGTTTCCATTTATTGCCTTTGTAAATGTGACTGAATCTTTTATTACACCTGCCCCATTTTCTCTTCCTGTTCATCCTAGGACATAGTAAATAAACAGGGCTATTATAGAAATATATTCGTTCTTACCCTGCAATATCAGTTTTGATAGCATTATACTGTTGACAAAACAATTTAGCTTATGTTTTTATCTGATCCATAAATCCAGGATATTCTCACAGAAGATTACAAAAACACTCCAGTTGGGAAGCATGTTTGCATGATGTATTCAAATGACTAAATGTGACCCATTAGGTAAAATTGTGACTGATTTAGTATTTCTCTGAATACCTCATTGACATCATAATGAAATCATAACAAGTAGATATCATCATCCCTTCCCTTTTTTGCAATTATAGATGCTGTTAACCCACCATCCCTCATTTCATTGTTGTACATCACTTAAGCAGTGCAATGACTCTACTGTAGCTTCCTACATCAGTCTTCACTCAAAAGACACATTAAGAAATGACATGTTTTATTTACTCATTATACACTCTAGATTTGTTCAATTTATCTTACTTTTTAAAACAAAAGTGCTCTATGGTTTTTATTTACTGAAAGATATGTTGGGATTGGGTTTGTTGTGGGTTTTGTTTGGTTCTTTTTATATATAGTAAATACATTGTAAACTCAAAATGCAAAGTAATGTTAAATATCCAAAGTATATACTGTAAGTGTTCACAGTCACATTGATGATTCTGATCTATACTTATGATATTCTTAGATCCTGGGAAGACACATCTGCATCTATCTGCAGTGAGCAAAGCAGGGAAGTTCAAGCTAGAAATCACTAGAGATACACAAGGAGTGGCTGGTAGCAATCAATTGAAGAGCAAATATTGAATTTCTGATGTTTGCCTCCTCCGTGTACCACTGATTAAGTCTGTTGTTTCCCAAAGCTATCTGAAAGTCATTTTTCTCCTTAACTGTGTTATTATGAATATGATACACTGTAGCTTGCTGGCAGGTAACAATTTTTCAAGATCAGCGTTGAACTATATGTAAATATGTATTTCTTTTAATCTTCTATTTCTTTTAATCTTCTTGATCACAGTGATTCTGTGATGGGAAGAAATAATCCCATCATTTTTCAGCAACATCACACACAGAGTTCTTTATAAAAACATGATTATGTATATGTGCTTCTTATTTTGAACAACTTCAAAACAGTTATTTAAAGAATGCAAATGATCTGCTTTTTTATATTTAAGAATGGTCATTTGTTTACTCCTTTATTTATTATCTTGCCATCCACTGAAGAACTAAAACTATGTAACACATACTTCATGCTGATTTATTAAGTGGGATATGTTGATGGATAATAGTATTCATGCAAATTTCTGAAAGACGTGAACCTAAAAAATAATCTTAAAATAAGGTCATATATCTGCTTCTTTCTATCTTTACAATCTTCATTATATTTTGAAAAGAAAGACAACAACAACAAGGTCTATTTCAAGCTATAGAAAAAATCACTGATTGCAAGAGATTTATATGGTTATGTTGCAGGAAATACCTGCTTTGTTGGGTTTTTTTGAGATCAAGCAGATTTAAAGGTGGTGTAAGGGTTTGCAGTTATATAATATTATACATGGTGTTGATGATCTAACACCTGGTTTTGAATTTTTACACATGTACAAGTAGCACAGTGAATGCGACAATTCAGAATAATTCGGATTTAGTTTAAATTACTTAATTTGTCCTAAAAAAACAGATCCATATTTGGAAATATTATTTCTCATATGATTTTTTTTTTTTATTATTGCCAAATAATGCATCAAAGACAGAGTTCTTCACTTGGATCATTTCACTATACATGGAAGGGCAGCTGTTATATGTATACCAAATATGGACGATGGATTCTACACTGGCCATGAAATGCAGAGAGATACTTTCTATTCTACTTTCCTCCTTTTTCCCCCTATTACTGTTATACAAGTTTAAAGGCAGTTGTTGTTAGATCACCGTTCCTTCTTTCATTTAAATTTTTTCAATCTGTAGGTTGATAAATTTTCTGCTTTACTAGATTGTGTCTTTATAATTACCAAGATAAGGGAAGTTCATACCTCAGTGGCATTACATATGTCCTGCTCAGGATGACAGGTGTGCCAAATGTCAGTAGGAACATACTGAATTTACTAATCACTAGCAGATGGAACCTGTAGGGTTTTTTCTTCTCTCTGTCTTTTTTTTTTTCCTGAATAAGAAGGAAAGCAAGGTGATTAATGAGTTCTAATGCCATAAATAGTGATAAAGTGAATATATTGATTCAGAAATTTTTAATAAATTCACTACTAAGCCATTTGCATTGTAGCTAATTCTGTAATAGGGATTTTCAATTGAAAATATCTCCTATGTCTCTAGTCATTCTTTATCCTTTTAGTTTTATCATCTTATTTATTGTCCTTAACATTAAAACTCCCTAAGACAGGTAGATACAGATACATAAATGCAGTATAATTATAATGTGTTTTCTTTAGCTTTCATTATGAATAAAATAGCATGATAGACTTTCCCATTACAAAAATTGTTTTCTTTTTTTATTTCCCTTCCAGAATGTTAATCCTCTCTGCTGAACAGGAAAGAATGTATGTATATTTGGTTAATTTTGATTCTTAGCTTTGAGACATGATGAACTATACACCTGAGAAATGTTCCTTAAATGTAACTTTAAAGACAAAGTTAATTAACTCTACATATCTCTGGAGTGAAGTTGGAGATTGCAGGAGAAGATGACAAAGTTCCCCTACTTGATTTTTTAGCTGAAAAATATCCAAAAAGTTGGGGAGGAAGAACTGTCTAGGAAGAGACAGTCAAAGTCTGTGCAACAAACGTCTGTAGGAAATGCAGGCCATTTAAAAGCACAGCATCTTTGGCACCGTTGTAAAAGATACATCTTTGTCTTCTTTTTCATTCATAAACAGTAGTACCTGTGATGAATATGTTGTAAACAAAGATAAAGATTCCTCATGTCTATTATGCAAATGTACAGTTTTCTCCCAATACAAAAGAGAAAACATGCACGGTACATATGCAACTCAACTATAGTATTTATCACTACCTTTCTCCATTGAAGCTAGCAGAGGAAGTAGCATGCATTCAAATCAACGTAAGCTTGGGAACTCAGTAAACCCATCAGGGTCACTGTCTGAATCAGCTGAATTAGTAATGAAATTGTTGGATATTCCCACTTTGTGTTACAAACAAAGCACACTGCTAATTAAAGACTGGATTCCCAAAGGAACTAATGCAATTCCGAGGCAATTAATGGATCTGAAATAAAATGTTGTATCTGCACAGTTGTCTCAGAAGGGATTTTGGGATAGAAGATAATACAGGTTCTTTTCTAGTGTGGAAACAGGAATCAGAAGCTAGAGATTTCATATGCAATAACTTCTTAATGCCATTGGTGATCAATGCCAAAAGACAGGGAAATAACTGGTAATTGAGTGATTCAAGCAGTCTTCTAGGATGAAGAAAATCATAAATACTTACACAAGTAAACTCATTCTAAACTAACCAATAGCATGTGGTTAGGAAATCCATGACCTGGAAAATACAGATTATAATCCCTGTTCCCAAGAAATCAAATTGACACAAAGAATTCTTTAGAGCAGGGTCCACCTGAACCATATTCAGATTTCTCCAAGGGTTTTTCCATTTTGGCCCTTGGCATTCTTGAACACCACCAAACTGACCATGAGGCAGTATTGTGCCCTTCTACCAAAGGTGACCTTCAGTAGTCTGGGCTGCATTTGGCTAAGTGTTACCAGGAGGCTGAGGGAGTTTATCCTTCCTGATAAAGGGAGTCCAGCAAAGGGCCACAAAGACAACTGAGAGCTTGAAGTATTTGTCATACGAGGAGAAGCTGAGAAAGCCAGGACTTTTTAACCTAGAGAAGGTTAAGTGGTGATTGTATCAATGTGTATAAATACCTAAGTGGAAGGAACAAACAAGACAGATCCCGACTCTTCTGTATAATGCCTAGTGGGAAGAGAAGTAAGTGGCACAAAAATTGTCCCTGTAAAGGAAACACAGACATCTGTCATCACAAAGTAGAATCACTAAGACTGCTAAACTGAGGTTATCCATCACTTCCTTTGGTCCTGGATATATTTTACCCATAATGTTAACTGCCAGAATATATTTGAAGTGCTGAAGCTCCTCTCACTCCAGAAAAATCAAGTAACAATTTTCATAATAAAAACATTTTTGGAAGATGTACCTTTCTAGGGTTTCACTGTAAACTTGTCAAGAAATACTCTTTATTTTTTCCCTTCACTTAATTCCCAGGCTCATTGCTGATAAAAAGCAAAATGCACTATACAGTTTCTTGCTTCAGGGTATCAAGTTTTGGCCACTATCTACAGGATAACACAACAACTGATAGCAGTTTGATACTCTTTCCGAAGTAGCTATTGTTGCTGCAACTGTTTGATGTCTAAGTAGCAGATCAGAAGACCTGTCTGTAAAGTACAAATGCTGTATTTGACTAGAGCATGTCTTTTATTCATTCAAAGGTCACTGCTGAACAGTGACTTTAGGAGGAAAATGTTAGGAGAAATGGCACAGTAAGACACTTGTAACTGACAGCTTCCAAAGGGGGATGAAAAGTTGTAATTAGAAATAAATAGAGACATTTCATTAGAACATTACCATCTCATGGCCTTGAGGAAATTTCTGCTGAAAGGAAAATCTACTAATAAATTAATGCATGTATGTGATGGTATGTGAATCTGTATTTAATTTTCTTTCCCTCTCCTGACCTTTGCTAAGAAAAATCGCAGAGATATGTTTCAGTTCTCCCCTAAATTTTTTTAAGCCACAACCTTTGAACCTGTCATTCCTCTAACACAACCCCCAGCAGTCAATTTGTACAAAACTTCTGATAGGAAAATCTCAAAGTACAATTTGAGGATACTCCCTCTTCAAAGCACAGCTGAAAAGAATACAGATTCTCTGCAGTCCTCCAGTCCAGAGAACACCTTGAAAAAGCACCTACAAATGAACCTTCTTACAGTGAACCATTTTGACTTAAACAGACCAATACAGGTCTGTCATCCACCCAGCATGGCAGCTGTACTTAGCTAACAGAAGCAGTAAAGATTTTAGTACTGTGCATACTCATTTTCAGTTTGTGCTAACAACACAAGCTAAAACGTTTTTTATTCCTTCAGTTCTTGCAACCATAAAGAGAAATAGTGAAATATTAATGAAATAAATCTGTAGCCAGTTGCTATATGTTGTAATGAGAAGAGGTGATATGTGGAAATAGACTTAATTGCAATTAAAATGCACATTACTTTCAAATTAGTATTTTAAATGTATGTATATATCTACAAAGATGATTGGAAAAAACAAATCCACCAAAAAAAAAGAACCCAGTCTGAAGAAAAGAAACATGTAGCTCCAGAAGACTATTGAAGCAGGGGATCCCCTCTTGAAGTGGGAAAACTATCATCTTGTCAGAAATCTTATTGTGTAAGCACATCTTTCAGGCATAATTGCATTTCCATTTTTCTTCAGTAGTTATTTGGGTTTCAAGGTCATCGGTGGATCATTAATAAACTCTGTTGACAGTGTTGGCAAGAACAACAGTGATATCATGTGTTCAGTATTTTGTTCAGATCACCCTGGCATAGCATCAGTATTGCCTTCTCAATTAACTTGTTCAGCTGAAAACAGGTATCAAAACATATTTAAATCTCCTGTTAATGAACAGGTGGATGTTTTTTATGCACATATGTTGTGCAAACACACACCTGCATCAAATGAAATCTGCAGCCATTTCCATTGATGTTGCCCAATATAAGGGAAAAAAAAAAAAACAACCAACCCCCAGTCACAGCATAACAGGAGAAATCCCTGAGAAGAATCACAACCTCCCAAACCACACCTGATGATTATAGATGCAGGGGACACCATCATAGCATTTCTTAAGATGAAGTTACATGCTCCTCATGTCTGACTGATCAGGTCTTTCAACTTCAGAAAAGAAGAAGAAAAAAAAATGCAAATTGAAGAATCTCACATGAACTGGTAAGACTATGATTGTGGAGCAATTTCTGTGTACCCAAACCAATAGTTTTTCTCTTGTCCTATAAAATAGTCTGAGTGAGCGTAGGTCTGGAAAGAAAGACTCAACATTTTTGTATTACTTCCCTAAAAGTATTTTCTTCTGCTAATGTGTCACTTTGTTTTCTTTATTAGAACATTTGCTGTTATTCATGTTTAAAACATTTCCTTTGTAGTGGTTTCTTAACATCTTTGCTAGATAGACATGAATATGATTTCAGGTATAGTTTTAATAAGAGCAGTCAATGAAATTTTCTTCATGAATTGGTTTGTATACTTTGTGTTTTATTTCATAGTACTGAGTAGGTTTTTTTCAACTTTCTATTTTATATTTGTGCACTACAGATGATAACAACCAATAGTGATAAAATTCTATTGCAATAAAAGATAGAACACTGATTAAGAAGCAGGTAAAATCAATAACAAATAATAATTTTATGAAATCTTAAAAATAAATTGGTATAGATTGGTAGGCAAAAGTGGAAATATACAAATGTAAAGAGATGTTCTCAATTTCAAAATCACTTTCCTGTATATGTTTGAAAAAAATAAGTGTGTAGATGAGACTGGATAGTAAAGTGCAAAAGGCTTTTTTTAAAAAATAAATGTCTCGTTTATTTGCCCCAAATAACTTCATATATTCCTAAATACTAGCCCAAATATCAAATTTACCACAAGCTCCCCTTTAAGAATTTCCAGCCTAGTCATGTCCTGGGCTTCCCACTTTTCTGGTTTTTATTGCATTACTAACCGATATGCACACATAACGAACCCTTTACTCAGGAGGTTGCTGTGTTTCTCTAAAACTGAAGTAAAATTATCACATAACAGTTACAGAAACTTGTGGAAAAATGATCTCTTTCACATTTTACTTGCTGTGGCTTTGACTCATAATGAGAAAGAAAACTTAGATTCTCAAAGAAAATATTAATTCAAAAATATATATGAAATTGAACAAAAAGAACAAAAAAAAGTTTCACTTATTCTCTTCTGTTGCCTTATGTCCACATAATGGATGTAATATTTATGGCTTGTTCCCCAGCAAACAGGTAAATCTGTCCTTGCACAGTCTTTTAAAGCTTCTTTCAGACCTGTAGGAAATCTGATGGTATACCAGATACAGCCCAGAATTTTCTTATCTTCTGAAGATGCACTGTTCCAGTGTGCTAGTGATTTGGACAGCTTATTAAGTGATGTGAGCAGCCATAAAGGCAGCCTGGTTAGAGGAGGGTAATTACTGAACAAAGCAAAGTATCACTTGAAAAACACTGGCAGAGAAAATGTCTGCCCACCTGGGAACTCTTAGTTTGGGAAACAGGCCTGGAAACCAAAAGCATCCTTGAAAGGTTTCTTAGGAAAAAAAAAAATTCTTGAACAGAAATTATAATCATTTATTGGCTGTTACAGGTGAAAATTAGAAATTAACAGTATCTATTGGCTGCTAGAAGTGATAGTGTCCTATGCCCTCTTATGTCTCTATGATATGAAAATGACTTAATTTTTATCCCAAATTGAGCCTCTCTCTCTGAGAACTTCCCATGCTGTACGTACCTTTCCTTTCCTAAACAGGCTGAATTTCACACAATGAGATCATGGACTCTCACCAGGGTTGCCTGTCTGACTCCCAATAGTGTGACATGGATTATGGTTGGTTTGGCTTGTCCTTCTACCTTTGGGATGGTTGTGTCCCTTTGAAGTCAGTTTGTCCTCTCCTCTGGGATGGCTTGGTCCCTTGTGAAAGCTGTCTAATTTACTTATATAGCTAAATAATACTTCCGTCAAGCAGTCTATCACAGCTACTGTTATATTGTTGATAGGTTGCTTCACTAAGGTAAGATTATAGTAAACTGTAATGGTATGTTGGTTGTTGCTCTCATTGGCTGCTGCTATATGATTGATCACTGCCATAGTCCTGATACTAAATTATTGATTCCTGATAGCAATTTGTAATACCATATATCTCTATATACTTATTATTAATAAAGTATACATGGTAGTAGTGATGACTTTTGTGGTAATGTACTTGCTAGTGGTGGTTTTTATATTGTATATGTGGTGGGCTGTAATAAAGTAGAGAAATTTCAAGGATAAAAGCCTTTGTGTCAGGAAGATTATTATTTTCTTTTTTTAAACCTGCCAATTTTTTTTTGTCTCAGTAAAAAAGCTAAAGTCTTCTTATTGAAAATGTTAACAGAATACTATTCAGAAATACTGTTTTTTAACTGATTCATAATTCCATAAGGTTTTTGTTTTTTGAGTTTTTATTACTGCTAAATCTATTGTTTTTACATTTATTCCTCCCTCTGTCTTGCTGTAAATGTAAAAGAGCAAAAAGTGTGGGAAGAAAAGATGGAAAAAGTTATAATGAAAGTACTGTATCACCGCAGCCCTTTTCTAATGGAGTGGGTGAAAGACAAAAAAGATGGGTGAGAATTCTTTTGATATCATCTTTATACTGATACCTTCCTAAAGGTTTGTTAAACTATCAATGTAGCTAGTATAGACTACTTCTGATTCCTATGTTGTGCTACAGTGACAAAAAGAAAAATCCTTCTACTTCCTAGGATATTTGTAGTATGAGCTTAACTAAAAGTTTCCAGGCTTTTAATGTTACCTCAACAATATGTTTTCCCTTGTGAATCCAGGTCATTGATATTTTGTCTTACTTTTATTTTTCTTTTATGGGATTAACTTTGAAAATTATCAACGTATGCATTAACTGTGTCTGTGTTTCTGTGTGTGTGTGCGTGCAAGCTGTTTACAACATGCTCATCTGAAGAAGATTTTATAGTGGAATTCAAAGCCCTTTAAACTAGAGGTCTATAATGGAAGAACTGGCAGACCTTTAACAAGATCCACACTACCAGCCACCACTGTAATATTACAATTTTTATAGTAGAAGTAATAGCAATCTACTGACTGTGTCTCAAAAAATACCATAAAAATTGAAATACCATGAAATGAATTTTTGTTTATTTACTGTATAGTGCTAAAGCAATGATTTGTGAATTGAATCTGTTTTCCACAGGCTTTAGCAGTTCAAAGATCAACTGTGTAACTTAGCTTCATATGTTTATGCATATCAGTAGATGCAGAATTCATTTATTGATATATTCAAGTCTGTTACACAACTGTATATTAAAGTCTACTTTTCAAACATAGCTTCTAAAACAGGAGGCACTTTATTTAACACAATCAAAGCATTCGGATGTTTTCTTCTGAAAAGAATCCCAGAGGTTTAAGTCAGGAGAGTAAAACTATGCGTGTCTCAAGTGTTTGTAGGATCAAAGACTTTTGTGGCAAAATTTAGAGACAGGGATAAAAATAAAAAGTGAGGTAACCTGATGATTTCTATTACTTAACTTTCTGGCTTCCCAGATATTTCAAGGTTAAGGTATTTTAGGCCATTGTTCTTCGAGAGTCCAATAATGCAGGTGTAACAGGATTGAAAGGACTCCAGTAGTGCAAGACTCCTTTGGCTACTCTGCAGTAGAAATTTACGGACATGATTTACTTACATATAAACAGTCTGGAGTAAAGAGTGCATTTTGAGGTAGGATTAATTCATCAGTATTTAGTCATCTATATATCTGGGCTTCTGATGTAGTAACTGGAGGAAGAACAGGGTGGATCTTAAATTAAATGTATCTGACATGATGAGGTATGAAAGGAAGAGCTAGTTTAAAAAATTGCTGTTAGAATATTCTAAGCACAGGTGAGAGGAACACAGTCTTTAATACAAAACAATTCTGCTTATGATTTAGCTTTATAGATCCTTCAAGAGTGATGTTAATGATTAAAATACTTAAGAATCTTTATTGAATGATGTGACTAAGGGTACAGTCCAGTCATATAATGCTAGTTATATTGTGGTACCTACTACTAAACAATTTGTGGGTTTGAATTGCTGAATACATATGTGCAAGAAAGGTTTTTTGCATATTTGCTAAAAGATAAAAAGTATAACTTCTTTTGGTTTGCTCTATAAAATAAGCAAGGTGCAATAGCTCTTCCTACTCTGTACATATATGTAGAACCTGTTAACAATGCCAATTTCAAATCACACAAAGTGAACCTGCATAGAGAACAATGGAATTTTTATAAGAATTTGTGAAAATAAATACAAAATCCTTATCTCACTGAGGTCACTGGGAGTTTTTCAGCAAGCAAAATAATGTATCTAATTATTAGTAATGAGTTTTGCTTGTAAAAAGAAAGATATTTTCATTACAATAGTGTTGGCTGTTTTTCTAGTCTAACTACCTTGTAAATCTGAAAAGTGATTTAATCTGTTTTTATAACCACCACTTCCTGAAATCTGTGTCTCAAATGAAAACTACTTTAACTACAAAATTACTGTGCATTTTGAATTCTATTTTCTTTGAAAGAAGAATAACAACACTTTTTCTCCATTACTATTTTTATCATTCCTTTTTTAAATGTATCCAATTAATTCATAGTGATTTTAGGAATACTTGTTTCCTGATCATCTGTCTAAGGAAACAAGTAGAGCCTTGACACCTGATGATTGCTTAGTGTGTTAATGTAATAAGGGTT
>WUAM01000179.1:23231796-23247627 GCA_024336885.1 Actenoides hombroni
AAGCATCTTTCTTTTATTTTTTTTTTCTAAAACTTATAGTATGAAATACATATGTGTATGTGTGTGTGTATATATATATATATACAGGGTTTTTTTAAGAATTGCTGCAGAAATAGAAGTAGAAATGTAATAAGGCTAAGAACAGCACAGCATGAAATAGCAATGCATATACATATTCATTTCAATTTTGTAATGCCAGACAATCAAAAAAATCCAAATTTTGCACTATAAAACATTCATTACCATCATCAGCAAAAATAACTTCTAAGGTTTTGCATGGGTTCTCTGGGAGTTTTGCTTGACTTCACTTTTGAAAATATGCTAGAAATGTTTTATGTAAATACATCATTAGGGATAACTGTGATTATACAGAACAGATGAAAGCTTATACTGTACTCTGTGTGTGTATACATATATATACATGCAGTCTCTCTGACCACAGAATATACATGGTAATAGAGCACATAAGTAAGAACCTTGGCTTGGGTGATAGGAGAGGTCAAAGATTAGATATACAGACCATTAGTGTTTAATTTCTAATTTCTACTATCATTATCATACTACAAACACTGTTATTGCCTTTTGATGGAAGAATTTTTGTTTAGTAATCTCATCACTGTGTCATTTTGTTTGAATTCCTTCTTCCTAGTGACTGGTTTCTACTGTTTAGCATCATTTGTTTAATATTTCATATTCTTTCCCACCTAAGTTTGCATAATTTTAAGATCTGTCTTACTCCGAATTCCTAATTTTTAGAGTATATGGTTTGGACTCATTTTGGATAGGCTTTATCCCATCTAACTTAGACATCTAAAAGTTGGGCAGTCAAGTATGAACAAGACATTTAAGGGTGCTTTTATGTATGCTTATGTTCCTTTTCATTTACTGTGAAGGTATCCTAGGATAACTACCTTAGATATTTATCCCTTCTCTGTAAAGAAAACAATGACCTAGATGATATGAATCAGAGTCTTTGTTTCCATTCTAGACACCTTAATTTAGTCCATATTTGTTTCAGCAATCTCTATAATTACAAGAATTAAAAACCTAAAATATTTCACCAACTGATCTATAATGCTATTTACAGTTCTGTGAAAGCTTTATAGTACTAATGACTTCAATATCACAAAAATATAGCTGAAATTTAAGACACACTTAATAGCATCAGTTAACTGAAAGACTGAAAATTTTGGAAAATGTTCTGTTATCACTTTTTCCAGAAAGTAAATTGATAAAAATTATTTATGATAATATAGACAGAGGAAATAAAGCCATTCCATTGGTACTATATTCATCTGCAGGGCTGTCCAGGGATGCTAACTGAATCCTTTAATAAGTAGCTATTTTGTGTCACAGGTTTCTGTACTCATGTTTATCGAAATATGATTTGCTCAGCTTTTGTTTCAAGTGTTGTAATCTACTGTGCAGTTCATCTAACAAACTTTTGACATGGCCGTGTAAAAGCCACACTTATCACTGACTTTTTTTCTTTCCAGTTCCCTTAGTTGCTGTATTTAAGTTTCTAAATGGAAGTTAATTTGTGTTGAGCAGCCCCAGCTCATATTTGTATTATTTCATAATCAATGCACAATGAGGTAAATATGGGGACACATTTTATTATTGATTTTGGTTCATCATTTCAGTTTTGAATGAATCTTTCCTTTTATTCATCTTGAGTTAATACCCAGTTCTGCTGTTAACAGAATTTCACCTTCTGCCTCAGTGCCCTGGAAGCTGGTTCACAATGTTTTGCAACATTAACTTGAAATCATTATGTTATTCACCACATACATTGTCCAGAATATTATACTAAATATTGTGAAGTAAATAAAATCATACAAGCACTTGCTTCATGTTTTCTATTGAGGTGGAAAAGTTGTTTCTGTTTTGTTTTTGCTGAGTCAGTCATTGTGTGGTAGAAAAGCCTTCAGCTCTTTTTGAGCTTCTGAATCTGTTATTTATCCATGGAGGCACTGTCACAATGCTTATTTTCATCTCTTGAAATAGGCTCAGGCCTTGTCCTCAATCTTCTTACATTCCTGTTCTCTTTCTTCTATCTTGTAAAGTTCATATGTGCATAAGCTTCATACATATGATAGGCTGTATCACATTAAATAAATACATGATCGAACCACATTAGACAAAAGATATACTATCTTAATAGATTAATGGAGATAAAATCCAGTACTTATCAATATTTATAAAACAAAATATACCCAATTTTTTTCTACTAAATACAAGATAAAATTTTCAGAGATCTTTCTCTTCACATTCTTTCAAGTTCTAGGTGAGAGGACAGCTTCCAAATCTACACAAAATTAGCAATGGGATTGTATTTTGTTTCCTTATACAAACAAGATATAAGAATGTGTGTCTGGTGGGTTAAGGTTGGCTGTCTGGCTGCCCACACATCCTTTCCTTCACTCCCCCTCATCAACAGGATCGAGGGAGAAAATAAGACAGAAAGCTTACAGGTGCAGATAGAGACAGGGAGATCCCTTACAATAACCGCCACAGGAAAAACAGACTTGATTTGGAGAAGATTAATAATTTAATTTATTGTCAATTAAAAATAAAGTAGGTCAAAAATTAAAACACCTTCCCCCCAACACCCTTCTTCTCAAACTTAACTTCACTCCATGTCTGATTCTTCTATCTCCTCCTGTGTCTGAGCAGCGCAGGGGAGTGGGGAATGGTCATCCTCATCAGTTCACTGCAGATACAGTCCTTCACAAATTGCTCCAACATGGGTCTTCTCCACAGGGTAAAGTCCTTCAGGAAGGGACTGCTCCAGTGCAGGTCCCCTACAGGCCACAGCTCCTGCCAGGAACCTGCTCTTATGTGTGCATTCCGTGGGCTACGGCTTTCTTCAGGACATGTCTGCTTGCTGTGGAGTGAAGTCGGCCATGGGCTGCAGCATGGATGGCTGCTCCACTGTCGTCCTTCATGGGCTGCAGGGGCACAGCCTGCATCACCATAGGCTTCTCTGTAAGTCACAGGAGAGTGTCTTCTTGGACTGCTGGAGCACCTCCTTGCCTTCTTTTCTGGTCTTGGAGTCTCCAGGGCTGTTTCTCGAACTTTTTTTTTTCCTCATTTTTCACTGGCCTGTGGGGCATTTTGACCTTTCTTAAATATGCTTTGCATAGGTGCCCCACCCGTGGCTGAGGGGCTCAGTCGTGCCCTGTGGTGGGTCAGTTGACGTCAACTAGAAACAACTGTGTCCTATATGAGCCAGCCCTGGCTTCTCCTCACAGGGGCCACCCCCACAGCCACCTACTGCCACAACCTGCACCTGATACAGATTATTACATAGATTTTTGCAAATACATAAGTGGATGATTTAGCACTTATGCTCAGCAGAGGCAGGAAAAGTTTTGGTCTTGAAACATTGATGTGTTCATTTAGTGCCCAACCCCTAGAAACTGTTCCTCCTGTAGTCCTTCAGCTAAGTATTTTCTTTCCCTGAAAGAGGTATGTTTCATATACTGAGGAAAGCTGTTTTGGAGACATATTTTATTTCTCAAAGACAGTGAGCTTATACATGTGTGGTCATCTTTTTTTTTTCAGGCAGTTTTAAATAGATGCTATAAGAATGACTGTGGGAAACAGAATTCCATAGGATTTTTTTTTATTATTATATTTTCCTTTGGATTTTTGGAGTTGTTTTGGGTTTTTTTCTGCTTGTTTGATGGGACTATGGCTAGTATTGAGATGTAATTGACTATTTTATGATATTTTATTGCTTCAGCTGTGAAGAACAAAATCACAAAACACCTGTCTTTCAAGTGCAAGTCTTGATTTCCAGGATAGCATGACTAGAATAGAAACAAAGCTCTACATTCACTGCAGAGGAAATAAGGTAATTATCATCTGCTTCCCCTTCTCCTGAATTTGAATGTTTGGGAAGAATTATGGGGGCAACCACATACTGCTAATTTTAGAAGAGGGTCCTACTGTGAAAGTCATATAGGGAGAGAAACTACAGGACAAGAGTATTGGATCCATATAATTTTTTTGTGTGTGGAGATAGTACCAAAGAAGTTAGTGAAACTTCAAATGCTTAAAGCTATATGCTTATTTGAGCACATAGTGAAACAAATGCAAAAATCTGTGATCGAGGCAGTGGGTATGGTGGGATGTGAAGCTGCTACTGTGGTAAACATCTTAGAAGACTTCCACAATCCTAGAGGAAATTCTGGCTTTGCAACCTGGTTATTTTTGCTCGTGTGTTGAGGCTGGTATCCTAAATTCCTGTCAAATCAGATGTAGAGAAGAAGCTGATCAAACATGTTTTTTCTTTGGTTTAAGTCCATGAAAATGCATATGAACAAAAGGACTGAGAATGAACCAAGTGCTAAGAAAGAGAGTTTAGGGATGCTTCTTATTATTGCTCTGCAACGTTTCTAACCAGGAGGACAGTTGTTATCATTTTCTACAAACTGGTGAAGCAATACTAGCATTATAATTTCATAGACATAAAAGCAAGGCAGTAAGGTGTAAGGTAAGACACATGTATTTAAGATCAACTGTTGCTTGCTGTGATGTATAATTTATAGGATACATGTCCAGAGTAGTGGATGAGTGCCTGTAATTCAAACCTTTGAAGTAATAATTGAATTATAAATAATACAGTGTTTGTCTATTACTGCATGTAATTAAATTTACTTAGTTTCAATGGTCTTGATTTGGGAGAAAAGGAGTTCAAGGAACATCCACTGATAATAACAATAATGTATGTGTGTTAGGATGAAATATTTCTGAATTATGATTACAGAATAATAGCTTTAAATATTTGTTTCTTAAAGACATTGACTGTTTAGACCTGAGAAAAGAAATTACAAATTGCTGGAGGCAGACATTATGTTAGCTGCGTGTTTGTAATGAGTTGAGCAAAATGGAGCAATCTTGATCAGAGCTTCTTAGTGAAAATCTAATATATTATACACAGAGAAATAAATAGTAAAATTGTGCTAAGTAGCAGTATACCTTGTCATGGATACTTTTTGTTCTCCTAGGAAACATGCAAATATATGTTTCCCACTGTAACTGCTCTGTTAAACAAAAATATGATTCTGTAGAATGCACATGCAGTCATGCAGCTTATACTGAAGCATATATTTGCAAATCTTGACTAGTTTCTTGATTAAAGTTCTTCTCTCAGTTAATAAGTTTAGAATAATCATTGATAATGCAGCCTTGAGGAAATGGATAAGTTCTGAATGTAACATGAAAGTTAAACCAGGTTCTTAGGTGTTCACTGAGCTTCAATAAAGGTAGCAAAGACCTTTAATTTTTTGCAGAAAACATTTTGAAAATATTTATGAAATTCTAATATGCTTAAAACAGTGTTGATAAACTACACTGAATAATTAAAAATAAGATAAAGCTAAGAGAAGAATCCTGTCCTCTCCTATGAGGACAGGCTGACCTGGGATTGTTCAGTCTGGGAAAAAAAAGGCTCCAGGGAGACCTTATGGCAGACTTTCAGTACTTAAAGGGGGCTTACAGGAAAGATGGGGGGAGACAGGACTTTTTTCAGGGGGTGTAGCAATAGGATAAGGGGTAATGATTTCAAACTGAAAGAGAACAGCTTTAGATTAGATATTAGGATTAAATTATTTACTATGAGGGTGGTGAGACACTAGAACAGGTTGTCCAGAGATGTTGTGCATGTTCCATCCCTCGAAATGTTCAAGGCCAGGTAGGATAGGACTTTGATCAACGTGGTCTGGTGGCAGGTATCCCTGCCCATAGCAGGGGGTTTGGAACTAGGTGATCTTTAAGGTCCCTTCCAACACAAACCATTCAATGACTTTATGTTTCTAAGGCAGTTTTCTTTTATACCCATTGATCATATTAATGTTCATAAAGCAGTATTTTTCAAATTGCAAAGTGATTAAAAAATCCTAAAACTAGTAAACACTTGAAAAACAACAATGACATTTGTTCCACTTTTTTTTTTTTTTTAACGTCTAGCCAAATGGTATGTCTGATTGGAATCCCTTGATACAATAGAAAAAAACCAGAAATTAAAACTCAACAACTAATTGTTTTGGATAAACTACTCCATTTACATAGTTTAAACAAAATCAGAACTGAAACAGTTTAGTGATTTTAACAGTGGCACGTTATTAATTGAGAGTTAGTGAACTATGCATGTGGAATCAATACCAGCAGTACAAAAGATAAACCATGAGATGAGAGATTATTAATAAATGCCTAAAAAAATTCGAGCACTGACTGCTCTGAGCATCCATCCCATGGGTCAGGGTTCTGCCTATTGCAGGTGAAGGTGGTGATGTCTGCAGACAGGCAGTGCCCAGCCTGGTGTGCTGCATCTCTTCTCTCCCTACACATTTCAAATCACAATGCTTCTTTTACACCTCTTTTCATTTGTCAGTTGTGGTCCGTTAGGCACCTTCACACTAATAAAGAAGATTATATGTGAAATACAAGTGTTCAAATGTATCATTTTGCAGTTGTGAAGACATCCTTCTACTGATCACTCTGTTAGGGAGAAAGAGGAAGGAAAGGAAAATGGGAAGGGGGAGGAAAGGAAGAAAGGAAGGAAGACAGACACAGTGTTTTCAATGATCTCTGAAACAAAGTAAAAACATCATTCCCCCTGATTATAATAAAGATGGTTTGGGTCCCTTCTCTACCATCTTTCTTTTTTTGTATGCTTTTATATAAATGATGCTACATGGTGGTAAAAAAAAAAAAATCAGCAAAATTATTTATTATGTCGAAATATGATTGTTAGTGTTTTGTTATGTCAGTCTTAATTTATCTTCTGTTAAAATGCATATTATTTATGCAAAATTTTTTCAGAAGTTTATGTCTTAAAATGAAGTTATAAGCATCCAGCTTCATCTTAGGACTTTTAAGAAGCTTAATTAAACATATGAAAAGAATATAAGGGGAAGATGATTTTCACAGCCATTGATATTAATTCTGAAAAATAAAAACATTTTAAATTGTTTCTGAATGAATCTGTAATGGTAATGGACTGACTTCCTTCAAAAAAACCAGACTGACACCCTTATAACAACATCATAATTCACCTCATTCTAAATCAAGGAGGAGGCAGCACATTTTCAGTGATGCTTGAACTGATGAATATCATACTTCACTTATCCCTTTCCTGACAAGAAGTCCTATAGTTTCTATCCAGTTTCTGTCACCTTTCAAGTTTTCTACCACAAGATCTTTCCTTTCTATATTGGACCTATTTTTAATATCTTTGCGTGGAATTCAATGTTTCTTAGTTGATAAATTTTAGAGACATAGATTCCGTCATCTTCAGGAAACAATTCCTGCTAGAATGTCTTGATACCTTTGTCTTGTAATAGAGTTTGACTTTTTGCATTTCTTGCTTCTTTCTGGTAAAAGTCTGTAATTAATTTTTTAATTTTTTTTTTTCCTCTCTTGTGGTCCAGAGCTGGGTGTCACCATATTACCTTGACCGTCATAGAAAATACTTTTCCATCCTTCCAAGTTTGTTGCTAACTTAAGTTCAGGAGTTTCTGTGTAGTGCTTTGAAAGTATGAAGAAACTAATTTCCTGACCAAGTTTTGCCTGGGATGCAAGTATCATAATGAAGTTATGTACTAAGGGATTTGTTGTTTGGGTTGTTTTTTTTTCTGAAATATTACCATTCTGGCATATTATACCTTTCATCTTTGCACTAATAACCAATTTCTTGGCTTGGCTACTAGCTACTCATACTTCAGCAACTGCAGAAGAGAAAATCAAAGCACATATAAAGATAATGTTACAAAAGAAGAGGCAGGGTTAGGGAAGGAGAGGTTTTTTCACACATTTTTGGAATAACCCTTCATAGTTGGTTGTTTACTGACTGATCCTTCCTAATCTCAGCCTTTCTGGAGGAAACCCATTCTGATGCAGTGATAATGCTCTTATGAAGTGTGGTGCTGGTTAAGTAATACATTTGTTTTAATTGTAATATCTTACCCAGCAGCAGTGAACTATTTCTCAAGAAAGGGAAGAGATTGCCATGTCTGAAATGAGAAACTGAAGCACGCAGCAATAATTTGACCTGCTCAGTGTCATTGTCCAAGAAACCATACAAGCTTGGCAGGATACTCAGAAATTTGATGAAAAGGCCACGGAAACAGTAGTATTGACCTTCAACAAGGACATTTAAATTTCATATTAACAATTGGTGCTGATATTAAAGAATACGTTTCTAAAGCATGATGTCACATTGCAAGCCTCCAGATTATATCAGCATTCAGAAGTTAGCCTTTCATTTTTATCTCTCTTCTTTACATTAAGGCACTAAGTAATCCTGGAGTTTCTCTCATTAGAAGAAAAAAAAGAAGCCTTTTGATGGCAGGATTAAACAAATGTTTTTAATTTTTTATTTGCATTGTGGTTTTGTTTTTTATGTAACTTGACTTGCATTTCTTCTGTTTTTTCTCTGTTCCTTACTGCTGTGTATTTCTTACTTTTCTGTACTGGCTTCTAGTATGCATTGAGCTAGTTGGTGTTAATTGGAATGAATGTACTCTACACGGTATCCTTTCTAACAAAGTTTTAATGCTTCCCCAAAGTACCACAGCTTTTTCAAGGAATTAGATTTCTCCTGTTAACAAACATCCCTCTGTGTTCTCTAAAGGACAATGACTTTATATATTCTTTCTCACAGTAGTTTGAACAGTATTTTTGATGTGATAAAAGTGAACCAGATGATCCCTGGATCCTGGAAGGAAGAGATCTGATATTCCGATTAGCCATAGCACTGCTTTCCAATTTGAAATGTTCACCTCTTCTAACCTCTCATTTAATATCTGGCAATTATATATGTACATGTATTATATCTGCTATCTAGGGAGTCCCCTCTGTGATAAAATTTTGAGGCGTGACACATAAAATAAACATGTAAATGTTATTAATAGCTTCATTTCTGTAGGAACTTTATTAATGAGGAAAAGGGACAGAGAGCCTCCCTCTTCCTACTTATTTGCATCCTTTGCTTTCAGATATCTTGGTCGTTTGTGGGCTTCCAGGGACGAAATTTCATTTTCATCCACAGTGATACCATAGAATCATTTAGGTTGGAAAAGGCCTTTAAGATCATCATGAGAAGATGAGGTGCAGGGCACAGAGTCAAAAGCCTGAGGCAGGACATGTTGTAAGTCAACATAGGTCTTACTTTTTTTGCTTTTGGAAATAAGGAAATAGTCCTAGCCATAAGGTCTTTCTTAGAGTTCTTTTGAGCTCCAGTGAATATTAACTGGAACAAAGATACCTGGAACAAAATATTTCTGGGTCAATATATGAAAATTTTCATTGAAAAATTTGGACTGATACTAACTTGAAGGGAGGGTAGCAGAGTATACTCATGTTATCTCTATGCCAAGCAGGGAATTCTCTTGCATTCCCTATAGCCTTTCTTTAACAGTCTTGTCTCATAAACTGGAGATGGGGAATGTGCTTGCTTTTTATGTAGATATAAAGCAATTGTCAAATTTTCTTCCCTACAAAACCAACCACCATCCACCTTCATATGAAGCTATGCAAAGAAATAAAGAAGCAGAGGAGAAGCTTCTTGCACCTTCTTCAAACTTACACTACCAAATCTTATACATTAAAATTTCCTTCTATTCAATTTTATGAGAAATATTCAACAGGAGATGTAAGTAAGAGCAGATTAAAACTAAAATATCTTGAGAAACTTACATATTTCAACTGTTGCAACAAAATACTAGAATTTACCTGTAAGCCACTGACTTAAATCTAAAGTTTTACATGAGTTTGTTTATATAGTGAATAATACCTTTAAGTGATGAGGCAATCTTAACTGAGAAACTTGAGGAAAAAAGAAATTAGTCATATAGGCAGATGATTTGGGATACTGAATATTTTTCAAACATAAAATCAGAAATTATTGTCTGTGAATCACATCACGGTTGCTCTAACACATTCATAAAGATAAAAGTCCATAATTTCATTTAATTACTTGCATAACTACTAAAAAAGTTCCATGATATAAGTAGAGAATAAGATAAAAGGGTTCAAGACAGAGTTAATAACAATATTTTCTCATCTAGAAGAGCTGAATAAGGACAACTCAATCTCATTAGTGACTGATTTAGTAACAGAAGCTGCAATTCTCTTTACTGATGAATGTTTGTAAAGGAAAATGCCATTGCAACAGGATCTTTTTATTTCCATAAAGGGAATCTGGCAGAGTGTGAAGTATCATCTAAGTCAAAGACAGAAATGTCACAGCCATGTTTATTCAGGCCCAGGAGCAGAGGCTAAATGCCTAAATACAAGGAAATTATCATGCAATACTTTTTACTCTTTTATTCCCTTTGTACTTCCTATATTTAATTAGACTTGCCTGAAAGAAAAAGGTTCTGAAATAGAAATTAAGAGTTTGTGCCTTTTTAATTTCTAGTTTTAAAAACAAAATTAACTTCCTGTTGGTATTGTTCAAGACATAGGATGAAGAGGTCAAGTTCAGTACTTTCTGTACTTATGTATTGTGTGTTTGGGTTTTTTATAAAAAAAACTACTAGCTGTTCTATATTCTTCCTTTCAACATAAAACTTTTTTTCTTTTTTAAGTCTCTCTAGAATGGTTTACAGATACTTTACAGATATGAGGATACGGAAAACTTAAAAAATTAATATTGCAGTTCTGTTTTCTGTACTACACGCATCAATTTAATTTTTGAAGATGAAGTTTCCCAATTTGGAAGAATTTCCCCGGAAGTCAGATGGCTGTTAGTGGAGTCAATTTCTTTCACTCCTACTGCCTTTTTTGTGTGCAGTATTACTCTAAAAACTGAGAAATATTTCATAAGAATAAAGTCCATTGACATCAATAGAGCAAGACTGAAGAGAACTAGATTATTTTTTAATTTAAATGTACATATCTGAAAATGTAGACCTTCCTGAGAGCAGTAATGTAATGTGCTCCAGGATTAGAATTGTGCTGTGATTTGAGGTTCACACTTGGAATTATCCTCCAGGCACTTCTGTCAACTGTAATTGTCCAGTCCTCAGCATTAAGAAGGGGAGAGGGAAGTGAAACCATCTGTCTGAATGAAAATGTAATTTTCTGGTTTTGCATGTACAATTCTACACTAATTTTTGTGACTTATGTAAAAGCTCTCAGTTTTTTGGTTTTTGGTGGGGTTTTTTTGAGGTTCTCTAGCTGTAATGAATGAGACTCAACTATTTGTAGGTATTTTGTTCTTAAGAAGTTATGGGCTCTGCTCTTGTTAAAAACTGTCAGAAGTATCATTGCATTTTTAGATCAAATGTACGTCTACCTAAATTATCTATCTTGAAAAATCATGAGAAAATACTTTTTCTTCCTTCTTTAGCTTACCTTGAAATATTATGGAAATATAGGATTGAATTCTGAAACACTTGCCTTATCTCTCAGTTTTGTTTCTGCTGGAGAAAATGTATAGTGCCATTTTAGCTGTAAGAGTTTGGTTAAATCTAGAGTTTCTTTACCATTGTAAGTAGGGTTAAAGAAAGACTTCTTAAACTGTCATCTCCATAGTCCTTAAACTGACAGAAAAAATGTACCAGGGAAAGGAAAGTTAATTGGTTATTATCTTTTGTGTGTGTGATCTAATAAGGAGCATCTGAAAATGTTTTGTCTGATGCAAACCTACACCACCAGTTTTGAACATCCCAATTGATCTCAGTTTATGCTGTGATCTCCTAAACATTTTCAGGGGAATGTGCCGTTTGGACAAGTAAGAAGCAATACAGAATATTTATAACTACTCTGTGCTTCTGCCTACTTTCTGGTTGTGCATGACAGTATAAAGCAGGCGTCCTTGTGTACAATGGCTTTTATTTCATTTGCTGGTCATTTATGAGAGCAGCAAAGTCAATAATTTAGTCTCATGCCCTAACTGTGGCTGTTATCTCTGGCATAATTTACATGTCAGTAGTATGAAACTCAGTGAACTGCGAGTAGCAAACATACTACATTGTTTTCCAATATGCTGTCTGAAATGAGATTGTGAGGAAAAGAGAATAATAAAATGAAAATTAGAAAAGGAAAGATTGGTTTGTATTTAAAATCTGCCATCCTTGGAGTATCTTATCAATGCAACAGAGGACTTGGCTGGTCTCAGTTTGTGATCATCTCTCTATCTTGAATTACGTGTACTTCCATGTTGTGTATGAGCTATTTCTAATAGCAGGATAACCAAATAGTCTTGGTCTTGATAAAGGAACAAGAGAATATTAAGAAGTAATAAAAATAAAACTAACCAATGAGAAAAAGGAAAGTGTTGTGTCTCCAACTCAAATCATAAAAAGAAAATTTACAACTCCTTCATTCTTGGATTCCCTGCTTGCTAGATGCCTGTTTTCCTTATGTTCTTACATGCTGTTTCATTGTTTGAGTATTTATACCATTTTCACTAATAATGTAATTCTTACAACATTTTCACTGGTTTTATTTTAACTCATCACCTACTGTGGCCTCCTACCACTAAGACACCTTTGCCTGCTGCTCCTTATACAAGCAGCTATGTCCTCTCAGCCCCTCTTCTTTGTTGCTGATTCCAACTTCTCAGTAACAAGTTACATTTCTATGACTTCACTAAAGCAGAAATATAATCTGGAAATGATTTTAAAAATTAGATAATTTCTTCCCCAGAATAAAAGAAATCAAATTCAACTATAAAAAATACTTGATGAACAAGTAATCAACAAGACATGTAATAAAGTGTTTCAGTTTCCTTGCCATAAGAATATTTCAAATCTTACCTGCATCTACCTTTCAGCTTAAGTCTATTTGCCATCATCTGATAAGCAAGGACATTTTTCAATGAATATCCAGTAAATGAACTCTCAATCTAATGGAAAGGCAAACCAGACATAAGTATTTCAGCTTTTTCTCTTAGGTCGATCACAATTTGAAACCTTGTGATTAACCTCATTCCTCTCTTCTAGACTTTCTCTCATGGACTTGCACATTTTCTGAAGTACCATGGCCAAGACAGAATAGAGTAATTACACTGTTGCTTGCTTAATTTTGGGAAGAATTGGATATACTGGTATTAATACAATGCAATATAACACATGCCTTCTTTAGTAAGAATGTGAGGTTATTGTCTTGTTCAATTTGTGATCCATTATAAAGCCCCAAAAGCTTTCTTCCACTGTGCTACCCATCCCATTATTTCTCTTCCCATATTTCTGTAGTTGGTTGCTCCTGCATAAGCAGAGTATTTATTGTCCCTAGTGTTTTTTATTATTATGTTTTGAAGTATTTAAAAAATATGGGTTTATTTAAAACTTGGATCTTGTACTCTAGTATGCCTGCAGTCCCTCCCATATTTTCATTTTATCAGTAAATTCAATAGTAGACATTCTCTTCTGTTGTCCATGTCACATGGAATTTCAATCAATAAATCCTTCAATTATAGAAACAGGTTATTGATAATTATACTTTGGAACCAGCTTTCCTAAACAGTTTTCCATTCACGCTGTTGTAGTTTCATCTGTTTCATGCTTGATTTTCAGAATATCATGAATTTCAGTTGAAAGCTTTAGGAAAGTCAAGATAAGACACTTGTTTACTCTTCTATTCGTAAGACCTCAATTGTATTATAAAAAAGTCACAAGGAAATATTTTTTTGTTTCTTCACTACTTGAAGCTTTCTAGCAGTCAGTTGTTCTCAGGTGATCTGTTCCTAAAGACTGAAACAGAAAAGGTAGTAAAGACTATTATTTCCTGGCATCATTCGTTTGCCATTCTTTCCCCATGCTGAGCAGCAGAGTAATCCCTTCCTCAGTCCCTTGCTACACTGGATGTACTTGCAGAGTATATTCTTCCTATCCTTCAATTTTTACCAGGGGCATTTGCCTTTCCCAACATGATAAGCCTATGCCACACATCTGATTGTACTAAGACCTCCTTACACTCCCTGATGTTGCCTAGTGCCAGTTAAACTCCAACCCCCAATTTGTACAAATTTAGCCTTGAGTTGGTTTTTCATCCTAAATTATACTCCCACTAACAGTTGCAATGCCACTCTTTCAAATTCTAATTTGTGCTTTCTGGCCTCTGAATTATGATGACTGAATACAAAACCATTGTGACTCCCCTGGATCAGTGTCTGAAGAGGCGCTTCTACTCCTCAAATGAAGGAGATGAGTATTACTTGTTTGAATAAATTATTACCTCAAAACAGTAATATCAACTAGCAGAGTTGAGCCAGCGCTAACATACAGGTTCTATTAACCTCAAATTACCATTACAGATGAGTGCACATTCGGGTAATGTGCTGTATAAATAAAGCGTGCTACTTTATTAAATCAATACAAGAATAACAGACCTTCCAAGAGGGAAAATGCTGCCAATTTGTAAAGAAGGCTATGCAAAATGATTTGTAATTTGATTACCTCCAGCTTCTTAATATTGACCTCAAAAGTAGCCAATATGAGTAGTGATAAACAGTATGTTTTCAGAAAAAAGCAAACCATTACGATAAAACCTATTTTAAAGTTATCAACTGCATTTAATTATTCTGCAAGTGAATCAAGCCAACATATAAATCTACGGTGATTCCTCCTTATAGAAGAAAAACTCATAAGTTAACTCCTATTGGTATTTGAAAGGTGAAAAGAATCTTCAGTTGTTCCATTTACTATATTTGAAAAAAAAAAAAAAAAAGAAAGAACAAAATCATAACCTCACTTCAGAATGTGATTGGATCCCAGAGAGTGTGGAAGGGCAAAAAATTATCTTTGCAACTACATTTACTAAATGATTGACTTTTATCAAGGTTGATATTAAATGTATCATTGTCTCACATGAAAAGTTATGCTATACCTTTAGAATACTGAAACCTTATCAAAATTTGGCCTCCATTATGAGTCTTGAAAACCTCTGTATATTGTATATAAACCCATAAACAGAAATTTTCATTCCTATGTACAACTGGTTGTATAATTCACCTTGAAAGTCAGCAGTGAGTTTAGCCTCATCCCTCATGATTTTAAAATGGTTTTCTGAAGCAATGTGCTCTTTTTGAAACTACATAGAAAATAAAATAGAACATCTGTATCTTTTCTTTATTGCAGGTTTTGAGGTCTTTTCTCAAGATCTTTTCTTGAGATCCACCTTTTGTAATGGAAAAAACAATGACTCACTCTCTACCTTACATGATATTTAACATCAAAAAGTCTGTCACTTCCATGAAACATTTTTTTACCAGTGATGTTGCATTCTCTGAACCATCTCTTATGGTAGTAGAGTCCATCATAAACATTTTAAATACGATTTTCAAAATAGTGCTGCAAGTCATTGCCCCGGGCTTGTAGGAAGTTATCTGTGATGTTAAACTACTGTGAAGGGTGTGTACACTAAAGTGTTTATAGATATCTCTCTGCAGTCCATCATGCCCTATGGTTCCCTATGTCAATTATAGCTGGTCAGGAGGTCATGAAAAATCATTTATTTGCATGTGCTGTGTAAAATAATAGCAGAGTAAAGGAAGCCTACACATCAAAAGAGCTGTCTCAATCCAATGAAGCATAGGGAATGACCCAAAAGTAAGATGTCACCTCCATTCTTGAGCAATATCTGCTATGGCAGAGTTCAGTCATAAAACCATTTCTTTAAAGGATAGAGTGAGATCAGCTCTACTACTACCTTTTACTTAGCTCTAATAGTCAAGACAGTGCAATATTTAAAAAAAATAACCAAAAAACCCACAAGCATTAAAATCATAGTTCAGTGACTTTTTATTTAGTTTTGAAATTGTTACTTGGAGCCTATTCACTCATCTAGGTAATTTTTTCTTTTTTTTTTCTTTTT
>WUAM01000179.1:23265294-23303995 GCA_024336885.1 Actenoides hombroni
CTTTGGGGAGGGAGGGGGGTTAACAGAGAGCGTCTGTTATAGGTCTAAGGGGCTGCCCTGACCCTAAACCGTGACAAGGAGTGACCAGGACAGGTGACCCTGAACTGACCAACAGGGGATTCCATCCCATGCACATCATATTCAGTATAAAGCTGAGGGATCATGGGGGTCAAGTTCTCTTCCTCAAAAATCCGTGTCCCTTTTATTTTTCCCTCAGTCATGTCTTCGTTTCAAATAATGTGTTCTTCTTTTTTCATGGCTTTCAGAAAATATTATCTTCTGCTTTCCTTTCCCACTAGTTAGTTAGTAAGGGTGACCACTAAAAGTTACAGCTGAGTATCTCACTACAGCTTAATTATTGTAGAAATCTCTTATGAGATGAAGGGCCTTTAGGGGAATCTCACATGCACTGCTCAGTAATCCTAATCAATCTAATTAATTTTTTGTAAAATAAGCATTTTTAAAAGACTTTCAGAGGCCCAGTAAGTTTGGTTTATTGTTTAGCATTACAGTATTTATCTTAAAGCTGGGAAAGTTTCTCATTGTTGCAATTAATTATGTATTAGATTTGAATGGAAAAGTTCTTGCACAAAACTACTGCAACAGCACAATAGAGCATACTTTCCTTTTGAGGACAGACTTGGTGCTGTAATTTCCTGTCCCCTTGTAGGGGGTTGAACCTGGCTGGATTCCAGGTGCCCACCAAAGCCACTCTGTCACTCCCCTCTTCAGCTGGACAGGGGACAGAAAATACAATGCAGGGCTTATGGGTCAAGATAAGGACAGAGAGAGGTCACTGATCAGTTACTATCATGGGCAAAACAAACTCAACTGGGGAAAAGAAAAATTAGTTAGTACTAATCAAATCAGAGTAGGATAATGAGAAATAAAACCGTATCTTAAAAAAAACAAGCTTCCCCCCACCCTTCCTTTCTTTCCAGGCTTAACTCCTAATTTTCTCTGCCTCCTCCCCTCCAGTGGTGTAGGGTGGATAGGGAAAGGGGGTTGTGAAAAGTCCATCACACACTGTCTCTGTCACCCCTTCCACATGCTTTTCCCATGCTCCAGCATGGAGTCCTTCCTAACAGGAGAGAGTCTTCCACAAACTTTCCAAAATAGGTCCTTCCTACAGGCTACAGTCCTTCACAAACTGTACCAATGTGTGTCCTTTCCACAGGTACCTTCCACGGGATGCAGTCTTCAGGAACAGACTGCTTCAGCGTGGGTTCCCCCATGAGATCACAGGTCCTGTGAGCAAACCTGCGTGGGCTTCTCTCCACAGGTCACCAGATCCTTCCAAGAGCCTGCTCCAATGAAGACATCCCATGGTGTCAGAGCTTCCTTCGGGTGTATCCACCTGCTCTGGTCCTCTATGGGCTGCAGGTGGTGATCTGCTTCACCTTTAAACTCCATGAGCTCCAGGGGGACAACCTGCCTCACCATGGTCTTCCCCACCAGCTGCAGGACAATCTCTGCTACAGTGCCTGAAGCATCTCCTCCCCCTCCTTCTTCACTGACCTTGGTGTCTGCAGAGTTATTTACCTCACATATTCTCACTCCTTTCTCACGGCTGTAGATGTCCAGTTGCCGACATACAGGCTGATGACATTCCAAGAAATTATAAAAAAAAAACCCAACACACTTTTTTTTAGTATAAAAGCAAATTTACTGTTGATACAGCCTTATTGAAGGTGTCAATAGTAAGCAAAAGTGAGAGAAGGAATCAAGAACTGAGAGCATGTTCCTTCTGTGCATTCAGGAAAAAAGTGATTTAAAAATAAAACTGTAAAACAATATACTTAATTTTGATAATTAATGACATGCATAGATTGATTTTTGTTTCCTAACTGATTTGCTCTTGAGTAGTTTCTTCTATATAGCCATCGATGTAAAACATAAAAATAACCAAGATCATTTGCTTTGAATGTAATGTTACTTTTGCTCTGTTGCAATTATTTGCTACAGAAATGGATGAAATGAGAGTGTTTATGACACTTGAATTTAAAAAAGAAAACATCTGAAGCAAGAAAAGCTTTGCTTTGACTGGCTAAATGGTATTAAAATTCAGAAGAATAAGGTACCAAATATAGGAAGGTAAAATTACAGGGGGTGAAAAAAACTTTATATGCAGAGATCTGCAATAAATTCAATATGGCAAACAGAAGCATTATTCAGGTCCACAGGATACAGACATTAGCTTTAGGAAATTGGGAAATAGGGATTCCAAAACATATATTTAAGCTACATCTTATCTCCTCCCTCTTGTCCCTCCAGCTAGGTGCCTATTTCTCAGATTTTTACAAGATTAATGGTAGATGTGCTGCAGAATGCAGATTTCCTCAGTTAAACTTAGAATCAAAAAGAAAACTTGGATTTTAGAACTAAACTTCCTGTAAGTTTGAATCATATTCCCATTATTCCAATGAGGATTGATTTCTATTAAAATTCCAACCCATTTTAGTCTTTGTAATGAGCTTAAAATAGCTGCCAGCTTGCAGTGCTGGAATTAATGATAATTAAATGTAACACAAATGTATTTCCATATTTTGTATTGCTTAAATGATTTCATCTCAGATGTACTATGATTCTTTTTAGAGATGACTACTTCTATTTAATCTCTTTTCCAATTTTAATTTGAATTTCATATTGTTCCTGACTGTTTAATGAATATTTTGGGAGAAGGCCATAGTGTTGTTAATTATACCGGAGACCGAGTATAATTAATTCTTTTGGACCCAAAGTCAGCTAGTTAATCGATTTCTGATGAAACTGAAGATTAAACACAGATAGTTCACTTCTTCCTTCATTCATTTCAAATTTTCCCTCTTTGAATTCAATCAGATTACTTTGGGAAGTCATTGCTGGCAAATCAATTTGTGGACCCATTTGGGGTATTATCCAGATGTTAATAGATGGATGATCCACTCAGGCCAGTCACCCTCCTCCTATAGATTCTATTTTTACATTTTTAAAGAAAACCTTTTAGTTCTTTTCAGTAGATTTATTAGTATTATTTGTAATTCATATTTAAATTATTTTTAACTGCCTATTATCAATAAGTTCATTAATTAAGTACAGAACAAAAAGAGTTTCTCAGAAGAGTTCTCTGAAGACCAGACAATTCACACAGAGAATAGGTTATAGCAATGTAGAAGACATTCCTCATATTCGCAATGCATTAAGTCATGTAGCTAAATTTGATTTTAGGGTATGGTCTGAAAAGTCTTAAATGCAAAAGAGAAAAATACATTAGTATGCCCAGGAGTTCATGTCACCTTTTTTTTTTTTTCCCCATTTTGTTGGGGGTTTTTTTTCTAGTGCTATAAATAACGGTATATTTTAATTTTTGACAGCAGGAAAGGCCCCAAAGGCTGTAAGGAGATAATCAAAAAAGGGCAAGGAAGAAATTAAAAGAGCAGGAGGAGGACTTTCTTCTAGACAATGAGAGAAATCTTGAACATTTTTCATTTATTACTCTACAGATAGTAATAGATATCTCTAGGTTTCATACTGCAGTGGCTCACGATCCAAGTATACTCTATTACTGTATTCAATATCCTTCCGTGAACAGACTTAGGACAGCTTTTAATGCTCTTTTGTCATAGATGAGTTAGAGAAGATCAGAATTGTGCCAGGTAATTCATTATCTGTGTTTTCTGAGGAAGTACAGCCAACAATGAAACATTTAACAATGGTTACTTATACTCCTTAATCCCTTTTGAACAAAATGTGTAAACATATAATTCAATCTCCTCAGCACTGGAGCACTTTATATGTTAAATTTATATTAAATGCATTAATAAATAAAAGCTTAGGTATTAAATAAGTTAATTCATACTTATATATACTTATATAGTACTTATTAAATAAGTATTTTCTGTTTTTCAGCTGAAGTTGAGATGTGCATGGTCTTTGTCAGCTTTTGTACTGTTTAACATTCAAATAGAGACTTCATCAATTTGTAGAAAGAAAGACTTCACCATTTTAATATTCAGTTTTCTACTTTTCTTACATTATACTTTTGGCAACCTTTTGGCATAGTTATAACTGTCAGTGGTTAACTTGAAATTTCGTTCCCACAACCATTACTTTTACATTTAAAATTAAATAAGCAAACTGTTTATAGGTTATTATAATACTGCCTTTTTAAGTTCAGCCTTTTTTAGGGGAAATGTAAGTATTAAACAGTCACTAAAATGTAAAAATAAATAACTTTGCGTCTAAAGTTCATATTATAGAACTTCAGAGATCTAGGTAAGAAATATATTTACTCTCAAAGTTATAACATGAAGAGAAGTCTCGCAGGAGTAATGAGAGATGTTTTGACTCGATAGCATCTCCATTTATCACAAAAAAGTTTATCTTCAAATTCTGCCTTGTTCATGAAGAAAACTAACAACTGTTCCAGATCCAAACCAACTTACTCTTTAAGTTTTCCTGTTGTCTCAGATATCTGAATCTGGGAATAGAAGATGACAGTGCTAGAATATAGTCTGTTTCTTTATAGCCTTCTTATCCCTGAGGTCTGAACAAGGAATGAATAGGAGATTAGAACTTCAGACTTGTAAAAGATGGCACACTAAATCCTAATGTGTCATAAACCAGAAATTTATTCCTGTCCCTAGAAATAAACATGTAGTTCCATAGTCTTTTCATGCTTTGACTGGACACTATTATGGCCATTGTATTTAAGAAATATTAGTTGAATGTTAGATTTGACTTTTTTTTTTTTTAATTAATAAAGTGACAGGGAGATTATTTGAAGTATAATCCTTAAAAACATTTGTCTTTAATGAAAAACTTTGTATAATCAGAAAGATAGCAACTTTCCTCAAAGGTTTGAAATTTTCAAAAGTAGTATGAGATCTTATAATATTCCTCCAGAAATGCAATAATATTGACTCAGACAATCATTTAATATTCAGAATAAAAAACATAGACAGGGAAGCCTAGCCAAGAGACTGAATTTTGGTTTGTGTGCATTTTTACTGGCAAACATGTTCATGTTTCCTGTGGAGATAATGAGAATCAGGGAGTCAGACTGTAAGAGTTGGTAAATTCACATTTCTAGTGACATTTAAAGCTGAAAGTTCAGAGATGTGAATTTCAATGATACTTGGTTTTGCAGCTACTCTCACATTACCCAGCTATAAATGGACAACTGATTATATGCATAGAGTTACTGGATGTAAGACAAACAGCAGAATATGAGACTAATTATATGTGTTGAGTTTGTTTCTAGTAGGGTTTTGATAGCAGGGGTGGGCGATACTGGACTGGCTCCTGTAAGAAGTTTGGAGAAGTTCCCCCAGCTCCAAGTCCGACTTGCCTCTGGCCAAGGCTGAGCCAGTCAGTGCCTCTGCAGTAACATATGTTTGGGAGACAAGTGGCACTAGAGAGAGACAACCATGTGGACACCCAAGTCAGTAAGAAAGGGAGGACACATATTGGAGCAGCCATTCCCTTCCAGCCCGTGGTGAGATGGCAGGCTGAGCCCTTGCAGCCTTTAGACAGTCATAGTGGAGAAGCATCTTGTCTGCAGCCTGTAGAGGACCCCACACTGGAGGAGGGGACTGAACCCAAAGAAGACCAGGACTCTGAGGTAAGCCTGTACTGGAGCAGTCCACCACTGGGAGGATTACAGTCCAGGAAGGGTCCCAGACTGGTAGAGATGTTCGTGGAAGACTGTCTCCTGTGGGAGGGTTGCCATGTTGATGTAGGTGAGGACTGTGAATAGTTTTCCCAATGAGGAGGAAGGAGTGACAGAAATGACATGGAATGGAGTGGGACAGACCACAACCCCCATTCCCTGCCCCATGCACTGCTGGGTGCAAGGAAGTAGCAGAGTTTGGCCTGGGAAGAAAAGAAGGGTGAGTGGAGGGTGTTTCTAAGGTCTGATTGTATTTATCAGTGTCCTACTCTGATTCAATCATGACTGATGGTGATTTCGTTTAAATTACATTGATGTTGTTTCCCAAAGTCTAGTCTGTCTTTTGCCTGTGACCACATATGGTGAGTGAGTCCTCCCTGTCCTTTTCATGACTCTCAAGCCTTTTGTTGTATTTTCTCCTCCCCTTTCCACCCAAGTGGGGTAGGAGAGAGCAAGCGACTGTGTGATGCTTTGTTGACAGGTGGGTGGGCTTTAACCACGACACTACATTTTTCCCTTCCTTTCCCTTTCCACAGTTTCACCCCAAACCAGTGTAGATTCATCATGCTATATGGATACCTATACTCAAATGAACATCTGATCATATTACTGAATCCAACACTTCAGAAGTATCCAGTTAGTATTTGGTGGAATCAGAGAATCACAGAACTGTAGAAGTTGGAAGGAACCTCTGGAGATCATCTAGATCAACCCCTCTGCTAAAGCAGGTTCAGCCAGAGCAGGTTGCACAGCATCACATCCAGGTGGGTTTTGAAAGTGTCCAGAGGAGACTCCACATCACAGATATGAGTCATAGAATAAAGTGTCCTTTTCTGTTTCTTTATTTGGCTTTAAATATGTATTTACCTGGATAAATTACATGGAAATAATAGGAGGATCTGCTGAGTTGCAGGTATTCCTCCTTTAATAAGAAGTAAATTCAATTAGACTACTTATCATATAATCAAAACTGATTCTCACCTTTATGTAGAAAATATCAACAGATAATTTCATGTTGTTTATTTACACCTTTCATGAGAGGAACACAATAAGTGACTATAAATTCTAGCAAATATGAGCATAGGACACTAAATAACCTGGTGCAATGAACTGCCACAATGCAGACTGCAATAAAGCAAAGCTGGTAAGACTCATAAACAAAGGACAGCCCCATGTCCTGGCACTTTGTCTTTCCACTGCTCCATTCCCTTGATTTATCTTTCTAAACATAATTATAGTTATGCTGATAATGATGCTGATGATACCAGTGATAACAATAACAGCTGGTGTGGTAGAAGTTACTGCAAAGCAAAATTAGTTTCATTCATTTAAAAAATACTCTGATCCATCAAACTGCTGGATGTTGCTAAATGAAGCTATTGGTTACAGTATGTGCCAAAAGACTAGAACAAAAGCATTGCAGAATTTTATGTTGAAAATGCTGAGAATGACTCCAGTTTTCTGTTGCCAACTTCAGATTTTGTTACGTTCAAGGTCAGTGCTACAAATCAGAATATGTGCAAGTGAACCTTAATTTTGTTTGCTGGCTTATTCCTTTTTTACAGATGCAAGTATAGTCAAAAAACAATTTAAAATTAAATCATATTACTTTGTCTTTAATTAGCTATTTGTTTCTTCCCTGTAAATAGATTATGATTATTTAATGAGTTTGTTTTGCTATTATTAAGAATTATTTCATACCAAAGAGAATCATTTCAAGGTTTCTGTCCTGATTTTCAACTTTTCCATAGGATTGGTCTTAGATATGTTAAAAAGATTATGATAATATTTTCTCATGTGAAAGTACACTTTGAGATGTTAAGCAAAGTGACCCTGTGGATAAGGAGAGGGGGGAAGCCACAAAGAAAACCAAACAACAACAAACAAGAGAAAAAACAAACCAAATCAGAATCTAGGCATAAGAACAAATTCTCAAAGGAATAAAAACGATGAGCTCAGAAGTTTGGCTTCAGAGACTGCATGATTTCTTTCTGCTACATATATGCATGGCAGCTCTTTCTTAAAATTTATCAAAATCAAAGTGTCCAAATAGCAGAATTATTATTACTACTAGTAGTGATATTAATAATAATAATTTACAAACTGCAACATTACCAGTCCTTTAGCTTCATTACTGGTCCTTCAGCAAGAGTTCTTTCCTAGGCTTAGTTCTTCATCATCACTCTACTATTTTTTCCCCTTAATTAGATTCCTTATTCAGTTGTCGGAGACTCAAGTCATTTCAAAGACGAAGGTTTCTTATGAAAAGGCATTTACATTGAAAGGTTAAGCTGAAGAAGGAGCATGATTCCATAATGTTATAAGTAAGCTCCTCACTTCAAAGAGAAGAAATTGCCTGAAGATCCAGTACCTTCCCTCAGAATTACTGAGGGATTTAAACTGTGACTGTCCAGAAATCCAGAAACCATTCTGCTGGCATAACCTTGAACTCTCAGCCTCTCTGAACCAGAAGGTTTCTTGATTGCTTTTATTCTTTGTGTCTCTTTGGAGTGGATTACTTCCAGTATTCATTTCAGCGCACAACCCAGTTTCACAGGGTCCCACTAAAAGATGAGATTATAGCCTAGAGAAGAGAGAGGTGTCCTGGAGGCAGCTATCTCTCCACATTGGACTGCAGGAGTCAGATAGTGATTACAGAAATGACCACAAAGTGTTGCTTAAAACATTTCTGTTAAAACATTTCTGAATGGAAAATTCTGAGCCCTGGATAGCAACAGTTTAAAGATACCCATGTTCAAAGCAGAGGAAGAATTTTGGGATAGTCCTTACTTTTCCTCTAGATTGCTCCCTTTTTAACATGTGTTAATTTTTTTTTGAGAGGGCAGCAAACTCTTCCTGCTCATTTCATACAAAATCTGGAAGTCCTAAAGCCTGCCTGATCCAAATATTATCTTGCAAGCAAATCCTCAAAAAATGACAGAATGGAGTTGTATTTCACTGAGGACCATGTTTTCAAGCCAGTACAGGCTTATTAATGAAATCTTTTTTACAAAATCCATTCTTCATCTGAACACATTTTCAAACTAACTGCTATTCAAAAATTAAACTGTTGTACAGATCATGGCCATTTCTTACAGAAAACTTACCAAAAATCTGTCTCCCATAGTAATCTAATTGCTAGGAAAATATTTAATGAGAGGAAATAGGATGGCGATGTATGAAATCCATTTCAATATGATATGTGAATGTTTGTATTTAATTTTTATGAGAATAACTATTGAACACCTGATGCTTCACAAAATTAATTGTCTGATGCTGGATATACCAGCTAATATCATAATGAAAATATTCTGAGTGATAATACTTGCAATTGCCATGCATATTGCAATAAGGCAGTACTGTGGGAACTCTTATTTGCCATGGCAACCATTAATTGGATATGCAGGCAGTGGTGTTTTGCTTTAAATAAATCTGACTGGGTCAGTAATTGAATGTTTCAAATAAATGATTTATATTTTACACACTTTTTCACTTTTTTTTTTTTTTCCATTTTTGAATTAGTTTTTTCTTCATATTTGTGCATTTCTGAGAAAGGAAAGTGATAAAATTGAGTGGAACCCTGGGACATTTTGGTTTATGATTATTTTTTTCAATGCACATTTTGTATTTCTAAGTCAGACAAATAAAAGCTGATTGTAATTACATTTGTGTTCCTGCCATATGTTCGCAGGCTTCTTTCTCTGTTGTTACTTTCTCACATGACTATTATTATAGATCAAATAGCTGTTTTGCATAAATCATTTCCATAAAAATGTATATTTGTTTTTTGTTTTGCAGAGAGTTTGACATAGGAGACAGTCTTTTTATGTTTCAGACTGGAATTTTGATTGAAATACATTGGAATGTATACATGCAAAATTAATTTCCAAATAAATGAATCCTAAGCAAGTACTCAGAGAGAAATTAATAAAATCTAAAGACAATAGATATTTCAAGGCAGGAAAGTGTGAAGTACAAAGAAAAGATTCTATATTGAGTTAACCATTCCCTAGTTATGGCATATTCATTAACAATTTGTTTACAAAGAATCTGGATATTTCTGTGTTAAGCCATGCTCTCAAACTATTGGTTCTTGGTTGCAAGTGTTGTCACAATGAAAGACAAATTCAGCTCTGAAGGCATTTATGAATATGATTCATTTTATGCAAGTAAGTATTCATGCATAAATCAGAAAAGATTACTGTATTATTGAAGTTTGTCCTGGTTTAAGTTAGAACAGAACTAATCCTGTTCAGTGATTTTACTTTTCAGCTCAGTCTCTTCTAAGCCACTTCACTTTCTGAAGTTAACTGTATATTTTCTCATACAGTGTATGCTTCCAGCAGTGAGAATACTTGATGTTTAGAGTTACTGCCAAGGATTGGTGTGCCAACCAAGGTCGCTGCTGGATCTTGTGTACCATGTCCAGAAAGTAAAAGGCCACACCTGCAGGGAGAAGCAGACAGGATGGGTGACCCTAAACTGATCAACAAGGGATTCCATACCATATATGTCATACTCAGTATAAAGCTGAGGGATCAGGAAAGCTAGGATTTCTTCTTTAATGGCCAGTGGCTGAGGAGGACTCTGTCCGTCCTGCCTTCCATCCATAACCATGTGTTCCTGAATCCAGTTCCAGAATCCAGCTCCTGAAAACAGTTCTCATCTGTTGCTGAGTCCAGTCTGGGACTTTCCCCAGTGCCTGCTTCACAGCGTCAGTGATGACGGTGATGTAATTACCATCAGGGATAGCTGGGTTCAATACTGGGTGTTGTATATATTTGTATTATTATTTTCATTAAAACTGTTCTAGCTTTCTTTTCTAATTGCGAAGTCTCTCTCCCGTACTCTCTTTCTCTTCCCCTTTGGGGAGGGCGGGGCATTAACAGGGAGCATCTGTTTATAGGTCTAATGGGCTGCCCTGACCCTAAACCTTGCCAAAGTTAATATTCTTTTCCTTCCTTATCTATGGAACTTTCTCATGACATTAATAAGTCAGTATTCATGTTCTTCCATAATATATTAATATCATCCTTTAGAAAAGCATCTGGATTCAGTACAGGACAAAAATATCCCCTAATATTAGCCAGTGGAGATACTGGTCCACAAAATTTCATCCTAGAGGGCAGTCAAGGACTTTGTCAGACCTCTGGGCCTGTCACTGCTCAGAAGCCTGAACTCAGCCCCAGAGTAGAGTAAAAAGCAGGTTGTGTGCAAAGCACTGTGTACTCTGCATGGACCAATACATGAGTGACTGCTCTAGGATGGTTCTGGTGCATCTGTGATGCACCATATCACTGAGTAATTTCTTGAATGTGTACCAACTACCTGCAGACATTGTTTTAAAGATGCAGTTAAGGTGGGGATATTTTTATTTGCTTGTTTTCCTAAGAAAAATGATTGTGATGTCATATATATCTATAAATAATAATTTGGTAAGTAGGTAAGTCTTCCAGAAGTGATTCTTGGACCTTTGCTTACTCTTGGGGATACTTTCCAGTTTTCCTGTGGAAACCACACCACCAAATTCCAACCAATAGATTATTATATAAAAGGTACATTTTCCTCTTTTTCTGTATATATATCTCAACCTTTCTTATGCAATGCAGCATTGATACAGTACATCTCAATAATGCTCCGAGAATGTCTATTGGATCGGACATCCGAGAAGACACAGCTTGTGAAATTTATATTTAGTATTTGATTTCTTTATTCTTGGATCCTAAACTGATGGTTCTTTGGAAAAATTTCTAACAAACATTTGAGTTCATATAGATTTATGTGCTCTCCAGATTTCTTCCTGACTCACGGTCATAATATTTCCATATCCCCAGGAACATTCCCTTTAACTCTATAAACATTAGTTGAAAATATAATATCCTTTTTCTTTCATAGATAGATACTAGTTTCCAGTTTGGGCAAAATGCTTAAATGAATTTAATCTTGGTACACCAGAAAATGTTTGTGACAGTTTTGCTCTAAGCATAATGAGGACATATTAATTGAACTCATCACTAAGATGTATTGAATTGAAATGCTGATGCAGAGGTACAAGGATCAAAAAGTCATAATGGTGACACAAAATTTTCTGCTTTTACAATATCCTGTCATGCAAGCAGTTATAACTGAATCCATCTGCAATCATTAGTATAATCTTCTAAATTATTCCATTATGTTAACTGTGATCCTTTACGTTAATTGTGTTATCCTTTTTTGTCCATGAAAACAAAAATATTATAAAGGTGTGTTAGCAAAGGAGTAAGCAGGTTTAATCAAAAAAGGAATTTGACAACAAGTGAAATATTTCATATGACCATTTTCAGCCAATGGAACAAGTATTTTATTTATATTCTATTTAATGTTAATTAATCTATTCCTAAGAAATTCTGCATACTTGAATATTGGGATTTTTTCCATCAAGGTTTCCTACTTCTTCCTCCAAGTTTTCTAGACCTAGTTATTGAGGGTTCTAAACAAAGGTCCAACTTGTGTTATATTTGATACCTACAAATTAACAGTTTCAAAATTAGTGTACTGGTGGTTGCTTGGCTTCCATTTAAACAATCAGATCCTTAACAACAAGAGTTCAGCATAATTATACCCTAACACACAGCAAAGGATGCCAATGCTCAGTTTACACCAAAGTCTTTAACCAGTATGGCATCATTTTTCATATTTATTTGTCCAGAACACTATCATAATTTTTAATAATACTGCAATGTGAGCCATGATCTTACTATTATCTTAGAGAGGCCTCCCATGTAAATGAAGAGTCTTTTGATCTCTTTGTTTGTTCTTCATATTTCAGAAGGGCTACAGACATGTTCTTACCTATTCCCTGGTGCATACTTTGAATTTTTTTTTTCCTATGGAAAAAAAAAATGAACAAAAAAAAGTAAAAAAGGAGGAAGGTTTGGTTAGGGTTGTTTGGGGTTTTTTTTATTTATTTTTTTTTTTATGTAATATTTAAACAAAAATGCATCTGATTTATTTGCCAACTCTTATTTCTGTATGATATGCAGATGCTCTTTGGGGGGGTTATTGCTTCCATCCAGACAGGAATAATTTCACAGAATGTGACATCACTTGTTTAGAATTTTGTTTTCTTTCATGTCAAACAGCATTAAATGATCATTTGAATTTTGGTCCTTTGACATTACTAATAGTTACAATTCATGGCAGATGACTCTTCAGATGTCAGAAGCTTAGCCCATTGGAGAAATACCTTTTTATTTTTACATGTAGATGACAACTGACAATCAGGATGATTCAGCAGTGTCTGCTAGAGTGGAAAAAGTCTTTATTAATTTCATTTCTGCATAAATGGATACTCAGAAGTTTGGTTGTGCACTCATTCATTTTAAGACACCAGATTCTATGACAAGCAAGTTGGTGACTGGTTTTCTTCATCCTGCATGGCTACCCACAAAAATCCTTCTTGTCTTCCCTACTCCTTATCTGGGCTTTTGGTCACATCAGTGACTGATAACTTCACTGAACTTCCAAAGACAGGGACCTTCACATTGAACATCTCTCTTTCATCAAGTTTATTTGGTATTGACCTTCTCACCTAGTGTCTACTAGGAGTCAGTGCATGGCTTCTAGCTAGAGCTCTTTGGGAATTATCTAAGAGGTGTTAGAAGGGAAAAGACTGCAAGAGAAAGAATAAATTTACCTTATTGCTGAATTAGTGTATGCAAATTTACTTAAAAATAGAATGCAGATATCTGGTTGAATTTCCATTTAATGTCTGGGAAATTGTATAGAGGTACTAGCCAAGTGTTCTTTTTCCCTTTGTTTTCCCTTTCCTTCTCCTTTTCCTTTAATTTACCTGCCTGCAGATTATGATAATTCCTTTATGAAACAGATCTTGTTACAGTCTTGTTTGCCTACTTTATTTCTAGGTTAATGAACTACACACCATGGGTCTCAAATCTTTTTAGAACATATAGCTGTTCAAATTCAGAAAGGTTGGTTATTAGCTGCTGTAACTTATTAAGGGGATTGTACTTGTAATCTTTCATCTACACTGATTTAACTTAGTTTCTCCATAGCTTTTACAAGTTAATTGGTTTTGACCCAGTTTTCCCAGAAGTGCTGATTTTTGAATCCACAAAAATAAGTTAAAGAACCTGTTACCTTTCAACAGAAACTGTCTGTACTTTGGCCCTTTTGAAGTCTCTTCCTCAATAATTTACCATGGTTTTTGTGAAAGAAATTAGTCTTTCACAAGATACAGCATTAAAATTATCACCATTTCTGGTATGTTGCTTGTCTAATTTAATGGAGTTAATGAGATCCCCTTTTCAGAGATGCATTTCCTCAGTCATTAGCATCCTCAATTTCTGCATCTTTAGAACATTTTGCAAACCCATATATTTTACATGAGTATAAAAAATGGGAGGATTGTTTTTTTTATTTTGCATGGTGATTACTGGCCAATACAGATATTTTTGTAATTTTTATATTGTGCATTTATTTTCAATTACATTTTCCTTTAAAAATGGGTTTCAAAACTTGATTGAACTGAGCACGTTGTGTCATTCACACTGTGTACATGTCAATGAACATATACCTATTAAATTGCAGTACTCATCACTTGAAATATCTTATTAAAATCTATTAAAATGTGTGGTTTAACATACGTCTTGGATTTTAAGTATCTCAGATATAAAACTGAAAGTGAGTATTTCCCTATCAAAGCAAAAAGTTCTTCTAGAATACTATAAGGTCATTGATAGCTTGCTTAATGAGTATTCATAATATCAGGATATTTAAGGACTTCCAGACATGTTTGGAATTCTCTACTTACAGATTTCCCCAAGAATCATCCTTGACTTTGTTTTTGAAGATTGTATCAATTGTTTTTAATAAAATGATAAATTAATAAATTGATTAAATGCAGAGTGTGTATTTGATTTATATTATGCCATGGTAGACATAATTTCAAGATAATTTGTTCAATAGCCTGAAGTGGAATTTTTCCACAATATGGATACTTTTAGGCCCAGAACTCATTGACAGTAGATTAAATTTTTGAATTCACAGTTTAAGCACAATTGAATGTTGCAATATGTAACACAAGTCATCCAGCTCTAGAAGCAAGGCTTAAAATGAATGATTCTTACAGAAGTGAAATTTGCAACCTCTTGGAAAATCAGGAACTGAAAAAGAGTTATGTCAGTACTGTGGTTTCTCCATTTTCAAATTCTGATGTTCAAAAGTAGTTATACAGGTGTCAATATGTACAAAAAGCACTCAGAAATGCCCATTTTGGCAGTCTCAACAATACAAGTGGAAAGTGTAACTTATTAAACAAACATGAACACTTCCCAAGTACTAAGATGCCTCCCTACTGTATGTAGTGTTCAATTTTTAAAAATAGATTTCACAGAATAATCTTGGTTATAGGGGGTTTTAGAGGCCGTCTGGTCCAACCTCCTGATCAGATCTTAGTTAACTCCAATGTTAGATCATTAGTCATTAAATTTGATTTTTTTAAAATTTCTAACTAGATTTTTTTCTTTATGCACTTTTGTCCTTGTTTTTCACCCTTTAATTGTGCACCTCCAAGAGGAATTTAGCTTGGCCTTCTCACTATCCTCCCATTAGATTGCTGATTAAAGCAGTGAAGTCTCCTTTTAGCCTTCTCCAAACTGAACCTACCCAGCTGTCAGCCTCTCCTTCTACACCTCATGTTTCTGCCTCTATCTCAGTGGCCTTCCACTGGATTTGTTGTCCTTCGCTGAACTTGCTCCAGTTAGTCAATGTCCTTATAGTATTGGGGAACCCAGATCTAGGCAGATTAATACAAATCAAAACAAACGTGTACAGATCTGCTTAGCATGCATTCATGAGGTGTAGGAAACTATGATTGTTCTCCCTGAAACAGGCAATGGTGATTTCATTTGTCAAATAGTAAACATAAACAGATGGCTAAGTACAACACTGGCTAATGTTGCTGGATTGAATCCTCTATACCTACTCTCAGCCGCAAATCTCTAGTGCCAGCTTTGGATGCAAAGTAAACAGGAGGGCATCATCAAAGTATTTAATTAAAGAATTTGTACTATTGAAGTGTTGGAGTCGTTCTTACATTGGAATAGACTGGACAATATCTAGGTACTATAAAGGTAGTGAAATTTCTCTGTAGATGTATGATAACTTTCATATCTCCTTCTCCAAAACAGTGTTCTAAAAAGATTTTTTTACCAATTAATATCAAATACCCACAAAAGACTTTTTTACATTCTGAAAAGTATGTTTCCCATTACAGTTTGGCTGTAATTTTCCACATCACTTCATACATAGATTTAACAAAGTTTAGAGTAGAATATTTGTGTGAGAAGCTTAATAAGGCCTCCCAGAATATATAGCCAAAAACTGTATTCACCTGAAGCTTTTCTGAAATTCTGGAATCAGCAATATTAAATACTTTTTAAATGCTCATTGACTTCTTTTTTGTACCCTTCTTTCTTCCTCTAGCTACTGATGTCATGAAAATAATCTTTCCCTGGTAAAGAAACTTTTGGCTTTCAGGGAAATCTTATACAGAAAAAAAAACCCAAAACAAAACACAAAAAAACCACCCTACAATAGAACATGAAAAATAGTCTAAATAGCTTATTTGAACTGATACTCTCCAGAGAGAAATAATTTTCCTGGTATCTGGCCACAGTGATCTTTCTTCCATGCTTAAATTCAAACAGCTCTTACACTCTCCACCCTCAAAGCAAACAACACAAGTAATCCTCCTTAAACTCCTTCAGTATGCTGCTAATGCAATACTCCAATGATCTTCATAGCAGTATTGTCTTCCAGCTCATTTTGCTGTGCAAAAATGAGAAATGAAACTGTCCACTTACTGACTTTTTTTAGAGACTTCCTGTAAAAGACATCGATAATTCTGAAGAAAAGAAGTTCCTTGTTATTGAAACAAACTAGCATAGGATTTCTGGGTTTTTTTTCATTGCCAATATAACAAAATATTTCAAAACCTTCACATTATCAAATATTTACACACAAATGTATGCAATTAAACTTAATTTTTCTGTACCACATTAATGAGAGAATAATATTTGTAAATTGTGCTCATAAAATTCTATCTTATTCAAATGAAAGTTCAGCCTGAAACTTACTTTTAAAAAAAAATATATATTTTTGTGTTCAAAACAGTGTGGTTACTGTTACAGGGGAAGCAAAAGGAAAATTCAAGGCAAATAAAATGCACAATAGAATCCTTAGTACTCTGTGGGTAGTGTCCATATTCTGCATTGATAAAAACAGGAAATTAAATAAATAAACAAGACAATACAAAAGAAAAAAAATATGAGTGTCTCTGTTATTTAAAATTCTACTAGCAAGCGTGAAAACATCCAAGTCATTTGGCTGTTCTCAGCTGTTGTCACTTTCAGAGTGATACTTATCAGGCTTCCAGCTATCTATCTATGGTCAAGAGATCTAGATAATTAGAAATAACTGCCTTTAGCTGATTATGGGCTATATATAAGCAACTGCTGTTTGCAGAACATGTCATTATTTTAATTGCAATTATTTTGTATCACTGTGCCTGTACCACACCTTTTCATGTCATTTGGGGGGGGGGGCCTGTCTGTTCTTCCATGTAGCAAGCAATAGGACAAGAGGAAATGGCCTCAAGTTGCATCTCCAACCCTGGAGGTATTTAAAAGCTGTGGAGATGTGGTTCTGAGGGACATGGTTTAGTGGTGACCTGGCAGTGCTGGGTTAACAGTTGGACTTGATGATCTTGAAGGTCTCTTCCAAACAGCACAATTCTAAGGTTGTAAGTCAGACCATGCCCTATTCCTACACTTGCTGTGACAAATCCAAACTCTATGTGATAAAATGTAACCCAGGGACAGAAATAAAAAGCCTTCTTGCCTCTTTCCTCCTACAAAGTAGCCTCTGTGAATGTTACTGGTGTGCCTTACACCCAGGACAGAAACAAGCCCTGTTCACATTTTACTCAGTTTTAACAAAGATTTAGATTTAATGTCAGAAAAAAAAATCAACAACTGAATTACTTTTGTCAGATTGTTGGACATCTAGAGAGACGTGATTATGCATGTGATCACTATAAGCCATTTCCGAATTCAACAAAGAGAAAAGAAGTACTTCAAAGCTATTTGTTATACCAGTTTTTTCACTTATTCTCCCAGTAATATCTATTCACCAAAGGCACTTGTTTACCAAATACATAAATTCAGGTTTATATTTTTCATATTATCTAGGATTTTTTTTTTCATGTTTCCTTGTATATTTGTTTTGCCCTATTCATAATAATTCTATGAATAGCCTAATTGATTGTATTGATCCAAAGTTGTGTTTGGGGAAAATAAAATGCAAACTAATGAATTCTACCCTGGCTAATTTATTAACATGGAAAGAGAATGCATCAGAGAAAGAAAAAATAAAAAAAAAATATTAGGAAATTACATGAGAATTAAGTACATATAAACAGATTGTCCTGTTACTGTAAGTTCCATTTCTCCATGCCAGACTTCAGAGGAAATAAGCAGCTGTGTCATTGAAAATTTAACTCTGGAACTATCCATTTGTTTTAATCTTTTTCTTTTGTCTTGTTTGTCCTCTTTCCTTTATACAGTAAATAAAAAATAAGAAACCACAATGAAAAAACACCAACCCCTACCCACAAACACCACCTCAAACAGACATATAAACACACACACATGCTCACCGAACCCTGCACAGGTATTTTAAGCATATGGCAAATACAAGGAGAGGTCATCTCTGAGGAAAACAAGATAAAGCAAAACTAAAACTTGATGATTACAATTTCTTTGCATTGCAAAATAAATATTTTCTTCTATCTACCAGTGTTTCTCATTATCAATATACTCAAAATATTGATTAATTTATTTTTTAGGATATAGTGGGATTTTATTTTATTTTAGTTTAGTTTAGTTTTTAGCAGCAGCAGTACCTGTAGCCACTGTATTCAGTGTTCCTACCATGCACTACTCAAAATTGTGTATCCAGCACTTTTCATACAATTTACATTAAGCTGTAATGGAGTGAGAAATCAGTTTTGTTGGTTTGAAATTTCTCAGTGAGGAGAGCTCTTATAAATTTTACTTACAGATCAGGTTAAATTCGTTGCAGGAAATATGAGATGTAAAGATTTAATTATTACTTATCTGTATTCTGATGGGGACATGTTAGCAGTTTGCAAGTCTCTACTGGGATTTAGTTTACATTGCTTACCTCGATCCAGTGAAAATACACCCAGTAACTTCAGTGTCGTTTATATCACATACCTCATGAATAAACCGAAAGTCTAGATATGCTTGTGAGGATTTGTTTGTTTGTTTCTATTTTTCTTTTTCCTCAACCTGATTTTTTTTTTCTCTCTCTATACTAAAATCAGTGAATGATACAGATGTGTTTGTGGGTTTTGTCAAAGGAACTTTTCCTTGCCTCTTTACCTGTTATTTAGGCAACAGAGCAAGGCACAGTTATTCGGGGTCGTTTCCTCTTAGAAAGTAAATTTTAAGTCTTGGTGTTAAAACAGTGAGTTTCATGACCTCTTCCTATAAAGAAATATTATTTATTCTGCTTGCACCTTCAAATCCCCATAGCTTTGTATAGATAATTGCATTCTATGTGCATTTGTGAGCATGACAGTAAGTAATCAGTCAATTCCATTACTGTGAGGGTGATACTGAGGGCTATACCCAATGTCATTTGCTGCTCTGTAACGTGCACAACACACTCTGAGTTCCAGTGTTTTCCTGTTATTACTTTTTAAATAATACAGATAACAATAGATTTATAGTGACTTGGAAGAATGTCTGCTGTGAATAGAAATACTAAGAGGCTAGTAGTTTTCTTTAAAAAAAAAAAGCAGGAGTTTCATTTTTAATGGGATAAAGGTAGGACAAGGTAGGAAGATACAACCTTGTTCCTTTAATCCATAATAATAATAATAATAATATTTGTAATTGTATTATGAAATGTTGTAAAAAGAAGTTTTATGCATATGGTCAGGATATTTTTTTCCTCTGTTAACGTTTACCATGAAAATCAAATGAGAAGACAAAAAGTAGTGGTTAAAAGTTGTTCTCTTTTTATACTATAATGAGAAAACTCTTGATTTTCAATGAGTTTAATCAAAGAAACCCACAAAACTGACTTAGAAATTCATCTTTGATATAATGCCAGAATGATAAAAAGTATTCCTTTTAAGCAACTGAGAAGAATAGTACTAGATAATGCAGTATCCCAGACCTCACGTTTGTGGAGTGTTGTGCTTATCTGTTGACACAAAGCTGTTATAAAAGTATTTTCCATTGCCTGTGGGCTTTTTCCACAAACAAAGAGGAATCCTGAAACGGCAGAAAGCCACCAGAATAATTCCTGCTATTTTTCTCAGCAAAAGAAGGTGAAGGCATAACCCGAGTTTATTCTAAGGAATGAATTGCTGTCCTTGTGTTCGCAACATTAGAAGCAAAAGACACTCTAAACAGAACATGTATGGAACTTTATACATTTTAATTCTGCATTATTCTGACAGTCCTTTTGCTGTGATGTTAAGGAAGGTATCTCACTCATGAACTGATTGTCTGTAAATATATACATCTGAAAATAAGAAGAGACAGTCAGGAACTCTTTTAACTTACTGTAAAACATTTCGCTTAGCACATTGGGTTCAGGGTCAAGATAAACTTCTGTGGAAATATTCTGTTCAAATACTCTTCACATATTCACAGCCTCAACTGAATAGAATACATAACTTAAAATACTGGCTTTGAAACTCAATTTGGAATAGAAATTTGAAGTGAAGTCTCCAGTATGCTCTGACCATAATGTCAATAGTTTTTCTACAGCATTTATTTCTTAATCTTGCAGTCTGATAAGCAACTCAACAGTCAGTTCTCTTCTATTCTCTTGAATATCATAACTACAAGACTAAATTATCTCTCTTGTAATGATTATCTAGTCCAATGTATAGTTTAATCATTTGTTACAGATTTTAAATTTCTAGCATTTCAAGGCTAGGTGCTCATAATACATGATTGCTGGTTACTTGTTTGGGCTGTCAGAGTTAAAAGTTCACTTTCTATTTTAGTAGGGCTTTCTGAAAAGAAATCTCTGAATTTGTAATAGAGGATTGTATAAGTATACCTTTGCAGTGGCAGAAATATTTCTTTCACAGATTTTTCAGAAAAAAAAAAAAAGAGGAAAATCCTTAATTTTCTCCCAAATTAGACAAGGAAAATTTTGAAGATTGAAACATATCATTACGGCAAAAGAGTTTTGTAGTTTGTTTCTTCTCCAAATCCTTTCCGGGTTTGTTTTTTTATTTGTTGGGTTTTTTTTCTCCTCAGTACATGCATATGTATTCTGGATTCAAAACCCATATTTTGATAAAGATTCTATTTTCCATAGAACAACACAGATTTTAGTCCCTTTGTCAAAATACATACTCTGATGTTATATTGTTTTTCCTTTATACACATATATGTGCAAGTACTTCAGTGTGAAATTCTTCAGTCTGTGATACCTCTATATCTCCCATATCTCATAAAACTTGACAAGGAGGTAAACTGTCTGAAAGTTGCATGCTATGAAAATATTACTGTAGCGAAGTCATAGTTATGCTTGCAAAAATTTACTTAGAGGAAAAAATTGTTTCTTTACAAGATGAAAATATTACTGCTACTATGGACAGATGCTTTCTTAAATACATGTTGCTCTTTTTTAAGAAAAATACAACTGGCTTTAGGAATATGATGTAATTAGTGCATGACTTATCTTGAAATGATCATAAACTTTCATGCTGAACATGATTCTTTAAGTCACAGGCAATGACACAGAAACAATGATTAAGAGACAAAGTGAAAAATAAACTTCTGCTATCAGTTTATCTCTCCTCACTTCTAAGGAAGGAAAGCAAATTACTTATCAAAATGGTTATTCTAGTGATATTTATACTTTGCATTGAATGTCTAAGGGCACAAAAGGGTATAAGACTAAATGGAGTATTAGGTATCCTACAAAAAGTCATAAAGCTTGCTCAGTATGCAGAACTGCTAAAGCTCATATTTTGCTTTCTGTTAGTTTCTGTCAGGAAAGAATTTAAAGAGCAAATACCTGGAGGAAACATCCAGTTCTGTGTAATCAGGGGTCTCAGGTAGTTCTTTATTGATGTTCTTGCTCTAACTCCAAGCCACTTGTAAAGTTTCCTACCTCTTCCCACTGGCAAGGCAATTCCAGCAGCTACAGAGTTCAGAGAACCTCCTAAATTAGGAGCGGAGAATGAACTAAATTCCATTATTTCAGAAACTAAACTATTCCACAAGAGATAACCTGGGTAGTGTGTGATTCGATACTGATAGATGAAGTAACATAAACTTCAAATTGTCTTGCTTCCCAGCAATGTAGCTAGTGAAGATCATAAGGCAAGCCTATTTACAGCCACAGATTGCTGGTGGAAATGCTATCATCAAAACAGCTGATAAAAAAGTGAGAGATGCTGGGCCATTAAGTGATGCACAAAATGTTGATGGATTTAGATGTGAATAAAACACCTGAAATTAATTTACTTTAAAAGTATGTGAGTAGGGATATAGTTTTGTCTATATAGGACAGTTATCTAAGAAATTTTGCTCCTTTCATCAGCTGAAGCAAAAAGCATGACATATTGCTGATATTAAACCACAACCAACTTTTCACTAGAGTGGTTGTTCATACATAAGAGACAATTACAAGTAAGTACCATTTTCATCTGCATGAATATCCTGATCTTGAAAATTTTAATCAGCTTCCAAACTTTTCATTTCAGAAATAAAATTGTTCAACATTTTAGTTATCTAGAATTGGGTTTAAGCCAAAATTAATACTGATCTTCAAGAAAATTTAAATAAAGGTCTGAACTGTGTCCACCACTACTTTATATCTATGAAATTAAATCTTTATAATGATATCAAGAGGAGGGAACGTATATTTTATGTGAGAAGTAAGGAAGTTTCAGGTGCTGTAATCAAGAAAATATGAGTCATGGCAAGTCCAATCAGAATAATGCAAGAAACAAAGAGAAAAGTAAAGGCTAAGGAAGAGACTGAACATCTACAATGCTACTAACAAGTTTCAACCACTAAATAAATACCTGTCAGTAAGAGAGAGCACAGATGTAGAATTATAGAGAAAAATCTCACATCCCCTTCTGTACAAGCCCTGCCAGATTATCTGTAGGTAAGCATTGTTAAACTATCAATTTGTGCAGCTGGGACATTTTGCTGTGGCTGTCTTGTGAGACATCATGGAGTTTGGTCTGAAAGAATCATTGCCACAGTTTTCCGGCCCAAGCTGCACTTTGCTTACCTCACCTTGACTTTCTCTCTTTCTACTGTATTTTACATTTAGATTTCAAATGTCCACTGATAAAAACAGGATCAAAGAAAATAAGATAATGCACACATGAAGATTTACATCTGCCCAAGGTCCTGCTGTGTATTACAGCAGTCCAGGAGATAGTAGAGGCTGGCTCTAATCCTGTCTTTCTTGACCCTCCGAAGTCACTTTGCCAATGACATCTTTGGCTTAATATGTCTCTGTGGCACTAAAAAAATGTTTTCTTAGCACAGGCTGGTTTTGTGGTCTGTCTTTTCATGGATTCCCAGTTACTTAATTTTCCTCTTCTCTTTTTTATCTCTAAAATCAGTTTTACCTGGTTCACAAGGTTGCCCACCAGTAGTGATTTTTTACCACCACAATTTGCATTTACAAAATGGAGGAACCTCCTTTTATTACCCTGTGTCTGCACTTTTCCCTACATTTCACTCACTAGTGAAACACTAGTCTACATGTACTGGAGTAGACAATTTAATTTTATACAAAATAGTTACTTGTTATTACTATAAACCAAAAACACACCAAAACCAATTTAGACAGTACTACCTGACTACTAGGTAACTTCTATCACAGCTGAACAACCTTGAAACGAGCTCAGTTCAAAACAAACTCAGGCAAGTCTTGAGACCCTGAACTGTTTAAACCACAAATAAACTGACAATGTTTTCCTACTGAATTTGAGGCACCAATTATTAGCTGTATGAATGTGACATTATAAGCAACTGAATATCTTATACTCTGTCAGATATGACATGTGTACAAAATATAAAATTTTCATCTAAAATAACACCTTTTTAGAGTTGCCATATACTCTTTTACTATTACCTTTTTATTATTTCATGTGTTCCTTTTTATATAATAATTTTAGCACATGCCCATTTGTTTATCTTAGAAAGTTTACCCTTCATATTACAGAAACTCAAAATTTTCAGTTGAAATATTTACTTCTAGTATCTGGGACTTCAAATCTCAATTTTAATTCAGAACTATTGTTAGCTTTCACAGATGCAAAAAAGGTCATGGGAATATAACATTTCTTCAAGACTGAAAGCACAGAATATAAATTACAAGGAATCCTTGAAAGATGTTTTGGTTATTTTCAAGGTAGATTAAATCACTGGGAAAGAAACATCAGTTCTTACTTCTAATTTCTCCAGACTACCTTTGATATTTGGTTTTGGTGGTTTTTTGCAACAGCGAATTTAGTTGATTAAATATTTCTGAGTCAAATAAATCTCCTTGTAGGTATTCATACAGGTGACAACAGGGATTATATTCACCTAAAAATCTATGTGTTTGCATTGAAGATTAAAAAAATAGTTTATCTATTAGGTAAATCTGTCAGCCACATTGCCTAACACTTTAAAATTCTATTTCTACTGAAAAGAAAGTGGCCTTGGATTGTCACTTAGTTATTTTTTAGGATTTGTTTTTCTGTAAGTGAATGGGTAAAAATGAACATCATGGAAAAGAATCACCCTTGGAGAACAAGAAATTGCATTTCTCTGCAAACAGAATAAAACTCCACAGTTGTTTGAACTTGCCAGTTTGAGAACAACTTTTTGCTTTTAAGAGCTAGATCACAAAGATACAATGAACACGATGATGTCTTCAACCTCTATTTTAAGATCTACTGGTATAAACAGTATTGTTTGTATAACATATCTGTCCTATAGCCTATAAAAATGCTATGTAAAAATGACTCTACAATCAACTCTTAAAACTAAATATATACATAAACCTCAAAAAGTCCAGAAAAGGCAGGTATATTAGACACAATTAAACATCCAAGTAGCTGGGGTTTTTTTCTTGCTGAAACTATAAAGCCAGATGGACTTTCTTACGGCACAAATTAATCCAGAATAAATAAATAAATAAAATAATAAAAAAAACAACAACGAAACCCAAACCACACAGAAGAGAAAAAACACAACAAAGAAAAAAACTGCAGCATCAAAGGCACAGGTAAGTCATCACTGAACTACTTGGCCAAGTATATTTAATAAACACTTGGATGAAAAATTAAAACTGCCTCGTGTCTTAATGGGAGATTGTGTTTAGAAGAATCAAACATGCGTTAGAGCAATACAGTCACCAGTAGCTGTCAGTTCAGCCAAATGACTTAGCTGTAGGATGCCTTCTGCATGTCATAAAGCCTCCTCAAACTGACAAACGTTCTGCCACTTGCTGCAGATGCATGGCTATTGTGCACAGCAAGGCCTGAATATGTCATTACAACCCCATGTATCTCTAATTTGTATTGTCACGTGAGAGCTCAAACCTGGAATGAGGCCCTGAAGGCACAAGAACTAATGAACTCTGCCTGGCATTGGAAGAATAATCCATCACCGACATGCAGTGACCCTTTTCATTAGACTGTGTTGCTGAAAATTTTCTAATCTCTCATGCCAAGTGACATTTTCTTAACTGCACAAGACAGAATGTTCTCCTAATATTAACTTTCCTATGGCAAAATACACTATGGTGAGAATATTCTAAGATAATTTGAAGTATGTCTCATTAAAGCAAGGGAGAAGATGAAGAAAAAAAGGAAAAAATAAAGAAAATTATTAGCCTGGTCTTCCTTATTTAGCTATGAACTTAAAAATGAAATATAAAACTAAATGAATACCATTATGAAAGTAACGTTTATCTTAAACCAAATAGACATATGCATGGATTTCAGTATCAGGCCACTTTCATTAACATTCACATTAATATTAACCCTAACATGAAGTAGCTAATGTTATGCTAATCCATTAAACATTAACTTTTTTTGCCCATTCCTACTAAATCTGTGAGAAAGGCTTTCAGATGTCCAGTTTTCTGCAGAAGAGCCTTTGTCTTGGTACAGTAAAATTTGAAATCATGAGATTCTAGAAATGCTTTTCAAGAAAAATTAGCTGCCCAGACTTTCTACTTTTCTAAAGTAAATATGTGTATATATATATATATATATTTGTTAGAGGACAAGAAGTTTGCATGAAGTGTTTTGATTTGGGTTTTTTTGATTGTTTCATGTTTTTCCAAGATAATATTTGACTTCCTTTAACCATAACTTTTATAATCCTAATAATCCTAATAATTTCCAACTTTACGCATGTACCATGAGGAAGATTCCAAGTTATCTACTTTCATCACCCATTACCTGCTCCAAGCTGCCTAGTGCTCTACAATATAGGATAGTTAGCATGTGTCTACTGTAAATCTGAGTCAGAAAGACTCCAGGTGATTTGTATTAGACAAAAGCTAGACTTGAAAACAAAACAAATTATTCCTACTTTGATCAGCCTAACTGGGTCTATCCAATTCAACAGACAGTAGTAGCCAGTAGCAACTATTTAGTGAAACAAGCAACAGTTTTTACCCTGACACACTCTCGGTTTTCTTCACCCTTAGATCTTCCAGAACATGTATCCAAGTCACCATGGTACTGTAGGCAGCATGTCACTGTAGCCAGTAGTGGACCTTATCGCCAAGAATGTACTGCAACCTGTTTTCAAGTATCTGATGTGTTTAGCCTCCATATAACTATTAGTATCACGTTCAAATTCTAGGCTGATGGCATCCATGGGATTTGATCCAAACTATATGACAGTGGCTTTTTCCTTCTCTTTTTCTACTAGCTCAAGTGTCTATCACCAAGCTGAACCAGTACCTTCTTAGTGTAATGGTTATTTACACACACCCTCTTTGTTACTCTTTGTTTTCTTATATACAGTGGAAAAAAGGGAGGTCCTTAAGGAGAAAGAATGCAGGAAATTATATCTTATTCATTTTCTAGATGTTTATATGTTAAATGAGAGACATAACCATCTCCTGACTTCATTTTGAACCGTCTAGCATATCAGAAAAAAACTCAGAACATCTATCAGATCAAGCTAAGTTTTGGATGCAAAAGATGATCAACTACTTACATTACAAAGTACAAGGGGTTATCTGTCAATCTGTCAAGGGTTATGGCTGGGTTGCTCACCAGGCAAGTGACCCTTCTCCCTTTCCAAAGGGAAGAGAAAGGGAATAAGGTAGAGGGATTACGGATTGAAGAAGAAAACTAAAACAGCTTTAATGAAAACAGTAGTAATAAAATGAACTATGTACAAACATATACAAAACCAGTATTGAATCCAAAACCTCCTCATGACAATTACACCATCATCACCACTAATGCTGTGGAGCAGGCACTGGGGAAGTCCCTGATTGGACTTAGTAGTAGATGGGAACCAAATTCAGGAGCTGGATTCTGGAGCTGGATTCAGGAACGCATGGATTGGTATTGAAGGCAGAACAGAGTCCTCCTCAGATGCTGGCCACTGAAAAAGAGGTTGAGCCTCATGATCCCTCAGCTTTGTATGGAATATTACATACATGGGATGGAATCCCTCGTTTGTGAGTTTAGGGTCACCTGTCCTGTCCGCTTCTCCTCGCAGGTGCCACCTCTTACTCACTGCATCCCCAATGTGGTACACAAGATTGAACAGTGACCTTGGTCTGCACAAAAGCAAGTGTAAGTAAGAGCCTTTCGGCACACATCAATTCTTGGTAGTAACTCTAATGTGGAGCACTATCACTGCTGGAAGCAGAGACTGTCAGAATGTGATGCTAACTTCAGAAAGTACAGGGACTGAGAAGAGACTGAGCTGAAATGTAAAATCATTCAACAGAATTCATTCTGTTCTAACTCAAACCAGGGCACAATCTTTCTGCATCTCAGTATATTTAATTTCAGTTGCATTTCTGATGCTTGCAATGAAAACAGTCCTGTTAGTTTTGAAAAGCCGAGCTGTTTTAATATAGCCAAAAATCCAATAATATTAGAAATTTTTAGGTAATGAATAGTTAAAAACTGGGATAAACTCAGCAGAATTATATTTGTGGGACAATATTTAGTACACATATATGCAAAGAAAAGTATTTACCAAAGTTAATAAATTCATTGTGTAAAATGAAAAGCGAAGACATATTTTTTACCTTTTTTGAGGAGCAGCTTGTGAAAAGCCTGAACAATGAGCGTTTTACTTTAAGCTGAGTGTGTCAGTGAAGACAAGACCATTGTAAATTTATAGTGACCTCTTCTTGGAAAACTTATGTCATGATGAACATTAAAATATTAATCAACTAGGTCAAGAATATCTATTAAATTTAGAGAATGAATTGCTATGGAGGAGTGCTTTGGCCTTGATTCTGGAGTAGGGTCAGGCTAGTTCATAACTGTGATCTCTTCTGCCTTAAACTTACTAATATAGTACCAAAGAAAGTTTATTTAAATTATGTTTGAATAATGTACTAGGTAATCTCTTCTAGGCACTCTTTCCCATAAAAGATTAGACCAGATGATCTTCTGAGGTCCTTTCCAACCTGGACTATTCTATTCTTTAGTGCATTTAGTTTAAGATGGAATGCTAAAGAATGCCCTCAGGACAAATAGCCCTTAAAATTTAGCTTTGCTTTAAGGAGCCATGCCTATGTGTCACCTAGTAACTGTCCTGGACAGGATGACATACTTTCTTGGTAGCAATAGGTTATTTAAAAAAAAAAAAAAAAAGAAAGGGACAGATTCAATTCTAATTATATTTCAGTAGAAATATTTAGGGAGAAAATCCCATCAAGGATTGAAACTCACTGAAGCGCCATCCTGGGACTGTTGAGTTGCATCTGCTTTTTCATGATGTTTGCAAACTTCGTACACTGGAGAAGTTTTCTTCTCAGAGGAGCCGTGATTTAGTAGCCAAACCTTACCCAAGCTGCACTAATAACATACCTCAACATGCACATGACCTTCAAAATCTAGCCTAAATATGCACTTACTATGCTGCTCCTGACAAGAAAAAGCTACACCTCTCCATCACTGCTCCTTATTTCACTATTTCACTTTGCATAATAATGTTTTTATCTACCAATCTGGCTTATTTTTAATATTCTTTTCTTGACCCCCAGAATGATCATTCCTAATGACACTAGTACATGGCACCTTCATTCCCACCATTTAAAGTGCTGTTAAACCAAGTGCTGTAATGAGACAGTTCAAGAATAATATTCTGTGGAAATTGATAAATTATGCTGTCATGTTTTCCTGGAGTTATGTTAAATGATCGGTCCTCACTGCACAAGACAAGAAGTACTGTATGTGCAGCAATTCTTATTAGGATGCTTGGCAGCAATTTCATCCAAATAATTTCAGTACAGACAGCTACTTCATTTTTTTGAAGACTGTTCATCTGACCTTGGTTCTTCTGATTTCAGAAGGCTTACACTGTTATTGATAAAAATTAATTATCATTCATATAATAAATCCCCATTTCAGTTTTACTGAGCTACTTTAATACTGAGCTCTTATTTGTCACTTCTATGTCATAATTGTCTTTTGTATTCTTATGCTTCGCTTACAATGCACATGATTTCAAAATAGGAAATTATCCTTCTTTTTCTCAATGCAATGGGAAATAGTTGATTACTTAAAGAATTTTAGAAAACAATTTTCCTTTCATAAAAAAAAGATCCCAAAATGTAATTTTTCAGTTTCTAATTGAAGTGCAAATTCAAAGGTTTCCACAGAAAATTACAACATTATAAATAATGAAATGTCATGGCAAAATAATTTTGAGTCCTGATGGAATAAATATTACTTAGATTGTAATTAAAAGAAAATCAAAAGTAAGTTAGTATTGGCAGTCTTACACAAAAGAGATTAAATCTAGTTTGTCTGAACAATGTACAGATTTTCAAAGAACTTCATTCTGATCAACTAACAAAATAACAATTATGTTTTAACTCCTATCACTTATGGGTCTAAGTTTTATTTTTAATTAATCACTGTGTTTCTTTTATCTTCTCTGACTATTTTGACTCTTTGATATTCTTGACATCAACCTGTAGGGAAACTTAAGCACTGCCTCTCTTGACCACATTGTTTTATGAATTTTTGTTAAAGTTTTGTTTCCTGACAAGCATGCAGAGAATTATAATTTTCTTAAATGTATTCATATATTTACAGACCAGCTGGCATTATTATCTATTCATCTCAGTCTCATTTAAGCAGGATAAACCAGACAGACTCTGCTTTGAGCTCTGCAGCTGATGATACAATCAAGTGACTCTGTGAATTCCATGGTTTTGATTTAGTTATCTTGCTTTTATGTACCTTCAGGAAGAAAATGTAAAGTAGAAAGTTGATATTGATAGACAGCCTATGCTTATTCCTACATTTTGCATGATTATTCCTGTGATTAATTCTTTTAACATATCTTAAGACATGTTCAATAAAAAATGGTAAGATCTTATGTCTGTGTATTTTACCACAGACAAGGAAAAAACACCAGCTGAACATGTGCCCTGCTGAATTCTTGTACAACAAACATCCTCCTAAGTGTGTTAGAAGAATCACTGTGCCTCCTAAATCTTCCTAAGAAACTCCCTCTAGCTCAATAACTGTTTTAATTACTTGATTTGAATGTTTGTCCCAATGGGGATGCTTCTTAAAAATACAATAAAAGTCTGAATAAGGTAGAGATAAACTACATCAATTAATGAGGAGCATTTAATCATCTTTTCATTCTTAAGTATTCATCACAATTTTTTTAGGGTGGAATTTGTTTGTTGGGGCTTTTTTAATCTGTAATCTTTATTGGAAGCAAGATAACAATTTTAACAAAGCACAGCATTACAAAGCAGTACTATGTCCTGAGTGATGATACTTTTATTGCTTAGTAATAGAGAATATTGATGTTAGACTTAAAAATACCCATTTGTTTTTGATGCTTTGTTTATTTTGTATCTAAAGGAATTACTGCTGATATTAAAAAATGAGAAAGTATTTCTATTATATTTCCCACAATTGTAAATATCAATCTTTCAATCATGTTTTAGAGCTTGCCTTCTTTTTATTCCAAGCTGATGACCTTAGTTTCTAGCAAGATATTGTGGCACTACTCATTACTTAAACTGTTAGCTGTATACTCATGAAACAAAATTATAATATGATCTAGAATATCACCCTATCAAAGGAAAAATATGATCCTATTCTGGAAAGTAGTCTTTAGATTCTTTGATTCATTGTTGTTATTCATAGCACTGCATAATATTGATCAAACATTTTTCAGATAATAAAAACTTCTAATCATCTTATACTGTGGTGCCCTTGGACATATTATGTCAGAGTTTCTGTCTTTTTGGCATGGTTTGCAAAAAACTGTCAGCAAGACCCCCTTTTTCAGAGTGCATTGTGAAAGACAAAATTGTTCTCCTGTCAGTTATATTTCCTCACTAAACTGACTAAAACTTTGTGCTAATATCTAGGCTCACAAACAAGATGTATCTGATTAGCAAGATCAATAGAGATGTGAATTGTACTGATATTCAGACTGATGTCACCATTCTTGTAAATCTTGATCTGAGGTCCTCTGTAAGGGACCCAACCTTTAAGACCAATATCTTATTTCAAAATGAGATAATATAAACAGTAAAAAGAAACACAGTTTTCAATATAATCATGACACTTAATCTCATCCACCAGTATTTATTTTTGTTTCAAGGAGTATTAGCTTGAGTCCTCAACCTATGAGATAAGTCTTTTCTTATTGGCAGATAAATAAAATATGTTTATATCGTTCATGTTTCCTGGAATGTTTTCCTCCTCTCATTCCTTTTCTTCTCCCACCAGAGCTGACAACACAAAAACAGAACTAGAAAAATAACATAAATGGTTTAAAAAACCTCTACTATTCCAAGGAGTTTTAGTGTCCATCCCCTTCTGCTTCAACTCATCCTTTCACTTTCCCCCTTCTCTTCTCCTTTCCCCTTTTTCCTTTTCCTTTTCCCCTTTCCCCTTCATGTACCATGAACTTTCTTCCTCATTATACATACATTATATATAAAAACATTCCAATATATTTACTTTAACAAGGTATTTCCCTCCCTATCTATGCACTCGCTCATTCTAGGAACTCTTGTTGTCAGGTATTTTCATAATGCATTTTTTTCATTTCCTATGCAGTCTGGTAAAATATTTTGGTGAAAAAACTAAAGGTGTTGAAATTACTGAAATTGTTAAAACATGTTGCTTTGAGACAGCAGTGTGGTTTCCAGTTAAGAATAATACACATACTTTAGATATTTAAATGAGACCTTTGACTGGGACTCAGGAGAAAAAAAAAAAAAAGTTTAAGACCTTAGGAAGAAGGGATAGGCAACTTAAGGGGACTACAAAGATGCCATGAGGTTGTGCAGGGAAAAAAATGGAAGGGCCAAAGCCCAAGAATTTTATCTAGCTACTGTCATAAAAGACAATTAAAAATGTTTCTATAAATACATAATAACAAAAGGAGGACAAGAAGACTCCATCCTCTATTGGATGCAGGGGGAAATATAGTAACCAAGGATGATTAAAAGGCTGAGGTACTGAATGCTGCCTTTGCCTCAGTCTTTGGTAGTAAGATCAGTTGTTCTCAGGGTATCCAGCCCCCTGAGCTGGAGGACAGGGATGAGGAGCAGAATGAAGCCTTCATAAACCAAGGGGAAATTGTCAGCAACTTGCTACAACACTTAGACAAATACAAGTCTACGGGGATGGATGGGATCCATTCAAGGATACTGAGTGACCTAGTAGAAGTTCTCCCCAAGCCATTTACCAGCAGCCCTGGCTAACCAGGGAGGTCCCAGTTGACCATATCCTGGTTTGAGTGAGAACAGAACTAATTCTATTCAATGATTTTACTTTTCAGCTCAGTTCTTCGAACTAACTGCACTTTCTGAAGTTATCAACCTGTTCTCACAGACAGTGTCTGCTTCTAGCAGTGGTAACACCCCATGTTTAGAGTTACTACCAAGGATTGGGGTGCAGACCAAGACCACTGCTGGATCTTGTGCACCACATTGGGGGATGCAGAAAGTGAAAGGCCACACCTGCAGGGAGGAGCGGACAGGACAGGTGACCCTAAACTGACCAATGAGGTATTTCATCCCATAGATGGCATATTCGGCATAAAGCTGAGGGATCTGAAGCTCTGTGGTGCTTCTCCCCTCTTGGACAGCTCTGCCAGCTTTGCCTGGCTCGACTCTTTCAGTTCCTACCTCGGAGCACCCCAGGAGGACTCTGCCCCTTCTGCCTTTGATCCCAATCTGTGTGTTCCTGAATCTGGTACCAGAATCCAACTCCTGAACACAGCTCCCGTCTACTGCAGGGCCCGATCTGGGACTCCCCTGTGCCTGCTCCACAGCATCAGTGGTGACAGTGATGTAATTACCATCAGGGGGGTTGGGTTCAATACTGGTTTTATATATATTTGTATATATTCCATTTTTATTACTATTTTCATTTTCATTAAAGCTGTTCTGGTTTCCTTTTCTAATCGCTGAGTCTCTCTCCCTTATTCCCTTTCTCTTCCCCTTTGTGGAGGGAGGGGGGTTAACAGAGAGCATCTGTTATAGGTCTAAAGGTCTGCCCTGACCCTAAACTGTGACAGACTGGCAGTTAGCAAATGTGAAGTTAACAAATACACAATAAGGGCCAGGAGGATCTGGGACATACTACAGGCCTGTCAGTCTGACCTCAGTGCCAGGAAAGGTTATGGAGACAATAATCTTTCATGCCATCACACAAAATGTCCAGGACAAAATGTAATGAGACTCACTCAGCATGGGTTTATGAAAGGCAGGTCTTGCTTGACTAACCTGATCTCCTTCTGTGACAAGGTGACCCACTTCGTGGATGAGAGGAAGGCTGTGGATTTTTTTTACAAGGACTTTTGTAAAGCCTTTGACATCATTTCCCACAGCTTTGATCTGAAGAAATTGGATACTCATGTATGGTGTCTGCTGGGATGGAAGTCCTTTTTGCTTTTTTGTAAAAACCTGGTTGGGTGCAGGGAATGGAGGTGAATGGAGTTCAATACAGTTGGTGGCCAGTCACAAGCTACCACACTGAACTATTATTTTCCATCTCCTGTGACTGGCAATAAATTTTTTGAAAGAATGGGATCATGTGAACATGTTTTCTAGGTAGATGATAACCACTCTCTCTGTCTCCCTGTGGTTATTATCACAACAACTATCCCATTCTACTTTCTTCCTTACTCTTTATGTTGTCTTCTATCTCATATTAAACTGAGATCATTACCTTTTTTAAATAGAAGGTACTATGCCTTCACAGATCTCTATACATTATTTGATATGCCAGAGTCCTGACTTATAAAAACTAATCCAAAATTACAAAGCACTTCATGCAGTATGTTTATTCAATCTTGTCTCTAATATACTGGAGGTTATAAATATGATTAGATATTTATATGCGTACAGATATATATTTGTTCATTTTGTTTGCTTTTCTATGAATGCAGGTTTTTACTTTTTTTTTAATAGTCATTTAATGGCAAAGTGCAATAATTTAAAAGCTATATTAAATTCATACCTGCTGGCTTGAATTGCATTTTCTTTGTGTGTTTCATAGTGCTACTCCCATAAAAGAAGCTGAAATGTAATTATAACTGATTAATTCAAGTTATTACAACAAGAAACAGAACAGGCAGAAAAGACTGATTTGAACATTCAGATCTTTCAGATTATCTATGTGCCACTGTCTTCAATGACTGATTTATTTATATGTCAGGCATATATATTTCTTTCTTTTATTTTCTGTTCCTCATAGCTACATAACCAGAAAAAAAAAAAAAAAAAAAGTATATATACCACCCATGTATTTCCATACTAAAATGGTTAAATGGTTATATACCTTCTGTATATTTCACTCTGATTCAACAGAATTGAAGGAAGAGGTGGACAGACATTTGGTGTGTCCCTGTGTACAGTGTCATGAATCACTAAACAGTGGCAAGGAGGAACTGCAAACCCACACATCACTGCGTGTGTTGACCAAAGTCAGTAACTCTTACATCAGTCAGGATTATTTTATCTGTATGTCACTATCAGTCAGACAGCAAGTCTTGCCACACAGATAGCGTTTATTAGGTAAAAATTCAGGGTCATGTGATCCTGCATACCCAGCTTGTAATCTGAAGGTGAGTTGAATTTATACTAATATGAGCATCAATATGCTCTAGAGTTGACAGATTTGATGTCAGTTTAGAGATTTTATATGTAGAGTATAGGTCCACCCTTGGTGACTGTTTCTTCTTGGACATCAAAGATGGGGTTCATGACACCTCATTTTAGCCAATTGAAGTCTAGGTGTCTTATCAAAGCTAAATCTCTGGGCTCCTTTTTAGTCACCGGAGAGATAAAGATGTCATTTATAGATTTTTTTTTTCAGATCAGTTTCTAGATTCTATACAGATCAGTTCCTAGGTTTTATATGTCTAAAATGAAAAGAGGTTAATTCCACTACAAGTAAGGTAAAGAACAAATTACGACTTTTTGTGAGAGTGTTGATAAGTTGTTTTACTTTGATTGTCAAGCCTGCCCTTGAAATGTGTGGAAAAGTACCTCCATTCTCAGCAGTCCTCTTATTAAGACTCAGTTCTGCAAAGCAGGCATTTAAATTCTGAGAACTTTACCACATACTCGAAATTAGTACATGATTAAGCATTTTCTGGAAATGAGAGCAAACACTTTTTCTCTCATCAGGTTACAAAAGGTTTCTACTCTGGTTGTCTTAATGAAACAAAAGCTGTGGGGATGGAAATGCAGCAAATCCATTACTGAACGCAGCCCTCAATTAGTGCTAAAGACTGAATGCAATCTCTGTCATTACCACTGTAGCCACTTTCCTTGGCCTCCAAGCTGTGGTAGCTGTTCTTCTGTAGTCAGGTATGCAAAGCTGGTAGCAGCATTGCAGAGGAGAGAGATTACCGACTTCTGTGTGTGGTTAATTAAAAGAACTGCATTTTCTACATCTGCAATTCTTCTCCCTTGTTCCTCCTGTGATATTTTGTATCGCTCTGTACAGCACTAACTTTAATGCTTTTGATATACAGTGTACGTGCTATGGAACTGAGGTTATAGTTGCTTTCATTTTTTACACCTCCCAAGCTTTCTTTGAAAGCACAAGAGCTTGGGCTGTCATTGTGATTAACTGGAAACCATACTACCAAAAAGGTGGAAGAGAGGTCAGGTCATATGAAGCATAAGCAACTCACAATCAGATAATTTCTATCTTTCAAGTGCTTAATGTTTCAGCCTTTAAAATGTTCTTTGTTACAAATACTTTTGAATAGATGTTAATGCAGTTGTACATGCTTCTGTGGCTGTAATTTTAATTCCCCTAGCTAGGGAAAAATGTTAAAAAAGAAAAAGACTGAAATTCTATTGTTTAAGTTCCCAATACTATCACCAGAGTCTCAAGATCCTCTATATCCCTAAAGCTAACGGATTAAACAATATCACACAAATTTATACAGTAATTAGTGAAGGATGTTATAAGAAATAATGACATGCAACACACATTCCTGAGGCACATGTTAGTGGGTTTCCTATTATACAGAAGAACTCAGGAACTATGGATTTTACTTTTAAAAAAGCAGAAACTGAATTCCCTTCACTCACATTTTTTTCCCTGTCAGTCTTTTCCAGGCTGATGCTGTCTAGCTGAGTTTCCTATTAATTTGTCTTACCCTGTCCATTTTTTCCACCTCAGCATTTTACAGGTACCTCACTTTATAGAACCAGAATGGTTTGGATTTGAAGGGACTTTTCATGATCTTCTAGTTCCAACCTTCCTGCTATGGGCAGGGGCACCTTCTGCTAGACCAGGTTGCTCAAAGCCTCATCCAACCTGACTTTGAACACTTCCAACTTCAGGTTGTTCATCCCAGGATAGTTTGAAACCACCATTTTATCATGCTGGAATGACATTCCCATTCCTAAACTCTGTTCTCTGGCAACCAGGATTTTCTTTTATCTTTCAAGTCCTTGTTTCTTTTTCCAAAGTCCCCACTGTATTTACCTGTTCCTCTTATCCCTTTTGTCCAGTAAAGCTTGCTAATATTCACCCATGGTTGCATACTCTTCCTAAGGTTTCTTATCCAATTTGTCTTCTATATTCTGCCCCATCTCCTTATCCTATGGTAATGAAAGAGATTCATTCCTTCAGCAGCTTCCTCCCCCCACAATATAAGCTCCCTGTTCATAATCCATATGTTTCAAACAGACCCAGAAGCCCTGCACTGAATTATTTTTTTTTTTACCATGAGTGAAATATGTAACTCTTAAGAGGTTACAGTTGGTGAAATGTAAAATGTCAATTCTCAGTGCATCTGATGAGCAGGGATTTTTCAAAGGCATTTTAGCAAAATTTTGGCAGAATTCCCCAGGACAAAAAATGACAAAATATTCTGCTGTCACAAAGGGGTTCTTTCTTGATTCTAAATTTCAGGTCCAAGCTTTAATACTTAGTAATTATGTACGTATTATGGGAAAACCTTTCATGTCCTTGCTAGAAGACCCTTGGAGAAATATGAACTCTCTTACAAGAAAGGTCAATGTCGTGCTCCAGAGGAAAAAATGGGGGCTTTCACAATTTAAACTGGGAAGATTTCCTTTCTCATGCCACATCTGGCTCAGCTTTTTGACCTTAAATATGCAAATGAGGTACAGTAACTATAAAAGCAACATATTTTTCTCATGACTGGCCACACCGATATTCCTTCCTCATCAGCTTCCTTCTAACCCTGATAAAAATCCTGCAATTCAGAGACTAGAAACATTTTACAAAATTAGATGTCAAAAGCTTTCAATGCTAGGAGGAGAAAATATTTCTGCATATAACTAATAAAAACATTAGAACATGAGATTAGAGCATTTGTTGCATGACACAGCAAAAGTGGTCAAGATTTATTTCAATTTTACTTCATACTTTATGAAAGTGGGTTTTAGTGTTTAATCTTAGGTTGTAACAGTTTGCACTGAAGGATTTTACCCAATTTTTTTTCATTTTTTGAGAACTATTTTTTTACTCTTTCTCTTACCACTATGATTTTTAGTATTTACTTATCTTTACAATATAACAGCAAGTCCTTGTGGTGTAGATTCTATCTTTTAGACACAAACCAAAAAGACTTTTAGCTAATCCTTCCTGATTTCTGGTGAGAAATAAAAAAAATCTCAAGTGTTATGAGACTGGCATATTGATTTCATTCAGCACAAACAAAGTCACAATAAGACTGATAATGATGCAGATTTGGTCCACATTTGTTAATACTCTGTTTTCAGGAAAGAATTTGTAAGGATTTGTTCATATGTTGTCTGTATTTATATACAATGTTAGTACACACAGTCTACATTGAATGTCAAAATATTTTATTCTTTCAGCATGTTTAAAGATGGCAATAGTTTCTCTGTTTTTAAATGGCTGTCTTTAAATTTAAATAATCTATTAATGGTTATATTAACCACTATTTCTTATCCTCAGTTTCCCTATATTTAAATTTAAAATACATGAAAATAATTATACTTAAATAATGCTTAATATTTTATTAACATCTGTACATATGTAGTGGGTCTGGCTGAGCTGCTTTTCCCCATCCAGCCCTTATGCTGTAGTACTGGGAGCTGGAATGTGTTGATAACACACCCATGTTATGACTGCCAGTGCTCACATGGCACCAGAGGCTGGGGGGCAGGATGGGGGGGCCTCCTCAGAGCTGACCAGTGGGATATTCCATACCATATGATGTCAGCTCAACTATAAAGGGAGAGGGCAGGAGGAGG
>WUAM01000179.1:23304095-23362932 GCA_024336885.1 Actenoides hombroni
GTGCTGACGGGGGTGGGGGGAGCAATAGAAGGGCTTGGTGGGCACCTGGTGCCGTGCCAGGGTCAACCCACCACAACATATTAATTAAAATTACATTTATAGTAATTTAAGTTAAAATTTCGTGTCTTTTAAATATAGACATGCATACAGACAAATATATGTATGCACATACAGTGAACTACACTGACTATGAAGTCTCAATCTGCCCAGGCTGAAAAAACTCCATTACTTAGAGACAGATTCTTCACAGAATAATATGAATTGTCTTGTCTACTACAGCAGTGGTCCTCATGTGCTTGTAGTCATTCTACAACTAAAGTGAGCACATAGATCTGACTCTCCAAAGTGCCTAAAAATGGTAATAGGTCTGTCCCTGCATGCAAGAAAAGGACACAAATACTTCCAAACAATGTCCAAGGATATTAAAGAAAAAGAGTTTTTCATTCTGATTTAGTTGAACTGTGAGCCAAAGTTTCTGGAAACATTCTATCTACCCAATTTAGTACATCATGCCCATGGTGTCCTTTACTTAAGACAAATAAAAATAAAGTTTCTCAATTAATTGCGAGTTTTCATGATTTCACTGTCAGACAAATTGATTGTGTTTTACACTCAATTTGATTTTGTGCTTGACAGCAAATGACTTGGTTAGAAAATAAAGAAAGGTGGTTTGAACAGGGCTTTAATTAATTCCATTGAAAAATACCTCAGATGCAATGTACCCTGAAGAAACACTCCTCCAACTATATTCAATAAAGGTTGTTTATCAAAGTAATTATTTCCTTTAGGGAATTTGTTAGAATTTTCTCTTTAGATATATGAAGGCTCAAAAAAGCAAGCTTTTACTTCTGTGACCTTGAAGAAACACCTTAGTTTGAACAAGGCAGTTCAGCAGGGGAAAATAAATAATAAAATATTTTTTAAGTGTTTTATTTTTAAAAATGTTTTATTGCCTGTGTTAATAAATCTTGTAGAAAATTAACCATTGCAGCTCTGCCAAAAACTTCCTGTTTTTATCCACAGTATTGGAGCTCTGCTGAAAACACCCTGTCTTTATCCACAGTGCATCTTTCCAGGTATGGAAATGCATTACAAAGCATATAGGATATAATATATAATATAGAGGGTATAGTACCTCATATCTTTTTCTTTTTTAAATTTTTATGTGTAATGAGTACAACGTGCTTTTAATACAATAGTTGTGTACCTAAAACTTGTTGTATATACAGTTAATGTGTTATTTTCAAAATCAAGGAAGATTCTGCTAATATAATACTTTTGATTAATGACATTGAGAATGGCCGTGATGCTGACTCACTTGCATTCAATGGTTTGCTAAACTCAGTGCACTAAACCAGGAATCCATTGGAGCTTCCAGACTCAAAAGCTCAAGGTACTGTTGGGTACATTGCAGTGGTTTTGAGTTGATAATTCCCCTTAATGACTTCATTAAATAAGTCTAAACCAGAAAGGGAAGAACTTCCATGGAAAGCCAAAGTAAAAGCCAAAAAAACCCAAACCACCTTCATGTTTATACACCCAGAAAAATATGAAATATGATAGAAAACCTTCCAGATACAGTTGTATATAACTGTATCTGGAATATATATATATATATACACATACATGCTTATATATATTAAGGACCTTATACATGTAGACATAAACATTCCACTTTGTGGATGAAGATGGCAGGGCTGAGAAATCACAGTCCTTTTATCCACTTGTAATGCTTCCATTTCTCTATGAAAATTTGCTTCTCTTACAGAGAAGACTTCTGAGCAAACTTCCTTCCAAGTTATTTCATGCAAATTACCATATATTATAACTTGAGACTAAATTTAAGCTGATGTATTTACCTATTAATGGCAACAGAGAAAGTTTCACTTTTTTTTTTTTTTTAAATACTGAGTAGTTTGAATGCGAACATTTTAATTTAATAAGGCTGAAGGCACTTTTTAAAAAAATCAACAAAAACCTTCCCTTCCTTTAGTGGTTTTCAGCAGGGACTCTGCAAGCATAAAGAAAAAAATCAGTTGTACTTAATAACTCTGAATTCTTTGACAACACAATTTCCCACTAAGAATTTTTCAGACTCGATTTATCACATACTTCTGTGGAAATCAAAGTCCTTGTATGTACTAAATTACACTTCTGTGGTATTATTTCTATTTATCCCTGATGCACTTAGAGAATAGGACGAGAACTTGCTTTTTTCTCTCCCCTTAAAATTCCACAGCTAGAACCACAACTTCTTCTCCAGCTTGCAGTGATATTTTCAATACTCTCTTGTGATTGGTGAGATAGCTTTTAGCATATTGGTTGTTTGGGTTTTTTTTTTTCCTCAGGCAAGCAGTAATCCCTGCTTGTTACCCTGAGGTTATATATTTAACTTAAAATGAAGAATGATGACTTACTCTTTTTTTGCTCCTGGAATCTTACAGCAGGATAAAATGTTAGCTTCTGGCTTCCACCTTAATTCACAAATACTCAGTCTCATGAGTTTTTGTCAGAAGTGACTCCTTTTCTTTTTGCAAGTGGTTTTCATTTCACTGTATGTATCATCTCCAGTACTTTTCAAAATATAGATGAAAATATAGATGATTGGGATTTTTTTTGACAGAAAACCCTGTAGGACCCTGACACCTCCTTGAAGGACTAATACCTTGAGTGGTGATGAGAAAACATTGACACCTGGGTGGAGAATAAGAAAGGCTTGTCTGGGGGGTGAAGGTGTGAATTGCAATAACGACCCTGCTACCCCTTGGCCTGAAGCAAGGCCTGCTCCTTGCTGATAAGGAAATTAACACTAGGAAGATATAAGTTCTCTCAAGATAAGAAGGTAGAACAATGTCTTTCTTCTACGTTAATTTCTTCATTACATGGTTGTGGTCCCTCCACCCATGTCCCGGATATATAAAAAAGATGGTGGGATATCGATCAGTGTGTATCCACCATGGAAAAAAATGCAAGATCAAGACCAGTTGTGCATGATATCCCTGGATTTGAACCCACCATCCGAGAACTTGAGACTTGGACTGGTCCTGCAAGACATTGCTGGAACCAAGGGTGGTGGTATCTCACTCTTTTCTTCTCTCTTTCTCCTTTTCTTTCTATCTTTAAGGCACTAGAGACCAAAAGCTTTCTGAAATATGTATAACACTACTTGCTTGCATAAAGTTAACAAATGAATTGGCTGTTTGGTGTCGTTTCACCTTAATTTACTCTAAGGGAATTTTTGAATCTTGCATGACCCTCTGTGCTACCCAGGGTAGCTCAGCAATTGGGTCTTGGCAAACACCAAATCAATTACCTTACTGTTGATATATACTATTTTAATGACTGCATCTTGAGTAAATAACCCACTGGAAATCAAATCATGAGCAGAAATGTAGTCTTTAATGCAAGGTGGTGAAAATTATAACCTTCCACTGTAACCAGTAGTTTCTTTTTTACTGCAGTGGAACACTGTTATTTGTAATAAATAACTTTGAAACTCCTGTAGGAAAGGGATTCTCAAAATGGAGTGTAATGATATGTTACTATATTACTTGTATTTTTACCACACTAGCTCTTAATAATATAGTCATTACATTTTTTGCTGACCCTGACCAATTCTTATTTTATGTAATAATATTTAGCAGAAACAGTCATTTTCTTTTACTGACTTACTTATTATGTCTGTCTTTCTTTTTGATATCCCTTCAGTCTACAGTAATCAAGAGTAATTATTGGTGATTCATTAATCACTCTAATTCCATCTGTTTTCTATAATATATTCTTGTCTGTTCAGATTTTGCAAGTATTTCTTCAGCTGCCCTAATTAGTTGTGTATATACTTTCATACTTCATGGTTTAATTTATGTCACAGACTCTCTCAGGCATTTGCAAATAGTAATTTTAGTCCTTTTCTTACTTATTAGTTAAAATACTTGCTGATATGTATTTATTTTCTTGTTATATACACCTTTTTTAGTCTCTCCATGAATCAAAGCACAACTGTTGTGGTGGATTGATCTCAGCTTGCTGCCAGACCCCCCCCCCCCCCAATTTCTCTCTCTCTCTCTCCCTCTCCCCTCCTCAAAAAGACAGTGGGAGAAAATACGACAGAGAAACTTGTAGGTTGAGATACAGATTAATAAGAAAAGCAAAAGCTGCACAGAGAAGTAAAGCAAAGTTGCCCTCGATCAGCAGAGAGATGTCCAGCAACTTCTTGGAAAGCAAGGCCTTAATGTAGCAGTTTTGTGGGAAGACAAATGCCATAACTACAAACATCCCCTCATCCTCCTCCTTTCCTTCAGTTTCTATGGCTGAGCATGACGTTATATGGCCTGGAACATCCCTTTGGTCTGTTGGGGTCAGCTGTCCTGGCTGTGTCCAATCCCCACCTCTTACCCACCTTCTCCAGCCTACAGACCTTTGGAGTAAGGGGGTGGGTTGGAGTGACAGCCTTGATGGTCTGCAAGCACTGCCCAGCAGTAGCCAAAACATTGGTGTGTTATCAACACTGTTCTAGCCACCAATACAAAGCACAGCACCATATGGACTCTTCTAAAGAAAGTTAACTCCATTCCAGCCAGAACCAGTGCAGTTATCCTGGTTCTCAAGGTCTAGGATATAAGAAATAAGTTATATGGGAAGACATAACATGTTTAATTAATCACAATGTAGCTCAGTTATCCAAGGAACTCACACTGCTGGCTTGAGTAATACAACTAACTTAAACTTACAGAAATTTTTCCAGGTTTCATACATTTTATAGTTTGTTACTTCATTTCAACTTTGGACTTGCAAGCTCAAAGATTTGTAAACCAAAAATCTAGAAAATCTGCCAAAAAATATTAAAATCATCTGTGCCTATGTGCCTCTTTGACTCCCCCCAGTTAGTATTCCTCTTTTTTTTTTTGTTTCAAGTGTTTCTATTTGTTTTTCCTCTTGTTCCAAACTGATTTCTTATAAACAATCTTTAAATGAGTCTGTGATTCTTTGCTGACTTATTCCTGCCTTTGCATAATAGTTTTTTAGATGATTGAGAAGCCTTTCATTAAACATCCTCACCCATATTTTGATTCTTATGTTATTTTGCTCCCTGCTTTCATACATCAAATCAATTACAGCATCTTGAACTTTAATTACAACTATTTACTTATACGCTGTAAGTAAAAGTTGTTTGTTATGCATGTCCAATCCTACTTTCAGAGAAATCCATAGGAACTCGATTTGTAATATTCATGGCTTCAAGATATACCTTTAATTATCTTCAAGCTTGTATTCTTGAAATATGCTTATCTACTATGACACATTGTGTATTTATGGTATGAAATTAAATAAACACAGTCATAGTTTATAACAAAAAAAATATACTGAGATATGTCCCTAAGTTCTGAATATGTAAGACTTGCCTCCTGTATAGTTTTTGAAGACCCAGTGAACTCTCGCAGAAACATACTGTTCTTGCCTTTCTCTGTTGTCATGGTGCATTCTAGCTTCTTTCATGTTATTTACCTTTCTGTTTACCTTGGGGGTGAGTGGATGGAACAAATTAAAAAATTCATCCTGTCTTAATAAGTTTATGTCTAACATGTAGTGATTAAAATAAAGTAAGAGAAAGTATTATTGTAGACCCTTGTTTCTCTACTGAATTCAGCCAACTAGGGCCAATCCAGGAAATTTTGTTTGGACACTAAAATGGGAAATCAGCAAGATTTCCAGAACCAAGGACATTAATCTCAACATTTACTACAGAAAGGATCAAATGAAACACCTACCCATAAAAGTTGTGTTTTGTCATGTTATCTGTGATGTATATGGTGGTGTTTATACTGCGGACTCCTTTGCTCCCTAATGACACTTTCAGGTATTAGAGAATATATTAATAACCATTTTAGATTTGTAGTGCAGTCTTTCTTAGTAACTGCTCTTGACTCCATTTAATTCACAATCTTTCTTGTCCACTATGAGGAAGAAGAACCAACCTGACACCTCTGAGTGTAGCCGCTACAGATCTTCCAAATTCCTGCTCTCAAAAAAGCACTTACTTGCCTTTGTTGGTGTATCTTTTCTGTATTATAGACATTTGTTGCTTGCAAAATCACTGGCTGTATATCCAAGGGAATTATGGGGTTTTTTTTCCCTTGAGAACGAGAATTAATAAAGACAGACCTTCAACAGACCATAGACTGAAGTTTTTTTACAATGCTGGGACTTGTAACCTTTTTCCTACAGGTAGATTGTACAGTATCTAATAGTGTGCTAATGTGCAAATTATAGCCACTCCAAGAAGTGAGATGAGTTTATGTATCTGGCCATTCTCTGTGACAGTTCTTGCAAGAAATAAATAACATTTCAGACCTTTTAGCTCTTGCCAAGTTTGGATAAAATTGTGAACTAGATTCAAAAATTATGAGCACGGTAATCCAGAATAATCATGTTTCTTGTTTCTGTGAGAAGTCAGGTAAAATATTGCCAATATTAACAGTGGATTTGGAGTGATTCAACTTCAGCAGCACTGGGGGTTTAGATCCAGATGTATGCTACCTCTTCCAGTTTCCTGGAACGGGTCTGGGTCATCCTGTACTTTTTTTGTCTTTTACCTTCTCTCCCAGGCAAGCAACAGCCTCTCTATTTTTCTTTCTGCAGTTTTAGCTATCGTTGCCAACTAAACATTCCCATTGTATTAGACAAGTGGGAACTGCACGCTACAGGACTACTGAGCTGGTAACAGCAGGGAAGAGCAGATGGAAAGACGAGTCAGGGCTGGACTGAAGGGGACAAGAAAAGCTTTTCAGGGTGAGGGGAGTCTGGGTGTTAGCATAAGAGAAAGAAGAAGAAGGAAAGGGAAGAGGCTGACCTGAGCAGCCATTCAATGAGTAGAGGCTGGTGATTGCTGTTATGGGAAGCACTTTTTCCTAGATTAGCACTTCCATCAGAAAAGTGTCACATGGCCCAAGTAAGGGAGTCCCTTGCATGCTACATCTGTCTGGGACACTGCTTAGTCACACTGATAAAATTTTGAAAAGGAAAGCCAAAACCCAAACACAACAAAAGGTGCTGCCATGTCAAGGTTGGTTCTGCTATATAGAGCATATCAAGAAGGTGATTTCTAAGTGTTTCTAAATTTAGAAAACTGTTATACTGCTTAAGCTGAGAAAATCCTGTTATTTAAGGGGTAAATAATTCATTAGTTTGCTTGCCTTGCTCTTAGCTAAGAACTGAGTCCAAGTGAACACAGCCTAAATTGTTGTTACCTTCTAATTGTTGCTGTTATTTTTGACAAGCATACCAGTAAAATAAATATTTACATTTATTTGGAATTTAAAAATAATTGCATTTCATTTTTCATATCTTAAAATGGAGTTTATCATGAAGTACTGGAAAATAATATGAAAGACTATTTAAATTTGAGTTATTGGATTAAAACCATTAATTGGAGTTATTTTAATCCAATAAATTATTATGATTTTGGATGAGCATAATAGTTGATTCTGCCTTAGTGACCTTGTTCAACATCAGTCTGAGAGAATAACAGGTCACTTTCTCAGCTACACCTCCTAAAAGAAAATGGATTAGTAAAATTTGCATTTGTAAGAGCATTGGGCCAAGTTCATTCACAGTCACTAAACCAACTGAAGCTGATGAAGCTCTATGAAGGATGAATTATGCCTTGAGAATATGTCTAGTCTGAGTGATGAGGTACAGTTTAGGTTTAATGTAAGTGTTGTAATCCTAGAACTTGCCCTAGGACTGATAAATTAGGTATGGTCTCAAGACTGGATTTTGAGTGATGGAATAAATTTTAGCTTAGTATAAATACTCCAAACCAGGAATTTATCCTAGCACTGATACATTTGATATACTGTCAAGACCTGATTTGTCCCTGATACAACCTCATTGACTCCAGTGTGGGAAATAAACACTAGAAGAACATAACATGGTATGCTTATTTGTGTACATTAAAGAGAGAGAGTTTGTAACATGAGCTTGAGTTTATAGAACATTTTGTGTGATTAATTAAATTAATCCTTAAAATGTCCCCTTGTTTTCTTGTATTCTTTTCTGATTCCTTAATTTGATTCTGTTATCTGTGGGAATTCTTTGTTAGCACTCAGGATTTCATGTTGCTTGAAACCTTATATAGCTCAGTAGACTTCAACCTTATTATTCTCCTGATCTGTTATGTTCATTTTTCTTGCTGTTAACCTGAACATTTATTTCAGCATTTTTAGTAGTTCTTTGACAACATGTGTATGTTTGTTTCAACTAAACAGGTACTCATATATACCAGGTATTCATATATACCAGTCATTTAGGGTATATACCAAGAGATAATTACATCAGATCTTTAATTTTCGTATGTTCACCAGGAGAAAAGTGTTTTAATGTGTTCTTAATGGGAGAAAATACTGAATGGGGCAAACTCAAACTAGTTTGGCCATGATAAGATCTTCAAGAGGTAAGGGAACTTTGGGTGAGCATTCTAGTTTTTCATATTGTGTGAAAGAAAAATAAGCAAGAAGACAAACCTGTAATACATTTTGATTTGTTATTTGAAAATAAATATATTCTTTTTTTATTATCACACTTGCTATTTTCTTCTCTTTGGCCATCTATTTAATAGTTTCTGACTTCTACTTTTATAAAAAATGAAGATGTGTTCACCATTCTAATGTATCTATCAAAAATAAACACAAAATCAAAGCTGTCTATTTGAAGGCTGGATCACTGAAAGAAAGGCCGGCTCATATTTGTTTCAAATCACAGTGATCCTGGCAAAGTTGGACAAAATTGTTATATGCTGAAAAATATGTACACAGAAACTGTTGTCTGTGTTTAACTAAAGTATAATAACAATTCATTACATTTGCTACTTCAATTACATCTCATATATGATACCTCAGTGAGCTTTATGCCCCCACAATTAGAGATCTACATGTCTAGAGAAAAACTCACAGAATTAAATAACAGTATATGTCTCTCACTGCACTGGTTATGAGGCAGTAACACTTCCTTAAAAATGCCATGTGAATTTTCTTTTCCTGTCACGTTGAATAACTGCATCTTATTTTACATACATACCTCTGGGTTTCAAGAAACTGTCTCAGAGAAATCTTTTGGAATTGACTCCCTTTCAGCTCTAGACTTGCTGTACTGCTGTTGACAGATTAAGTGCAAAGTGCTGCTTGCTCTGATCTACAGGTATTGAGGCCTTATTTTCCTCTGGAAAAAAAGATATCAGTGAAGAATAAGGTTTGGTGGTGATCATTTCCTGGGTAGCTTGCTCATCACTGTGGTTTGGAACAGATTTTCTGTGCCAAAGCATTCATGTCTTCTTTCTGCAGGTGGGATGAGGTGCTGAAATGCACAGCTCACCAGATCAGCTTGTTCCTATCTGTAGAATGAAAGCAGATTGCAGCTCCTTTGAGGTCCCTGAAGACCACCTTTCAAAAAAGCTCTGAAAATTTATAGGTTTTCACAACTTTTCAGATGTAAGGCTATCTGTTAGGAAATTCAGTGTCAGAGGAATAGTTTTTGATTGAAGCAAAACATGAGACCATTTGAACATCAGGAATCACAACAGCAAGGTCAGTACCACTATCACTCATTAGGTGTTTATCTTTCAGTATTGCAGCTTTTCTTTCCACTACAGTTTCAACAGCAAACAATGAGGTTAAGAAATCAAGTAAAAAATGTTATAACACACTTTTTGAATCTAAAACCTTTTCACTAAGCATCTGTGTAATCGTTTTTACTTAGTGAGGCTGTGAATTTGCAGGTCACGGACACTGTGCTGTTCCAAAAGTATCTACAGAATTCCATACCAGCTAGTTAGATATTTAGTAGTGCAGTTTCACCTGCATTTTATCTTTATGCCAAAGAAGAGTTCTAAATATGCCTTGATTTTTCAAGGGCAGGCTGCTATTTCAGTTCAAGTCATTTGACAAGATTGCACTGTGCCTAGTGCCAACCCCTGGAAAATGTCTATAATACTTGCTTTAAAAATAATGCAGTTTTCCTTATGTGTGATTTCTTTCTATATTTGTGTATAACATTAATTTCAACTTTTAGACATAAAGTTTACTTTTGTTTTTAAAATTTGTTCTGTAATAGAACATTTTCTAATTAAAAAATAGACATTTTTGGTTTTGTTTTTGACTTGTTTGTTGAAAATTCATACAGTTGAAACTGAAATTTCCTTTGGCCTAAAAAAGCCTTCTTGAGACATATGAAGTAGACCCAGCATTATATCCAAAATATATATATTTGTGACAACATTATGATGATTGGAATGCAAAACTTCTTCTAATCAGAAGATAGCAATGGATTTTCACATCAGACCCACTTTTCAGACCTTTTTTTCCTTGATATTTGGTTTAATGAAATACTTATAGTGCAAATGTTGAAATTCAGCATTCATTAAATGTAATACTTCACAATTTCTTTAATTTTTAAAATATGAAATTATTAATTTTTTTCTATTTTCACTTTTCCCTAGGATGCATTTTTCTTTCCTATTTAGATATTACCTTTCTTCATTTAAATTTTCAGCTTCCATAAGTTTTGGGGGGGTGATTGTTCATTTTGGTTTTAACTATTTTGCTTATGGTTTCTTCATTTTGCCACTGATTTTTGGTCATTCCCTTTTTTTATCCTTCATCCTATACGAACATTCCTCAGTTCTATTTTCATTTTTAAAAAATACAATGAATAAAAGTCACATCTTCTCCCTAGTGCGTGCAATTGGAGATTATTTTTCCACATATATAATTTGTTATTTTTCCATCTGAAATTAAAAATAATTTAATTCAGGTCCACTTAGGTTAATATAGTCAAATTTTATTCTGTGAGAAAACTCAGGCTTCTCCTGCTGATTAGCTACCTTCTTTTAAGTTATGTAACTGGATCATGAGTTTTTCTTCAACATATCTTTCTTTATAGAAAGTCAGGCTTATTTGTTTTGATATTTTTGATCATTATTAAAAAAAATTAAAAATCAACCCATGAACAAAGTTCCTCACTAGTCTACTTTGATGAATCCTGTCAAGGTGGCCTACTAATAATTTTTAAAGATGGGGCAGAAATGTTCTTTTTTTCTTTATATTGAAAGAGGATAGTAATTAGATTTTACTGCTCATTAGTAAAATACTAGTAAGGATAAGTCAAGTTCCACACCACAATTAAAAACTCAAGAACAGAATATCACAAGCAGAACAATATTGCATCCTGGTGTATATGGGAACATAGAGTGGGCATGTTGCTTCTTTTGTTGATAAGGTAATTATATACACATAAAGATTCAGAAATGGCATAACACAGGAAGTCCAGTGAACACTTGGAATGATGTTTGAAGGGTCTAAAATCACAGTTGGAGTTCTAGAAGTTTAACCTCTAAATTGCTTTTTAAATTAACCATTCATACTACTTTTTTTTTTCCTGTGACATTTTAGAATTGTCTTTATCAGTATTTTGAATATTTTGTAAAACCTTTTATTTCTGTTTCAAATCTCTGCATATATGTCAACTATAATATAAAAACTGTCTATAAAAAAAATATCAACAGTTAAAAAGAAATTAACTGTCTTCAGTTATATTTAACTTTTTAACTATTTAACTTTTCATGTCCCTTTATACTCAGTGACCAATGCACATTTGACCCAATTATCAAACTATTGGTAGTATGACAGAATTTTTTAAGTCTGCTTCTAAATGTTTTATTGTTTTGTTTGAACAAGTCTCTCATGTCTTGAGGATTAATCTGTGTAAACTTGCTGTATTTTCTTACATCAAGTATGACATTGTGAAATACATAGAATAAATGTGCCACAAATTGAAACTACTTTTTTAGTACCTTTTACAAACGTGTGAAAAATACAAGATTTTCATTTTTATTTTAATCTTTATAGTCTCTGGATTGCTACTGTACCTAATTTTCTAAAACAAAGCTTACATTTTTGAGTTTAGATTGTACAACTTTGCTAAGACATTTTAGTTATTATTTAAAACTATGGTTCAGATGGAAATAACTTTGTTCTAAATTGGCATCTCTCTAATATGAGCTATGGATATGTCAGTTTAAATACTTTTAGAAATATTTCCATAAGATGAACTATATGCCATGCCTGATATGGAATATTCATCATTAAATGACTCCCTGTCATCCATATTGATACTTTCACTATTATTCTTTGTCTGAAAATTCAGGCTAGGTAATGTGACAGGAACTCATGTTAAGAAGCAGCACATTTTACAAACTATGTGACGAAGACAGGTTAAGGCATAATAGGGTTCAAATCATTGATTTGATCTCAACATGCTCTACAACTTTACTGATAACAGAAAACCTCTGGCTTGTGCTGGTTTGATAGGTGTTTGATATTCCTGAGCCAGAGTGAGGTTAATGTGAAGTTTGACACTACTGACTCCTCAGCTAAGCTATTCTATCAACTCACAGGGTTATCCATCACATATGCATTATCACTCAGAGGTGTACAGTGTGTCCTACTTTAAAGAGCACATCAATTTTTGAGTCATGAAAGAATGTCCAATGCCACTAGTCACAGGCAGGAAAGAAGAGCTAAAACCAGCTTATCCTCATAAGTGAGAGTGATGAATGTGCTTTGGAAACAAACAGCCACCATGGCAGGAGCCTCCTCAGTTCCTCAGCTGCTTGAAGGGTTTTTCCATTCCACTATGAAGAGCTGTTTTTGCACTTTCTGTATCCAATGTTATGGCCGGAGCATGTCCAGAACTTTTCAGCCCCACTGTTAAATGTCCAGCTCAGTTCACTGTGTTGGGATCTGCCTACAGCTGCCTGCTCAGCAGGAATTCTGTCTTTATTAATGGCTTCAAGAATTGTGTGGAGATAAATACAGAGCAAGGGCATGACCTAGCTTTTTTCAAGCTGTGCTGTCACACATTTTATGTATGTCATTGTCAAGCGGGAGAAAAAATCTTTCCAGCTCTCCACAAAGTACCTCAGACAACACCTGTAGTTTCCTGAAACCCTCTCTCTGCATTCCATCAAGCTGTTTTACCAACATGCACGACTGAAATACCATATTGTACACTGGGGTGCAGTCAGCATTAGTGATACGACTGTATTGATGAAAGAGAAACTTGAGTGATATTTTCCAGAGTCTAAATCAGCCTATGTTAAGAGTGGACATTGTGAGATGATGGGTAATTATTACAGAATCATATAATGTTTTCGGTTGGAAGGGATGTTTAAAGGTCATCTAGTCCAACCATCCTGCAGTGAGCAGGGACACCTTCAACTAGAGCAGGTTGTTCAGAGCCCTGTCCAACCTGACTTTAAATATTTCCAGGAATGGGGCATCTACCACATCTCTGGGTAGCCTGTGCCAGTGTTTCACCACCATCATGGTAAAATATTTCTTTCTTATACCTCATCTAAATCTACCCTCATTAGTTTAAATCCATCACCCCTTGTCCTACGCAACAGGCCCTACTAAAATGACTGTTCCCATCTTTCTTATAGGCCCCCTTTACTGAAAGGCCACAATAAGGTCTCCTGGGAGCCTTCCCTCCTGCAGGCTGAACAACCCTGAAGGGGAAAAAGGACAAGAATACAATCATGAAGTACCAACTATAGACAGATCTCTTCCTTCAGGATCTGTTTTACCTACACAAATAAGTATCCAAACAAATCACTTCAAGACACATACCCGAAGAAATCAATAAACATTTAACATTGCTTTCACTTCAACCATCCAAGACGAAAGCCCATTGCTTCCCACGAGTTTTTCATGTCATTTTGGCACCTTAGCAATGAAACAGATACTAACCTAGTGCATGCTGGAAATACATTTCTATCCCATCTAAAGGACAGTAAATAGACTTCTGATAGAAAATATCCCCTGTAAATCCTATCTGGCAAATCTTGCCTAATGACTTCTTTTGACTCAGTAATCTGTGAATAACTTTATATTCATGATAGCCATCGTATAACATATGATTGAATGGAGAATTTAACATTTGGGAAGGATGAACACAAATTCTGGATCATTTTCACCAAATACTGGAAGTTTTTGTTCTGTAGAAACAGCAAGGATTCTTTTAAATAGTAAGATATGTACTTAATGCCTGGAGTGGAATATGTAAAAAAGGTCTAATATTCAGAAAGTATAACTAAATGAATTCAGCCCAAGAATAAGGCATCTTTAGAATGAAAATATTGAATATTAACCCAAATTTTAAAATAATTAAACCAAATATTAAAAATTAATAAATATTTAAAATAGTTGAAAGCTGCCTAGGAAAAATATTAATAATCACTAAAAATCACAAAGATAGTGTATACAGAAAATTGTCAAAATCTCTTCATCCAAAAATGCAAATGCAAAGCTATCCTAAGATAAAGAAGGAATATTTGAAAACTTTTAGTTAGAAGATACTTAGAAAGTGTTCTGAGAACTATCATTGGGATGAAAGTGATAAATTGCAAATACATATGATGTATAATACAACATTAACAATTTTTTTTTTTTTTTGAAAGTCATAGTTAGGACAAAAACTTGGAAAAAGATCTGGTTTTATTTATATAGGAAAAACTTTGGGTTAAGTGAGAACTGTGGACAATTTCTCTGTCAATATTCATCACCACATTCTTCCCTATGATTCAGTGAAAACTGCCCTGAGCTATTGTCTTCTGCAGAATTCTTCCACTACAACAGTGATTTTTCTTCATGCAGCACTGCCCAATTCCTTGCCAAAGGGACTGTTTCTCAGTCCTTGCAGAATCTTTTATCACCCCTATTTACCATCTGCTCTTAAGTTCATACTTTCTACTTCCTCTCTTTTACCTTCAAAGAAGGTCTAAATAACTAAGTATACATGTATTCATACATGTATCAACTACTGTAGCCTTTCCTCTTCTCCACCTCCCTTGCTTTTGCAAATAATGTCTTTTCTTCCTCCCTCCCTCCTTATCGATTTTGTAATTACTTATCAGCTAGGATCAACTGGAGACATAAGCAAAATAAGTAGTTGCCCAGATCAATGTGCTGCCAAGGGTAACAAAATGTTTATGACGGTACCCAGGTTTCTGTGGAGCACTGGAAAGCTCACTTTTTTACTGATACAGATCCTGAGGAAAAGGTCAGAGGCTGTGAATAATGGCTGCTGCTGCTACAGGAGAACAGCATCAGTAGGAATAACGAGCCTAGCACTTCCCCCTTGGTTGACTTCATAGCTCCAATGTACATTTTGCATCCTAATGTGAATGCAAAGAACCTGGGAGCAAACACATATTGAAAAAAGTCCTTTCATTTTGCCAGACTTCACCTAAAGGTATGAGACCATTGGCATTTGCACATTTTGCTGTTATTCATGCTGATGTAAAAAGGGCATTCACATCATTTAGGCAGATTTGAAAGTCTCACAGCAGGATTGTTTCTTTCTCCCTGTTGCACTCAGAGAAATCTGGAAAACACCAGGCATCCACATGAATAATAATGAAAACTAAGACCAACTTAATGTTCTACCTGTTTGATCTTTATGAGCTGTAATTACCTGTGGTAAATACTTCTATTTGTAATGTTTTCATATTTCTCCACCACTGCTATAAAAAATTTAATTTGTCATATATGATGCTGTGAGATGTAATCAGACATTTTTTCAAAAGAATTCAAGTTTCTAGAGGATCACATCTTTGTTTATCAGAAGCTTATGCCAACATATTGCATTCTTAGTACCACTTCTTAAAACAGAAAGATCTAAATCAAGGATTTGTGTGGAGGCAAGTAACATCTCATTATTAAAAGACGTTAAAGCAATGTCAAGATATAATTGCTGGTGAGTTACAATGACACTAGTCAAGTAGAATATTGCTTTTGTTATGACCCATCACTCAATCAAATTTTACAGGGAATTAATTTGTGGGGTTTTGGCAGCATAAATCTCAAAAATCATGTCAGACAAACCTGTGTAGAGCATTAAATTCTAGGTATATTTTGGCCTCTAGAAGCATACAAGTGCCTTTTGACAGTTGTTGAAGTGTCAAAATCTTGTAAAACTAGAAGGCTGAAAATTCAAAAAGCAGTCTACCTTAGTATATACTTTCAAAGTCTGCAAAGTAATTGAACAATTAGTGACTTCTGATGCACAGAAATAATTATTTTTAGTTACAGCACTTGATTCCAGAGCATTGAATGATCACAGAATTTTATACCTACAAGTCTGTCTGAGTGCCCAAGAACAGAAATGATACTTATACAAAGTGAGTCTAATCTGTCTTCACAACAATTGTATTCCCTTGTTTTGGCAATTACAAAGGATTGTTTAAACATGAAATATTTTATTGCCTGATACATGAATTAGTACATCTCATAATTACTCTCTTGAAGGTGTGGTTCACAGATTTGTTACCAAGATAATAACCAAGTTCTTCAAGGATCTCAGGACTAATCACATAGAATTAATTAAAATGGTTAGATTATTACTTTATTCTTAGGGATTGAGATAAATCTAATTTCCCCTAATAGCCAATAGATAAAAGCAGATGAAGGGGGATTCATCTGACATATTCTAAACATTGGTTGTGCAATGAGATGAGCTGTCTCCTGCAGATGGTTTTTACTCCTCTGAATAAATGGCCAGTGGAGCATTAAAGATGTCTTGTCCTGACTTGGACATTGAATATTAAAACTCCTGAATCTAAGCAGGTGAAAGCTGTTTCATGTTTCAGGTGGAGGTTCCAAAGCCACTTTTAAGCACTATTTTCCATAATGCAATTATCCCATTCGTGAAGGAGTCTGTTGAATGATCTACTCTGAAGCCCCAGAGCAGTAATATCATGTTTACTCCATAACAGCCTTTTTTTCCTCAGGGAGTTTCTTGGTTTGACAGTCACTGAGAAAGGCTTTAAAACATGATTCAATTACATCCAAAGACTAGCAATGTTGAATGAAAATAAAAATTACACTTTCATTTTACTATACTACTTCTATTTATTTTTGTCAGCCTCTGATATTGGGCACTCCACTAATAATTCCTTAAAAGTAAACAAAACTCTTCAGATTTTTTTATGAGCCATGAAGAAACATAAACCAAGACAAATTCCTTTTTTTTTTTTTTTTTCTGGGAAATAATCTTTAAAATGTGGCTATGGAAAGCTTTTCTGACTGAAGCATTTCAGGACCAAAATAATTTATCTCCACAGCTATCAGGTCTCATGGTTTCATGGCTTTAAAGAAGAAAAAAGTAGTAAATGCTGTGCTTTTTACCTAAGGTGATATGATACATCACCTGGTGTAGTACTTGAACTTAACCTCAAAGCAAAACTATTGAGCTTTATCCTCACTGCATTTTTACCTTTGGAAGATTAATACGCATTAACCTGGCTAAGATAAAAAACAGGTAAAAAATAAACAGCTTTTAGAGCACCAAAATCACATTGTCACAGGGCAGCCTAAGCTGGTTAGAGCTTTGTGGCAGAAAAAGGGTGGTGACCATGTTAGAAGCATACATCCTGGGGATATGAATCAAACCTTCTTCTTTAGGAAGCCATAGGAAACCTCCAGTGAAAGTAGGCCATTTTCCTCCATCATATGCTGGATTCTGTGAAAAATTCATTTGCCAAAATCCAAACAGTTTACATGTCTGCAATGGGGCTACTGATTTATATAGTTCTTTTGTATCCTGCTAAATTAAATTTTGTACATCTAATAACGCATGTAAAAGGAAAATTTAGTAGTCGAGTGTTGACATTGTTATATTTTCGTTCGTGAAGGACAGAATTGTAATGTTTCAGCTCACTCTGTTCTTCAAGGATGAATAAACCCAGAAGTCTAAAGTATGGAATTTTATATAATGGATCCCAGTTTGTTATGAAGGTGTAAATTGAATAGAGTGCAACAGGAGAAATGCAGTCTTTCTAGTTTGACATACTATTCCCATTAAATGACACTTACTCATGCATGCACAGGTAAATTACATCAATGCAAAACTTGTTATGGGTGATTTGGTGAATTCTGTAGCCTAATACTATATACAAATAAGTTCATCAGCTGTTGAGAAGTTATTGATGGGCAAAATTTTCTACAGACCTCAGCCATGAAGTCACACAGCTATAAATGGTCATAACTCTGAATAATATTACAAGAACCACCAAATACACAGAAGGGACTTGCAAAGATTCAGCCAACAAAGTCATTGAATAGTGTGCATGACTAAAACCCCACTAAATAAGGCAAGTCACATCCCTAGAAACAGAAACTCTAACCTCATTAAGCAAGTATAAAACTGTCTGCCGTGATGGAAAACCACTTTGTACTCCACCTAATAACACAACTGGAATCCACTTTGAAGGAAAATTGAGGCAAAAGCTCCTGTACAAATCAGGGAGACTGCAAACAAACAAAGCATTAAAGTAAAATTGCCCGAAAGAAGACAACAATAAGAATCTGTAGTACCCTGAGCAGAACACAAGAAGACACTTAAAGAGGCAATCAGAAGTAATAGTGACATTAACTCGATAAAGGAATATACATCCAAAGAGTCCCTGAAGCAATCTATACCCAATGAGTATGGCATTGGAGAAGCTGTATATTGAAAAATTAACACCCCATTACTGTGGAATGAGGACAATGTTCAGAGGCTTTATAAAAGCAAGACAGGAGACCTGGCAGTTGCACTGCAACCAGCACCCACGTGATAAAAGTTCAGATGGGGAACAAAAAGTGAGAACACAGTGAAATTACTTTTCCTTGGCACTGTCAGTTGGAAGAATAGATAGGGAAGAAAGTAACAGTTCAGATTTGTTCTGTAAAGATTTTGGTATTTATATAGCTCAAGATCTGAGCCTGCGACAACTAAAGGTCTTTAAGCACTCTTTTCTATCATTGTATGCAGGTGATACAGGAACCTTCACGTGTTTGCTGTGCTGTTGAAGACAGGGACTGTGTTTTACTAAAATGCAGTGGATGTTTGAGAAAAACTATTTTGACATCTATCTTATTTGTGTTAGAAAATATATGGAAATTAATATCAGCTTTATTTCTGAGATACCTTCTTGAGGACATACCTCACATGCTCTGAGGACTGCAGATCGATATTTATTACTTCCAGTTCAGTAACCGAAGAGAAGACTGACTAACAGATTACTAATAAGGTGTTCTAAAAGTTTGCTTTCCAAACCTTTGGTCCATATTGAAAGTGTGGCATGCCTTTAAATAATTACTATTTGAAATAAAGGTCCTGTCTGCCCCAATAGGTTTCACTAGTATTTCTTCTGTACATGACAACAAGTCCCAGGTTATTTGTACTAGAAAAGCATTGTCGAATGTGTAACAACGTGTAGCTTATTAGTGCTATGTTCTTGGTACTAGCTTGAGCTAAAAAACAAATACCTTCATACGAAAAAACCAAATTAGTAAGATTCTGATTTTATTTCCTTATAAAGCTCAAGTATGGTGGTTAGAATATGCTTAGAATTTTAATTTTATTCTTATATAGAATGTCAGGACTCATCTTGTTAAATTGCCAACATCTCTAGCATAAACCCCTTACGCTGGAGATGTTCTTTCATATAAACTGAGGGTTGAAAGAGAAGGTAACTGAAAAACTCATCTCTCTTTGGCACATCATAACCGAGAGGATGTTATCATTAGATAAATCAGTCACTTGGTTACATCATGGCTTCACATTTGGCCTATAGGGAAACCTAGGGAGCTAGCAAGACTTTATGGAACAAGCAAAACATGTTCTGGTTATTTATAGTGTGCAAAGAAACATCTATTTCTAGCTAAATGCTGGTTATGAATCCGTATTCATATGGAGGTAGGGATGGGGGATACTTGATGTCCTCTGGTTCTGGCACATATTTCTCTTGCAGTGGGTTAAGAGTCACTTAACCACAGTAACATATAAAACATATAAAAATATCCGCTAATAACCTGACTCTTTATTGTCCCTTCTTAAAGTTAGCAGCTGGTAGTTTGAACTAGTATGCCTATCACATTCACCTTCCAGCAATAAAACTCTGCTCAAATTAATCTTTCCATGCACACACTCATTACATTTCATCTTTCAGTTTACCTATCTCACATTACATGTTATCCACTGTATTGACCTAATGATGAAAGAGTGAAATTACCTAATGATGAGTAAGGAAAAGGATACTATAGAGCAAATTTAATTATTTTACAAATGCAAACAAAACCTGGGTGTATTTGCAGTCCACTTTAAATTTCATAAATGTTTTTGGCTTCTTAAATTGTGCTGAAGTTCAGCCTTTTGACCTGTTGTGGCAAAGAGACTGGACTGTGAGGTTTAAGCAAATGATTTCTTTGAACTCACAGGTTTAACTGTAAGGCCCAAGCAAGCCATCTATTTGAAGTCTAATACACCACTAATGCAGGTTTTTATGGATACCATGGCAGAATGCACTATCACAACAGAAAAGGAAGAATACACTGTAACAAACCAGAAAGCACTCTAAATATTATACATGTGTTAGGTAATCACCTGAGTCTGCAAACTTACAGCATGCTAAATATTCACTTACTTCTCCAGGTAAGGGCTCTTTATCCTTGAAAAATAACCATGGCCAATATCCTGGGCGAGGGGGAAGGGTCTCCATACAAGTGAGATGTAGCGTTGGAGAGGCAACTCCTAGTTCCTAAGATTAAACATTAGGACTTTTATCCCCTGATTTATGTGACTGATTATGCAGTTTGAATACACAAGGTTGTGTCTGAACCTATGCCTGATGACTGTGGCAAAACTATGCCTGCTTGGATTATACTGTCTGGATACACAACAGTTGCTGGCTGAAATGACCATCAAAGCCCTCCAAGCTCTCTTTTTCTTACTTTCTCAGGAAGCCAAATAGCAGTTTAAATTGAGACTCAGAGCATACCATTTGTTGAGGAATTTTGAGTCTCAGGTCAGGTTTTGGTTCTTTGTGTGGTGCAGCATTGCCCTGTTTGGCCTGGGGCTTACAGACAACTCAGGGCTGAGCTATTTACACAGCTCCCCATGTGTAGTCTCCGCATAGATAGGGTCACAGATAGGCAAACCAAGGCTGAGTTGCTTGTACAACCAAGGCTAAGATGCTCGCACAACCCCCTGTGAGTCTCCTGCATTCACAAGATGTTACTGAAATTTGCTTATGAACTATGACCATAAAGTCCATAAACCTGTAACACTGTCACAAGTTTTGATACTTTTTCCTGCATGCTCATTCTCAAGTGCTCTTTTGCCATCCCAGCCTTCTGTTCTTCTTGAGCTGGAACTCACTGAGGTTCATTGACGTTTTCCTCTAAACCCTTTAATACTGTAATTATGGGTATATTTTTATGGCTCAGAGTACCCCCTCTGTTAACACTGCAGAGTTTTTGCCTTCTAGGAGATCATAGTCTTTGTTAATATTATTTAAAAATGAACAAACAAACAAAAAAGTTCTCTTAATAAACAATTCAAGTAAATGACAACAGTTAAACAGTGCTTAACTAAAATCAGTCTGATTTAAGACATCACACATGTAATCTCTAACCCTTTTATCTTTTGCTGTTAGGAGACATTTTATACAATAAGAAGTCTATTTTTCTCCTATGCATATAAAGATTTTGGCCCTTTTAAAAACAGCTTTTCATGTTGAGCACATGAATCCATTCTCAGGTTCCTGTAAGCTAGAAAGGTTCATCCTCTGTGCTGTGACCAAAAAAACCCCTACGAACAAACCCCCCAAAAAACCAAACCAAACCAAACCAAAACCTCCTCAGCTAGTCCTGCACTGGTTAAAGTAAATGTTAAATTTCTTACTGACTTTCATAGAAGCAGAATTAACATATGGCTGACCCTTTATCAAGAATATGAAGATATTGAAGATCTAACGTTTGTGTCGCCTTAACTTTGCTAGAATGAGTCATGTGAGTGTTCCCTCCACTTCCTCAGCTAGAACTCAAATGAATGTTAGACATTTTCAGGGATGGGTCGGATGGATTACCTGTAATAGGCATCTTCAGAGCTTTCATGAAAAAAACTCATTTGTGACAATGTGTGATTTATGTGTCACAGTAAAGTGAATGAGACATGAAGGAATTACATCACTGATAAATACAAGTGCAGTTAGAAACTGGTTTAGAGATAGGCTGTCTCTGCTGCCAGTGAAATCAAGAAGTTTGTTGACTTATAGATGAAGACCAAGATTTTACACTATAACCGGGCCAATAGGGGAGAGCCTTAGATGAACTATTCTGCTTTATTTTTTGGATACCAAAATTCCAAAAGTTATACTTTAATGCATAAGAAATTTTAATAAAATATTGAAAAGAAACATGATAAAACTCTCTCTCCCCACAAAAAAGCTTCAACATTTGTGAAAAAAATTAGTTTAAAAAGCATCACGAGATTTGATTTCTTTTAAAATTTCACATTCTTCAGTAAATGATAAAATAACTTACCAAAGTTGTTCTACCACAGGTTATGCAGGCAATGCAGTTTCCCAAAACTATCATAAGGTGCATTTATCTGTCCTGGGGACAACCATTGCCTCAGGAATGAACATTCACAAAATGTGATGCTGAGGTCACGAGAGACAAATAAAAGCCAATAAACACAAAAGAAAACAAAACTAGTTCTGAAGTAGAAACAGAAAATTGATTGAATATTATTAAATCGAAATACTGAAGATGCAAATGTCAGCTGGGCTCTCTAGGAGCAACCACAGTATGAAAACAGAACCCTTGGGCAAGCAGAGGGAACAACCAGACAGGGGGAATACTGAGGGCTTGGCATTTTCATAAAGAGGCTACAGTAGGAATTGAGTATGTTTAGCCTGGAAAAGAGAAGACTGAGAGGGGATCTTATTAATGTTTAAAAATATCTGAAGGGTGGGTGTCAAGTAGAAGGGGCCAGTCTTTTTTCCGTGGTGCCCTGTGATAGGACAAGAGGTAATGGTAGCAAGCTGGTTCACAGGAAGTTCCACCTCAAAATGAGGAAAAACTTCTTCACTGTGAGAGTGACAGAGCACTGGAACAGGCTTCCCAGAGAGGCTGTGGAGTCTCCTTCTCTAGACACTTTCCAGACCTGCCTGGATCTGTTCCTTTGTGGCCTGCCCTGGGTCTTCCGGCACTGGCAGGGGGATTGGATTCAGTGATCTCCAGAGGTCCCTTCCAACCGCTACCATTCTTTGATTCTATGATTCTTTCTACAATTCTATGATTCTATGATTCTATCACTTATTACTAGTGATGTGTGAGATTTTTGTATTGTGTCCTTCCTTTGATTAATATGTCTTGACTGGGATTTTATCAGGCTAGCTGTGGCTGTTTTCTACCCGGATATGTGATACTCTTTTGACAGGTATATTTGTCTGTTTTCTCAGGTCTTGGGTTGAGCTTTTCAAAGCACACATGTGTTTCTAGCGCTTCCTAGACACTTTCTTGAAAGATTTTTGTGTTAAAATCCCAGGGCTTACTTAATTCCTTTTCAAGTCTGGAAGACAATTTTCTCAACATGAAAGTATAATCTCCGCAGTGTTACCACCAAGGGGGAAAAAGGAAGAATTTGCTTTTGGTTATCATTCACTCAGGAAGAGCAAAGCCTCTCAGGATAAAATATATTTTCTTTCTCATAAAAACAAAACAGAGCTCTGTGACTGACAGATGGGGGGAAGGGAGTGGGAAAAGAAAGACATTGGCAAGTGAATCTTAATTGCAGTTCAACGAGGGCACCGAGAACCTTTTCAGTTAAAATTGATACAGGGAAAATATATTCTAGTACAGATTAAGTGTTCAATGTTGTTTCAAACTAAAGTACAATATGTATTTTAAATTACATGCTTATTTCAGTGCTGATAACAGAAAATGCTGATGTTGTAAGATACTCTGAGTGAACAAAAGTAGAGAAAAAAAACCCACCACAACTTCTTGTACATTCTTTTTCTTCCCCCCCCAAACCCCCCAAATTTTTTTCCTTTTTTCTTTTTTTTTTTTTTTCCTGTGGAAGTCATTGTTTCTGTTTCCTGTTTAACAGCCTAGAACTCTTGTTTTGCACATCTGGATATATTAAAGATGTAAGTAAAGAACTGAGAGTGGTTTTACCTTCCCTCCCCCTCAGAATAGTTACACTTAGAAGCATCTCTACTCATATTTCTGAATGCTTGTTCACCTTCCTGGAGAAGACCTCAGTTGACTTCCCACTTTAATTTTTATTTCTAGAGTTGAGACTGTCCCATTTTAAGAAAGCAAGTGATAAGATTAGGTGACAAAACATGAAAAGTGAGTTACAACATTATTATATATTGGCCCTTGTCTGATTACAAGGAAATGCTAGTGATAGCAGTGTGTCTTTTATGGAACTGAATGTTATAAATAAAATTTCTCTTCATTAAAAGCAATGCAGCATGGGGAATAATGTGAAACCAAATTTACAGAGTGAAAGCCACAGCCTCATGTTTATTCAGTTACTAAAGGAAAAGGAAAACTCTACAATTTAAAAAATAACATCAAGAACTCTGTAAATATTTTCTTAGCAACAATCTTTATGATATCTGTGTGCAAAAGTAACAATATTAAGCACTAACTATGATGATGACGTTGTGTGAATTTCTCTCTTTTCCCTTAAGTGACTAGACAAAATAGTGGGTTTTGCAAATTATTCTCATTAGAAGCTGTAATTCATGACTGTAAAGTCAGGTGACTTTGATATGTATAGAGACTACAGGAGGAATAAAAATAGTAAAAACATCTTCCTTGCTTTACTAGGCTTCTGCAAACTTGCTACCCTCAGATCCTGTATTTTCTTCTGGATTTATCTTTCTGGTTTTCACTATCCTGCCTCTTCTTTTCCAACTCTGTGTTCTAAAAGTAATCCCAGCAAAGTCTCCTAAATTCATCACATGATTTTTGAAGCATCTTTGCATTTCAGTTAGAAGTGCAAACTCTGTCAATTAAGCCTATTAATGTATATAATAATGTATGTATTATGTACTCAACACTACAATACTGTGCTTGACCATGGCCAGCTACCAGATTCCCCCCTAGCCAATATCTCACTACAGCTCCTTAATAGGACAGGGGTAGAAAACAAGATGAAAAAACCTCATGGGTTGAGATAAGGACAGGAGATCAATCGTCAGTCACTGTACAGATGTTCCCCTCACACACAGAAAGCTGAGTGCTGTAAAGGGGGTGAGAAATGGGCAGTTATGATCAGTCCACAACAGCTATTCTCAGCCAGAGAAGACAGCAAAAAGGAGATTTTTTTATTTTTATTTTTTTTAATATGTGTTTTAGCTAGGAGTCACTGATTCAGTTAATAACAATGCAGGATTTATTCACCCAGAATGATAGGTTTTCAGCACAGTGACAGATGAAGCTTAGTTTGTTATAGTTAACTCAGAATATACCGCCAACAACAAATTCAGCCAGTTCCATTTCAATAATGTAAACACTAATTATCAGGCTCTCAGAAGAGATAAATTGTGTTTTACTGATGACCTTGTTCCCATTTATAGACTCAGTGGCCTGAAGGCAGAAACTGGGAGAGGAGGAGGGCTCTGAGAAAAGTGGACCGAATGATGCAACAAACCTGAAACACGACTTCCCCCAAGATAGATGAATCTATTAACATTTGTTTCATTTCCCTATTTCTTCTAAAAAAGTTTATTACAATTTCCCATAACAGGGCTGTCTGCAATAACTTGACATTTTAGTTGTGAGACGCAGCTCTTGGCAATGAATTACTGTAACCTACGTCTACCTTGGTCAAGCCCTCTTCCTGGCTCTGGGACTATCCATATTTTTCAGCAGCTGGCTTATTTTGGATGCTGTCCAATCTTTTCTACCAGCAGACTTTTCACCATAGGGATGCTTCCCAGGGTGTACATCTGGTGGATTTCTGATATCTGTCTTAATTATCTTTTTTTTCTTGACAAACAATTCTTCAGAATACTTCAAACTTTCTGAAAAATAAATAGAATCCTGTCCTAAGGCACGCAGGGAAAGAAATAATAGGAGTATTTTCATATCTTGGCTTGGTTGTCTAGAGTTGGGATTCCAGGGAAAGGTCAGGGACCACATACTGAAAGGACCACTAATCCTTTCCCCTTGTAAGACTCAGTTGAGAATGGGGAAAGTGAAGTCTGGCTGTGTAAGAGTACAGAGGGTGGGAAAGCTCCTAAGGGAAAAGGGCAGCTTGTGTCTGTCTTCCGAGAACTTTGTGCAAGCCAACAATTCACTTGTTTCTCAACTCAACCCAGGGATAGGACAACTATGAACTCTTCCTTACTAATTGATGTCTATAGACTATAGATACCTTGCTGACCGCATCCTTTCCTCAATTAAAATAAGGGAGCATCTGATATGGATCCATTTATCAGCTCTTGACCAAGGGAAATTTCTCTGGAAAACCTTTGAAGCCTCTAACTGGTTATAGCATTATAGTATGTGGATGCAATTTTTGGCATGTATATCTTATTGCTTATTATAAAATAACAAGAAAGTTACTATATTCACAGGAATGACTAAATGAAACCTTTCTCTAGGCTAGCTACCAGAAGTAGAGAACATAAGGAAGATGTTCTTTCCTTACTCCTCTCACTAGTCTGTCATAGCACTTTTAAAAATATGTATTAAAGTATAGATTAGGTCAGAGGTGGGTTAGGGAGGGGGGGAGGACAACAAGAACAACAACAAAAAGCCACAAACCAAAACCAACATCCTAGCAGAAACTAGTTTTTATACATTTTTAGAATAACAGAAAAGTGCTAAACATATTGGGTTTAATTTTTTTTATTTTATAGACTTAATGCCTGTCTACCTCTTTCAGCTTCTGTGTTGCTATTCCATCTCAGATAAGCAAAACCTCCTGTGGTTAAACATCATTTTCATTGCCTCTCCCATCAATCTCATACAATGGGTCATATACATATTGTAATCTGCATCAAAACTCCCATAATATAATATCAAGGATAAACTCTGCATATAGATTTAGTTCCATCACACATTTTATTATAGACATTCAAAACCTATATTTTTACTTCATTTTTTTGCTGTCTTTTTCTCACTCAAACTAATAATGAATAAATAACTAACACATAAGGAGGACATACAGAGAAATAATCCTGTGACTTCCTGACATAAATTTTTTAAATTTTTAAGTTTGTATTTAGGTGATTGCTTCCTTGATTCACATTCTTCTTGTCTATTTGGCACAAATACTAAGGATGTTATTGTATTCCTATTTTCCCTTTTTAAGAACTGCTACAGGGAATATGTAGGTGTGCAGGTAAAAAACTACAGAATTTACAAGATGCTAGGGTTTCATCAGTCTTTTTTTTTTTCTTACTTTATTTATTTATTTATAAGAAGTAACTACAAATCTGTAATCTTCACTTTTGAGAACAATGGGAAATTATTTAAGGTTACCAGAATGCCAAAAATAGGCAATGAACATTTTTATGAACATGTGTTGGAATTGTTTTCCAAACCACCTCTGAGAAAGGATGCAGAAGTCTCATTGATAGGAAAACCTGCATAAAGGATGTCCATTGTTCCCTGATGTTAATACGAAGTGAAATATAATCTTATTACTGCAGGATTTGCCACACTACTTCATTTTAGTGTTAGGACAATGTTTGCATTGAGGCCTTTTAATTTCTAGGTAAAATAGAATTGTTTGTTTGTTTGTTTAGTTATTTATTTTTAAAAATACTATTTCCGATCCTTACCTTAGATGCAGTAGCAAAATTCCATGGTCAAAACAGAGGTATTTTGATTTGCACAAGTTACATAACTGGTATTTTATTTTCTTCTCTTCTCAGCATTGTTTAGATACACTTTTTACATATTAGTTTGCCCAAGTACTTCAATTTCCACATTTCTGAGTAGCAAACCTTACACATACCTATATCTACTAGGAGTAAAATTTTCAAAAGCACTGAAAAAAAATTAAAAACGTCTCAAGTGTTTTCCAAAAAAAACTTTTTTCTGTCTAGATTAATCAACCCACTGCCCAGAATTTCCTCAGTAAGATTTTTTTTTTTTTAATTAGAAGTTCCTACTGTTTTAGCTTAGCATTTCTTCCTTTAGGTCTTATGACATCACTCGGTAACCTTTCCACATATTTAAATACTTTCTGTGTTTCATAAGTTGTTTTTTTTTGACTAGGAGAGAAAAGGTTGAAGTGACCGGATCTTTTTTTTTTATTCTGAAAATTCTAAAGATTAGAAAATGTAAACATCAGAAAAATAAATATATCAGATTTTTTAATCATTTCACTCACTTCTCTGATGTATTTTTTTGTCATATGAATGTTTAATGCTTCTATAATATATGAGAGAGGGTGAGCAAGAGACAGATTGAGCAGAGGGCAGAGTGGCGTTGAGAGAGAGTGTGAGAGAGAGGATCCTGTTGGTCCTAGACATGTCATTTTTTTCATTTCATGTTTCTGGCATTCACGAATTAGTAGAAATCAAGAACTATGTATGGACGTTTAAGAATGAGAATGGAAGCAGATAGACACAGAACTGAAGTTTTTCCCAGCACTTTAAGTAGTGTTGAATTGGAAAATAATTTCCCTCTGGCTGAAGCTGTAACAGTAATCTGGACAAATGCAAGAAGGAACGAGTCAATAGTACAACAATAAGGAATACTTTTTCCCAGTTCGTACATCTTTACTGGACAACATTGCAATATGCTGCCTTCCACAATATTTAAGTCCCTATTGAAAGAATTAAGAGAGTACATAACTGTTATTCCTCTCACCAAACAGATACAGCATATGGCTGAGTTTAAAGAAGTCCCCATGCTGTTTCCAGCCTCCTTCCCTGACCTGAAGCATTGTTTCAAGGCAGGATGAGAGGATAACTCTTCCTCTGAGTCCTTTCATTCCACAGCCTCTCTGCAGGGACTTCCAATAAAGGAGTCAAATTATTGTAGTGTTTTCTGTGAAGTGGAAACTTATCTTGTGCCTGCCTACTAGGAGACGCAGCAATCAATTCAGCTCACTAAGAGCAGCCAGCAGCACTAGCAGCTGTCCAACAGCAATCAATTAGCTGAAAGAAGAAAGGGGGGATTTCCACAGCTCAGTACTACTTCATGAGTTTTGTCTCCTTAGAAATGTACAGTGAGGGCCATTTGAGCAAAATGAAAAAGCTCTGAAAAGTGAAAGCTCTATGTTCTAAATAATGGGCTGTGACTCTTGATTTCCTGTTCTCTATCTATATATCTATACATAGCAACAGCATTTTTGTGTCATCAGTTGGCCCCAAATGCAAGTGGTGGCTGCTGTCAGTTGGAGACTAACCTCTGCAGGGGATGGAAACACAACTGATTTGTTGTCTTGGCATATTTGTTGCTTGCTAGCAGCTCAAGTCTGGAATGTTGCAGAGAAATGGCTGAGGCTCATGCAGTCAGCGAGTTATTATCTTTTGTTGCTCATCCATATGGAGACAAATGATGCCATTGGGGAGACCTTTAGTGTATTATGAATGACACCAATGCCCTTGGGGTGAGGATGAAAAGCATGAGAATGCAGGCAGTGTTCTTGATCTTGCCGGTAAGAGTGAAAAGCTTAGGTAATAGGGTCCTGCAGGAAAACCCTGGCTCCATGGCAGGTGCTGAAGCAGAACTTCATTTTTTTAAGAGCATGGGATAATTTCTGAAAATTAAGGACTTATGGAGAGAAAAAGGCACGGGAAACATGTAAAGTAGGGCAATTTTTTTTTTTTCTTTTCTTGTCAATTGACTTGTTAACCTAGTGAGGAGGGCTTTAAATTTGGTTCATTTGAGAATGGTAACAATAGCCTAAAGAGTCATGGATACAAAAGAAAGAAAGTACTCCCCAGTGCTCAGCATGATGCAGAACGTTCTGCTGTGAAAGCTGCGTAGCTAAGGGACCATCACAAGTGTCTGCGTGCAAACTCATGCAGCCTGGGAAACAACAAGAAGTAGAAGCCTGTGCACAGTCACAAAGCTATGATCTTTTTAAGATTAAAAAGAGATGATAGAATAGCATGAATGGAGATTTCAGTGGCTGGATTCAGGTTCTTTAGGAACGATAGGGAAGATGGGATGGAGGGGTTGTGCTATGGGCAAAGGAGTGGCCTGAATATGTGTAGGCAAATGAAGAGTCAGCTAAGAGATTTCAGCTTAGGATCAAAGAGAAGACAAGAACAATTGACATGATGGTAGGTGTTACAGACTGACTGATCAAGAAGAGCCTTGTTACAACATGATGAACCCTCATAATTATAAGCACTGGTACTGATAGAGGACTTCAACCACACTGCTGTTTTCTGGAAGGGTAACATGGTAGTGTGATTCAGATTTCTGGAGTGTGTTGATGACACAGGAGATCAACAAACCAACTATCCCTTGTTGATTACTTGTGAATTATGAAGAAGCAGTCAGAGCTGTGAAGTCTTGAATGCAGCCTCGTCAGCAAAAACTTTGAGACTGTGAAGTTTAAAATCCTGAGAGGAGTGAACAAGACTAATAGTAGAATTACAGCCCTGGAACTGAGAAGAACAAACATTGGCTTGTTAAGGATCTGCTTGGCAGGATCTTGGAGGAGACTGCCCTGAAGGGCAAAGAGGCCCAGAAGAACTACTTGATATTCAAAAGGATCTCCTAAAGCACAAGAACAATTTGTTTCAACTTGCAGAGAGTTACAGTCATGGCAGAAGACCATCACTGATGAAGAAGTAGCTCCTAACTGAGCTCAGATATGAAAATGGAAGTATGCAGAAGATAGAAGGAGGGATAAACTACCAGGGATTAATATAGAGACATTGCCTGAGCATGTAGAGATGGAGTGAGGAAAGACAAATCACAGAGTTGCAACTGACACAGGATGTGAAGGACAATGACAGTTTCTACAATACATTGTATGCAAAGGGAAAGATAGGGAATAGGCAGTCCCACTGCTCACGGGGTCCAGATACACAGTGACAAAATATACGAAAAGCCTGATGTATTCAATGTTCATTTTCACGAGTAAGTTCAGGCCTCACATCCTGGGAACTAGTGGCGGAATCTGTGAGACCAAAGCATTTAATCACTTTAGAGAAAAACAAAGTTAGCAATCATTTGAGGAAATGTCACATAAAGAAGTACAAGGGTGTTGATGAAGTTGATAAATGTCATTGCAAGGCCACTCTCAAATAATTTTGAAAGGTCATGGCAATCAGAGGAGTTTTCTGATGACTGCTTGTAAATCTCATGGCTATCTTCAAGAAAGGCAAAAAAGAGGATCCAGGGAACTGCAGGCTGGTCAGATTCAACTCTGTCCCTGCAAAGACTCTGAAATAAATCCTCTGGGAAGCCACAATCTAGTATATGAATGACTGTGGACAACCACCATGATTTAGCAAGGACAACTTGTATATGAACAACCCAATAGATTTTGATGCTAACAAGTCAGTGAACAGAGGAAGAACAGTGCATGTGAAAAATTGGCTGTGAAGCCAGTTATTAGGGACAGTCTTCAATGGTTGGTACCAGGGCCAACACTGCCAGTGTCTTTATTAACAATATAGATGACTGGACAGCATGCACTCTCAGCAAATTAAAAGTTAAGGGGAACAGTCAACGTGCTGGAGGTCAGGACTGCTATTTAGAAGGACTTCAGAGAGATAGAGAAATCAGTTAACTTCCTGGAGTTCAACAAAAGAAAATGTAATGTCCTGCATTTGGAATGGAATAATCCCAAGTGACAGTAAAGGCTGGACACTGACTAGCTGGAAACCAGATTTGCTGGAAGGGTATTTAAATGATGTGTAAATGAGGTGCTCAGGAGGGTGGTTTAGTGGTAGGTTTGGCAGTGCTAGGTTAATGGTTGGACACTACGATCTTAAAGGTCTTTTCCAATCAAAACAATTCTATGATTCCATGATTTTATTATTCTATGATCTTTCAGTACATCCCCCATCACTACCTGTAAGGGAAAACATTCTGACCCGGAGATGAAACACTCACCTAAATTACAATGATGATATGAAAATAATTGCTGTTTGAGGGTTTTGGCACTACATAATGCAGTTTCACAGTGAAAGGGAGCTTCTGCTTCCTGTTGGATGTATATGTCCCCTCTGGTAAAACTGCATCACTTCAGATTGGCTAAGCAGCAAGGCACAGAGTCCTGACAGACATTTTCTTCTGCATATTTAGAGAAGTCAGCCAGTGGCATTGTTAGGACAAGATGAATTGCAGTTTGCATTAGCTGCAGTTTACATTATTTTATAGGAAGTTCTTTTCCTACTCAATGGCATGTGTTTGTTTTTAAGTTTTCTTTGGAAGGCAAAGTTTAGTTCATATCTCCATATCACAGGTTTGATTTTGTTTGGTTCCTCCCTTAGGAAATGACATTATGTTAGGGCTTACCTTTAAATCTGTAACTTTTTATATAATGTGGAAAAGCAAATGCAAATTAAAATGTATGTATTTTTATTGTCTTCATCTACAGCATTAATAAGCTCATACTTTCTAGTAAGTTTTTTTTGAATCTTATTCCTAGCAGCATCATTCCCTTGGCTCATGTGTTACCAAATAAATGTCACTTCTTACTGAAACACCTGCTATTGGGAAGAGATGTTCAAGCTGTTATGTTGCATTTAGCCTGAAAAGATGCTTATCACAACTGAGGCTGGTTTTCCTCCTTGTTTTGGCATTATATTTTTCTTATTTCCAGAACAATGTACGACATTATTTTAAAATAAAATTGTACTGGTTTTAAATGGCTGCAACTAAGTAGAGATCACTAGATTTACTAGATCACTTTAGCAATGAATTTAATTGTTCAAAGTAAATGCAAAAACTTGAGACAGAAAACCTAGTTTCTCCTTTGTGCCCTAGATAGAATGATAATACACCGAGGACTGTGAAGAAGTGGGGGGGTGGGGGTGGAGTAAAAGATTTAAACTAAGTGAAATGCTGCAATTATTCACACTCTTTCAAACAATGTAAAAGTAATAGTTCCTGCCTCATGAATGCTACAGCATAAACCATCTGGATCAGTTTGTATCAAATGGTGTGTTTGGTTCTGGAGATGGACAACATTAACAAATTGTTTTCTTCGTACTGGCTTTGAAAAGAAAATCACTCTGAGAAAAGCAAAACAAAATAAAACCTGACAAAGGATATAGATTACAAGTGAAAACAGACACACAGGGAGTTCTACACCCACCTGCAAGTCTTCCATCATGAGAAAGACTGGAGCTTTGTGTGTTACCCTCTGCAAATTCTTCACTCAACTTTAGGAAAAATATGCCCCATTAGAAAAGTTTGTTCAACTCTCCCCTTTAGTAGTAAATGTCATTAGTAAAACAGTAGGCAAATTAACAGCTAATTGGCAGCTCGTTACGAATCATCACAACAATGTGGATATGAGGATGCGATTCTGCATGTGATCTATTTCCTTCCTTCCCTCCTTCATTCCCTCTGTGCCTTCCTCCTGATTTCCTTCATAGTTTCTTCTCCACTTAAGCAAAAGATTTTAGGAATAGGAACATACTTAATGACTTAGTAAATCAGCCTTTGCAAACTCATATATTCCTAGCACAAATATGAACACATTTATTGTCAGCATTTGATAGGTGTAGACAAAGAGCATATGATAGTAGGTCTGCCCTCAGCAGGGGCTGAGATGGCAGAATCAATAGTAAAGACATTTTGAAGTTACAAAGATTTTGAATGACTAGTGTCATACTCCTACTTCCCCTCCAGAAAAACCCAACAAACAAAAAGCTGCCGAGAACACTGTACCCCGGGGGCAGAAACGTAGTCCAAACACTTATATTTTTATTTACTAAATTTTTAGGCTTTTTTTTTTTTTTTTTTAATCCACTTTTCATCTAGATTGCATGAGAAAAACATGAAAGCAAAGAGAATTTTACTAATGTTCAGAAAACCTTTCATTTTTTGGAATAGGATTTTGCTTTGTCCTATCCAGTTACACTTAGCACTTGCTCAATGTTTTTAAGATTCTGGGCACATTCATCTTCTCCTGAAACTAGCTCATTTATTAACTCACTGAATTCAGTTCCAGATGCTGAAGCTAGATGGATTTAGAGTATCTACTCAGCTCTGTTCCATGATTGATCTGTTCATCATTATAGTAGTTGGAATTGGATGAGGTTTGGAAGGTGAATAAGTACTTCACTTATATGATTAATTTGTATATAGTTCTGTCTAATATATAGCATGTAGCTTATTTGTGTACTTCTGTCTTTTATATCATAGGTTCAAATATATTAGGCAAAATGTGAAAAAATAACAAAAAGAATCTATTCCTAAGACACTCACTTCCAATAACTTGCTTCCAAAAGCTGTTAGAACGACCACAAAAAGCTAATGAATTTTTTGGAGGAAACAATAATATTTCATATGCCTTATATGTAATGTATGCAGTTGTGTCTCTGAGTGTATGGGTGCACAGCAGATCACAACAACAATATATCTGAAATTTATTTCAGATTTCCACAATGAACTGAAGTTTGCTAACTTATTATGCTTTCTGTGTTTAGAATTATTAGATTTGGTTTAGTGAGAAGGTTTGAGAAGGTAAAATGCCCTAAATTCTAATAAAAATGTGTAATTTTTTTTCCTCAGAGATGTCCTGCTTCAGCCTCGTGCTTTTATATAGGGGGCTCTACTGATTATCTCCTTTCTGCCTTTGGGTTTGGTGATTAATTCTTTTTATTCTTTGATGCATAAATAAAATAAAAAAAAACAATGACCCTAACAGGATAGCTGAATGCTTGTATTATTTTTGCAGAGCGTGGGTCAAAGTGACTTATTTGAAAAGTGTGTTGCTATATCAGAGAAGACACTTTGAGAAGAATCCATCTTTTCTCTGACTACTCACTCACAACCACATTTGTCCCGAATTTTCCTTCTTTCAATTATTGTTTCTTTTTTAAACACAAGTTAGCTAGCACATTCAAAACAACTTACAGGGTATTAAATCCTACGCAAAGTCGGTAACTTTCCTCAAAAAATCAAAATTACTTATACAGAGCTCTATCAGTTAGGAGGTCACCTGAAAATACTTCTCTAATTATTTTCACTTCAAAAATATCCTATGACTTTTCTTCTTCATCCAGATGTTGCGCAGTGAATTACCAGAGGAGCACAGTATGTGACAACAGCAAGAATCTGTGCTAAATGTTACGTTTCTTAATATTTTTAGCAGTCTGAAACAAGATTGTCCAAGTAGCGTATGTATACCCAAAAAGAAGAAAAAAAAAAAAGGAAAAAAAAAAGAGATCACTCGATAAATTTAAAGCTATTAAATCAGGCAAATACATTTACAAAGAACCAGAGCCAGTGGGTTGGCTCTTTTTATATGAGATGTCTGAATTATGTTGACAATCTAATAATGTGCCTGAGTAGCTAAAGGCTGATACAGGCCTGCAGGAGCTGGTAATGTTGCTGTAACATCTTATAACATTAAGGACATCATGGAGATAAATGAGACTAATGTAGTCTGAAAATGAACATCTCCCTTGGTTTAAAAAATAAGTTAAGTATAAAAATAAATATTACACATTTACTATCTATATCTGGAATCTTGCCTGCAATTTATAAGTATTGCTCTATAAAATTACTGAGCTAAATATTATAGTTAAATATTTCTGTTACTTTTCTAAGCAAAAAATATAATTAGCAGAGGTGGAAAACAACATTTTCTCTTGTTATCTGACCATAGCTATTACTTTAAGCAAAATCATAGAAGTGACATTATATGGCAGAAGTAATGAAGTGTGGGTGGAAAATCAGCTGAGTTGACATGTAAAATGAGACACTTCAGGACTGTCTGTGCTTGTAAATGACATGCCGTCAAAATATTGCTCTATAAGGAATCTCAGAAAGCAAGTGAAAAACTTCTTTTATCCAATTTGGGGCTATAACATTTATTAAACTAGAACAATTATTATTAAGTATTGTAATTTATTTTTCTATATATTTTCTTTTTCCCAGCTATAAAGGAGTTTAATTCCAGGAAAATATTTTTATAAATAACTCGCAGATTTATTTATGACATGGCAATTATTTCTTTCTTTTTTATTTATCTCCAAGCAACAAATTATAATTTACAATTTTTCAGGATTCTGGATAAATAATAGGAACTAGTTAATGAAACAGAGATTATTTACATTGTGTCAGTCATCCCTTTAAACACAATTATAACTATTAGACCACATGCCACATGTTTTATATTTGTTTTCAGAATCTTATGCTAACTATTATGCTTCATTAGCAGAAGTAACATGAAGGAAAAAATAAGTAGAGAAGCATAAAATACAGAAGCAGAGCTTGAAAATTTTCACTTGCTCAGGCAAAATAATCCTGAACACAGCATCACAGAACTGCAGAAATGCTGAGGCTGGAAAGTACCTCCAGAGACCATCTAGTCCAAACCTCCTGCTCAGAACAGGGCCATCTACAGTAGGCTGCTCAGGGCCATGTCCTCTTGGGTTTTGAATGTCTCTGAGGATGGAGACTGAACAAACTCTCTAGGTAACCTGTTCCAGTGCTTTACAACCCTCACATTTAAAAAAGGTTGGGTTTGGTTTTTTTGGTTTTGTGTTGGTTTTTTTTCTTATGTTTAAACAGAATTTTTTTGTATTTGTGTCCATTGTCTCTTGTCCTGTAACTGCATACCAGTGAGAAGAGTCTGTCACCATCTTCTTTACTCCCTGTAATATCCCAAAGATAATGTGCCTGTTTTCATATCTAAATTCCCCATATTTCAGAGGGAACCAGGCTGGGACACAAAGATGGATCCAGAAAATGGGAAGAAATAGTAGCTTATTTATTCACGTTAAAAACAAAGAATAGTGACAGTCATATACTGCCTGAAGATAATCAAAATCTCCTTTTCTCATTAGCTTTTTTTCCCTTCACCATCTTTGGGAGGGGGTAAGGAAGAATAACCTCTTGTGGTTTCTGCTCCATTAATTACTGTTATATATTGTATTGCTCTAATAGTGGTCCCAACGAAGGCAAGAGCCCTAAGGTACTGGGCCTTGATCAATCAATGAGGCAAGTCAGCTTCCTAGTACCTGACATTGCACCATAAATAATTTCCACTGGGTGCACTAATACACAAATTACACTGGAATTGCTACACTGTGTGTGTGTGTGTGTGCATATGTATGCAATTACTTACATATACAGGAGTAGAGTCAATGCAGCACTCAGGAGGTGCTTACACTTACTGTTCTAACAAAAAATATAAAATCATTGGGCTGAAGTGAAGGCTAACAAAAGGAATAATGAGATAGGTAGCACTGAGAAGATGGTTATTCCTGATGAAGCTTGTAGTTGGCTTACACCTCATTTTTATTGCTACAGAAGGAAGTTCAATACAAACAAACAAAGGGCATAATACATCTTAAAGAGTCATCAGTGGAGACCAAAAATGGCAAAACTGTACAAATCTTATCAGCATGATGACAATATTTTAGTAGGATGTAGTTTTGACTATTCAGCTAGGGAGAAAGGAAGTGCATACTAGTTTATCAACATATCCGTAAAATCAGGTGTTTTCCAGCAGCCTGAAGAGATAAATGAAAAATATTTCACTGTGTTTAAAAGAAGGTAGCACTGCAGTTTTCTTGCCTGAATAGAAAAGATAAAGCAGGTTATCATATCCTCCTCACCATATTTGAGTCAGATTGTGTATCTTGTCCGTGTATTGAACTGTACAATGTAAAGACACACACCTTGTGATGAAGTAATATACCCAAACTACAGCCTGTTCTAAGATATAAGCTCCTAGTAAAAGTTTTGTTACTGGTTTCAAATACCTGCCTTTGAGTTTTATACTGCTGAACTTTCACTCTCTGCTTTTTATGTTTTAACAATTATCCCAAAATATGTATCACCAACTAAAGTCATTGGCACACACATTTATCCATCTGGCTCACTGACTAAAGTATTTTAAAAGTTCTAGTTTAACACAGATTGATGGGAAACACTGTTTTTTTCCTTTCTACCTCTTACTTCCTTTTCCAGCACATACCAGCAACAGTGAAGATTCTTCTTTAATCATTTTCCTGTCTTTTCTCTAAAGCCTCCACTAAATCACAGTTCTCCAACTTCACTTCCCTTGGGACACCCTCTTTTTTGAATCTATGCAAATTTAGAGATTAAATTTGCCTGCTATCACATTCAGCACTGTTTTTATTAGTAGCATTTCTTCTGGAATATGTATCTTTAGAAGCTAAAATCTACCATATTAAGGAGGGCTCTCAAGGCTATTAGTTTTTCTTGTAATATTTCAGTTCTCTGTCACAAATAGGAGTTTATAGAATATTTCTGCAACTATACTTCTTTACTATCCTTCCCTAAAGAGATTTAAAACTGCCTTCTGTTTTATTCATGCTATGTGTTTGGGTTTTATTAATGCTTAATATGTCATAGGATCCTACTACTTTTACCTTCACTTGTCTTCCCTGAACAGGACATATGTATTGCTACTTTATTTCATTTCTGAGTTGTGGTGGTGGTGGTGGTGGTGGTGTTGTTTTTCTTCCATTCATCTGTTATCCTCTAAAATGTCCTAGTGTGATATTTACAACTAGTAATTCAGATTTCAACATTTTGTAATCTTGAGACACAGACAGAAGAGAGAATTTAGCTGCTGTTTCCTTTTCCCAAGTGACTAAGAACTTAAATCACTGAAGTCTTAAATGCCCTGTCCACACCTCCCTCTTTACCTATGTTCCCATTAAAGTCTGACAAAGTGATAGCTTTGGATGGATCTTACAAGTCTTCTGTAAAGTATTGTGCTTTGGTAGATATACCAGAGCAATTGCTTTATAGCAATCAATTTTTATTTTTTTTTACTAAGCAGGTCCCTGAAAGTTGAGGGGTATATCTGTAAATTTTTCCCAAAGTTTAACTCAAAGAACATGAATATGATTACAGCTAGAGGCTAATACGTCTTTCAATTCACTTTATTGCTTTATTCATAGGCTTCAGATTTCATAGGGTCACAATGGACTTGCTCACCTTGACAAAAATCACATAGTATGAGCCTTTATCAAACTTATATCCTAAAGACATTTGAGCTGTTATGCAACAACGTTAAGCAGTGCAGTTTCCAAACACACAGTTTAAGGAGGATCCCAATTTTAGTCTCACTTTTACATCAGCTACAAGTGTACATGATGCCAGCTTGTATCTTGCCTTTGCCTTTGTACAATCAGTTAAGTTCCTTTGAAGTACATAAATAAAATTAAAGTTGCTTTGGTAGAGGGTTATTATGATAAAGAAAAGCCTAATCTTTCCATTATTACATGGCTAAAATGATTTTGATATTGTTAATAGTGACATAGTGTGCCAATAGTACACCATAGTACACTTCAGAAAAGAAACCAGGCCTACATTTTTTTCTTTATTATTTTGAGCTTTTATGTCACTTACCATTACCATGACAGAAATCACCACCTAAGCAGATAGTCTTTCTCATCCACAAAATTATAAGTAATCAGAGAAGTTAAGTTTGCTTTACAGGAACAATATTAGGACAAGATGTCACCAGAATGAATACAAGTTAATAATGGGAGTCGATGAGAAGAACAAATAAAAAATTTGAAGAAAAACTATGGGAAGATACCAATGAATGCATTATTTAAAAAAATAAAAATAAAAATACTGAGTTATTTCTAAGACTTTCTTCTTTGCCTGGAATTGGAAGTCTCAGGAGGACAGCTATGGCTCACCCATTTTATTTGAAGTTTTATTTGAGGGAGTGTACTTTCGGGTTTTTTAAGTCTGATTTTTTTTCTAAGATTAATAACCAACCACCTGATTAAAAAGACATATATTCAGGCCTTCTTGTATGTTCTCTTGGACACTGATAGAACTTACGTTACAGATTTCTTAACTGATAATTACAGCATGGTCAGGTGCAGATGCAGAGAGTTTAAAAGCTTCCAATTTCAAAGCTCCTTTCCTGCCTCCCTGCCACAGTGTGGTACTAAGCTTTCCACACATTAGGTGCAAGGATTTACACATAATTCTGGACCCCCAAACCAGCAACATTGTAGACTTTCAGTTGTGTAAACTAGATAAAAAATGGTTGCACACAAGGAAATGCTTTGATGGAACAACTCAGATAGGAAGATGTTATTCTGTTGCTGTTCTGCATGATGAAACCACACCCTGGGGTGTAAAACTGTCAGACTAGCAACGAATGATGAAGTTGAGGGATTTCTGCCAATTCATATCAGCTTAGGATCTGGCCTAAAATGGAGTTATACGTGTTTGTCTTTTTAACAACACATTTGGACCATGTTAGCCTTCAAATAAAGGCTGTTTCATTTTTTTAATTTTTTTTTTTTTTTAATACGTATGGGTTTTTTTACCTGCGATGCATTTGTTAAACAAAATAGAGGTAAAATTTTTGAAGTCAGATGGATGGAATACTTTTGCCTTAGTGAAATTTGCACGGTGTTGATATCATAGGATGGAATCATAGAATGGAAAGGGTTGGAAGAGACCTCCAGAGATCATCGAGTCCAACCCTCCTGCCAATGCAGGAACACCCAGGGCAGGCCACACAGGAACAGATCCAGGCAGGTCTGGAAAGTGTCTAGAGAAGGAGACTCCACAGCCTCTCTGGGCAGCCTGTTCCAGTGCTCTGACACTCTCACAGTGAAGAAGTTTTTCCTCATTTTGAGGTGGAACTTCCTGTGAACCAGCTTGCTACCATTACCTCTTGTCCTATCACAGGGCACCACGGAAAAAAGACTGGCCCCTTCTACTTGACACCCACCCTTCAGATATTTTTAAACATTAATAAGATCCCCTCTCAGTCTTCTCTTTTCCATGCTAAACAGGACCAGGGCTCTCAGCCTTTCCTCATCAGAGAAATATGTCCTCAAATTATACTTACCTGCTAATACTAGAAAATTATAAGTGCAAGGCCAACTTGTTCCCTTTTTTAAAGCTTAAATTATGGACATGTTTGTGTCTGATGGGGAAGCATGTGTGCTGGTGTTGGAATCAAGGTCTCCTGGTCTTGTTCTGACTCTGCTTGCCTACAAAATCAACACTTTTATTTAAGCTGGCACTCTAAGGATGCACAGGATGCTACAGACTGCTTAGCTTCTCCTGTTTCCACAGCAATAGTACTGTGAAATCCCACACAAGCCAGGGCTGTTGTGCTGCTAGAAGCTGCACAAACAAACCTCTAAGTAAGGCTGATCCTTTTTCCATGTAGCTTGAGGAGAAGCTGAATTGCAGCACAAGGAATGGCAGCACTCAATCTGTAAGTGGCAAAGTGAAATATGATTAAAAGAAAAATAATTAACAACAGACTCATTCTGCCACCTTTCTATCACTGCAAGACGTCAGTGTTTTCCAGGCATGGTGGCAGAGATAGCGAACTGGTTAATCTGTATTGTTTGCATCTGGTGTCCTAGCAGAGAGGTTTTTCCCGAGAACCGTTTTTCAGTTTCTTCACTGATCCCTTAGCTGAGATTCCAACTGAACTGACTGCTCTCTTTGTTAGCAGAGTCACCCCTCAAGAGACAAGCATGGATGTTCTTTCCTTGAGTGGTGATGTCGTTCTGCTTGGAGGTAATGGCAGGTGTTCAGGCTGTGGCATGTGCTGCAGAGCTAAGGCTTCCTTGCATAGGAGAGGCCAGCTGAGTGCCAGCACACCCACTTCAGGGTATTTTTAACAATACTAAATCTTCCTTTCTAACACAAATCAAAACAGATCAAAACAAAGCAATGAACTTTCCTTTATTGTTCTCCTATGCACTGTTCTGACATAGAAGGGAAGGGACCCTCTGGGATAGGGAAATAGTCAATAAGTGATGATTTATAAGGAAAAATGTAGGTAATCTCGTGGGGGAGGCGGTGAAAAGGGCAAGGCAGAGTGATAAATCTCCCAGACTTTGTAGCAGAGCTCTTCTGTACTGCTACTATAATTTGCTGCTCCTGCTGACGTGCAAGTGCAGGTAAAAGTCACTTTTTGATTAGGTAATTGGGTTCAGAGAACACCCAGTCATGAACATACAATTATTTCTTGTGGTTTTGTCTTCCTACACCTCTTGAGAAAAGGCATCTGGCTTAACTGTGCCATTATATACGAACTGTGCATTTTGAAGGTCCCTCTGGTGCTGCTGCTGCAATTGCTGAATCTTCCTGACCACAGGCAAAGGGGCAGCACTCCTCTGGGAGGGTGCAAAGAACCAGTGGGAGGTCTTTACAACTATGTAGATTAAAAAAAGGATGTAGATTAAACACAGTGAGGGTTTAAGCTGAGCGGAAGTGATTCAGTTCCTCTCACCCTGTGCTGAAGCAGCAAAGATTGCTCCTTAGCCCACACTGGCTGCTCTTTGGCTCTCAGACCCTGGGAGATGCAGCTTTTATGAGGATCTGTAATTGTCTTTTGGGAACTAGTGTGAACATCTAAATATAGGCATCTGAAAGAGCTCAGTTCGTATGTGGCCCCTCCATCGTCAAGTCTGCTCTGTGATTAAAGTTCTCCTTGATAAAAGTACATATGACCTTTTCTTTCCTAGCAATACATAGAAGAACCTTAAGAACCAGTAATGCCTTTACACATTTTAGCTGTTTTTGAAACAAAACTGAGCAGTCCCACATTAATAATAATGGTCAAAATGCATTAGCTCAAAAGAGTTTTGTTTATCGTTTTGCTCTCCAATAAATGACGTGGTTTTATGTGGATTTAAGTGCCATGATTTAAAATTTTTTCAGTAACACATACCTTTTCTGTTCACATAAGATGGTTTTTGAAAAGAATTTTTGTGGCTTTAAGAAGCTATTGGAACAGTCAAAACCTGGTGTACAGGCAGGGGAGATTACTCATAAAATAAGATTATCTCCATAAACTATCTGTCTTTGACTGAAATGTGTACTGATTAAATAATAGCTTTGGGCTAAATCCTTTTCATCATACAGTGAAAATATCTTCCAGGAAGAAATAAAAGTAAGTCAGAAGAGGGTAACTCTGTACATGCTGGATATCAGGCTATATAGCGTATGACTTTCAAGCATTCTTCTGATGAGCATGGACTCCATCCTCAGGGACTTGTGCAGGTTCTGCTGCTAAAGGGCTTTATGATGCAATGTCACAGTGTAAGCCAACTTTGGCCCTCAGCCCCGATCAAGTGAAGGGCTGTGAGATTAATGATGGGTCTCGTGTCCCTGCCTATGGAAGTGAGGCTGCCTCCAAAACAGAGTTGCTTCATCTTGCAAAGGCAAGTAGAAAGGACTGCGTGTCCCTTTTTTCTAGGAAGGCACAAGATTGTTATTGCAAACTAAAGAGCACAGAGTCCAAAATGATTTATAAACTGCAAATATCTTACTTCTCAATCTACTAGGAAAGTATCTTCTCTGAAAACTGAGCACTACAGTAAAAATCACTTGCAATGATGGATTTAATGAAATCAAAATAATATGAGGAAGAAAAAATTCACATTCACTCCACACACTTCTAGGCTGATGCCCTAACCATAGTGCAAGCAACAGCAAAGGATTAATTATCTCCTCACCACTGTGCCTTAGCATTCCCAGGTACAAATGCATGTTATTGGGTAATTGTAGTCTGTTCATTTTTTTTTTTTCAGGCAGGGACCTGTAAATAATCAGGCTGATCACTGATTTTCTCTTTCGCTCCACTTCCCTCACCATTCCTTTTCACTCGTGCATTTCTATGTAGAAGAAGCCTTCTATCTTCATTTCAGTGATAAAAAAAATGAATCCCTTTGTAGTTGCTTTTTACTAAAATCTTCCATTTTCTAGTGAGAAAAGAATGGATAGAGAAATGTGTGCCATCTCTATGCAGTAGTCACTATTTAATTGTCCAACTTAAAAAAATTTAATGAACAGAACTTACATGTGGATGTCACTCAATTCTAACGTATTGGTATAGTGAAACAGGTATATCATAATCTATGTTATCAGGCAGTCTTATAGCAGCTACTTACTTAATCAGTATTTATTCTTTATATTGTGCAGCAAGAGCGTTCTAATTTTATTTTACAATAAATCACTTCACATGGACATAGAGGTTAATAGTTTCTAAGAACTTAACTGACAACATGAGCAAGAGCAATACAGAATAGCAATGGTGCCACATTTTTGAAGGGATCTTGGGATTAAATTAAAAAAAAAAAAAAAAAAAGAAAGCTGACTGGGAGTTTTCCAGACCAATGAAATTATTAATGCAATGTGTTGGTACATGAGAAAAAAAATTAGTATGACAGATAATTCAGTAACAAAATATGTGTTAATATATACCACTGTATTCATAAATTTTAATAGAACTATTTATCACAGCAAGAACTGTTAAGAAATTCTGTAGGCTTTCTGCCACTGTGGTAAGATGAATGATGAATCTGATGCAACTCAGGGTTTCTTAATAATTTATTGGGTCATGAGTTATGATTTTATTCAATTGAAAATTATTAGATGGGTTTGCCCCAGGCAGTGAGCATGGTATATGAAAAAGGAAAATAGATTAAGCAAACACTAGATGAGTTTAATCATTTCAAACAGGACAGTGGATAAAGGCACTGACAGATTTGTCATTAATTCAGCAGACATTTTTACCTCCACACAACATAATCACAAGATGGGAGTTGTCAGTGAAGCCCTGCAAGTGTGATGTTCATAATGAATAGTCTGCATAATCTATTGTTTTCACACAAATGATTTATTTTCTCCATGAAACAGGACAAGGGATAGAACTGAGGGTAGAAGGTCTCTTTCAAGAATGGTGGCATAAAAACATTTTTCTTCTTCCCAAAATCTGATATCTATTTCTGATTAAACAGTGCCATTCAACATAATGATACCTGGTGGTGAAATTCCCTGATGGAAAATGGAATGAATCACCACTGCTGCACTTTGTCTTTACATTCTGATGATGCCTTCAACACAAAGACTATTCACTGAATTTTTATCAAGAATCACTATCACTGGCCTCCTACTCCAAGCCCTACTTATAAGGCGCAGCCAAATCTATTTTGCTATAGCAATCATTAAGCTCTTTGAGAACAGTGAATGGATCTGAACTATAGTGGAATAAGATGTTTTCTTTTTGTGCTGTTCACAAAAAAAAAATGAACTCTCAGTGAAAATAAGTGTATGCAGAGGTCAAGGTGGTAATTTTTTTCTGTTAAAAAATTGATCTTGACATCTACAAACAATTAAAAAACTCCCTATAAATCTCCACTGAAACATGAAATCAGATTGCAAACCAGAAGAGTACTTAAAATATGGAAACTTTCTGTTTTCTTTAAGTCATATTGTCATCTAATATATGTAAATATTATTTTATTGAACTAATGATTAAAGAGGACTACAGCCTAAAGTAATCAAGCAGTCCAGTTCTTCACTGAAATAAAAGCCACTTCTATTATTATTGCTGTTATGAGAAAAATACCAGTCAGAAAACTAGTCAGAGCAGGAATCTTTAGAGTGTGAGATAGTAGTCTGGTCATAATTTCCACTGACTTCAACATTACACTCATGATTCCATAAGGAAACAGCATTGTCAAGATTGCAAAGTTAATCACAGGCAAGTTTAGAAATTTCAAAATTAAGATGAATGTCCTCTTCCACATGTGTGATTTCAGTTCCACATTCTGAGGAGCTAGAGATTGGTGCAACTTCCTCAGAGGTGCCAAAGAGCTATAACACTTTATAATACTTGAGGTCGTGGTCAAAAGTCTTTAGATATTTATTCACAGAAACCATTTCTACAGGATCCTCACTGTATTCAAGATGAATATTAAAATGTTTAAAGTGGCCAGTGGCTACAGAGTACGCATCTTTTCAGCAGTTTGCCAGACATCATCTTTTCTATTCTACAGGCATGAATTTCCAGGTGACCATTTTGATATCAATATCAACATATATGAACTTAATACTTTGAGTACATGGGTTTATTTTGATAACTTGGTTTATTCACTTATCATAGAACTGCTTTTTCAAGAGTGGGTGAAACAGCCAACAACATCTCAAGAATATAATTTTCTATATCTCTTTATCATTTCTCCAGTCATATAAATGCTGAGTATTGTCACAAGTTTCATTTCTAGATAGAACTGTTCAACACTTAACAAATAATTTTTAAATGTATCTGAAACTACTTTTCTAAAAGAAGCAAACACATAGTTCATCAAACAACAGTTTGCCTTTTGCATCTTCTCTGGGGTTACACAGGAAGTGTTTGATGGAGCCAAAATTTATATTGAATTATCCTAGGTACTGCTTAGCTACTAAAATGCAAACTACCGTATCTTTTTTTCTCAACTTCCTATGAGAATTTCCAACATCTTTGCTAATATATCATTTTATGCACAAGTCTGTCATTTCCTGGATAGTGGTTCATTCCATGGGTTTCAACACAGCACCCAGACCACCCAAATGTGTCACAGAAAAGGAATTTCTGTGGACCAGGATGTAGGAACTGGATCACATTTATGACACGAGGTAAAAGGTGGATCCTTTGTATGTCCAGAAAAATATACTTCATTTTCTTTTAAAGGGTATCATTGATGAACCTCCAATCCTAAGTACTTTGTTCTTAAGCAACAAGGAACAGGAGATTGCTATTTGGTCTTGGATTAAGCTTTATATATGTTCAATAATCTGCTTATCTGAAGAACAGTTATCACCGTTTCAATGAGTACATTTGCCGTGGGAAATGTTCATAGTTTATAAGGGTGGGAATATTTTTGCTTTCAAATTTTGCTTTATGGAATATTTTAATTTGGCTTTTTTTAGAATGGTCAAATAAATGTTAAATTATTAACTACTTTATTCTCCCCCTCCCAACATACTAGATGGTAGTTTAGACAGATCTATGAGGTAGTGTTTGAGCCTCTTTGAGTCTTTAAACTACAGCCTGCTTACTTTCTGAAGTGCTGTAATAAAAATGGCAAGGAATTTGCAGGCGGAAGATAAGTGAGTCAGAGGAAAGGACAATGTCACTGTGTTATGCAGCAAGAATGGATGTAAAGTTTCTGTACTTTGAACCTCAGAACTGTTAATGAATATTTCAAGAGCATGTTAGCTTCTTAATGACTCTATAAATCACATCTTCCATTCCACATCAACAGCAGTTCCTGCAAGACTGTGTGGGTATTCCAAAACGGAACATTTCTGCAATAATGAGAAAAAAAATCAGTATTTGTCTAAATTAAAACAGCTCTGGAGAAAGATGTATACTTTTAACCTGCTGGAGAAAAAACCATACTAATGATGACAACAACAATGATGGTAATAATAGCAATGATTATAGGCAAGTTCTATTCAGAACTTAAATACTTTCTTACTTTCCTTGTTATGTCTCCTTTGCTGCTTTTATTTTCCTTTAAAAGAATGTTTCCAAAATAACTCTTCCATATCAGTATACACTTCTTCTCATTTTTGGCAATATTTGATGATATTTTAATGTCATATGAAGCTGTGTAAATGTTAGTCTTTGTTCTGTTACTTTTTTGTGTGTGTGTATGCTATTTTAAATCTATTTTTCTGGCTGAAGGAGGAGGGAGGGGAAAAGTACAAAAGTGCCCAGAGCTAAGTAAGTGGGGGAGTTAGGATAGAATGCAATGTGGCAGTTTAAGTTTGCTGCTGCCATGTGTATAAAGTAAAAGGGTCATTAAAGTTATTCAGTAAGGAGACATGCATAAAATAATTAAATGAACCCTAAGGATGCCTGTCAAACTGTCATATACTCACAAGCAAAGAAGTCACCGAGTAAAGCTATCAGTCAGGGTGTGACATTCGGAAATCCTTCAAAAAGTGTTAAGCATTCAAAACTCTGCTAGTAATAAACCTGGCAAGAGTAAGATAAGCTGGCCTGCCACAGCCTCAGGATTGTTTTGCAAATGACACTGTAATATGACTCAGTAGCCTTACATTTGGAAGAATCTAGTTCATTTTTTTTTATTTGTTCAAGGAAGAATCGAAGATGTACTTTACCCTTCCCTGCAGCAATCATGCTTATTTTCCAATTTGTAAATAAGCTAATATTGGCTTTTGGTGCACTGCAGTACAGATTGACCAGTCTGTGTAAATCAACTTAAGACACATGTAGGCTATGGTAATTTACATCAGATAAAGATTTATCTGACACTTTTTTTTTTCTTTTCTTTTCTTCTCTGGACAATAAATGTGATAAAGCTAACAGCTATATGAGACAGCTTTACCATTGGTGTTGGATGCTTCATTTTAGCAAACTAAGTCCTCACTGGAACTAGGGTCACTTGTAGTAATTACCTTAAACAGAGAGCTAATAATGATCACAAGATGGTCATTGCCTAATCTAGCATATTATTACTGTCATTTCTAAAGTGCCTATTAAAAATTGTATCTTTGTGCCAGCTGTGCAATTTAGAATCATTAAATGCTAAAAATCATTAAATGCAAAAAAATTACTGTTTCTAGTTCCTCTTAAAGTTATATTCATCTGAGTAGTTTTTCTTTTTTCTTTTTGTTCTTCCACCTTTCATTTATTTTCCTCCTTCTCTGTATTTCTCCTTTCTTTTTTCTCTTTGCTTTCTTTTCCTTTTATTTTATTTTCTTCTTTCCTGCACTTTTTTTTTCTACTCTTCCTTTTTATTTTTCTTTCTTTCTTTCCTTTCCTTCTTCCTCTCTATCCATCTCTTTCTCTTTCTCATTCTTTTTTGTTCTTTATTCTTCTCCATATGTCTCTCCTGTTTTGTCTTTTTTTTTTTCTTTCCATTTCCTTCTTTTGCCCTGGCTCTTTTTCATTTGCTACATTTGTTAATTTGTCAAGGCACTTAAAAGAAATATGTTGCATATTATGTCCTGAGGGAGGAAGAGAATAAAAGTGTTTCCAATTAGACAGTGTTCCGTCTAATAATAAATTTTAAAGGAGGAGCTTGTAGGAGACAAAAGTCCTTTGGCTATTTGAAGAAAGCCAAAGGTCAACTCATGCCAAGACACATTATCTCAGATGACTTTATAAATGGAAAAGATAAAAGGTTAGTGTCTGGGTCAGAACCAGTCACATGACCTCTTTTTGTAGTCACTGAGAGAAAGTAGGATCTATAGAGCTTCAGTCAACTCATCCCAATCAAGTTGTCTAAAATAGATCAAAAATCTAGAAGATGTCTATTTATTTCCACTGTGTATAAAAAAAGCCTTGGATAAGTAGTATAGATTCAGCTGTTTATATATAATGGAGATATCTGAAATTGGGCGATTTTAAACACACCTTTTGTGACTCCTTTGTGTTCAATAGGTAAGAACTATAATTAAATCCTCATTTATTTCTCATCCTTAGGCAGACATTTCCTTTCTCCGTTTGTATCTAAAACTGCTGAAGTGATTTTCTTCAGTCTTAGCTTCTCATCACTAGGGATGTCTTTAAGTTTGAGGGATCCTTTATTAAAGGAGCTGTAAAGTTTAATCAATCATCGACATTTAATTAATGAAAATATATAGCACCCTTTATATAAAGCCCTTAACAGTCTCTGATTAGTGGATTTGTTCTTTCCTGCAGATGATTGTAGAGATAGTAATTCAAGCATAAAGAACAGTTTGAAAATATTGATTGTCACATTTTTTAATAAATAGTTTGAGTTAATACTCATAGTCCCAAATTTATTGTGCCCTTCTTCAGAAATTCATTTTTGAGGGACTCATTTATTAAAGGTCACTTCCAAAAATTGGGACCCCAGTGACTGTCCAGGATGATTGGAGAACTCTGTCAAAGAAAAGGTTAGAATCCACATCTACCTTCAATGTTTAGTGTATTACCACTTGAAAAAGGTAGGAAATTATTTTCTGAAACTCTGCATCTCATCTCCACTGAAATTTGGCTATTTCTGTAACCGCAATGTCTCGAGGTAAGCTGTTTGCATTCCTTTGCAATTAAAATGTGAGGTTTAGTTCCCAGTGATCTCCCTAGGGGGTTCTAATGTCTATTATCACTGTAAATCCACGTTTCATAGCCAGTAAACATGACCTGCATTGTTTTCTTGCTGAAATAATCACTTCTGGAGAATGAGATTTCAGTTTGTTATAATCCTTTTAGCCTGTGGCTATTTTCTCTCAGTCATTATAATTCTAACTTAAGTTTAGTTTGAGTAGTTATTTATGCACATGTATCTTTCTAGTCCAATCCATTTCCACACCATTTTTCACCAGCACTCAAGATTAGCTAGTACAAAACAATGAAAAACATGTTGCTTTAAGCACGGGTGAGTTTTCTATTACATCCCTCATTAAAATAGAATTAGAAATAGATAGGTATGTGTGCTGGTATGTTCAAAACCCTACAAACATATTCTTCAAACACTCAATCTGGAGATTCTTGATTTCCTTAGCTGCCATTAGTTGGCTGGATTTTCAGGGTATGACAATGCCTGACCTCTGCGGTCATCTTTCTTTGTAATTAAATATAAACAGTGGAAGGTCTTGGTAAGATCAAGGTATACACTGGCTCTACAGAATGGTTACAAAGAAGGAAAAAGCAACTGCATGAACAAGCTGTGTGTTCTGCTGTAATATGATGATCTGCCTGGTAAGTTGTCTTCATATTTATAACCTGCCTTTTGGTGATGCTCCAAAAAATTGTAACACCAAAATAAAAAGCCAAAGAAAATTCCTTTTAAGCTTGGATAATGAATTGACTTAAATTGTCACTGAGCCCAACAATTCTGTGACGTACACTCAGTTTCTTTGTTCAGTTTGTGTGTGATTGTGATGCTAAACAGGCTAAAAATTGATGGTTACGTTGTCTCCTGAGTAGGAGGAAGGGTACCCTGACAGGAGTGAGATTCTACCCCACAGACACCAAAGGCAGTTTGCTAATCTCAACAGCTGCAGGACTGGGCTTTAAAGTCCAGCTCCAAATCTGGAGCAGGAATACAAACCCCAGAAAATGTGTATGAAGCAATTAAGATGTTAGCCTTATTGTGCAAAACGTACACGAAACAATAAGGCTAATGAACTGGAGAAACAGGCAAAGGCATTCAGTGTGGCACAGCCTCAGCAATGGATTCAGAACTTGCTTCAGGTTTTTATTTTAATACTAAAGCTAATATAATATCTTGGGCTTCACCATTCAAAGAAAAAAAAAGCAGTGTTTTTTTTGCTAATGTCAATTCAGTATTTTTGGAAGCATGTTTGTTCTTTTTTCTCAGGTAAAGACAGCACATTACATATTTAGATCAAAATAATTCTTTTCTTAGTCCTTACTCATTCAGACTAAAGCCAGCAGCAATAAAATATATTAAAGGAGGATATTGTTTGGGTTTCTTTCATTAAAATTTCCCTTAAAATCTGCTTTTATTCTTTTTTTTCCCCATTTATTACAATTCCTTGCCTATGTATTTCTTACCTTTCTCTCACTTGGAATTTTTCAGTATGTTTCTCTCATCAGACTCCCTCCACACTCCCCCACCCTGCTCTCCCTCCTCTCTTTCTTATCGTCTCTGGGTTTTTTTTGGACTGTCTCTGCGTATAGCAAATGTGTTCATTTTCTCCTATTCTGAACCCAGTTAAAGTCCTTGTATGTCACAGAGTAGAATGCAGCCTACTGCACTGAGAAAATGACAAACTAAAAACTTTGAGGGTAGGAGAGCAAAAGAGGCTTTTATGTCATTATTTAAGAAGCTACATAAGTGACTTCATTTCAGAAGATTCCGCATGATTGCTACAGGCTTTTAGCTCTGTGCCTATATGCTCAGTTTGATAAAAAAAATAAACCACTGGTTTATAACACATTTATTTATTTATTTATATGTTGGGTTGAGTTATACCATCTAATATTTTATCATCACTCTCAATATTTACTATTTTCTGGAAATCAAATTGCTTCTTTGTTAAAAAAAAAAAAACCAACAAACCTTACATATCCACTTCAGCTTCTAAACTCAAAGATATTGCAAAGTGATTAATTGCTTTACTGACATTCATTCTTGCAGGATTTCAAGCATTTTAGAGGTGTACATACTTCTCCATACTTTCAAGTGAAAAAGATGGATTTCAATAAGAAGACCTGAAATTAAAGTGACTACACATTCAAACCTCTCTTGTAATTACTAGTCCTTTAAAATTTATACCACTGTAGACTTTGGGGATTTCTGAGACCTTTTGCTAGGAGGTCATACAGAAAGTAAGGTTGCTATTTAGATGCTTTCACATAGAGGTCTGTGATATCACAGAAGGAGGTAGATGACTTCACCGTCCTTGTACATACTAGTCAGCAGAAGTGATGTCAATGGCAGTACTCCAGGTGGGGTCTTATGAGAACGGATTAGAGAATCACCTCCCTTGACCTGCTGGTCATACTGCTTTAGATGTAGCCCAGGATACAGTTGCCTTCTGGGCTGCAAGTACACATTGCTGAGTCATGTTGAGCTTCTTGTCAACCAACACTCCAAAATCCCTCTCCACTGGGCTGATCTCAATCCACTCACTGCCTAGCACTCATTTGTGCTTAGGGTTGCTCTGACCCAGGTGCAGGACCTTGAACTTGGCCTTGTTGAATTTCATGAGGTTCACATAGGCCCACCTCTCAAGCCTGTCAAGGTCCCTCTTGATGACACCCCATCCCTCCAGCATGTTGACTGCACCACACAGATTGGTGTCAACTGCAAATTTGCTGTGGATGCACTTGATCGCACTGTCCACACTGCCAACAAAGATGTTAAATAATGATGGTCCAAATACCGACTCCTGAAGAACTTGACTTGTCACTTGTCTCCACTTGGACATTGACCTCAACTTTTTAAGTGCAGCCATCCAGCCAATTCCTTATCCACCAACCGGTCAATGGACCGATTAAATAGAAGAATATCCTAAATGAATGGTAAGGATGAAAGAAGAGAACATAATTTTCAAGAGATGTAATTTAAAACTAGGTAAACTGTGTCTTTCTGTTCGAGAAACATGAAGTGATATGACTGATTTCAGTAGTATTTTAAGTAATCAAGACAATGGAAAAAGACCCAAATCATAATTTTCCTTGCCAGAAAATCCCCCAGAGTCTGTACTGTAATTTCTGCAATCTTTTAAAAACTACTTATGCTTACTGGGAAACTATCATGGGAGATAGTAACCTTTACATATTTGAGGCTGTCTGTCTAGAGAGACTTTAAAGTTTTACACAACCTAATAACTATTTGAAGACTTTCAGACAAGAAATCATGACTTTTATCAGCTTTAAAGAAGTGAGAATGATCTCCAAAGTCAAACTCACCCAGTGGGTAAAAGAGTCCTGATTGTGAAATTTGCTGTTGCTGACCCACGGGAACTGTAACTAAGCACATCCTGAAGAAAGGTAGTTCTTGTCTATGACATAGCAAATTTGCTTTCTGAACACACAAAATAAATCAACCAGCCAATTTTTGCATAGGCAGTGGATACACAAAGTAAAAAACTCTGGAACAGCATTACTGGCAGTTTATACTGGGAAATAAACATGGAAGTTAATAATTATTTTAAGTCATACCAGAAGAATTGAATAAAAATTCTTAGAGCTGTTTTTTGTTTGTTTGTTTGTTTGTTGCTGTTTTTAAGATTTTTATAAATATGTCTCGATGTGCTTGAGGGTAGGAGGCTCTACAGAGGGATTTGGACAGTCTGGATTGATGGACCAAGGCCAATGGCATGAGATTCAACAAGGCCACGTGCTGGGTCCTGCATTGGGGTCACAACAACCCCATGCAATGCTACAGGCTTGGGGAAGTGTCAGAAAAGCTGCCCAGTGGAAAAGGACCTGGTGGTGTGTCGTGGTTTAGACCCAGCCAGGAGCTGAAGCACCATGTGTCCACTCACTCAGTCCTCCCTCTCCCCCCTCTGAATGGGAAGGAGAATAGGGAGAAAAAGGCAAAACCCCATGAGTAAAGGAGAATTTAATAGAACAACACAAAAGGAGAAGAAACAAAAGTGTTAACAATAATAGTAATGAAACAATATGTAAAGCAAGTGATATAAAAACCACCCAACTGCCTAAAGAGGAGGGTCCCATGCCAGAAACCGTGCCCAGCCTGCTCCCCTCCTCCCCCTTATATAGCAGGCATGACATCAGTATGGTTCAGTTGTCTATCTTGGCTGTGGCCTCCTCCCAACTTCTGGTAAAAATAACTCTATTTTAGCTGAACCTAGGACAGGGTGTCGACAGCCATATAAACCAGCAGGATTCCCAGGTGTCCAAGAAGGCCAGCAGCATCCTGGCCTGTATCAGCAATAGTGTGAACAGCAGGACTAGTGAAGTGATTGTCCCCCTGTACTCATCAGCACTGGTGAGGTTACACCTTGAATATCGAATTTGGTTTTGGGCCCCTCACTGCAGGAAGACCACTGCGGTGCTGAGTTTGTCCAGAGAATGGCAACAAAGCTCAGGAAGTGTTTAGAGAATCAGTGGATTCAATAAAATCAATGCTCACCTGTTAATGCCCAAGACTGACCTGTAAAGTTACCTGTCTCTCAAGAGTCTTTACACTTTCCTCCTGTCAAGATTTCAAGTCTTTCAATTATTTACCTATGGTTGGGTGTCTGCTCTAAAATTTCAAACCAGACCCACCCTATCTTTTCCAATGGACAGTCTGTGCAGATGTTACTGATATTGCCAACATTAGCAGGTAATTTTTAGCAGTTACTCCACAAAATCATGTCCAAAGTATGAAATACTTGCTCATGTCCAATGAACAAGTGATTCAGTTTATACTGAAAAAGAATGAACTCTGAAGAGGTAGGAATAAGGTATTTTTGTGGGATGGGTGACATTTCTACTGAAATTGCAGATTTTTGCATACATTTCTTAAAATTGCTTTAAAGAATGTATGAGAAGAGCTTTTAATAAAAACATAGCTTTTGCTTAGTTTGATGTCAAAGCAGAGCTGGGGAACTGCTCCAAGCTCAGCAGGGAAGCATTTGCAGATCTTTCCCAGAGATATGTAAAGCATTTAGGTTTTTCTATAGAATCTAAGTTATTATCTACTGAAGGTAGAATGGTTTTAGTCCACTAATTAGCCCTGCAGTGAGGAGAAAACATATGCAGGTGTATAGAATATGTTGAAGCATTCTCTCCTCTTATAGTCGTGTGTTTTCCACAAAACTCAGTTGAAAAGGCTATCGTGATAACAAAACCTAGACTTTGTCAGTTCTAGAGACAACAGAATGTTAACCGAACAATGGAAAAAAAGCCACTTCAACACCATAGCATGACACAGTGCAATAAAAGTGCTGCAGTTTTAAAAACAGCTTTTATTGAATATTTGCTCATTTAATCAACATACTGCTGGATAGACTTTCTTTCTCCAGAAGCTGAATCTACGTATTTAAGCAACCGACTGCTACTACCTGCCATCTCTTCTATAAAAACAATTGAACATATGTGCACTATTCTAAAATGTTATATACGTTAGCAGAATGCTAAAGACATTTGGCTCAATTTGAAGCCTCCAGCAGGCGAAGAGAAATAATTACTTCTATTTAAACAATAAACACATTTACAAGAATAACATGAAAGTTTCGCAAGTTTCTGGTTACAGATGGGCTAGATCACAAATACCTTCTGTTTTGTTTTTTTTTATCCATAGGGAACAAAAAGACTATACACTTTCTCTGATTGTAAACTAACTTAATTACAGAGATAAAAGTGTCAGCCACTTAGAGACACAGAACTTGGAGAAGGAGCAAGTCGCTCCATGAACCATGAAGTATTATAGATAGGTCAGCATTAGGGAACACTCCTAAATTCTCATATCTGGATAAAATTACTTTTTTTTGACCACCAGTTTTTTACCAAAGCAAAATTCTAGTGTGCTCACTCCTTGTCTTGGTTTCCAAACAAACCTAAGAGCATAGGTAAAATATAGAAAGCATTTCAAAATCACAGCATGGCATAGTGCAATAGAAGCGTCTCATTTTTAAAACAAGTTTTCACTGAGTATTTTCTCATATAATCACCATAGTGCTAGGTGGAAGATTTTCTGTCCCTAGAAGATGAATCTGAGTATTTAAGCAAGGGATGTTAGTCAAGCTCTGGATAAATTCCCAATGTGAATGGCTAAGATACTGAGTGTGGGCTGTGAAATCTGGAACTCGACAGCTGAGTTCAGAAGGAATGAAGACAGAAAAATATTTGAACCCCTTCAACTCTAATCATATAAAGTCCTTCTCTCACCATAATAGGAATCATATTTTTGGGCTTCTATCCTAAAACTAGAAATTTTTGGAGATGTCACTAAATTAGGTATTATATTGTACCTAGTACAAGCATCACTAGGCCCAAATATGCAAACATCATGCTGCTGCAATAATTTTTCTCTTCTTTGTATTCTTCATTTCAGAAAAGACTTCTCAAAGAGGGTTTTTCCTCAAACAACAAGATTTATGTTTAGTTCCTTTATCTTCAAAAGATCTTAATGAATGATCAACATATCTTTCCAAGTCACAGAAAGTATTTTAATTTGAATTACAAATTCATTTTCCCCTAAATTAGTTCCTACGAGTTTAGTAGGATAGAAGGCAGTGTATCAAATACAATCTACTCAATAATAATCTTGTGAAAAAGTGGACACAAACAAGCGAATTATTTAACATGTCCCATAAACTGCATAAGCCTGCTTGTTTCCTAACACTGAAGTAATTTTCCTTCACCAAGTATTCAGGTGCCTTCATGGCACTGTGGGATTTTATGGGACTATGACATATGTCATAATCCAGTATCATTAGGGGTATTATGGCTCGGTCCCAGTTTAAAGAATTCATGGTCTGACATTTTCTCTTACCATGTATGGGGAAAAAACCTCACATATGTGAGAAAGAGAGATAAGAGGCAGAGTATAACTATTTTTCCTAAGTTATTTTGTCAAATGGCCCTCGTCTTTACAAAAATGTACCTTTATTCTTTCTTATAAGACATTTATGTATTTTAGATTTTAAAATTATCTGTCAAGTGTTTTTAGTCCATCTTCTAAGGTTTTTATTTTGGTAAGAAAATTATTGAAGATTGCAAGTTAGATAATAAATCACTAGTTGCAGACATGTGCACAAAATATTAAAAAAACTCCCAACAAACTAAAATAACAACAAACAACAAAAAACAAAAAGTATTAAGCCACCAGTTGGAAGTGTTGGAAGGGGCCATAATAACACTTCACTTGTTGAAAACAAGTATGAAATTTCAAGGAAGAACTGCCTTTGCTGCTTTCTACCATGTATTTTTTAACAGCAATGATAATTTATTGTTATGTGAATGTAGTTACTCTGTGCAAAAAGTTTCTAACATTGTTCCTTTCAAATATAAAAAAAAATAATACAATGGATATATCTGTGCATAATACACTTGTATCTATCTATATATACACAAATGTGAAGAAGATTAAGTTGTCAAATCAGAATGCAAAATAACAAATTGAGATAAACATGATGGATAGCACAGATTTACCTACTCAGTTTTGATCTTGCATATATGTAGATTGAATTAATATTGCTGTAGTAATCTTAGAATGTATTTATTTTGGTGATGAAGGTAGAGGTTTGAACTACATCATTGTACAGAAAAAGCATTAAATATGATATAATATTGCATTTACGAGTTTAATAGAATTCATTAAAGTTAAAAATAGAGTTATGAAATCCTAGAAAAACCCTCAGACTGCTGACAAAATCTTTCCACCTCCAAAATTCCACGTCTTCTATTTTAAAGGCTTAATTTTATAATCAATGAGTAATTAGAGAGAAAATACTAAAATAATGATGTTTCACGCCTGTTCTCATAGATTTCCATCGTAGTGCCTGTTCTCATATAGAAAACAAACCATAGACAGAGTAGCAATCTCATGTTCTCAAATGTGCACTCCAGATTTTTGCACTTTTATTTTTAATAGGAAAAGCACTCAGATTTTTTTAGGTGTGAGGTGGCCATGGTGGGACAGAAAGAGTTCTATGAAATGCTCACATCCTTGTCTGCTGAGCTCGTCAAAGGTATCAGAATCAACATGTACTACATTTAAATTGGCAGAGCTATAAGAAGGCATGCAGCTGATCAGATATGACCCTATCAAGCAAAGAATCAAACATAATGGCAGCTGAAACCTTGTCTCAGTAGGTTTTAAACTGCATTCAGTAATACAGTAATGAGCAAAACAGAAGCACTCATGGATTTAAGAGCTAGCAAATGGAGAAAATGCCTCAGTCTTTAATCTCCTGTGTACAAACTCTGGTTTATAGATTCTCTCTCAAGCATTTAATGAAAGATACATATTAAGCTTAATTTAAGTAACCATTGTAACTGACAGAAGTTGATATTTATACCACATTTAAAGCAAATAGCTTTCTTCTCATTGAATGTATTCATGTCTCATTTTCCAAAATATGTTTCTATAAATCTTAATTAAAACTTTTCTAATAAAGAAAAATTAAGCAACAGAATCTAGACATCTGGAAATCCAATGTTTCAGAAAAGAAACAAAATGAAATTAAGACAAAAGGAACAAGAGACAGATGATTTCAGTAATTCATAAGTATTTAGGTTCTCTTTAACTCAGTAATCTTCTAGAAAATAACTGCCTGTATAACAGTATCTGTGCATGGAAACAATGTCTGTAGAACCCAAGTCATAACTTATTTAGTATCTACAGTTTTAAATTAAATATCTAAATTACATTATAAAGGTAGACAATACGATGTTCTTTATAAAAACTACAATTTTAGATGTTATTTCTATAACTTAGAATTAGGTTGACTGTATTCAGCCTACTTACACACCTGAACGTGCCAGACAGATATGTTTGTCAATTTCTTTGTATACTTTTTTTCTTTTGTTTTTTCTGCTCCCCCCCCAAAAAAAAAAAAAAAAATTAAAAATTAAGTACCTTTGGGGGACAATTTTT
>WUAM01000179.1:23363032-23382508 GCA_024336885.1 Actenoides hombroni
AAAATTAAAGACATTTAGGAGAAACATTCTACCTTTCTTACAGTTCAGAGGCAGAAGCTATGGTGTTGGGTTTTGGTTGGTTTGTTGCAGGAGAAGGACTTGCTGCAGTGATTATACTTCTTTTTAGATACATGTACAGCTAAGATTTGTTACAAAATAATATAGATTTTTAATTTTTTAATTTTTTTTTTAAATGGCAAAAGGGGAGAAGAAAGGAGAGCTGGATGGAGAAGCATGCACTTACATGTCTGAAAGTCCTAAAACCTTCTATGGTTCAGACACCATAAACAGTCTTCCCAAATAAACACACAGCTGATATGCTTACAGTTTTCAAACAGACAAGATCACAGTAGTGGTTCAATAATTTGTTGTTGTTGTTGCAGTTGTTATGCTTGTTTGGCTTTTGCCATTTGTTACACTGTAAGCATTAAGAAGTCTTTATAGCTTTGAAACAATCCTTCTATTATGAGGTATAGAATCATAGTATCACAGAATGGTTTGGGTTGGAAGGAACCTTAAAGATCATCTAGTTCCAACCCCTCTGGCATGGGCAGGGACACCTCCCACTAGACCAATACGTTCCGTTATGAAATATATGAAACTGTAATTCTTCTATTCTGCAGGATATAAGCATTCCAGACTTTTTCAGGAACATGTGGAATTAATATATGTAAATCATCTTTTATCACTTCATTAATTACTCAACAACAGTATTCTCTGTTTTAGTTTTGTTAATAGAGACCAGGTTAACGTGAAAGTTGATAGGCAAGAATTGCACCTTCTGCAAACCTACTTTCTGAAACATACCTTCAACTAGGAAGTTAGATAAAGGGTTATCATAGTTAACACTGATGAAGGCCTGTAGTTCTATGCAGAAAACAATGAAAACTCAGCGCAAAACAGTGAAATAAACAGGTTGGAGGACTCCTGATTTTTCTTTTCCTCTTTAGTATCCAATATACAAATATGGCAATGTGTAAAAAAGGATTGGAGTTTTAAAAGATAAAGTATAACTATACTGGAATTATTCAAATATTCAAAATTTGCTGCCTGGGTCCTGCCTCCACATAGGCAGGTCTATATTTATTTCCTTACCCATCTGGGATACTCTGACATTACCTCACTGAATACTCAATGAGATCAATAGACTTAATTAGAAAATAAATAGAGTGTTAATTGACGAACTGATTTGGAATTCTAACTAAAAATAGAAGACTGCAGCAAAATCATATCCTTCAAAAAGTAAAAGTCATAAAGTTTTAATCTTTTCAATGTTGACAAAAACAAATCCTTTTCTAATTAAGAATTATTTTTTTTGTCAATAAGTCAGTACTAAAAAGGACACAATAAAAATGCAAATCCAACCAAAATCACAATTTATGCAGATGATATATTTAAAAACTATAAACACAGCACATATGGTATCTGCAAACTCCACACTTTTTAGCTTTCTTGTTTCAAAATACTTTTGATTAAACTCAGCTAGGCAATAAGAAGATCAGTCTTTACGCCATGAGATGACAAAGTCCAATCAAAGCCCAAAGTAAACTGAAAGTTTCTTATTACCATAAGTTTTATTGAAAAAAAGAAGTTCAATGTGTATATCTCTACTTTGCCTTCAAAGCCCTCTTACTGAAGGTACAGCTGTGAAGGGCTGCACACACAGTACTAGAAATGACACAATAGAGAATGTCCAAGCAATTGGAATAGAACAACCTGCACTGAGACAAGTGGAAGTGAAACTACCCAAAACACTACATCTGAAACACACAATTAATTGAATATAAATTGCTGATTAACTCTTCTGAGCTCTTAGTTGCAGGGAGGCAGCAGTGGAGTTTGAGTTTGAAGAAAGATTTCTCTGAAGAGAAATTACATTTTCTGAGGCAGGAAGAGGATGCAAGGTGATGTATTTATCAATAACAAGCTGTATATCACATTGCATAGACAGTTCACTGTACCACAGAAAGTACAAATCACATATAAAACTCATTTATTTAGACCTTCACCATGATAAGCATTCAGTTTCTACTGAATTATAATAAATGATATATTTCTCCTAAAACTGAACTAATTTTTTGATCATTTCTATCTTTTTGTTTGTACTTTGTACAACATCTTGTATCTACTCCTGCTAATAATCACAGAGTGATGTGTTACTTTCCATGGATTGCAAGCTATCATGATGTGTCAGGAATGTCTCAGTCAGAATTGCTCAAATTAGAATATCAAAGATAAGCAGTACACACTCAAGACCTTTGACATAAAAGCGGTAACTGTGAAACCTTCGTAATCATGTAACTAGCAACTCAGAGATGTCTTATGAATACGTAATGGAAGAGAAGCTGTTCCAAGCAGATAAATAAGAAACAAAGCAAAACAGGTGATATTCCTCTTATATTTTTTTTTGTATTAAAGACAAAAGGGTTACCAGTCTTCTGATATCAACCTCCATGAATTTCCAAGAGGATTATACCTATCACCTCCCTTCTTGCTGGAAAGATCACAAGTCAGCAACAGAATTTACAAAGATCAAATGAGATCAACAGCATCCAGCTCAGAATTTACTACTTAAAGTCCAGAATTTCACTGTGATTTTTTGCCATGACTGCTAGAGGTCATTTCAATTGATCTACTACTATGACATACCACCTTACCCTTACTGCTCTTTGAAAGCTAAAATATGAAAGTGGTACAATGATGGAAGGAGGTAATTGGTGGGAGATGTACACAAGAAAGAATGTAAATGGGTTCAAAAAGGGATTTCTGTTAATTTAATACACATGCTGAAGTGCTGAGACTATATACACTGCATGGTCACTGGAGAGAGCTACCAGTTAGGAGCTCAAGATAGAAACATTACTTAATCTAGGTACAGTTACTTAAACAGGATAAAATGACTGGTTTTGCTAGATTGTCTCTTTCCTCTGAATCATGAACACAATGTCATGAAAATAGATTTTTTGCCCTACTGCTCTGATATGAGGGGGTTTGGGCTTTTTTGTTTGTTTGTGCAATTATGGAAAAAGCAGGTGCAATACACTGTGGAGACAGAAAATCTAAGTTCTTGCTTCACAGAGTAGGGCAGTCAGACTGTAGTTCCATATGTAACACTGTCTTTTCTGTGTTGAATTCTTCCCTTTATAGTTTTCATTAAGGCTAGGTTAACTAGAAGTTGTAAAGCTAATGTGAAGTATGACTTTGTAAAATCATAATGGTGCACCCCAAGCCTGCTCACTGGGTTGACAGAGTGAGTCAGATATTGGATGTCCAGTCAGATGAGGGGTACCCATAACAAAGTGGAAGGGAAAACAGGCTGCTTCTAAAGCAAGAAACCTCAGACTTCAGCTCAGCAGAAGTGGTTAAATAACTGTCCTATCCCCTCTGTGATTTTCCACACAATGGACAGAATTGAGTGCTGTTGACTCTAACCATAGTGCTGCCAGTGCTTCAGGATACTGTGATGCTCTTTTGGCAGGCTCTTCTACAAAAAGGATCCCAAAGAGCATTTTTTAAATCATCTACATTTTATACACTCTGAAATAACCTATTTCTTCCTTTGGGGAGCTGTTTAAAGATTGTCTATCCACCAAGTGCAAAACTACCACATACAATTAAAAGATCTGTTAAAAAAAATCCCCACGGAACTGGATAAGAGACCTAAACCAGAAGAAACCGTTTGTTAAGATTGACAGTTTATTACAGGAGTAAAACAATATCTTCCCTTTCCACCTACCATAAAGTGGGAAGTGGGGAGGGGTATAATTTACTGCATACTTTAAAAAGTGCCTCTGCCAAAATCATTGCAGACAGAATACAGCACAAACTTGTGTTGTTATGAACCATTTATAACCTTAGGTAAAATCAGCAAAGGAAACACTATATTGATGAATAACAGCTCAAAATCTAGAGGTCCTTATCTTTGTGTTTGATGATGCTCCAGACAGTGGCAACAATTATATTAGGCTTTCTAAATCTAGGTTTGTGCTCAGTTCTAAGATTTGCTGTAAATCCCATCTACTATGTACAGCATTACAGAACAGAGCCATAAATTACCATACTGTCTTCTCTTAGAGCTTTAAGATTTACAGACAATAGAAATACATTTTAGGCACACTTCCTAAATCCTTTTGTAAAGAAGGAAAGTCCTTCATGGATCAGACCTGAAGTACCACAACAGCATCTTTATTAAAGGCTTGACTCATTAGTGCTTATAAATCATCAGTAACTTTGATGGGGTCCAACTAGTGCAATAGTGTAACAGAGCTTTGCCAGTTTACTTGGAGTACCTGACCTATATCTATTTCAGAACCCACTACTCAAGAGACTATCCAATCAAATAAAACTGCTTTAACATGTGCTATGTCTTTTATTCCAAGGAAATTAATGGGATCACTTAGAGCTGAAATATATGAAAGGTAATGAAACTATATTTTTCAAGTCCTTATCTCAAGTGATAGGTTTATGATTTCACTATCCTGTAGAAGTGTCAGAGGAAGCAAAGACAGGCTTGCCTGACTGAACAAGTGTGGCTCCTGAGTCAACTTTCTGATGACTGATTGTGGGCACTAATGACAGAAAACCAATCTCCTAACAATCCTTTTGTATCTGTAGAGCATTGTGCAAATATTGAGGAAAAAAAAAAATATGACGAAATCATATTAAGGATAATAAATATGCTTTCATTCCACTTCACAGCTGATAAATTATTAACAGCTTAACTTTTCCAGACAATATGCCTGTGCAGGGAAGCTTCACTAGTTTTCAAGACCCTGTAGACTCACTTCCTGGCAGAGGCTTCCAGTTGCCATCCCTTGGTACCCAAGAACCATAACTCAACAGGATAACTGTCACGGCAGAGGACTAAAGGACACTTTAAATTATGTCATTAATTAATGAGTCCATGTGTGGCACAGTAAAAGCACACTGTGCAGTGACTGGAGGAAGAATTTATCTTTTTTTTTTTTTTTTTTTTGATTCAGACTTTTTCTCAATTGAGTTACAAGGGAATTAAATATTCAGGCCAACCGGTCTCCTGTGTAAACCCTAAAGACTTTTATCTGTGTCAAATATATAACTTATAAGGTCAGAGGATAGGTTTTACTCATGTGAGTGGAAGATTACCTTCCATTAATCTCCACCACTAGCAGCTGTCTTAAACAGCCAATGTCTTATTAGCCAGCAAAACACTGATCATAGTAGAAGACGTCCACATAACAGTAAATATGTTGGAGGTTAGATATTTAAAATTCCTAATTTTTCATTGGTTTTAAAAAAATTCATTTATATTTTCAGAAATCACAGATGATCATAAATCCAATTATAAGACAGGAGCAACAAGATATATATTAGTGCTTCTAGAAATTGCCACAGGTCAAATAGCAGCTTTCTCTTCAATGTGCAGGACTACAAAGTTCAATAAATTGTAACCATGTTTCTCTTTGACACTTGTACTGATATTACTAAAAAAACAATGAAAAATAATTTGCAGAATCATTGTGTTATGGATCTTATACCATCTCAGCATAAAATAAATTTGAAAGAGGTTTTTGGTTCAGTATCAAGTCCTTATTGAGTTTTTTGTTTACTTAGTTTTTTATTTTGGTTTTCTTTTTTTCCTGTTTGCAATTATAGTTCTTGTGCGATTTCCTAAGAAAAAAAGAGTGCAATTATTGTATTTTTATGAAAGAAATCTTCTTGTGATAATCTTTCATGTGCAACATTTCAACTTTTTGTTTTGTTTTTTTCAAGTATAAATGGCCTTTGGAAGAAATCGTGAATGATTTTCATTGTCTTGATTTCACATTCAAAATCAAACTGTTAGATCAGATTACATGGAGACAGACAGCTGGGTGTCAGCAATGTGTTAAATACTCTACAGTAGACCAATACAATCTACTCCTAACTGATCTCCTCTAGCAGCACACCTCTTAAATAAGGCAAAAGGCTTGTTAGAGGCTTAACGAATATTGCTAGACATTATCTTTAGTGAGAAGGCTAACTGATCAGAATTTATTCTTTGCAACCACTTGAGAATAAAGCTAACCAAAATCAAGTTTAGTAACACACTAATTGTGAAAAAAATACCCCACTTAGTGATAGATAAGTGAGATAAACATGATTGATCGTCTTCTTAGAGAGTATTCTTAGAGAATGCAATCAGCACAGGCAGCGTGTCATGTCTGTCAGTATTTAGGCAACTAAGGTTAGAAAACAATGAAGTTAGGATGTGTATTTTTGAGACATGGCAATGCAGCTACAGGTAGTGCAACCTTAACCAAAAAGGGTTATATGCATCACAGAGATAGGCTTACTTTTTGATGTGTTTGACTTCTGTAAGCAGTGCTTCACCACTTCTGTCTTGCCTTATCACTTCTGCCTGCAAAGATAAAATAGTCTCAGATTCTCTACATGCATTTATTGACGCACTTCACTGATTTATGGAAATCTGAATATGGACGTGCTAGAAAGAAAAATGTGGTAAAGAGTTAAAAGATGTATTCACTGATCATCAGATTTTCAGTTTTAAATTTCAACAAAATATATGGAAATCATTAAACACTAAGTATTTATCACAAATATCATTAATAAGATGAATTAAATTATTTCTTCAGTTTCTTCAAAATCTGTAACTTTTTGGTTAAGTATATTATCTGAAAAGCGTCAGAGAAAGTTAAAAACCTTGAATCAAGAAAAAAAAGAGAAAAAACTATCAAAATATTTTGTGGTTTAACCACAACCAGATCTTAAAATTTCTCTTCTCCATGGAGATTAAAAAGAAAAAATAAATCTAAGCTTTATCAATTGTAGCTCTTATTTGAATAATCAATGCATTCAAGCCCATATATATTTATTTTCTTTTTTTCTATTTCCTTTCTGGAATTGCTGTTGCTTCCTCTTGTAATATGATGCCTAACTCTTTACAAAATCAATTTCCTGTGCTTTGAAGGAGTTCTTTTTAAGTTAATCAAACCTTACAACTTCATTTAAAGTATACTACCGGAATGTGAGGATTTATTCCTGTTAAATTGCTGTAACCAAGCTAAAAAAAAATATGTTCAGTCTTGATTCTTTGATAATATGATAACTTGTTATAATGACAGCAACTCAGTAGAAAGACTGATATTCACATCTCACTAAGACTTCTCTTAATTAAAAGCATGATAAATCATTTTTGTCAAAACCAGACTTCTATAAATGAAATGAAACTATTAGTTTCCAATGACCACATAAATGTAGACTTAAATTACTAGTAACTATAAAATACCAAAAATATGAAACACCATTCCAAGTGATTAAAACTTTTTTTTTCCTAATACAAACATATACAGAACAAAATAATAAGATGCTAGATATAAGTACCTCCTATGACTATGATTAGAACAAGAATATAATATGCAATCTTAAGCACATCTGTCAGTCTAAAACCTAACAACTGAAAATGTAAACACAGATGTAAGGTTGATCTGCATTTCTGTACATCCTTCTAGTCTACAGGGCATAATAACACTTGCTAAAAATCAGGCACTGCAAAAGAACTATAGTCCCTTCTTATCCATCCATACTGGAACTTACATGATCTTAGCATAAAATGAATTTGAAAGAGATTTTGGTACAGTATCGATCAAAATCAGTAGAGAAAATAACATATAAATATTTTAATTACCTAAGAAATACCTTGTAGGTGTAGAATGCAGAACATGGCTGATTATTTTCTCCTTTTCCTGTGGCACATTGTAATTGAAGCTTTGGGGTTTTATTACAAATTTAATGTTCTTAATGGGTTACCAGGAAACATTGTGCAGTCTACAGTATCTAATAAATATGTTCTGCAAATTTTTTGAAAGTACATGTAAACTATATAGTTTCCATTCATTGAAAAGGACTAAACTATTCATTTTCCCTTCTAAATTTCTAAATATTCATATTATTTTTAGGCAAGCTTGCATGCGAGAGTTATAAATCTCATATCCAATTATTCTAGGACTCTGTTCCACAGAAATATTTCTGCTGTCTCATCTTCAGATCCTTCACTTGATGTAATTGTTAATCCAGTCATCAAACTAAACATTTTTTTTTTCTAAATGGCCAAAGATGTAAATTAGACTGTACTCTGATTAAGTGGAAAATACTAGTGCCATACATTTTCATTCTGACATAAACCATACCAAGAACATAAAAGGGTTTGAAATATTTTTAGCCTTATTATGAAAAACATCAACCATATGGACCTTTAGAAAAAAATAGTGATATTTATTTAAATTTCAGTACTCCTATTCCCTCAGTCTTCTACAAAAGACAGAAGTATTATTGATTTTAAATAATTGTCCTTCTTTAATGATAAAACCAATATTACCTTAATATGAAAACCTTAACACCACAAACTTCCTGAGGGTCAGAATAGAAAAAGATAAAAATTGCAAAAATTATCCCAGATACATTTCCTATGAAATTCTGCTCTTTTATACATCTGAAACTAAATCATAGGATTAAACAATCAAATTTTAAAGCCAGTGTGATGTTTTCTGTTATCTTAGTTGTATGTTGGAATTATTGCTTAAACAGATATAAATGAATAAAAAAATAGTATAAAGAAATAATTTCTAGTTTGCCTATGAAAGAACAAAAAATAAATCCAGACTTATGTTCAGACATGTATTTATTAGCTGGACAAATTAAACATAGTTTAATATGGCCATTAGGGAAAAAGAGACTGGAAAGAAAAAGGCAGACAATAGAGAATTTGTCTGTCAACAAATATCTGTAATGCCTGCTATAGAATAAATCCTGTACACAGAAAATTAGAAGTCCAGAGGACATGCTGGAATTTTAAAGAGAGGGAAGAGGAATGAAGAAGGAATCAGATGAGCACACAGAGACCTGCTGATGGTTTTAATGAAGTTACATCGTCCCAGGTTACAGTCAGGGGATGGTAGGTGTGGGGACACATTTACAGTATACATGTAACAGTTGTGTATTTTCTCTAATTGCTTTAATTCTAGCAGCAAAATAAACACTGCTTAGGTTTGTTCAGTTATTGCATCCATAGCTGTTCATCAGCTTCTGCTGGGAAGCAATGTAGGTATTTGATCTAATCAATGTCTACTAATAAACTGTGATTATACATTGAGGTGATCCAAAACTAAGTCTAAGAACTGGAAAATATAAATTCTATTTATTGATAAGCAAATGAGGAGGAGTGACCTGAGAGAGATCAGGAATAATCCAGAAAGACCAGTGTCTTCCTGGTCAGGTAGGAACCTCTATTTCTGTAACACTGGGACTATTGGAGTTGCTGACAATCCAAAGTTTTCTAGATTTTATGGGATTTCTCTGATTAAATTACAGGGTATTTTAAGCGTATTCTGAGATATGTCTTAGGTATTGGGATGCAAGCTTTTGATCAAGATTTTTTTGCTTCGGTTTTGTTTATTGTACTCCGTCGTTCTTCATCTTCTGCTATCAGCAGCAGATGTCCTATGAGTTTCAGTGAATGTAGGCTGCAGGCTAGAGTGAATGTCAATGGAACTGCAGTAGTTATGGTGGTTGGTAAGCAGAGCAAAAATACAAAACCAAACAAAACCCAATATTCCAACACAACCAAAGGAAGTAAAAGAGGAAACACAAGCATCATGCCTCATAAAGCACCACAGTTAACCACTTGCAATTTTCTTGTTCATTTGTCTGATGCCAAGCAAATGAAGAACATAAGTTTGTCAGAAGTTCAAGCATCCTGAATATTAAGTTTGTAAAGGCTCTGTACATTTCATTGAATACACTGCAAACAGTGAATACACATAATTCAAAATCATAATTGAAGGGATAATAGAATCCCCTCACCTACAAGATGTACTTCAGTTGTACACAGACTGCATGCATTTTCCAGTGTGGTGGCTTATTTTAATTGCTTTTGACAAATTAAGATGCACTCTTTCATTGAGTGAGTTAGCTACAGCAGTTTGACTGAAAATGGCAGAAGACAAGACAATGATAATGAAGAAATTAGGCACATGAGAAAGGTTCTTTAAAAATTCCCCTGTAACCATGTTGTGTCAAAGCACCCTTTCTTGTCAATGTGAGCTTTATTAATCAACACAGACACAGAGAAGCATCCTTAGTGAATGAAGAGTCTGGAGGCTACCTGTTCCTCCAGAGCCCTACATGATTCTACCTAAAATTTGTCTGGATATACTAACTGAAATCAAGAGGCATTCTGAACTTGCATGTCAAAGCATCCTCTGTCTTGTTATGAGTTCACAAGAGGAATTTCAGATTCATTGATAATGGGGTACTTTCAGACAAGATGGAGTAAGGTCAGGGAAGAAAGAGACATGGAACCTGTGCAAGTTGCTCAGCACTACTAATCACAATGTAGGGTGGAAAGAAATAAGATTACTTATTTGATCTACCACTGCTCATTTTGTCCTCATCTCTGGTCATGCATGTTTAAATATTTTCTCTCTATATTATATATACGTATTTCCTCTCTAACATCAGGAAATTATTACAGAAATATTTATCATAGTAAGACATTTAAGGAACTCAAGTGAATTAGTTTGTTGAAGAGAATGTTAAATGAATCAAACATTCTCTAGTTGCATACGTACAAAAATCTGAGTTTAATTAACAGACAAAATAATTTCTATGGTTAATATTTGAAAGCCTATGCTGGAACAAGAATCTCACTTTTTGTTAATAAGAAACTTAACCACAAAAACAGCAGACCAAAGGTGTGAAATTTCCCTTCATGAGACATCTTTAAGCCATGGCCGGATATCTCACTTTAAAACATTCACATCTAATTTCTCCACAGCATCAAGTTCAGCTTTTGCACTGCAAGATTTCTGATTGGTTAAATAAGCTCCTAAAATGTAGGAATCCATCAAGTAACCTGAGTACATGAAAATGCACCTTGCCAGGGAAAAAGCCTTTCAAGACCCAAATGTGAACTCACTGTACAGCCAGAGGGTACAACATTATCTAACACAGGCATACTTGGGAACATCATAACAACTGCATTGTCACATACACCTGTATTACCACTCCACCATTATTTGTTTTTTGCTGCACAAAGCTGACTTCATGTACATGTATATGGTAGAGTAAGAGCCAAACAGGCAAAGATAGTCTTAATCCATCTTAATATCACAGAATCATTCAGGCTGAAAAAGACCCTTGAGATCATCAATTCCAACCATTAACCCTACTCTACAAAGTTCACCCCTAAACCATGTCCCCCAACACCACACCTAAGCGACCCTTAAACACATCCAGGGATGGTGACTCAACCACCTCCCTGGGCAGCCTAGTCCAGTGTCTGACTATTTCAGTGAAAAATTTTTCCTAATGTCCAGTCTAAACCTACCCTTGTATGTCTTTAAGCAGGGAATATTTACTCAGAAATGTCTCTGACTGAATGGCATTAGGGTACCCCAGGAGTCGCTGTGGGAGAGACACCAGAGGAGTTGTCCACAGTTTAGAAATCAGGAGAGTCTGCATTGTGGGTGGATGCTGTTGGTGGGATGATGGCAGGACTCCCAGATAACGACTGGAAATGTTGTTTGTTTTAAAACAGCTAATCGTTCACCTGTTTTATGATAAACTATGACTTTTTTTTATAATAACATTGATTAAAACATCTTTCCTAAAGAAAGCTAAGATATTGCCTTTCTGCAAGCAGCTTCTAATCACCAGGGTTCAATGCATAGTATAATAAGTATCTATGTTATACTTGCTCTTATCCTAACACCACCCGCTCTCTTTCTGTTAGAGGAGGATATGGTGCCTGTCAGATTCCGATAGAAGTCTTCCTGAGCCTTTGTGCTCTGAGAAACTCTTGAATGCCAGCTTTGAAAAACTTGAGTGAGGAGAACGAATGTCCACTTACACAGACCTTGCTTAGACAAAGGATGCTCAGACCTGTCATCTTATTTGGGTGCTGCTAACATGTATTAGTATTTAATCATTCTAGCTTTTGCCGCAGTCTGGGATGGTAAGAATAGAAAGTTGATACTTTGTGCTTCATCATGTTCCTGGAAGATACCTGCAAGGCCCTGTATCTGCGAGGAATAAAAGATTGTTTCATTATTTTTGAAATTCTTGTAGTGTTACAGAAAAAGAGAAAACAGTCAGGATAAACACCCGCCCAATTGTGGCAGGATCACTGCCCTTTGCTGTAGCACTTGCACTCTCCCATGAGCTCAGATTGGTGATTCTGTTTTTCAAAAGTATATTTTACTGTCATCTCACTGTTATAGTCCCAGGAGCCAGGCATTTGAGTCAAGTCTAGTCAGAACCCTGAGAGAAGGATGGGTGAGCAAGAGGTAAAATGCTAAAACCTGCAGCTTGCTTTTCTGCAGCAAAAGCAGAAGGCTGAGCATAATCATTTAGCCAGTCAAAATACAGGCAGACCTATCTGGTTACGAACCAGACACAGAAGCCTGTTTAAATCATTTGGGGGCAGTGAGGTAGGTGACACAGCACTCATGGAGCAGCTTAGCCACAACAAAGCCCCCTAGTGTTACCATTAAATCACTTTCGATGTGTTTCATGGGGAGGCTGAGAATTGCCCTGCTGTTCAGTGACTTGTAATGTTAATGGATGCTTGGGAACTGATTTCCAGTACAGACCTGCTACCAGCTTCTTGAAAAGTTGCTCTAAAACTTGTTTTCTGCACAGCTATAGGAGGGTGAATATACTGGGCTACACATGTAATATTTATCATATAACAAGCTGATATGCTGAGTCACAGAGGGCTGCTATAAATCATGTTTATCAGGCACCTCTGCCCGGTCTGCCTTTGCCCTGTAATTCCTTTCCACAGAATCTGTTCTTACATCCTAAATTTCAAAGCAGCAGAGATAAAAGCTACAAAGGACTTTCATATTGCCAGTGGAACAGGAATATGCAGAAAGTTCTTCCATGTTCAGCAAATTCCTTATGAACCATGGAAAACTATCTTAATCCTGTCTGCTGGTATTTCAAATATGTACGTAAAATTTTCTGCTATGATTTCCTCAAAGACAACTCTCCAGATAACCTTTTCAAAGGTGCTTAAGTCACACAAGTCTATCTCTAGATTTTTGTAAATTATAAGTATTGACAGCTGAGTATAGACTGACGTATCTAATGCTTATTTGACTAAACATTAATGACATTAGGCAACAGGATTCTAACAACACATTGATGCAGGGCAAGATCTAAAATGTGAAGAGCAGCAGTCTTTGAGTGTGGTTGTGTGATAGGATTTTTTAATGAGGTATGGAAATGTGTTAGTCAGGAACAAAGATATATCTCTGTTCAACACTGTCCCTTGCCTTGTAGAAGTGCCAGAACTCTCCCGAGAGTATCTCTGTCACTATTACCTACAACTGGGTTTAAGTTACTCAAGCTCATTTAGAAATGTCAAGCATTAAACCTTATGTGTAAAGGAATTGCAAAGAAACTCAGTCATTTTCTGCAAATGGTATGGGATGTAGTGAACTATGGTGTAAAAAATACAGAGGTTTTGACACAAGTTTGAATTACTTTACAAAAATTATTTATGGCTCAGAAATAATCTGGCCAACTTTATATGCTAAGAAAAGCTGAGGGCTAATTTTTGTTAGCACTTTTACTCAAAATCACCACATTGTCCCTTTGTATTTTTGCCTTACATTTCCAGCTAAGCAAAAGTGTCAGAGGTCAGTTGGTCTAAGCCACCAACTGCAAGGAGAGGACACGGGTCATGACTTACCCAGCACAAGGACAAGAACATAGATCCAGCAACAACGTATTCAGGCTAGGAACCTTTCTGCCTTTCCAAGTGCCCCTGGCTTCCACCTCAGAGCAAAGAGGAGATCAAGTGGGTTAAAGCTGTTTCAGACATCTCAACTGAGTTGTGGGAGAGGTGGAAACTTCCATTACTTTGGTTGCTGGCCAAAACCTGGTATTAGTCCCCTTCTTCAATGCTTTACAATGATTAAAACTCTTGTTTTCATTGCTGCTGTAACTTCCATTTTTTTCACCTTTCTAACACTATACTCCTTTCTTTAGGCCAAAGGATGCTTTCTACTCCTCTCTATTTTAGGCTTATTTCCTTCTGTCCCATCCTCTCAACCTCTGACCTTACCTCCTCCTTGACTGGTGGCAGAACCATAGTACACTACTGCTAATGTAGTTCATCTCTCCTACTGTCTCTTTGAGAAGCAGCATCACTCCTGTAGCCCTCTCTTAGGAGCATGAGGAAATGATGCTTTCCTCTATAAATAGAATCCAAAACATATTTTTGTGTGTAACAGGCTGTAACAGGCAAAGTTACAGAGCTGAGTTCAGAATAATACTTATGTAAAGAGAAAAAAATAAACATTAAGAAAAAAAGGATTTTTTGTTTTTTTTTTTAATTTTCTGGATCACTTTATTAAGTCTTTATTGAAATATAGTCAAGTATTATTTAGAAGGCTATAGAACTGAGATTGCAATTCTGGTGTGCTAGGTATTGTATTAATTCTAGTGATAAACGATTCACAACAGAGTTTTTAGTCAAAGAAAAGAAAACAGACACAATATGAAAGACTTCTCAGTGAGAAGTGACTCACACAAGGTTACTCAGATAGTCAGTTTGCTGTTGCACCAAATCATAAAAACAGAAATAATATAGGAAAAGCACTAGAAGCAGAAGGCACCTGCCTGATTTTCCAGCCAATGTATTATGTTAGACTTTCTCTCAGTATCAAAGTTTCTTATAACAAGTTCGACAGTGTTTCTCCAATAAAGTTGTATCTTGTTTCTTTTAAGTCAATGGCAAAATTTTCATTCACTTAAGCAATGCAAACGTTAGGCTTGATTGTCCTAATTCAATTAGTTATAAGCACCCAAGTAGCACAATCTGACCTTCATGTGTAAAGTGAATGCATATGGATTTTTCACAGATAAATTAATTGGAAACATGATTATGAGGAAAAATGGGCTTGCCATACTTACATCACCCCTGCATTATGCTAATAATTAATATTACAGCAGCAGTAGAAAGCTTACCTATTGTACTTACATCATCCCTGCATTATGCTAATACTTCTTGCTATAGCAACATCAATCTGAAGATGCATTAACATACTCTGTCTCTGAAGTGATGTGCAGTAGCACTGATGATATGTTAGTTTTAATCATTGTCAAAGTGATACTGCTGTAGTGCTACTACGTTGATGATTTGATAATATATATTGCTGGAGAAACACCACGCTGATTACATGCCAGTGTAATGTATCATTATTTTCCTGTCACCATGAGGATAATGTAGAATATATAGAAAACAAAGGAAGAAAATCTGACAGAAAGAATCTCTTAGAGAAGCAGAACTTCTCTAAGTATTCAGTAAAATGGTATTTGCTTATTTAGCCACAGGGTTTAAGGAAAACAAGAGCATAATTTTGACATAATCAAAAGAGAGATCTCAGTTTTGGCTTCCTAAATTCTTTCTGCAAATAAGGCAATAATAAATTAGAGAAGTTGTGTAGAGGAAGTAAATGGCTCTGAGATAGCGGTAACTGCCTTGGCTGTTTCACATTTTTATTGGTCAACAAAGCAGCCTGAAAGGAGAATTGAAAGTGTATGAGCTACATTAATAGAAACTGAGGTTGTTAAAGAGTGACCACCAAAGACACCTAAACACATTAGCTCTTTGGAAAATACAGAACATATATCTTTTAGATATCTTTGGTATTCAGATGGATAGCTAAGCACTTGCAAGAGATGTTTCTTCTTGCCCCATAACCCAGTAAAACTCTAATCAGTTTTCTCTCTCCCTCTCTCCCTCTCTCCCTCTCTCAGTTCTCAATAAAGAAAAAGACCAATAACTTGTGATTCTTCAAATATGTATGCAGGTATATGGGAGGAGGACTAGCAAAGGTCTCAGACTCCATATGTAGTGTGGGATTTGGAAGCACTTTGGATTCTCCTAGGGAAGCCTGATACAAGAAAACCCTAAAGCTCTCGGATTCCCATTTCCTGCTAGGAACCCAAGGGCTTCATATTCTTTGAGAAGGAAAGTCTAGAGACCTTGAATGCCCTTTCTTGAGATGATATCCACAGAAGTTTCCAATTCAGGAAAGTAAAACTCCCTGGAGCATCAAACCTTTGGAGTTCTGAAATTCATAACTTCCCACATCTGTATTTTTATAAGCAATTATCTGTCATGAACCACTTCTGTAATACCTTTTTTAATACTTTTACCATCACTGCCTGACAAAAAAGGTAAGAAAAAATGAAAATCCTATTTTCAGTTGTTTCTTCTCCAGCTGAGCTCTCAGTTCACGTTCAATGGGCAAAAATCATTAAAAAATGTATGTCATGCTGCTGACATAGTCATCTCTAGTGGGGAGTCCCTTAAAATTCAATGTGTTTGCTTCTACCCTGTTGTAGGGACAGTATCAAAATAATAATAATAAGATGAAGAAAGGGAGCTATGATTACATGTGCTGGGTACAGCTCCTCAGGAACTAGTCATAACTTCAAGCTTTGGGAGGCCATAAGGTCACATTTCATGACAAGCTGAACTATTCAATGAAAGGGGCTTACATTCCCCATTTTATATTCTGCTTCTTAAAATTAAACCCAAATATAAGTCACTCTGTAGAACAAAGCGTTGAGGCTTTTTTCTATTTCCAGGACTTTTCCTAGTTCAATGTGTTTGGGTTCCTGCTCCCTGTAACAGTTTTCAATATAGTGCTAGGCCTTTACTAAAGCCTCGCTTTTATAGCAATATGTCACTATAGAGAATTTCATTTTAAAATATCAGAAGAGTCTTTCTAAATCTTCCATTCCTACTGTTACAGTCACAGCTATAGTGACCCATGACCTCAGTTAAAGCTATTTTAGCCCTTCCTGTTCCCTTGATAGCTAAAATGGAAGTTAAGAGAGAAGAGGTTTTTTTGTGACACTTCTTAATTAAACATCTGATTTTCAATCATCCCAAGAAGTATCTTCCTCTTCCACAGGGAAGTTTGGGTGCTTGTCTCTTAAAGCAATTATGGAAGCTATGGGAATCGACACTGGATGTTCAGAATGTGGGACTATTTCTATTTAGCAAGTAATCATCAATCACCTTACACTGTGCTGCTGGAAGTGACATATTCTGTATGAGATGGGAAATTAATGTCTTCATCATTTTGGTATTAAACATCTCCAGGCACTTTCATAACATTAGGAGTACTAGTACTTAGTTACTGGCCAGAGTTGGGGTAAATAATTATGCCTTTCCTATATAATATTCATTCTTGTGTTTCACCTATATACTTTTACCTTCTGTTCTGCTTAGTGCTGCTGTAGTCAGTGACACAGTCATTGTCATCCTCTGCAGAAACGACCACCTGACAGCAGCAGCAAATCGATACTTGATGTAATTCCATGATGGTTTTACTTAAAAGCTTTCTAATTCTGAGACTTACCTAAGATCATCTCAAATACAGAGTTCAACCTAAACATAATTTTAGAGCCTGAGAACATTTTGCTTTAAGGATTCTTGTCTTTTTCATTTCTCCAGTGCAGCTTCAGTATATCTGCCAGTTTATCTATCTGAACATTAAAATTGGTCAAAAATATCCATTAGAAGAATTGTAAATATGTGATACAAGCAATAGGAAAAATTGCTATGTGCTAGGTCCTTCAGGAATGGTAAAGAAAAACTGTCTGATAAATATATTATTGTAAAAATCTGAATATATTCCTGAAGTATGGCTTCTGCTGTTTAAGAAAAAGAATAAGGGAGAAGTAGCTGGTTTTTTACTATTAGTCACTCCTGCCTAATATGCTGTTGCTGTCACATATTTGACTGCTTGAGATAGTGGTACACACTTGTCAGTGGGGATCCTAACCCAAAGTCATTTGATCTCTCCAGAATTTCTGCTGCTCATACAGGATGCAGTGACTAGAATAAAGCATCACAAAAACAGTGTGCTGGGGATTAAATATAGCACTGTTGCTACTTGTGTATAACTTTCTTTGGAACAAAACAAAGCAGACAGCTTGGCAGTCTAGCAACGGTGCATTAGGTTGCTACACAGAAGACCAGCGTGTCACGTGTTCCTTACTAGAACAAAGCTATTCATTTCTTCTAAAACCAAAACAAGGAATTTTATTACGAGAAAAAAATTTCCAGTATTTTTTATCACTATGGACACTCTTGCTCACTCTGGAGTTCTCCTCTGGAGCAATCAATATCTTGGTCTGCTTTCCCACTGCAGTTCTAAGGAAGCAGTAGATGTATCTTCATACCTACTTCAAATCTGAGCCTAATGTTAAGCTCCTGCGTGCATGGTCTGTAGAATTTAAGTGTAGAACAAGAAGCCAAACAAAAAATTATGATAGTTACTTCTAATCACAAATCTTTCAGATAAATGAGATCTGTGGAAAAAGCATGCTCTGAACACAAAAAGGAAGTGAAATGTCTTGCATTATATAGGAAGAACGGTTCAAGGTCTCTCCAGCCATAAACTCATTCTTTACAAACTGCTGATAGTGATTGTCTAGGAAGTAATTTAAGACCAGGACAAGTATATAGTGATGCTTCCCACATGTATTCTCCATAATTTGAGTGTTTGTGGGCTAGTTTTATCCTCCCATGATTCAGACTCAAAAATGTTTTGATGAAATCTTCCTAGGATATTTCTAGCCCTGAAGGGAAAACAGAGTATTTACAATCAATACTTAACAGAGGATGAAAAAAAAAAAGAAGGAAACAACTCCAAAACGTTTCCATCTTCACCCCCTAAAAAAACCCAACACAACACTCAACAAACAAACACCAAAGAGTATGTAATAAAAAGGAAAGATGGCAGGGTCAAAGTACATCTAAATATCATAACTTCTATTTAAAATAAGGAAGAGCTGGGGGAATGGTTATTCTGCACCCAGATGCTTCTGAATCCCTGTCCTGGTTTGATCTGGAACAGAACTGATTCTCTTCAGTGATTTTACTTTCCAGCTCAGTCTCTTCTAACGGCACTTTCTGGAGTTAACAGCACATTTTCACAGACAGTGTCTTCTTCCAGCAGTAATAACTCTCAATGTTTAGAGTTACTGCCAAGGATTGGGGTTTACAGAAAGGCTCTTGTTTAGACTTGCTCCTGTGTGGACCAAAGTCACTGCTAAATCTCGTGTGCCACATTAAGGGGTGCAGAAAGTAAAAGGCCACACCTAGGGGGAGGATTGGACAGGACAGGTGAGAAAGGACTTTAGTTGTCATGAAGGACATCCACTTGCCACCTGCCTGCTCCAATGACCAACACGGGATTCCATCCCATATACAGTATATTCAGTATAAAGCTGAGGAATCGTGAGGGTCAAGCTCTTCTTTAATGGCTGGTGTCTGAGGAGGACTCTGCCCATTTTGCCTTCAATCCCAATCCATGCATTCCTGAACTCAGTTCCAGAATCCAGCTCCTGAATTCCGTTCCCATCTGCTGCTGAGTCCAGTCTGGGACTTCCCGAGTGCCTGCCCCT
>WUAM01000179.1:23384541-23402956 GCA_024336885.1 Actenoides hombroni
GGGAAAGGGAAAGGGAAAGGGAAAGGGAAAGGGAAAGGGAAAGGGAAAGGGAAAGGGAAAGGGAAAGGGAAAGGGAACCCCCCCAATGAAACAGCAATGAAGCAAGCAGTCAGATCTAAAAAGAACTTACACCAAAGTTTGGATCTAATTCATGTTGTCTTCCAAATAAAATTACCTCTGATTTTTAGTGAAAGAAGCACTATTTTTAAATTGCCCATGAATGTTGACCTGCCTTTTTACCCAAAGCTGGAGTTCTGAAGCAGGAATCCAGAGGAAACATGCTTTTCAAAGCAATATTGTAGTGTTTATGAAAGGACAGAGCCAAACCTAAATGCTTTCTTCAAGAAAACAAACAAAATTACACCCACAACAAGTAGACATGTAATACGTTTGGGTTTATGTAATGATTTTCTTGCCAAGTTTAGTTCCTCCAGGAGACAACAAAATAATTGCTGCAGATCAGCTTTCTAGTGCTGCTCAAACACAAGTATCCCTGCAGCACACTACTGTCCAAATTATTTTGCAAACATCCGACATATTTCTAATCCTTAAAAATTCCTAATTTATCAAAGGAGAAGTTTTTTTGGCTCTAAGTGAGTGTAATTTAGAAATGGTGCTTTTCATTATCAATGTACTGTTCCAATTTTTAAAAAATAATTGTTTTCTTGTATTCAAATCAGTATATGCAAATGTTTTCTTTACTTAAAGTAATACCATGGCTATTTTCTTAAATAGCTGCGACTCTTGTTGCTTTAAATCTCTCTTTCCATCCCGAGCATCAAGGGCATTTCAAGTTTATTGGGTGAACTCATAGGATAGCCAGGTATTACAGGCTGATTTCACTGCATCGGTTTTACCCTTGTGGGAAGACATTATGTAGAAAATTAAATGATGTTGTCAATAACATGCCTTACATATCTGTCAATGAATAATAATGTTTGGTACAGGGTGGATAATCTTCAGTGTTGTTTCTAGTTACTGCAATTATTACCTAAAAAAAAACCCCAAAAGCAAACAAACCAAACAAAAAGGGCAAGTTCTGCTCAATCCAATGTTGCTCCTATCCTCACATTCACTATCACTGCTGCTTTGCCTCCCCAAGTTTCGTGGTACACCACAGCAAACCTTCCAAAAGTTTGTTGTGCAGGGACATCTAGTGGCAGAAGTATTATAAACCTAACGACAGTGATTTTTTCCCGAGACTGTGATTCCTTCAGGAGACCCAGAGAGGGGTTACCAAGCAAAGAGATGTGACTTCTTCCCACTTTCAGGGACTTAAAGGGAGAACAGAGGCCAGTTTCAGAGGTTGCTGCAGACCCTATTTCACCAAACTACATGTACCAAGAAGGTAACATGGAAGAGCCTTGCTAACTTTTAAACCTCTGTTGCTGCTCCAGATTTTTGTCACAGTGAGCAACACATGACACAGATCAGTCTGCAGTCCAGGAGTGGTACTATTTATTCTAGAAAAATGTTTCTGCCTTTTTTTTTTTTTTTTTAATTGAGCTGTGTCCATATCTACACAAGTTCTTGCTCTTGCCACCTGTAAATCTTCCTGGAGTTCATTACATAAATATGAATAATGTTTGCCATGTGTTGGTTTATTTGTTTATTTTTTTATTCTTTTGGAGAGAAATACTGACTGTGAAATGTCTTTCAGGTAGGCAAAGTTTTTTTAGTCTCTGAATATACGTGTTACTAAACAATTACACCACATGGAGCATAAAGCATGATGCATTTATCCATGGCTTGTGAAGATGAAAACAGGTGAGGATTTGCCGCTTTGAACTAGATTTGTTAGAAAATCCTGTCTCCCTCAAAGGCAGCATTTGTTTTTACTGTAGATAATTCTACTATGCTGACAGAACAGACCTGTCATTTGCAGACTTCAGTGGCTGCACGTTTTCTACATCTGACAAACTGCACTGACATAAGGTGTCCATTTGACTTTAGCAATAACCTGGTTTAAAGTCAATATGGAACATGTCCTGGGACATCAGATTATAATAACCCTTTTCACCACAGGGAATAGTAGAAAATAAATGAAAAAAAAAACCCAAACAAACAAAAACAAACCAAACAAAACCAACCAAGCAAAACCCAACAACAACCAAAAAACCCAAAACCAAAACCCCCTATAATATATATTTCTGTGAACAAATCAGATATTTGGACTGATTTGAAAAAAAATTCAGTAAGCACAGAGAGAGCAAGAGATAAACCATAGAACTGTGTTATGACCACCTCCTTTATATATACAAAACAATTAGGGTTACATGAAAAATTCTTCACATACAAAGATAAGCAGTTACTGCTAAAGATACGAATATGAAAGCCTATTTATATCATCAACACACTTCCCTTCTGTTGTGCAAACTTTTCTAAAATCATAGAAGTTTTGCAATGTTTGAAAGTAAAATTCTAGGAAATAAAAGGAATGAAAAATGGGGATAAACAAGATCTACAACCTGTACTGAATTATTGGAAATTTATAGAAATTATTTTACTGATTTATTAATAAATCAGAAAAAGATCAGGAAAGGATACTAGTATATTTTCAAATTTGGTAAAATTTCATTTTTTGGAAAAGAAAAATCAATGGAGAACAAATGCTAAGTCACAGAGTTTATACTTTTTTTTTTCTCATTTGGGAATTTGCTATTGCAAAAAATATTATCTTTATTGTACTATAAAGGTTAATTTTGATATTACACAGCAAAAGGTTTCCAATCAAATTATTTCTCAAACCTCTGATTGTTACATTTTCAAAATGTTAATGTTATCAGGTAAGATGCATCAGAAATTATTTTCAAAATCTGGATTTGAAAAGCAGTCAGTTCATAAAAATCCATAGCCAGCTCTGACTTCCAATACTTCACTGTTGCTATAACATTCCTATTATTTGCTCAGGTTGTGAAAAAAACTTCATTCTCTAAATTTAATACAATATTGCATGTCCCAGAGTTCCGTATTTTGTATTAAACAGACATATTTCTCCTTGACAATCCATGATATATCTGGCATCAACAGGGAAATGATTTATTCAGATGCAGAAGAAATAGCTGACAGCTGATTATGCTGTCATATATTCCCCAGTAACTCAACTTATCAAAACATTAGCCAGCACTCTAGTGAATCACCAAAGCAATATTCACTAGATGCAGTATCTGCAATGAGCTAATTTTGGATAATAAGCTAGAAAATACTTCTGGGGAATTGGGGAGGATTGCAAAGGACTGTCATTTCACACATATAGTGAAGAGTCTGTATTAGCCACAGTCCTGTGAACTATCCAAAAAACATGGATAATGGTCAAGAAGTCTAAATGAATATGATCCAGAACTCAGGTAGTTTAGCAAATTACCTAAGTACATGTGTTATCTACACATATGCAAATGAGCAGAAAGCTCAAATCAGTAATGTCTGAAAACCAATCTCTTCTGATGCTTGGAGCTGAGAATCACCACTAACAAACATTACTGTGAAGACAGGAGAATACAGAACACTGAAAACTTAATCTTTTTTGCTTAAATAACATTTGTACTTGTGCACTGACATAAAGGTTTAACATTCAGTTGTAAAAATATGTGATTGAGTAACTGAGATCATATATAATACTCAGACAATGGATAGTTTAACACTGTTGCAGGGAACCTAACAAGTTGTAAGAAAGGCTTCCTCCGTATTTGAGAGAGGTGGTGTATTCTAGCACTTGTATTAAGCACAAATACTTATAATGAGACCACCAGGGCCCTGAATGCAACAAGTTTGGCAGCCTCCCACCATCCCAACCATCTCCCTTTCCCTCCCGGGACTGGGGATGGCAGGGCCACCAGTGACCTGGGACAAGGTCTAGGCTCAGCCTCCATGAAGTGCTCTTCCTCCTGGGGGGAATATGCTGGAGCTCAGACCCTTTGCCCTGGCACTCTCCTGAGCTATGCTGTAGGGATGCCCCTGCCATGACACTCCCTAGATGATATTTAACTTACTGACCTATCTCTGACATGCCTTGGGTGGCCATCCTGGGGCATCTCTGACTGAACCTGCTCTGCTTTCCTTGCTCAGGACTGCAGGACCACATCCCACATTAGGACTCCAGAGCATCCCCATGCACTGGTATGTGAATATGTATATCCCTATAAGAGAAAGAAGGAATGTGACACAGGGATCACATCACTGCTCTCAGCCTGTCTCTGAGCTATACTGAAGAGATCTGAGCTGCTGGAAGGAATTCTGGCAATTTTAATCAGCAGCTGCTCGGGAAAGTGAGAAGTCACTTGTTTCTCCCATCCCCATAGAAGCCCATGAGCAAGTGGAGAAACTGAAAAGTGAAATTTTCAATATTTCCAAAGTTCATGTTTTCAATTTTGTCACAAGCTTTTTGCCCTCTTATGGAACAATGGTACAAAATTCTTTCCCTTCCCATGAAGCAAATTTCTCCACAGCTTTACTCTTTATCTAATCATTCCTGAAAAAAAAACCCTCAACAAATAAGAAATTGAGAGTTCCTTCCCAATTTCTATCAACAAGAGCTACCTGACTTTTGTCTGCAATTTGAAAATCAACTTAGAAGGTATTTTCACTTCCTAATGAAGTCCATATAACTGTTGGATGAGTCATATAACAGTATAACATCATATATTTATCACACTATTCTGAAATTCTAGCCCAGACCTCTAAACATTCTGTGCAGCTTGACAAAATACATCATGGCTCTGTGCTTCATTATGAAGTTTGAATAATGAGTATTTACTTCCTAAAACCATAAATTATGCAAAATAACTGAAGGGTGTGGAAAATATGGGGAAAGGGTGTCCCAAGACACTCAACCGGTGTTGGTTTAACTCTGGCCTGGTTTCACTCTGACTGAAGTAGGAAAGAATTTTCCAGAGTTTAACAAGAGCCTCAGAAAGCTAGTATTACTTCCTTTTAAAAATCTTGTCCTTAATGCTTCTAAGCAGCTTTGAAAGCTTGAAGTAAAAAAACCCTTTAGAAGTGCAAAATCACTGTATTATTATTATATTGAGGCTGGTTTTCTTTTCTTAAAAATTGTTTAAAAGAAAACCTGTTTTCAATGATGTGAAAGAGTTAGGGCTTCCTGAGAAGAACAGCAGTGGGAAAGTTTAATTTAAAAGCCACAGGTTAATATTTCTGAGTATAGAGAAAACAGGCTTATACACCTCATTCTTTATTTTGCATACCGAAAGGAAACTTGTAATCTGATATAATCTTCTGAATATAAATAGTTCTTTTTTTTTTCTTAACCAAGTCATTCATTTACATCAGCAATAATTTTTATTTTCTATGAAAATCTCACGAATGGCACAAAAAAAGAAATAGAATAAATGTCATGCTGTAATTTCAGAGGTGATCAAAAAGTTAATACTAATACATAATGTTGAAAACACCAGTTGGATTTCTGAATATTGTCTGAAGAAAGCACAAGGAAGTATTTCTTTCATCTGTAATGAGCCTTAGAGAAAGAACTTAAAGAAATCTAGGGAGATGGTGGAAGTTCAAAAGAAATTAAACCCAGAGCTTTGAGATACTGCAGGTTAATATGATTGAATAATATAGCTCTTTTCAGAATAAGAAAAATGCTAATCTGAGGTGTATTTTCTTGGCTTTTTTTGAAGTCTTAGCTGATGTCCATAACCCTGCTTCCAGGCTAAATTAAAAACCAGTGTTAAATTTGTGTTTGCTAATATGATAGCCCATAACCTTAGGGCTGGATGGGAAGGAGGGAAATTGCATCATTGCAGGGCTACTTCCTTTCATGTGAATGGGAACAATTTTACAGAAAGTGTTTTTAGAGTGCTGGGGGGTGTAATCTTCTCTTAAACCACTTTCATTTGGGCACTCAAAGACTGTAAGCAGAACTATACACAATTTATGTGAACATTTAATTTAATCATGAGCTAACAGACAAAATAAACAGCTTAGACCAGCATGTCACAAAGTTAAACATGAAAATGCTCACCACTTGTACCACAGGCGCCCAGTGGGAGTCTCCACAGATCAAGCAGGTCCTGAAGATACAGGTGTTTGTAGTTCCACAGTATAGAAAACCTTGCCAAGTTGCTGTCCTCCACCTCCACTTTTTATTTGGGATTTTATATGTCAAAATTAACATTTTTTTTCCCTGAAATTCTTGAGTTACTTTTACCAACTCAGCAATTTCATCTGTGTCTTTTGGTTGTTTTGGTTGTATGTTTTTTTCTCTTATCTTCAATATCTTTAACTAATGTATTGTCAATGTAATATTATTTATTTTAGAAATCAGATCATCCACAGTTAAGGCTTCTACATCTATACAGATTCCCACAGATGCAGGCAGAGAGGCAGGAGATGGACACAGGAGGTTTGAAAAGTCTCTTATGTAGTACGATAACGTTAATGAGCATTCTAACAATCTTAATAATGGTGATCTTATGAATGCTTACAAATATCTGAAGGGTGGGTGTCAAGTACAAGAGGCCAGCCTCTTTTCAATGGTGCCCTGTGATAGGACAAGAGGTAATGGTCACAAGCTGAAACACAGAAGTTCCACCTCAAAATGAGGAAAAACTTCTTCACTGTGAGAGTGACAGAGCCCAGAACAGGTTGCCCAGAGAGGTTGTGGAGTCTCCTTCTCCAACAAGACTGACCACGCAAAAAAGAGAGCCACTGCTAGGAAGAGGTAGAGTAAGCAGCTGTCCATACTTCCTCAGAGAATCTAAGAGTTTCTTCTGAAGCTGCATTAGCCATCATTATCTGCAAAGCATGGGAAGATGCAAAAGCCTATAATGGGAGAAGGCTATATCCTTGTTACAATAGTCACCATTACTGCCCTTAATTTTTTGACTAGCAGCATCAGAAACCACTCTGAGGTTGCCTGTCAGCTCCTACACCTCCTTTTCTGCCTTGAAAGCAGGAACCACAGTTGTCTTCTTGCCTCAATAGCAATAAAAAAAGCATGCAGCTGTAACCCAAAGACTGTTTGAGAATATTGGAAAGTTACAAACATCAGTGAGAAAACTCTGATACAGTTTATCCAACATTTGAATGGGTTCACTCCCTGATGTGTCTTTTGAACTGTTTTCTATGAGGTTTTGAAGCATACAGGTCAGTCCCTTTGCTTCTTATCTGCTAGAAGAAAAAGAAATATTACAGTAATTACAGTTAACTTTCCAAGCTGTCTCATCTTTATTTGTCATATTTATTATTATTGACTCCTGCTATCAGATACTGTGTTGTGTCTAATTCAAATGGTACAGTGCTGAAGCGAGGACTACGGTGGTTTCATGAATTTTAATGAGGACTCAAAAATTATTGATAATATTTTTGGTGATGGTGGTGGCATTTTTCCTATTCCTAAGACTTCCTTGAGATTAAGACATAGTTTGTGAAAGAAAGCTGAGGTTTAACTGGCAAAATAGTTGAGGAAGTTTGGGGTTGCTTGTTATACCCATATAATGTACATTTCACATCTCTTCTAAAATTCCTTCTCATGTCAGAAGACAGTGACTGTTAATAGGTCTACAAAAGATGACAAAATATAAACAGTCAGAATCTAATTTGAAACTGCAGTTCAGCAACAACCTTCACATTAATTGCCATTCTGGTAGCAGTTTTCAGGTGCCACCTGGAACAAGAACACCAGCCAGCTGTGCACACTGAAATCTTCCTCAGTATTCTCACTCATCCCATTGCATTTGGCCTGGGGAATATGACATGTTGGAGAGATATCAGTCAAATTCAGCCTTCCAAATCACAACTGAAATGAAGAAGTAAGTCTCTCACCATCACCAGAATGCATCACTGGGGTAATCTTTAAATTACAGCAATTAGTACACTGTGTTACTCATACCTGCCATCAGTCTCCCATGTTTCACTGCAGAAATGCAGACATTTGAAATTCCACATGGATAATGTAATCTGAAAGTAACTCTTGAAATCCACTGTAATGTCAAATTACCACATATAACAGTTAACCCATGGTTACATTTTATAAACTTCAATTTGTAGCATAATTTTAATCTAACATTTCTTGATTTTTTTTTTCATTACAACAGGTAGCCTGTTTTGCTTCATGTGCAGTGCAGCTACTCACCTCGATCCATACAGGGAAAGAGAGATTCTCTACTTCAGCACTCACAGTAGTAGAAATGTTCCCAATTTGCAAGTGTATCTAATTGCAAATGTGTCTGAGTTTCTCTGTATTCTGTGGCTCCTGGCAAGGAAATCTTAAAATTCAACTAGTCTTTCTCTTCTTTAACTAAAATGTTTGAGATTTATTGTTTTTTAAAGGTATTGGTTTACAAAATGTATCTGATGAGTATTAGTCACTATCAATTTTATAAACATCTTTACTCAGATGTGGGAATGAATCTTTTGTGTTTGTGATATCAGACTTCAAGTGAGTGGAAACATTTTCTGAAAATATATATTGTTCTGTGAAACATCCACAAAATCTGCAGTGATCCTGTAAGTCATCATAATTCAAAGTGAAAGAATTTTTAAGTGTCACTATTTAGATAATGACTATTATAGCAAAAACATAGTCACAGCTTCCAGAAGACAAAAAAACAGTAAAAATAAACATAACTTGTGATGGGTTTTTTTGTTTGGTTTCTTGGTTTGTTTTTTTGTTTTGTCTTTAATAAGTTTACTTCAAAAAGGAAGAAAAAATACCATGAGAACAGGATCAGATACAAATAGTGATGAAATGAAAACATGTTCAGAGTTTGTTATTTTTTTCTTTTCACTATAATTTAACTGCTTTTACATTAGAAACTTCATCTCCTTTTGTAAGCATCAGAGCTTTTAATGTATATTCTTCATGTTGAAATCTTTTCTAGCAGAGTGATCCCAAAGTCCTAAAATATCAAAGGGCTTATCTCACATAATTTTCCAATTCTGACATTTAAGAGACCTAACTGTTGTACTGAACTTATGTGTTTATTTTCAGGGAGCCAATATTAGCAAATGGAATTCAGTATATCAAATTAGAAAATCCTAGAGAAGGCAAGTTGAATTTCAAAGTTATTACTGTAGTTTTGTTGAGATCCAAATTAATTTCTTAAAAACTCTTAAGTACTACTTTCTAATAGCTATAAAATATAACTAATACCGTCTCATTTAATAATTTTTTCTGAGTTTACAAGTGTTCAAGTGTTAAAAAATATTTGAGTCGTGCTGTGTTCATACTCACACTGTGACTTAAGACTGTATTTATTTAACTTGATTCATTTACCTTCATTCAGTTAAGACCACCTGAGAACTCACTGTATGCTTTGCAGAGTCTATGCAGATAATATATTTAAAAATCTAAGTAGCAACTACAAACAGCTTATAGGACTTTGAAATTAAAGATCTGAAGGTGAAATTCTTAGATCCAAGCATTTAAATATTTATTCATACCTTTCATGCCATCATTAATGCAATGGAGCACAATCAAACAGATGCCAAGCTTCTAAGATTCAACTTATGAAGCAATACTGAGCAAGTTAGACTTATTATCATTGAAAATGAAGAAAGCTGATGATGTCCTAATAAAAGCACTGCTGTTTCAAAGATGGTAAATAACACTGATCTAAGTAAGGATTTACGGTTACAAAGAACATCACGATCTAAAAACAAAATTAAAAAAACCTAAACAATTTTTAGCAAAACATTTCCTTTTCTCTTATATAATACTGAAGACAGGAAACAAGTAGAAGATGTATTTTTTACATTTATATTCAAGAAAATATATTAAAAAACCCCAAACAAACCAACAAACAAAAAAACCCCCACAAACAAACAATTTAGAGAGTGTTTGTTTGTTTGACAAAACACTTGATTTTCAAGCAAATAATTAGAAGAAAACTGGTAGGCTTATTTGTGTACTGAAACTAGCATAAGGCCAATTCCAGTACTCCTTTAGGGCTCTGCTGAAGAGAGCACTTCTGTGCAGGTATACACCAACCAGACAGGCCAGATGACAGTGAAAAGACTTACTATTCAGAAAGTCATCACAGAGTTTATGATCTAGTAAAGGTCTTTGTGTAGTAATGGATTTCAAGTACATAAAATATGATTAAAATGTTCTTTTCATTTTTTTCCACACAGAACTCTGAGAAGTGGGTCTTGGGACATCTCTCAGTCTTGGAAGGCTTAGTATAGAGCAATAAAGAATGAAAAGCTTTCCCCTCTTTTTGCTGAGGGATTTTCCAGGATTATTTTCTGGACATTGTTATGGAAAGTTTAGGATGAGAAGATACCTCTTTGGCTTTCAAGAGTGTCATGAGATTGCAAATTCATAGAATCACAGAATGGTTTGGGTTGAAAGGGACCTTAAAGATTATCTAGTTCCAAACTCCCTGCCATGGGCAGGGATACCTCCAACTAGACCAGGTTGCTGGAAGCTTTCAACACATCCAGTGATGGAACATCCACAAGTTCCCTGGGCAACCTGTTCCAGTGTCTCACCACCTTCATAGTGAGGAACTTCCTCCTCATTTGTAATCTATACCTACCATCTTCCAGTTTGAAGCCATTCTTCGAGGTAGTCCTCTTAACATACTAACAAACATACTCATATTCAGTAATTAATTATCAATAAAGATGTCCCTGTGCTGATGGCAGGCAGATAGTCTGTGTCACTTCACAGAGCTGAAAGGAAAAATTATCAACTAGGATGTACAAGTTCAACATAGTGTTGAACCAGGAAATGATTTCACAGTCACACAGAATAAGCTAATACCTGTTCATTTTTAAGGTGAGAAAGCTCAATAGTAATTTTAAACTGAATTAGCTTTTTCAGCAATAAGAATACTGCATATTACTTCACCTGGGCAACCTTGGCAAGTACTTCAATAGCAAACCTAGTGGATCAATTAAATGTAAGTGCTACACTGAATCTGTCCTTTGAGGGAGCAAAATCCTATTGAAGAGCAATTTCTCCAATACAATGAAAATGGAAAATTGATTTACGGCCTAAATGTCGCAATCCTTATAAATAGAATTATAACAAGCATCTGTAGAATGTCAGCTAAAGGAACAGAGGGCTGAATGGGGGAACAGATAACACTTCAGCATAAACAAAGTATAATGGTTCAATCAATAGTTTGCTTTAAAGATTTAGGTAAGATTTCATTAGACATTGATCAAACAGGTATCGTTTTGTACAGAGAACAATGAACTGCAAGTTTATGGTGGGAAAACACTCACTCAGAATAGTTAAAGGGATTAAAAGCTACTAAAATGGACTGAAGCAGATCATGCTAATGAATAGTTTTTAACACCAGCTAAATAGTATCCTTTATCTTTCTTTCCCTCTCTCTCCCCCCTCCTCCCCCCCACTTCTGTGTCAGGACAGGCAGCCACTGAGGTAGACTGGCTGCTGCAAGGAGCTTTTCAATTCCAGGTGTTGTTGCAACATGGCAGGTGCCATTCTTTAGGTACGAAGCAGCTGCTGATAAGAGGAATTGCATAAAATGAGTAGCATAGCATTCCGTCTCAAAGCACTTCACACAAATAGACACTTGCCTAAAGGATCATTTCCCAAGTATTGATACAACAATTTTTTAACTGGTTTAAGTAGCCCTCCTGCTTTTAAATGGTTCAGCAATCTAATCAGGGAGCAGTAGCAACATCATGTGATTTACAGCAGATTAAAAAATGCAAATACTCCAACAAATAATGGGAACTGACATGGCTGCTGTCTATAAATACCCCAGGATTGAGCAGTATAGCAAAATGGCCAGGAGGAGAAAGAGCTATTTAAGCTAAAGGACAACGCTGGCAATGGGCAACTACTTCTACTTTCTACTAGGAAGTAGAAGATTTCTAACTAGAAAGACTAACTAAGAAGAATCAGAATATGGAACAAACTCCTAAAGGGAGTAGTGAAGGAAAGATATCTACTGGCTTTCAAGACACATGCAAACAAGTTTGTGAAAGGGGTTACAGAATAGCAGGGGATTGGGCTAGTTTGCCCAGATCATTTCCAGTCATATGTCACATCTTGATGAAGAGAGGAACAGCAATTCATAGGGTGATACCAATCTCTGCCTCTTTCAGTTGGCTGGAAATAGCATGTTAACTAGGAAAAAATACTATATTCACTGAATTACATTTGTTGCACATAGTCTGAAAATCTGAACTGAAGAATAATTCGATCTCATGGGCTTATTTTCCAGGCACACCAATCATGTATTTCAGAAAAGGATATGTAAATGAACCAAAGCTTATAACTACTCCTCTGCTAGGCATATTATTTAGTGAGGGCATAGAAACACATAGTCCCTTAAAAACATGCCTGGAGAAAGTACAACATTGCTAAACCTTCTTACCATCCCTATTTCACCAAAGTTCTCTAAAAAAATCAGTTACAAAGCATGTATTAAAAATCTTACACCAATTTAACTGGAATGTCCACAGACCTGAATGGAGTTTCCATTCCATCTGGAGCTTTTCAGTGTTGTTATTTAACTGCAAATCAAGTTTCTCCGGCCATTGAAGTAAGTATTTGCAAACCTGATGCAAAGACTGTGTAGTACTGTGCTAGATGTACTTGTCTAAAAGTCAAGCCTTTCTTTTTAGTTGCTTTATGTTTCAAAACAGGCATGTTAAATAAGAATTATCAATGTGAAACTATCTACAGTAGTATGCAGCAAAATTAAAAAGAACAAAAAGAAAATCAGAAGTGCTTAACATTTCTTATATTTGATAGCAACGTAGGAAACTCAGTTTGGCTGATAGTGTTAGCCCATAAATAAGTGGTGCTACTCTCAAACCAACTTAAATAGAAAGGGTACATCCAATCTGGTAGATTAAAATCTAATGCTAATGAAATTATAATTGTGTGCTTTGCATAAAAATGCCAATAACTGATCTCAAAGTAATTTCACTGACAGACAGTGCAACTAAGAGCATTGATATTTTAATTGCTCATTGGCATTTCATTTAAAAAGTTTTAAGACAAAAAATAAGCACTAGTAGAAGGATAGTTTATCTGAATCTCTGAGATTGCTCCTTGGTGGCAGTAAAACTTTACTTAATTACCACTTTCCATGAAATGGGTAGTGGTGTTACTACTTTTTATTAGTGAAATCCATACAGGACTGAAATGTGTCTGAATCCCATTTTGCTACATGCAATACAGACACCTAATTCTGCCCAAACTGTTCTTGACACAGGGAAAAAAAATAGACATTTCTTATCTTTCCCAGAGTCAAGCAGCGAATCATTATCTAAAGAAGATACAAGACTCTGTTTCTCTCCATCTGAGTCCTTGAAGTCTTTTATGTATTTGACCTTGTTTCTTGAAGTTTGTACTAAACCCACAAATTCTTATCCTGGGAAGGATGGAAAGGGAGATTGTTCTCAAATTGCTGCTTCCAGAAGCCACTTTCCTTTGATCAAGTAAGGCAGTCTAATGGTTTCTTACACCCTTGAAAATGAATGAATGGTATTTCAGACTTGGGAAATAAACTATACCAGCTGCATAGAGTATTTATTTTAAGATGTCAAACCTAACCAAGGATTAGGGAAGAGCATTGAAATTACCATTCTAGTGGGAAAAGTTCAGCTGCTTAAAGACAACCTTTAGGTTGAGAATTTCAAGGCTGAGAGCCTCCTCTTAGAAGACGTGGTGGTGGGAAAAATAAACATCTTCCTTGATATGTATATAGGCACAACACACAGAGTCCAGAAACACTTCTCAGAACCCGGTAATTTCCTTTGCTTGATGAATGAACTAGAAAGTATGTTTTACTGCGTCACAATCATGTATCAGAAGGAGAAGAGAACAGTATTACCTGGAGCAGTCTAGATAGTGTTGCAAAGATTTCTTCCTGGGCAATGAAAATACTCTGAATTTTGAGAATCCAAGCAGGACTGAGTCTTTCTCTTTGGTGTCTATTAAACCAGCAGATGATAATATAAAAGATAGATTTCAATGATAATTTAAACCCACTTAAAGGGTTTTCTGTTTGCTTCTTGACTTCTTGGTGGGTTTTTTTTCCTAAGGTAACAACTTAGCTCTATTTTGTGAGAGGTTCAGTCCAGTGTAATATTAGATACAATCCCTTGTAATGTTTAGTTAGAGGAACATTGAGATTCTCTGTCACCATAGAATTTAACAGAAGATAAATGTTTCTAAGATTCTGATAATGTGTAATCTGAGATATATGTGAAAACTCAAAGCAGGACAAACTGAAGTCAAATAGAAATGTGCTAAACCTAGTTTGAGTGGTGATGAGTTGATGGGAAAGGATGGCAAACTAGGATTTAGACACTTGATTTTTTTTTTTCTTTTATTGACTGCAGTTTTAAACTTGTCATTTGAAACATGGATTTACAGTTCTTAACTTCTTTCTACAGCGTAGCACTTAGGGATAGCCTCTTGTCATGTACTTGCTCAGTGCCTAACTAAATAACCAGGATAGAAAGCACAGTCAAGCTGACTGTGATTGAGGTATTTTCTTAATCAGTAAGGAATATTAGTTTAAACCCCAGGAAAAGACTGAGCCTTTATCTCCCACACCTTTGGTGAAAGCTTAATGTCAAAACTGGTGGGATGTATTAGATGCTGTCTATCTTATCTTCATCATTTTATGGTGTCTTGACTAGTAGACATTGCTGAAAGCACCTATCATGCCATGATAAACCACTAGGGAAAGTAAATATCCTAGTGTTGCCTCTGCAGAATCTCCATTTCAAATATCTGAGACTTTTCTATGGCTAGGTAAGCTCTAAGAGGTAACTACCAGAAATTTTCCTTTGCTCATCAATTGCAACTTTATTCCTACTTGTATTAAAAATATGTCTTAGACTTAATTAAGTGGTATCATTGAAAAAAATGATGCAAGGCATTTATTAGTCAGTCTGCCAGGTGCTTCTTCCAAACACATGGATGAATTCCCCACCTGTTAAGAATTTCTGCAAACTTGTTAGCAAAAATAAAGACCAGTTGTTTTTCTAATTAGGTTATATTGCAGATAGGTAAAAATAAACTGCAACACTTTAGCAACTAAAGAAAAGAACTATTTTGGTTTGGACATTACACGTTACTAGGATAAGCATCTGTGTGTCTAATTTGCTGTAATGAGCAATTAATGGATAAAACATGAACCATCCAGTATTAAAAAAAAAAAAGAAAAGAAAAAAAAAAAGAAAATAATATGAAGATGAGCAGTATTTGGCTTCCAACTTACATTAGTCATTCTTTAATGCTTTTTCTCCTTCAATTCTGATCACAAAGATGCACTATATTGCTGCTGAGCTACAATCAATTTAACCTTTTTATTTTTAATAACAGTTTGTGTATTCATTTCACCTTGTGATGATGATCCCAGCACGTTATAATTTGCATCTCACTTCCAAGTGAGAAATGATGTTGTTTGCATGGTTAATTTCTCAGCAATCCCGCTTAATTTCAAGATGAATGTGTTTTTCAAACGTGTCCAATTATGTAAGAAACAAACAAACAAACAACCTCCCCTGAAATCCCTCAGCGCTCCTACTACCTTTATAACAGTCTGTTTTCAATTAATTGCCTTTAACTCTGTGGGGGAGTTGTTAAGCACCAACAGGCTGCACACAGGTTGTGGAGTCTCTGTCCTCGGGGATTTTCAAAACTTGGTTGGACACAGCCCTGGGCAACCTGCTCCAGCTTTGGAGTCAGCTCTGGCTTTAACCAGAGCTTCAACAGAACAACTTTGAGACCTTTTACCCAAACTGAATCTTGCCATGAGTCTATGAAAACAGTCATTAATCAGATGAAATAGTGGCACCATTGCACCTTGGATTATAAGGGGAACAAATTTTCACATTTGAGTCAAACATGAATACAGTAATAAACTTTTAAAAATATCTATATTGAAAAAAAGCTTTAAGTCTATGTCATGTTTGTGAATGTGTGTTTTTCTGTATAGGCATATATGTATGCACATTTACGTCTATACATACATGGTTGTGTCCACATTCTATAATGTTAAAACATCCCTTTTTATACATCAAATTTAGGTGCTCAGTCTGCTGAGGTTTTTGAAGGATTCTTGATATTTGTATTTTATTGCTTGTTCCTCCTAAGTATATTTCAATGTGATTTAATTAATGTAGACTTAATAATAAAAAAATTAAAAGTAAAGGTTGCCACAATGATGATTGAAACTGGAGTTAGTCCACAAATATAAATTGTTCTGTTTGAATAAGAACAATACATAGCCTATATGCAAAGAATAACATGTTATTACCTTTAGAAAAACACTTAGTGGACTGAATTTCCTTTTTCCTGTCTTTGACTTAGTTATTCCAGATAAAATTATCAGGAAATTTCTGCTTCCAGTAATGTCAGAATAAATTGAATGTAAATCTATGATATATACTGAGTTACAGATGCCAGAGTATTTCTTTCAGAACTGAATATGACTCATTTACATAGCCAACTATACCAAAAATAATTATACTTTTGTAGTGAATTTCACCCTATCACCATCTGTTGCATATTTCAGAGCAGATTTTTAATCCAGAAGGTGATTTCACTGGGATGAGAAATCAGTCTATATCTTTATTACAAGACATACTAATTGCATTACAGCATTAACACAGTAGTATATCATATATTGTCCAATTCTTCGTTCTTTGTTACATAAAATTCATACTGACTTCAAGTTCTTTGCAACCAAAATGGCTCCGGAAGCCATGGCCAGCATATATATAACATGACATACCGGAGACTTGAAAACACACTCTGTTCCTGAGAGATTTCATAAACTATTGCCTAAAAGATAATTTTGAACTACGAAAATAGGCATTTTTACATGAAGTAAGACAATGAGTGTCTCAATTCTCAGCTGTTTTAAGGCCCCAAAAGAGTTTGTTTTTAAAAAAATCTATTTCCCATCATTACCTGGAAACTATGGTGTTGGTTCAGATGATTGTTATGTTTATGGATGTAATGATACTTGTCTCTGTTGATGTATCAGGTTATTTATGATTCAGCAAGTAATGTTGACTGTAGTACACTTGCATTCTTTTCTCTGTCTCCTTCAGAAGACAACATTCAAGAAACCACAGTGCATAGATATGTTTTTAATCTTAGCATAGCACACATTTTTCAGTTAGTTGGTGCTGAAAAGTTTCATCATTTGAGAAAAAAATGTTTATGTTCATAGCGTGTTATAAAAGTACCATAAACATCAGAAACTTTCTTTAGAAATTATCTTACATGAGGAATGTAAAACTCAAACTTACAAAAATGTCAAAATCTTGAAGAACTATATTTTGAAATTTGATCAAAAGCACAAAATTTAACTTTTTATTTCTGTACATATAGAACACCTTTATAGCTTTTATTTGGAACTGTGAAGACTGAAAATTTGTTGTGTTGCTCTTTTTAAAAATTAACATTAACATTTTCCTGTAATGATTAAAAGAAGAATTAGGCCACTATAAAAATATTTAAAAGCCATTAAAAAAGAATGGGTCACATGGTGCTACGTAGCTGGGAAGAGAGACACAAGATGAACCCAAGCTGAAGAGAAGAGAAACTTCTGGGTGCACCCAGAGAAGGGACCAAGAAATGCTTTACAAAAGTTGTACTTGCTATTTGGGATAGCTGTAGTGAGAAGTCAGTGTGTATGCCCCGGTCTCCTAGGTAACTTTAATAAAACTTTCTTATATAGCATTTCTAGAAGTCCCAGACCACCCTGCTTCAAGCTGAGGGAGCACTACTGAGCATCTCAGAAACTGAGCCTGCCATGCCCTGTCTTTTACCACAGGTAATTTCTAGCTCAAATTCTTCTGAGCAGGGAATCTAGCAGAACTGTAGATTATTTTAGGCATTAGAGATAATTATATTCCGGTTGACTTGTGAAACCATTTGCTTAGAAAAGTACTAAAATGCTCTTAATTCAAAAGTAGAAGGGATAATCCTGCTTGGACTGATAAGGCCTGAAGTCTTTATCAGCTCCATTGCTGGTAGAGAGCTACAGGATGGAAAGGATTAACTCACCTGTTTCATTTCAAGCAGGCTAAGCCTGCAAAAGAGCTCTCTAGAGAATCTGCTCAGATAACTGAGGGTCTAGCATCATTTAAGCGCTGGAGTTGTGTCAGCAGTGTCACATTTGTCAGGCACCTGCAGTTTAAATCCAGGCAGGACAGCTAGCATCAAAGGGATGCTTGTACAGATTATATGTCATCATGTTCTGCTGCACGCCTCTGCCTAACATTTCAGGTACATTGATCCTTCATTCCTGAGACATAGTTTTCCTTTTCATTCAAGATAATTTAAGGAAACACATTGGTTCCTGCACACATATCACTTCAACCAGGGATCACACACAGAATCATAGAATCATTCCAATTGAAAAAGACCCTTGGGATCATCAAGTCCAACCATTAACCCTACTCTACAAAGTTCACCCCTAAACCATGTCCCCCAACA
>WUAM01000179.1:23413116-23438453 GCA_024336885.1 Actenoides hombroni
TGGCAGGGGGTTGGACTAGATGATCTTTTGAGGTCCCTTCCAACCCTTAACATTCTGTGATTCTGTGATTCTGTGATTCTGTGATTCTGTGATCCTAAATTAGGTATTGCAAATTTCCCTTGAGGAAGTAGTTGAATATTTTTCTTGGCACAGAGGTACCAGCTTAAATCTTGACTTTGTGTTCTGACATTGTGGTTTCATTTTCAGATGGAAAAAAAATCATAGCTGGAGTATTATGAAGAATCAGGAGACTCAAGATATGATTCAAAAACTTCAGAATCTGATCCAAATGAATAGGGTTTCGGTACAACTTCGCTGATACAAATTTTCCCAAAATATGGAGGAGAAAAATGGATTAATCTATATCACTTAAGGAAGCTATTTTTACTTCTGTTTTGTCTTCATTATTGAAAAGTTGATATTTTTGTTATTGTTGTTGTCTTGGTTTTTATTAACGTATATTTTCTGTAGCATTTCCAAACTTCTGTGGGGTAGAGATAGTAGATTGTAAGCAGGATGGAAGGTTAATTAGAGTATTATAAATAATAAAGAAAGAATATTTTTTGCAAAATGTTTTGGTATTTAAATTCTATAGTTTTCATTAGTTTAATGGAAATCAAATACACAAATACCTTTGGAAATCTATCCTGGAAATATTATACTGTATAACCAGGTACAGCTGAGAGGCATGAATTAATAGATTTGCTTGATTAAATTCCCACTTACTGTTGCACAGAGTGTTTGTGCCAGCAGATGCTTTTAACGAACCTGGGGTTTATAATACAAAGGAGAAACATAATAAAAAAAAGGCTACATGTTAAAATAAAAAAAGTATAAAAAGAGAAGAAGTAGTAGCACAAATTCACTCCAGAGTTTGATTTAAGGACTGACCTGTCTCCTAAGCTTCCTTTCCACCCTCTTGCTTGCTCCACAGGCAGCACATAGGCATCAGGCAGTAGGGGTGGAAACTCCAGCACAGCAGTCAGCCTGTATAACCAGTGTGGCAAAATACGGGGCGTGCTCCAGCCAGTGCTGGTTTTGTGTAAATGTTTCAGCTTTAGTTTTAACTGAAAGGGAAACTGTCCGTCTTGATTAGGTGACACTGACTTAGTTTTGATGCATAAATGTTTTTAATTGTAGCACCAGGTTCTATAATTGTTTAAGAGAAACACAGAGATGAGTCATACTTTTGTTTGTTTCTTTGTTTGTTTTTTGTTTTATTAATTAAATGCTGGTCTATCTTCAGATTGTTTGAGAAATAACGCTTCTCATCCATAATCACATCCACCTATCTTAACTACTCCATTTTCCACTGACACTGAGTTCTTTGGAGTTTTACTGTTAATTGTTGTCAATATAAGACATATATTTTATTCTTATTGGAATTTTATTATGTTACATTCTTTTTGTCTTTTGTATGATTTCCTTCACAGTTGTTTCTCCTTTCTGTACACTACTATACAAGTCTCTTCTTCTCATCCTTTCTCTTCTCTTACTGCTCAAACTCTTTTCCCTTTTTCCCTTATTCCATTTTCATACATCCCATTTCGTACAGTCATGTCATTTTTCTTTTCCTCTCTCCAGTTCATTTGTGGTTTCTGTTCCTCAGCAGCCACTTAGAGACAAGGACATGACAAATACCTGTTTTCATAACTTACATACATTAGCCTATACACTTTCTAGCACCACTTAATTTGAAATCTCTATTCTCCACCTCCTTTTTCTATACGTTATTTGATTTAATCTGGTGTTAATTGATATTTTAGGAACTCAGATACTGTCTGAGTTCAGGTACCCCTTCTCACCAATTTAGGGAGAAAATAAGCAAGAATCGGTGGAATTTGTCCTCTTGCAGAGTCAGATAGACAACCTTTGATCTGACAGCTACATTAAGCCTTGCATCACTTCCTTATTTTCCCATGATAGAATCTTATTTACAGGTTGCTTCCATGGAGCAGTGCTTACTCACTGTAGAAATACCAACAGAGGGTTTAATTTCTTCTTGATTTTAAAATAAGGAGATGTGTATCTCTGTGCTTTTCCTCCTCACAGTTATTTATGTATATGTATACTCACATTTTTCCTTTATTTGTAATGTAAATGGTTTGCTATGATACAAATGTAGATATTTTACCTATGCATTGCTTAATTAAGAATTCACAGTATTGCAAATTAATGCATTAATCAACTTTCTTGTCAATTTATCTCAAGTAATTTAACATTTATGATACAAGACATTAGTAACACTGTCTCACCCCTGGGAATTTGCCAATTTACCCACTGCCATCATTGGCTTATTTCAATAACCAATTGAAAGAAAAAAATAAGGATAATTTTCCATACACTTGGTGATCCATAATAGGATTTGGTGCCATTCTCTTTTTTAAAAAATGAACTATGTAATTATTCAAACGTGGTAATATATTTAAATGTATTCCTAACACTGAGTTATTCTAGGTTAGACAGCAGAGTCCATAAAGATAACAGTATTAGTGTCAGAAAACAAAAGAGCCTAATACCATTCAAAATAATTGCGATTTCAGAATGATTCAAAATAGATTCCAGAGTGCAGAAAAATATTCTTATACACAGTAGCCATCTGACAAATTACTTTTCTGCATTCCATTATTTGCCACGAAAGAGTAGATTCTTGGAAGCTCTTTGGAAACCATTTAATGCCAAAGCAGCATTAAAAACAAACAAACAAACAAAAAAATAATTTCTACTCCATAATTAGATTGAAAAGTAAAGTTAACATAATCACTATGATAATGTTTTACTAGCATTTTTAGTTTACAAGAGCAAAACATTGCAAAGCAAAGATGGAATAATCAAATTATACACTGCTATACTTCCAATATTTTATCTAGGATTCCTCAAAAAAAACCCTACCAAACCCTCACTCTTTCACCTGTTAGAACTCTTTGAACATATGTGCTTTGGAACAAGAAGAAGAAAAGCTTATAAGTACACTTATCAAGAAAAAAAAAAGCTCTTTTGAAGCCACAACTACATGCATATATTTTAATTGGGATGACCATTATTAGAAATATTTGCACTGAGAAAGCTGTTTATGAAAATGGTATTGAATCTTTGACTTGTGCCATGTCTGCTGGCATGGCTGTGACCTTCAGACAGGTTTTAAAGTCTGTGCGTATATGATCAGTACATAGTCTTTGATCTTATTACAGCAGTGTGGCTTTTAAGATGGATCAAAGAGGTAGAAAACATCATAAAAGCAACCAAGGCTGTGCATATGCCTCAAGCCCATACCAAATGCATCTAAACTATATCTGATGTGCTTATCTGGATGGATAAAGAGGATTCAAAACTAGAGCAGTATCACTGGTTTGATTTTCAAACTTTTATGAGTGGATCAATTACTAGACGAGGCTCTCAGAAGGCTGAACATACAGAGCTAAGCTTGGTGACCTATCCAAGCTCTACAGCAAAACTCCCAGTAAATCAGTGCTCAGGTTCATAAATAAGCCACTATTTTTTTGGCTTTTTCCATGGCTGGATTTTGTCCAACTAGGCTGCTGCAGGAATCTACACTTTTGAACTAGGTAATCATCAATGTATCAGAGAACACTGGTAATGAAAAGACCAAAATGTGCTACTCGCTGGTGTAACAAAATACTGGAAATTACATAACACTTACAGGATGCCAATTTTAGTATACTTCCCCATATCAGAAAGACAGGAAATAACTTTTTATCTTCCACTGTCTTCTTTAGCTTCCTATAAAATTCCTTATCTAACTTCAGCCTTTCTTGTGCTTGCTTCATCCTACTTCACTGACCTTATATTCATTTTCCTTCCTACAATTATAACTTCAGACCTTTCATTCTTTCGATGAGGACTCATCATTCAGAAGGAGAATTCAATTTTTATCACCAAGCTCAGTTAAGAATGGGATAAACATTTTAGTATAAATCAGGTAACATGTTGTACTTACGTTTTATTTTTAGCCTTATGTATGCCAGTAATAATTTGCTAAGAACTTAGGTTATCTAACAACATAACCTAAGTTTCTGACCTCAGAATAACAGTGATATAAATATTTAGATATTAACTACCAAGTTTATCTTACAGGATAGAGAAGTTTCAATATAAACCATAAAGTGGTGTGCAAAACAAAACAAAAAGCAAACAGCAATCTTTTTGATACAAACATTTTCTTTGATCTGTAGTTTGTGTGGTTTTTAACTTTTTAATCTCCACTGCACTATGTTGTCATTACTCCTTCTTGGGAACACGTTTGATCTTTGTGAGAACTTGCTGTGATTTGAAAATAATGACCTTGAATTAAGTAAGGAAAGCAGAGCCATATCCAAAAGCATGCAGAACAATGATGCTTTTATCTCTAGGCAATGTCACATTAGTGTCTGTGTGCTCAGCAGGAACTGAAGGCTCATCCAACATATTTGCTTTGAAAATTTCACAGATAACAATGTACAAAAACATTAATTTGAGAAACTGGTAGCAACTACTCAGTAAGGCAATAACAGAATTATAGTGTGGCATATTCAAGTAAGTAAATAAACATATTTTTTAAATTAAATAGTTCTGTTTTTCTGTTCCTACTAAGTTAAATGTTTGAATAGTATGCATCTGCTTTGGCGAGTCATTTACACTGACTTCAAATCCTGACATTTTTATTTATTCCATGGAGTAAAAGCTTCTAAATTGTTTTCTTCTGCTGAGAAAGGCTTGTTAAATATCTTCTCAGATGGAAGATGGAAATCACTGTTCCTTCCTTCAAAAACCATCTTTTCACTGACTCCAACATACATAGAAAACTTCAGGATTCGTTTTCTGTAAACATCAGGGGTGTTTATTATACTGATAAAATATAATGGAAATTAAATGTCAATGCAACTTATGCATGCGTCTGAAAACTATTGCCTGATTTAATGTAGCAGTCACAGCTCGGAAGAAAAGATGCAATTTCAGCTATTCATGAACAAACTACAAACAGAAAAAAAAATTCTGAGGAAACTGTGATCTTTTAATGTCTGTTACAGGATCAGTCTGAAAGTCTGAACTTGGTTATGTGAAATCTGTTCTGGGAATATTTATTCCAACTTCTGTCCAGTGGGAATGAACAATCAATCCCTTTTCAGGTACCCGGTAACATTACTATGCCATGCATTATATCATGCTTGTTTATTTGGCATTTGACAAGTCACATCCCACAAAAGGCAGAGTCTTTTTCGACTTTGTTAAGAACAATTTTTGGACCTAGGGATAGAAGAGCTTTTAAATAAGTCTAAAAAATCATTTTATTCTAGTTTTCAAGAACCCCCTGCATTATTATTTTTACATCTTCACTTCTCAGGGACACATGCTCTAATACTTTGTAAGAATAGCTGTTGATACTGGCAGTGCATGATGGGTATAAGCCAGAGAAGAGGCCTGCCTCCCAGTGTCCTCCAGCATCATATTTCTTATTGTAAATATTGAAGATAAATAAATGGGTGATTTGTCTGACCCAATAAGACGCGTCCTTTGTTCTGATGTTCTCCTGCATAGTTGTTAGTTGTATTTCCCTCTGATCTCTAGCTTCTACTTACTGTTCTTTCCATCTTGTCCAACACTGTTACAACAAGTTTCAGTAGAAATGTCAGAAAGGCTTTTATTCCTCCCATCATACTGTTTCAAAAATGCATTTTTCTAGAATGGGCCCATATGGGATGATACTACATCTGAGAAGCACCGTAGTTCCTGCTAGATTGGCAGGAATATATGAAGGGCTATTCAAAAAATAATTTAAAATGCATAAAGGCATTTGCAATCTAGCACTACAGGAAAAATCAGGAGCAAACACATTCTTGTATATTTAAAAATTGCAGGCTTAAGAACAAGCTTTGATTTTTTAATTTTTTTTTCCTTGTAAGTAAATGCTTTTACCTTCCAGGGTACAAATCTGGGGTTTTTTAGTTTGTTTGTTTGTTTGTTTGTTTTTGTTTTTCCCATGTAACTTTAGGCAATTATAACCACACAATTCAATAGTTCTTTGTGTTTATGTGGAAACCAGTCTGACAAATGTGCTATCAGAGAGAACACCACCTGCAAAATTTGTAAAGAAAACATTCAGATTAAGAAAAAAAAGAAAGAAATTAAGCTTACAAATAAGTCATGTAACTGAACAGAATTTACCAGCAAACCTAAAAATTATATATTAGGCCACTGATATTTTAAAGGAAATTTCCAATACAATGCAAAAATTTCATTCCCAAATTCTACTGACTCTTGTCTTGAAATAAGCATATTCAGGACACCCAGTTTCAAGTTCATACGTTAATGAGCACCTTGAAAAGCAGTATTCATGTCATCTAAAATTAGATACTGTAGGAAAACAAGCTTCTTAAATAATCAGCTTACTTTTTTATTTCTCTGTGGAAGAAAGATTGGAGGACTTACAATATTTTGCATTTTAATTTATTTTTTACAAAGAAAACCTCAGCCTTTACGCTAGAAGGGTTTTCACTTGGCAATTTTCTTAAGATTAAGAGAGAGAAAGAGTGTTACTGTAAATTTCCTAAGACTGCTTAAAATTGAAGACATTGCTTATTTGTTTTCATACTCGTGGTGGGTTGACCTTGCCTGGCTGCCAGGTGCCCACCAAGCTGCTCTATCACTCCCTCTCCATCAACAGGACAGGAGGAGAAAATATGATTAAAAGCCTGTGGGTCAACATAAGGCCAGGAAGATCACTTACCAGTTACCATCACAGGCAAAACAGACTTCACTTAAGGAGTCAATTAATTATAACAGAGTAGGACAGTGAGAAATAAAACAAAATTAAAACATCTTCCCCCAACTCTCCCTTCTTTCAGGGTTCAATTTCACTCCTGACTTTCATACTTTCTCCCTCTGCGTGGTGCCAGGGGACAACGAATAGGGGTTTCCTTGGGGAAGATGCACCCACACTGGCAAAGACCTGACAATGACCAGGGCTTGACAAAGACCGGATAAAGATCAGGGCTTCACAGACATTAAAACCTGATAACTTTGTTTCAGTACCTTGCCTTTGTCCTATGCTTGCCCCCAGCTAATTAGAATTGACCACCATTCAGACTCAACTAGGGTATAAATGGAGCCCAACTGAAGAGTCGATTTGAGTCAGTCCTCCTTGAAGCAGCAGGTCTGAAGCTGAGGACACTTCCTCTTGAATTGGATCACAGAATCACAGAATGTTAAAGGTTGGAAGGGGCCTCGAAAGATCATCTAGTCCAACCTCCCCTGCCAGAGAAGGACCACCTAGAGCAGGTCACATGGGAATGAATCCAGGCAGGTTTTAAATGTCTTCAGGGAAGGAGACTCCACAACCCCTCTGGGCAGCCTGTTCCAGAGCTCCATGACCCTCACAGTGAAAAACTTTTTCCGTATGTTTCTGCAGAACCTCTTATGCTCCAGCTTATACCCGTTGCCCCTTGTCCTATCATTGGACATAACAGAGAAGAGCCTGGCTCCATCCTTCTGACACTCACCCTTTAGTCTCCTCTCCCCTCAGTCTCCTCCAAGCTAAAGAGACCCATCTCCCTCAGCCTTTCTTCATAAAGCAGATGCTCCACTCCCTTAATCATCTCTGTGACTCTGTGCTGGACTCTTTCAAGCAGTTCCCTGTCCTTCTTGAACTGAGAGGCCCAGAACTGGACACAATACTCCAGATGTGGTCTCACTAGTGCAGAGTAGAGGGGGAGGAGAACCTCTCTTGACCTACTAACTACTCCCCTTCTAAAACACCCCGGGATGCCATTGGCCTTCTTGGCCATGAGGGCACATTGCTGGCTCATGGTCATCCTGCTGTCCGCCAGGACCCCCAAGTCTCAACCTCTTCACTGAATGAGCCCTCACCCATGGCTTTGGTGAGTGAGTATTTCTTCTGGATATATCCTAGAATGAGCCCTCACTCCTTGTGGGTGAGCAATCCCTTTTCTGGGTAACCTTGAATGGAAGGTTTTCCTTTTTATGAGTGAGTGTGCATACATTCTGGGTATTATTATCTTATTCTAAAAGAATATTTGCAAAACAGGAATTAGTTGTGTAGTAGTATATTCCCTCCTGACATAGAAATTGTGATTTACTTTGGTCTATTGGAGTGCTGAGGAATTTGTAGTTGGAATAAATCCACATTTTGGGTAGATTATCCTGTCTGTTTTTTGGGTGCCTCCACAACACTTCTCCCCTCCTCCAATGTGAGGTCTTCACACTCCCCCGTCTGTAGTTCTTCAAGAACTGCCTCAGAATGAGCCCTTTTCATGGGGTACAATTCTTCAGGAACAGACTGCTATCCAGTACGAATCTCTGCTCCACTGCAGACCTCCACGAGCTGCAGGAAGACAGCATGTCTCACCATGGTCTTCTCTTCTTTCCTTTATGGCTGCAGAGGAATCTGTGCTTTGGCACCTGGAGTGCCTCTCCCTCCTCCTTCTTCATTGACTTTGGTGTCTTGCACGTCTGTTTCTTTCATATTTTCTCACTCCTTTCTCCCAGCCGCTCTTGCACATATTTATTTCTTAAATATATTATCACAAGGATGCTACCAAAGTTGCTGATGGACTCAGCTTTACCAGCAGTGGATCCATCTTGGAGCCAGCTGGAACTGACTTTGCACAACATGGGGGTAGCTTCTGGTGTCTTCTTACAGAAGCCACACTTGCAATCCCCACTGCTGTCAAAATCCTGCCACATAAACCCAATACAATACTTAAATCAGAAAGTACATTTTTCTTGTAGTTTAAATGTAATGTTTCTAACAGACTTAGAATGCCAAGTAATTATTTTTGCCGTTTTCACTTCACAGTGACTCTTGATTCATAAGAAAATGCTAAAAATATGTTTGCATTATAAAATTTGTCACATCTAAATGATAAAGATATAGTAATTTGGGGGGAAGATTAGTTTAGGTTTAATTTTGAAAAAAGACTGATTGCAAATAACATTCAAATAGGAAGTGTGTGAAGTAAATGCTGAGCTGACTGTCAAATCAAATTAATCACATATGCAGGAAAATTGAAATAGATACACTGGAACCTTTATAATTCCTAATTTTGACTACAAATTGTCAGTACTTGGGGAAAAGGGGAAAAAAGAGACAGCAACATAAAACTGGGTCTGTAGGCTAGAAGTCAAACAAGGAAAGCATAATGGAGCAAGAATGGGTGACTGAACCAGTGAGAAAGCACAACTGATAAACAAACAGGGAATAGCAAAAGCAAGCCAGTGTGTGCTAAGATGAGGGGAGACCCTAGAAATGGGGAGAAGAACCATACACTTCTCCGTAAGACATTGGCCACTATTGCAATCATGAAGCATTTAACAGCAAGATGCTACTGTATAGAGATCCCTATATATGGAGAAACAGAAAGGCAGATTTTAATGTATTACACTGACCCTCACTTTCTGTTTGAAGGTACATACTGGCTTTCCCATTACCTAAGTCTGAATTCCAAGTGGAAATTCTTTATTACTATTGCCTAATAAAAATGTGGTTCTGTAGCAAAGCCTTACACTAACAGCCATTAATCCAGCAATATTTAAAGTCTTGAAAGGATTACAATACATTGGAGGAAAAGAATTAAGAGAGGATTTCTCACTTAATTATCCAACTGGATAATTCAGAAGGGCAAAACTCCTAAGTTTCTATTCTGATTTAGTGATTTCTTTAACAGTCAGCCAATACTTCTCCATGGCTTATAATAAGAACTGCATCAGGTCCAACTTTGTCTTCCTCAGCTTCCTGCCCTCCTGCACTTCCAAATAAAATCTTTGTTTTAAGCTACCACATTTTTTGTTGATATAAAGAAAGGCATAGACGATTGTTTGCCATCTGATATGTGGCAAATAAACTGCAAGGAACATAAAATCAGCATCTTTTACCTATTGTAAAAATGTTTGAACCACAATGAAACATAGCCAAACTTAATCCATGATGCATTTAATGCCAAGAGGCCTATGGAAAATTATCCACTTTCCTGACAGCTTAAAGTTATTAGTTTTGTTACTAATTATACCAGATCACCACATTAGCAGGCAGTATGTATGGACAGAATGTATGCCCACTGCTTATCTTAAATCTACTGCTTCAGTGAGAGTTTTCTAGAATAGGGCATGCAGTTTAGCCATATTCATTTTTTATTTCTAATTACTTCAATGAGGTTAAAAATACAATTTTTATAGAGTGGTTCAAGAGCTGAATTTCTGTTCTTTAGGTACATTTGAACTTCCATACCAGACATACCAAGCCCCTTACACAAACAGCAACAAAGCCAGTATTAGCCCCCTCTTACTCTTTAAACTGAATAGAAACTGCATCTGAAGAAGAAATTGCTGGGAGGACTGATGGAAGAGTCGGTCTCAGACTGGCCTCGCATCAGAGGCAGGTGAGGGAATTTACTTGAACTGGATTTGACTGGGATGGAGTTAATTTTCCTCACAGCAGCCCATACAATGCTAACTTGGGAGCAAAACAGCTTTGTTAACACAAAAATTAGTGTCTTGGCTACTGCTGAGCAGTGCTTGCACAGCCTCAAGTCCTCCTCTGTTTCTCACTCAGCTCCCCAAGTGAGTAGGCTCGGGGTGGACAAGAGGTTGGGAGGGTGACCAACCTGAACTGACCAAAGACATATGATATGCCATATGATGTCATACCTAGCAATAAAAATGGAGAGTGGGTGAGGGGGAATCTTCCCAAAGATTGTTCAGGGACTGGCTGGGCGTTGGGCTGCTGACGGTAAATGACTGCTTTTGCATGACTTTTTTCTTTCTTTTCTATTTTTTTCCCCCACTTATTAAACTCTCTTTATCTTGACCCACAAGGGGTTTTTTTTTGTCTTGCTTTTGCCCTTCTGTTTCTCTCCCCCATCCTGCCATGGGAGAGTGAGAGAATGACTGGGTAGGAACTCAGCTGCCAGCCAAAGTGAGCCCAACATGTTACCTTCAAATGGTCACAGAAAGCAGCTAGCCCCTTAAAGGACCTACAAGTCAGGCAGGTTGCGTTCACAAAGAATTGTCATGCCTGTCATTACATTGCTTCTTTAGTAAAATGTGAAGCAGAAGTTAAGATCTGACTCTGATGCAAGTTACAGAAAAATATGTCCACACAGAGATTTTTGTTCATCCGCATCTGTTTTTATTGCATCCATCTTTCAGTCTCCTAGAATGTCCAATATCTTTCAGATATACCCAGAAACAAATAATCTTGATGTTAAGAACTTACTGTTAACATAATACTGCCTATTATATTAGCTTGGAAGATGAGAGAATTTTCAGATATATGTTGTGCCATAAATACTGATCTAGATTGCAGATCTCAACTGGTATCATGAAATGTGATTTATGATGCTTAAAACCATTTCAGTAGTTTCACCAAGGAAATAAGCTAGGAGTTGCATGCTAAGTGCTTGCTTAAGCAGATGATCTTTACAGCATGGTACACACTATGCTGCCAAAATGACCAGCATCAGCAATCTTACTCTTTTCTTGGTTTAAGAGGAAACGCTTCCAAAGCCATATAAATTAAATTAAACTATTCTTAGTAGTATTAGCTTTTAGCTTTAAATTCACTCTCTGATTTACAGTGAAACAACTTCTTCAAGTATGAAAGGTTACAGTTCTGTAACAGCAGCTTCGAGAGACAGTGAGACTATACCAGAGACCAGGCTCAGTAGTTGAGAGGTTTTGTACTTCAGAGGGACATGAACGACTCTGAAAAGTTTAAGAAATTTTTATAGTAATTTTTAATAGTTATTTCTTAGCCTCTGAATTGCCCAGAACATAAAAAAAAAAAAAAGGTGTTTCCATTGTATCTTTAGATAATCAGAGAAATTTAATTTTGTTCCTTTATTGAGTTGACCTTGCCTCACATACCTCATGATAAAATTGAAACACTTCACCTTCATTTGGCATATGAGCATCACCTTCAGCTAAGAAAACAAAGATCAAGACCCTTAACATTAGCTATGTTAGCTAGATGAGGTGCAAAAATAAAATTTAGCTACAAAGAAATAATAACTGCTGTCTCAAAGTGATGTTTCTTTCTCTCATTCATTTCTTTCCCTCTCAGTCTCTTCCTTACCTAAAACCACTTTTGAAATAGACTAAGACTTAGAGGCTTTTAATGATTAAGTCTCCTTATTTTTTCTCCAGCTTCCCAGTGAAAATCTCCCCCTTTTTTTTTACTTTAAGACAAGAAATTGCTGACTAGGGTTGAGACAGGTCCCTAAACCCATTCTGATTTACAGGCTAATAAATATCTGGGTGACACCAGAAGCATAGCTAGGTCTTGGAAATGAGATTCCAATTCAAGGAAGGTAAGGTCAGGAAATTGAACTTGTAAAATGGAGCACTCATACAGAACAGAAAGATGACACAGATATTGCCAGATCACATTTTCTACTTTCCTTCTTTCATTTTTTTTTTTTATTTCACTGAAGCCTCCACTGTTTAATGTGTTTTTAAATTACTGAAGATAAGAGTTTGCAGGTAAGATAGTTTTTTAATCTAAAGATGAATAAGAAGAGCCACGGGACTTCATAATTCTATGTAATACTGTAAAGCATTATCTGTGGAAAACTACTATTATATACACAGTACTTTAATTTCTAAAGGATAAAATATAAATGGTTTCAGCAAATTGAAATAATTGGCTGTTAAGAAAGATGTGATAAGAGTACAAGCTACAACTCTGAAAGGTTTTTACCTCCTGATTTCTGGAATGGTATGACAAAACAGTCAGGGTTTTTTCTATGGTTTGAGTTAAGTGTTTGTTCCCTCTCATGTCAGACAGTATATAAGGCTAGAGCTAGACTGATCTTTAGACAGGCTCAGTACAGTCATCCGAATATTCTTATGATTAGCTATGATCCTCATCATATACCATAGAGCTAAATCATAAAAGCAAAGAATAATAAAATCTTCACTTGTAGAAGAATTATATGACTAAAGCAAGAGCTACCTCATGAAAAATACATGGGCCTAATTAAAGGCTTGTTTGTTCGTTTGTCTAAGTAGGAATACAGATATTTGAATAAAGGTTAGATTCTAGGACACTGAAACCAGTCCTGGGTAGTTGACAGCACCACTACCACTGCTGTGGATGCACAATGAGCTCACAGGGTGAGGACGCTGTTACAAAGATACATAACTCCACACTCCCCAAGGAAAAGTAGTATCTTCACAGACAGGTCTTCTATGCTTTAAAGATATTGAAAGCAATAGGATTGGGTGCAATTGGCCTGTAATGTGTAGTCCAGGTAACATGGGACCAGGAGCTGCCCTCCATGATGAAGACAGCCAGCTCAAAGCAACCCACTACAGCATACAGCTAAGCCCCTCAGTCAAGATTGTAGCACCTCTGGGAAAACACATTTAAGAAAGGGCAAAATCCAGCACAATAATGAGGAGCAAGGAAAAAAATGTTTGAGAAACAGCCCTGCAGACATCAGAGTGAGAGCAGAAGGAGGGTGAGCATGTGTTCCAGGCAGCAGGGCAAAGACACCCCTGAAGTCTCTGCAGACACCACACTGGAGCAGATATACATACTGCAGCTCATAGAGGAACCCATGCTGGAGCAGGTTTAGCCAGAAGAACCACAGTCCATGTATAAGACCCATGATGGAGCAGAGTAGAAGTGAGAGGAGGAAGGAGCAGCAGAGAGGAGCTGTTACACACTGACCACAACCCACATTCCCCATCTTCCTGAGCCACTCAGGGGGAAGGAGTTAGAGAAGTTGGGAATGGAGGAGTGAAGTTGAGCTTGGAAAAGAAAAAAGGCAGGGAGAGGTGCTGTTTTGAGTTTTGTATTTGTTTCTCATCATTCAAATATATTTTAACTTGGGAAAAAAAAAAGAATTTTCCCCAAGTTGAGTCTGTTTTGCCTGTGAAAAGTAATTGGTGAGTGATCTCCCTATCTTTATCTTGAGCCATGAGCTTTTTCATCCCATTTTCTCCCTCTGTCCTGTTGAGAAGGGGGATTGAGAGAGTGCATGGCTGGGGGCTTGATCCTCAGACAAGTTAACTCACCACAAGTAGAAATTTACAGCAGTTACTTAACTCACTGCCAGAGCAGAAGAGGGCACACATTAGGCAGATGTCCATGCTGGGAGTTGCCCACATATAGGTGAGACAGGTGTAAGTTTTAAGCCACTTTTCCACCTCTATTTCAGCACCTAGTGAAAATAATTAATGGAAACCACTGCATTTATAATTTATAATTTATAATATTAGACTTTAACCCTAAAACAAGAGAAAACATCATTCCATCTGCACAAGAAGCTAAAAAGAAGCTAAAAAAACTTAACTGCCAGCTAAAAATCCTTGGTCTCTGAGTTGTGACTGTGTTCTTATAAGTTCTCCACATGGCCAAAGCAGAGACTTTAGACTTGGATCCCAAATGTGGTACATGTGGCACACTAAATTCTGTTTGTATATATTCAAAAATCCCTTTTGTTCCATAATAAACTGCTTGGCCATGTGATTTCTGCTGAAGATTTTCCAAGTAAGATTACACGCATTCTTGGATTCACAACTGCAGAGTAGCAAGGACAGTTTTTTACTGTGTCTGAATTCAGACAGCTACTGAAAGGTCCTGTTTACCATATACACGCTCCTATCTTTTCACTTGCAAGCTTGAGCCCTTGGCTGATTCTCTCATCTGATAGACAATTAATCCTCTCTTCCCTCCCACATGCTGAGAAGTGCCGCTTCTGTCATCAGTGAGCTGAACAAACTCATCCTTCAGGGAAGCTGCATAAAGATGGATGACACAGGGGAAGAGGAGGAAAAAAGACTGTGCAGCATCTCAAAGTTATATCAGAATAAGTATGACAGGAAACTACCTTAGCCTATGTCTGAACAAATGCCTGGTGAGCTTACAGGTGAATATTTTATGATTTTTGTCTGCAACACCTTCAAAATTAGTGTCTATTTCATATTTCTCTGGTTTTTTTAACATGCATTTAGGATGGAGATATATCTGTAGCTGACATAAAAAGCAAACATCAGTTACTGCCTGAAGGTGAGCAGTGAGACACTATTTGTCTATTCCTGCAATTATGCTTAGAATCACTTTCCTTATTTACCCATCTTTCAGGCCTGTTATTACAGTAAATGTACACACAAGAGCTTTACATATGCCAAGTGAGTAGACAGGTTACATTAAGCTTTAACAAGTTATAACTGGAAGCAAACACCCTGTGGGATCCACTCATACTGTTAAAATGGGTGTTTGCATCAGTGGTCCCAGATTCTCTGCTACTAGTAGATGGTAAGTGCTATTCAACATGATCAGTTACAGTTCTTACTAGAAACATCCCAGACAAAACAAACTCCAGGCCAAATTCTCATTCATAGCAGTATATGAATAGTAGATTTAATCATTTAAGAAAATGAACCATTTCTCTAGTTCATCTATGACTAGATTTTCTTCAAAAACACTTTCTGATTCAAATATAATTTAATCTTAGCAAAATTTCATTGATGCTTCCAGCAGTAAGAGAACTAAGAAATAGCAGAAAGTTGTCAGCTTCAGACATAACTTTAGTCTGTTAGACACATACGTAAGCACTTTGATTTAAAATGAAATGTGAAAAATTTAAATGAAACCTAAACTTGAAGAGGATTATGACCTCCATAAAAAGGTTAATCTGCCTTCTTCCTTAAAGAGTTAAATGTTGGCAAGACTTAGTGTAGATATATGATTTGATGACCAAGAAAATGGGAAAATTTGACCACAGTAATAAAGAGAACTATTATGAGGAAAGCAGGTTTATTTCCCTGTGAAGCCATCAAAGATTCTGTTTTGTTATTTTTCAATAAAATTAAATGGTCTGACATTGTGACACATGTTGAACTTATAGGGCAAAGTGTATATTGTATAACATCACATTCTTGTGCAACATGTCCATGGAAACAGTTACTTAGAAATATATCAGAATATATCAGAAAAAAAGTCAGTTGTACTGTAATATATGAGATTAGTTACTTCTGTCAATATTGCACTGATTTATTACAAGATTAGGATTGTGTTACTGGTGTGTGCCATATAATATAGTTTATTGCATCAAGAATTTTCTGCTTAACTAAGTGTGTAGCAGACTCTGCAGAGCTATGAAGAGCACCATCTCAGAGCTACAAAGATGATGAAGAGACTGGAATATCTCTTAGAAGGAAAGGCTGAAAGCCCTGGGGCCGTTTAGCCTGGTGAAGAGAAGACTGAGAGGGGATTTTATGAATGTTTACAAATATCTGAAGGGTGGCTGTCAAGCCGAAGGGCCCAGTCTCTTTTCTATGATGCCCTGTGATAGGAGAAGAGGTAATGGTCACAAGCTGAAACACAGGAAGTTCCACCTCAACATGAGGAAAAACTTCTTCACTGAGATTGACAGAGCCTGGAACAGGCTGCCCAGAGAGGTTGTGGAGTCTCCTTCTCTGGAGACTTTCCAGACCTCCCTGGATCTGTTCCTGTGTGGCCTGCCCTTGGTGTTCCTGCACTGGCAGGGTGGTTGGACTTGATGATCTCCAGGGGTCCTTTCCAACTACTACCATTCTATGATTCTATGAATAAATCAGTCGTTATTTTTTCATACATTTTTATTTAAATACTTTTATTTACGATGATTAAGGTAATCAAAGCTCCTAAGTCACATTCACTGAATAGATTTCTAGAAGTATTTAATATAAATGATTCCAATAAATCATAGAAATAAGTGAATTATTATCTTTTATTTTCCTTTTCTTTTCTTTTTAATTTTCAGCTGTACTATCAGTTGCCTTTATCTGAGAGTTCTGCATGAAACCACAGTCTGATGATATGCCACCTTTTTATTTGCTAGCATTTCCTGGAACAGACCTAGAAACCTAATTTTATTTTGATGACTATTCTTTTTAACTTATGCATCCTTCAGTTAGCCTTTGGAAGATTTATTTTGTTTAAAGAAGTTACATAATCCTAAAATTAAGAGAGATACCAAAAGGGGTTTTTAAAGAGATCCCCCTTCTTCCATCTCTCTCTTCTGGCTTTCATAAAAGTTAGGTGTACAGACACTGTCTAAAGCAAAATGTCACTATTGAAAGTTTTTACATGAATTGTAACTTGTGAAATACCCCATTCTCCTTAAAAGTAAGTGAATAATTAAAGAAATGAAAGAGCAAGCATTCTCATCCTAAATTAGTAAGTTAAGGAGTCCCATTCTCATTTAAATTCAGATCTCAAAGACCAGCAATTAAATTTACATGCAAATTAAGGTTCTTCCAAATTACTAGATATGCACTTTGATATAGTAAAGGAAACAACTGTAAATAAGAGCAAAGTTCATTTATTAGCAGGAATGGAGAAAAAAAAAATCTCTAAAGAAAGCATGAACAAGAGAATTTGCAAGTGTTGAAAATGTCAGTATTAATACACATTTTAACAGGTTTTATATCTTTTAAGGCATTTGTGTGTTGATACTATAGTGTTCCACTTAAAGTACTGTCCTGAAAGTTTAAATAAGGAGCCCTGGATTGTTAGCTTTTATTTAAGCCTCTGGAAGGGCATTACCTATGAGAATACCAAACCTTCTTGGATTTATGAAGTGATCTAGCTGGAATGGCCATTGCCACTAAGCCATCTTTTAAACTGGTTGTGGCTATCTAAGGATGAAGAAATAATTCTTTTTCTCAAATGAGGTCAAAATTCATGTAGCAGTGAGTCTAGAGGAACAGGCTATGTTACCTGATGAAGGCAACACACCTTTTTTGCCATGCTGCCAACACCAGGTCATCTAACACCATTACATACTTTTTCTTACTGTGTAAAACATACCAGGGAACAGCCCAGGAGATGTAGCCTTAAACTCTGTAAAGGAGACGGACTTGAAAGTTGGAACTCACACATTGTACACATATGATGCACCACCTGCTCTTTTGTGTAACAGAGGAGTAGCATGAGCACAGACATTTCTGGAAAACTAGCTTTCTTGATTTCTTTATAAATATTCAGCACAAGAAGTGGAAAATGTTGTGCCAAAGCAAATATTTGCCCTTTTCCTCTCCTTGCCCTCCGCTTTTTCATATATCACTAGAAAATCTGAACATGGATTTGAACCACTTCAAGGTAAACTTGGCCTTTGTTGTCAGGGTCTTGCAGCTGTCAGCCTTACACCCTTTATGTGCTGTGCCATGGGTACTTCTGTACTTTGCTCCTTTATCTTGCTGGTCCTTGCCGTGCTAATGTGACTTACAGGCTTGAGCTTGGACCTGCTTCGTCACTGTGGACATGCATGGCCATCACAGGGCTGTTGCCCAAACCTGCCTCCTCTCATTGGTCCTGCTCTGTCCATGCTCAGGCACTGCTGGCCTGCACCTTTGCTGGTGAAGGCATCAGTCCTCCCTGCCTTGTTGTCACAATTGGCTCTTGTTTACATTTACTTCGTGAAGTAGCCAAATGTTGCTGTTCCTCAGCTTCTGTTTGCTGTTTTTTGTTTTTGTTGAGCTTTATTTATTTATAATTATTATTCAGCAGATAGCTTCTCAGCTGAAGCTAAAAGGTCAATTTATGGAGATTGGGTTCCTGTTATTCCCAGTTCAGCACCTTAGTAAAAAAATTATTAGACATGTATTGAATAAAGTATTGCTCAGTGTACTCAGTGGGTTGTTCATCTGCACTTAGTGTCTTATTAAAGATCAGAATTCGAGAAAGGATGGAAGGAATTGTTATTTTTCCACAAAAAAAAAGCAAAACTTGGGAACATTTACATTGTTCAAAACTTCTGGCAAAACCTTCAAGGTCTAGTAGAAGTATAAAAAGACACAAGGTGGGTGAAAAAAATAACTTAGGAATCAATGTGCTTCCTTGTAAAACCTTTTCTGTTTTAGGGTGGAAAAAAGTTGTGTCACAATAGCTGTGATGCCACCAAAATAAAAAATATTTTCAGTCTCAAAGTACAAAGACTGTAGAAAATAAGATAGTTTAAGTTTACTATACAATAGACATGAGCTGCACCAAGTCTAACATTTTGCCCTCCATATTCTCAAAGAAGGAATAATCATGATAAATTAAAACATTGGTTTCTCAAAAACAGCTGCCCCTCCTGATCAGTGGTATTAATGACTTGCAGGGCCTTTTCCAAGCATCAGTACAAAACAGCGCAAAGACAAACTTAACTTTTTCATAATATTGTTTTTCTTTTCTTTTCTTTTTAATATATTTTTGAGTATTGTGATTTTAAGGCTGAGCTTCTGGATGAAGCAGAGGATTTCCAGGTCTTGCTGTTGTTTTGCACCAGCAGTTTGAGAAGGAAGCAGCTCAAAAGAATTATTCTCCCAGACTGGCACCGATAGCTGAACACTGCATGAGTATATTGCCCACCTATACCGTAAGACTCTCTAACATATAAAAAAGGCTTTTAATTTAAAAGTCATCAATGTTTTAGGGGTTAAAGGCTTCTAAAATTAACAGATTTTGAATACTTTGGGGGAACAGGATGTCCACATGACATGTTTTCATGACAACACACAAGACAAGCAAAAATAAAAGAGGTCGGTGAAGTGCAAAGATGCTGCCACTGCTCAGAGAATTCAGGATATCTAACAGTTTTCAAAGCCAAAACATATGCCACGTGGGCATTATAAGACAGAGACATTCCAGGCCACAAGTAATCTGCACAGCTCCTTGGCTAATGTGCCTTTATAGCTGGCATTTCACGCTAAGGGATATACATCACAAAGCAGCACATCATGAGGATAGGGCACTAGGTGGCGTGGAAGAGCTAGCTGGTAAGAAAGCCTATTGGAGCAGTTCTGGAGTTGACTTATCGCATTTTGTCGCAGCTGATGTGCCAGCTTTTGTTCTTCATAGTAATTTATAGGATTCTCTCAACTTGATCAGGTACTTTGATTTGATTTTCATATTATTATATTAACATAATATATTCATATTATAAATGCGTATTGAGATGGTGTTCTAAGTTGTACTTCTTTGTCCTTTGTATGGAGTTACAAATAAATTAACAGAAATGAAAACTACCTTTTCATGTTTCTCTATCCCTGAAAAGCTTATACAACCAGCACTTGCAAAATCTGAAATAAATAGTTTTCCAAAGAATTGTATCTAATCTTAGATTGTGTTTGGGGTAGACTGTAGAAGGATTATGTTCTCCTTTTTTTTTTTTTTTTTTTTCCTAAATAACATGAGTGCAATTAAACATGAGAGAAAAAGAAATTGTGTGTCTTGTCACAAAGTATTTTAACCATGGTAAATGTATGAAGAGTTTCCCAAATATTAAATATGTCAAGTCAAAATTACCTATAAAATAATCTATTCAACTCCGTTGTTTCAAATCCCCCCTCTTGGAAGATGTTGTAAACAACAAGTGATCTCACTAAATCAGTGATAATATTCTGTTTAAAAAGGAGACAGTAATATAAGAATTCAAAAACAGGATTTGTAAATATTACTTACTCACTGTTTTCAGTTTTAACTAAATTAGTCTGAAAATTATACACAGCTACACTTACAAAAAACAGCTATTACACTGCAAAATGTGTACACAGAACCAGACCAAAAATATTTGTGTTTGTCTAAGAGTAAAATTGACTTAAGGGGCCTCTCTTAATTTTATTTCTTAGGGTCAGTGTTCTTTAGTGGATTGACCTCAAAAGTGTTGGAGGTTAATTTCTGCTAATTGTTTAAAGCTAGATTTCTCAAAATGTACATTATTTCTATGACCTAGAAAACCATAACAAAAATATAATACAGAATCAGCCTCAGATATCAAGAAACAAAATTTCCATCTGCAATGAAATTCTGTGACTGAAGTCATCTCTGTCCTGGTATTACAAATGTGGTCCAGTTCCCAAACACACAGAATGTATTGAAAAGGTTAAAAAAATAAAGATACCTTCAATTATCTCATAATTTTAAGGATTATTGAATCCTTACTGCTTGTTAAAAGGAGAACTGGGGTGAACATTATCTGATCTAGTCATCTATCCATAATTTAGATCTATATCACAACGAAGACAATATTAAAGTCACCAACTTCTTCACTTTCTTAACATCACTTCAAGAAGGACTGAGGTTTGGAGAGGGTCCAGTGGCGAGCAACGAGGCTGGGGAAGGGACTAGAAGGAAAGTCTTATGAGGAGAGGCTGAAGGAGCTGGGGTTGTTTAGCCTGGAGGAGACTCAGGAGGGACCTTGTCGCTCTCTACAACTACCTGAAGGGAGGTTGTAGTCAGGTGGGGGTCGGGCTCTTCTCCCAGGCAACTAGTGACAGGAGGAGAGGGCATGGCCTGAAGCTGTGCCAGGGGAGGTTTCGGTTGGATATCAGGAAGCACTTCCTGACAGAGAGGGTGATCAGACATTGGAATGGACTGCCCAGGGAGGTGGTGGAGTCACCGTCCCTGGATGTGTTTAAAGAAAGGCTGGATGTGGCACTTAGTGCCATGGTCTAGCTGATGGGGTGGTGTTGGGTCATAGGCTGGACTTGATGATCTCAGAGGTCTTTTCCAGCCTCAGTAATTCAGACCTAATCTAGGTGATGCTGCTAGGGCAGGGTGGTTGGACTAGATGATCTTTCAGGTGCCTTCTAACCCCGAACATTCTGTGACCCTGTCAGTTCACATGGATCTAAGATTATAAACCCACGAAAACAGGCTTGCAATGTTATCACCCATGGCACACAGACATTGCAAGCACATTGTACTGTGCCCTTGGCACTTGTTTTATGACCTTTAGCTGAACCATGGGCCTGAAGAGGATGCTAGAGAATGTTTTAAATGAAGTACTGCGTGCAGGAAAACTGACATAACTTTATATTTAAGTAAACTCGCTTACTCTTCATTTCAGTCTGAAATTGAAGATCCACAGTTAATATGCAATTCTAGGCAAAACCCATGGAATATACACTGTTAGGATGAAACTGAGACATGAGTTCAGGCTTGTACACCCAAGCTGGTTTTAGTTACTCTGCATTTCTGAATTAATGCACCAAACCAAATGGGTTTATGTTAGAATCTGTGAGCTTACTTAAAGGAACTTTTTTTCAGACGGGCACTTCCTCCAGGGTCACTCTGGGGGGGGGGGGAGTAGGGGGGAGGAAAGAAAAAAGGGAAAAAGGAAAGAAAAAAAGGGAAAAAAAGAGGAAAAAAAAAGGAGCTTTAATGTGAATTAGCATTAACTATGCAGACAGGCTACAACAGAGACAGGAAGAAGGCATTAAAAAAAAATCTATGCTGCAAATGCCCAGTTTGTTCATATAAACTGCATCCCCACAAGAACCACACTGTCAGTATAACCACACTTGCACAGTGTTCCTGATAAACCCCTGGATCACATCCCCTGGGCCAGCTGGTACCTAACATGAGGTGCTGTCCAGTCCTGGGCTGGTGCTCCCCTTCACCTTCAAGGCAACTGCAGAAAAAGGCAGAACTCCCAGACACTGCAAATCTGCTTGGATAGAAAGGGTCACATCAGTGCAAGAGCAGCACTTCTTTCTTCTTCCTTTTTTCTCTCCATTAGATCTGGTCATTTTTATTTGCAATTTCAAAGCTTTTCATCAGCTTTAAAATTCAACTACAAGGAAGAAAGATGAGTAGACATTCTCTTAAATAAATCCTACTTTTGATCGGCTTTATAAGAGTGAAGGTAAAAACTAAAGAGCAAAATGATACCTAATGCCATCTGTACCAGCAGCCTGATTTCTGAAATTCCTCCCTGCTATTTCAAAGCATTAAACAAATTCATTTATGATTGTGTGTGCGGGTAAAGCCATTCTGTCTCAAAGCATTAGGAAATTAGACATTTGGTAAGGAAAATTTCATCTAAAAACCAGATAAACATGGAAACTAGGGGAAATCCCAGAAAGGACAACTATTCATTAGATTTGACTATGACATGAACTAGCACATTTTTAGATGCAGAGCCTTGGAAGGACTGCTTTACCAGCCAAACTATGGACATACCTTTATGCTAAGTGTCATGGCATTGCGACAATAATTATTGGGGATGGGGACTACAAGAATGACATACAGGACATACAAAAGGGACTCCAAATGAGACACACAAAAGCAGCAGGAGTGGGATTAAAACCAACCAAAAATTAGTCAGACATTTTAACCAGATGGCATTTCCTCTTCCTAGCAGTCTGATGTGCTAAAGCCAAGCACACGCACTATGACAGCAGATGGAAATCACGCAGCTTTGTTTATGTTTGGGACCTACAGTAAAGGAAACCATGCGAGTTTGAGCAGAGAATCATTACCCAGAGCCAAAGAAATGGGTGCTTTTGGGAAAATACCAGTCCACGATTGGGCAAGAATTATAGTCAATAAAAAATGAGACAATTCAGTAACAGGAAAACCCAGGAGTGTTCACTAAATCACATTCAGGACGGAAAACAAACACATTTTCTTCTCTTCAACAAAACTATTTTACTTTCTTCCCACCACACCCAAACTAGTTGCACTCTTCCAAGTTATATCATTTCATAGCCATCTCATGATCCATCACAAAACCTACTCAAGAAGGCTAGTAGATAACTTTATAACGATTATTCTTTAAAATCAGAGCTTGGGGCATCAAACTGGGACTGTAGCTTTGCCTGCTTTAAAGACAAGCAACAAAAATATCTGGTTTTCACTCAAGCAGTAATTCCATCTTACTGTGTTCTCAGGCACATCACTTTGTACCTTTTACTTGCCACCAAAAGAATTTGCCAGAAGGCACTATTTTTCACAAAACTCTTCTTTTACTTGACAGCCTACCTCCAGTTGTACTACACCTCCAAAGATGAAGGTTTTGCAGACAAGGGGGCATGCAGAGGCTCTGCAGCATGCACACCAATCATTCATCTGCCTACACAGCACACACCAGCTCCACTGCACCCCAACGTGTTGTTGCAGTTGGCAGCAGCCCGGCTTCGAGATCGCATAAAAGGACACGACGTTTTCTTTTTTTGCAGAGATCTGAGGCTTTCAACAACCTATGAAGCCCTTCATTTTTCAAAATCTCTATCAGCCTACTGCTAAAAATAATTCAATAAATAACTCAACCCTCTGCATGCTTACCTGCCCATCCCAATAGTACCTGAGTGCACCAAATGAAGAGCACTCATTAGCGCTGCTGTAGTATTTTTCCTTTTAAAGTTCTCCAGACTCTTTACAAACACTAATGAATTAGGCAATATTTACCCAGTTGCCTGAAAAACAGATACACCTTTTTTAACAGCACAAAGTAACAAGAAGTGAATTATTCACAGAGCCAGGAATAGAAGCTGGGACTTTCAACTCCTATTTTAATGGGGTGTCTCCCCAAACATGAGTGCCAACACACTTGCTCATAAAAAAATGGATCCATCTTTCTGGGACAACCTGAAGATTTACCAACCTGCAAAGCTGTGCTCTATCCCCAATGCCATGCATCTCACCAGGCATGATTAATTCAATATTCTCTAGTCGCACACCACCATTCATTCAACAAGGACTTTCTAATTAAAACAGGGAAAGGCTAGAATAAAACATTTTTGTCCCATCACTGGTGGATATTTTATTCACAACTGAAATAGCTTATATGACTCAGGTTCATGTTTAATTGTGTACAATCTCAGTAGACAGGGGCAAAGAGTGGCCACTTCAATGCTGCCAGCAATTCTTGTGCTGCTCCTTCATCTCTAGAAGGTGTCTATCTGCCTGCACAAACCAAGTGAAATCTCCTGTGAACAAGGGCCTTATCTGCAACACTGCACACAGAGGTGTCCCTGGGCGTGCTGCTCTTGGCATGGCCCTGCTCCAGCACGGCACTTAATGCAAGCGAGCCGAACTGCGCAGGAACGGCGGGTACCTGGCACCTCCCAGCCCTGCAACTCCGCAGCCCAGGCACTCTTAGGACCTCTGTTATCCTGCCTCAAAGTGACAAACTAAGTGGCAACCTCCTTTACTCCACACTAACCATCTCAGAAAGAAACCAAGTACTTCCTCACATTATGGTGAAAAACTAACTTCCCCGGTCTCCCTGAGACCACTCAACCTGGAACTGAAAGCTCAAATGTAACTTCTGCCTTATACCACAGACCCAAACAAAGCCAAGGCCAAGGAGCACGGTTTCCATGAAGCCAGCAGCTGCCTCCAGACCCAAACCTGCAGACTCCCCTCCACCGCATGCAATACAGAACATGCTGCTGAGACTTAGCGATCTGTGATGATTCCACTAGTGCAGCAGGATGTTCTTGCTCGCTTCTCTAAACGAGGGGAAGAAGAATGACAAGAAAGAAAAAGAAAAAAAAAAAAAAAAAAAAAACACTGCCAATAAGGGGAAAAGAAAAGAAAAACGACTGCTGTCATGGGAAGAGGG
>WUAM01000179.1:23438463-23454064 GCA_024336885.1 Actenoides hombroni
CGCGGAGACTTACCGACCTGTGAATATTCAACTAGTGCAGAAGGATGTCCTTCCACGCTCCTCTAAACGAGGGGAAAAAGAAGGAAAAAAAAAAAAAAAAAAAAAAAAAAAAAAAAAGCACTGCCAATAAGGGGAAAAGAAAAGAAAAACGACTGCTGTCATCGCCACAGGGAAGCAGAGACACAAACCACAACTCTGCATGTATGCCAGCCTTGCCAACACTTGGATCTGAAGGCAAAGGAGTCCGCTACAGCGGGATGTGAAGAGCAAAGCCAAAATTCCGTGCTAAATATTGCTGCCAAACAAGCCATTTCTTGTCAGTATTTGTAAAACAAATTGAGCCTGTGCTGTAAATATCCCTGCATCTGTGTACTGTTTGTTTCGGCATGAAGACTTGCAAATAAGCTTCACAGCACACTTGCAGTAGGAAAATAGCTTGAGCAATTCTGGTAGGACTCAGCTGTTCAGGCCCTACAACTGGCCCTTTGTGACCAGTGACAGACAGCACTACTGCAGCTTCTCATAGCATCACTGCAATGAGGTGGGCAGCAGCTCGCAGTCAGCTGGATAAAAAAAAAATTAAAAAAACCAAACAAACAAAACAACAAACCAATAAGCAAAAGAAAAAAAAATTCTTTCCAGAGGAAAAGAAAGCATTTAGAAGTTACCTCAACACTGCAAGACAGACTTCAGTATGCTTTAAAGGCTTACCAGAAAGTCAACCACAAAACTTGGTTCAGATTCAAACTATTTGTTTGGGGTTTTTTTGCACACGTGCATCAAGACTTCCTTTGCCACAAGCTAGTCTTCCAGCTCACCTTGCCCCACGAGGCAAGTTCACAAACTGTTATGACATCCCTCTGCAGAGGGGAGGGACAGAAGAAACATCTCTGACAAATACCCAGCTACAGTTGGACAGATCACCTATTTTTGTCCAGGTTGTTCCCAAAGGAGCACTCTGAAACGAAGCTCTGCTCAACCCTGAAGAGAGAATTAACAGCTATTGCCCTGTTATGGCACCCTCCTGACCACCTGGCACTTGGCAAGTGGCAATCTGATTGTCGTATTACTGGCATCGAAGTAAATTTTGGGAACCTACAAATCTGTTCCTAGGTCTCCCAACCTCTCATAGCATGACCTTCACCAGGCTGCTTCACACTCTGGGAATAATTCACCTTTCATTACGAACAGGAAGTGTAACAAGTATTTCCCCAGCGTGGTCAGAGGAAAGGCTCTTCAAGTACCAGATTCCTGCGAAAAGGATTAAAGCATTAGCTGGACAAGACTTGAAAATACACTTCTTGCAAGTAACTTCCATAAGAAAGTTTGGTTTAGATGACAGCATTTGGAAAGTGACAGCATATTAGGGTTTGATGAATCGAAGTTTATTTTACAGGAAAACAAAAACAACACATTTCCCTTCCCATCACCGTCACTTACAAACTCAGGAGCAGAGACTGACCCGTTGAAGTAAGTGCCACAACTTCCCGGGATTTCAAAATGGAAGTCTTAAACACTGAATCTTTCCTTCTCCAACACAAAGCTAAAATAAATCCTGGAGATGTTTATTACTTATTTGTATTACAGCAGCATTTTGAAGGGCCAGATGAACAGTCCCATCATTCCAGTAGTTGTATACACATGCTCTGTGCACGCACACACACAAAGTCCCTCAGCACAGAGGCAGCATAAAACAAAAGGGAAACAGAAGACACAAAAAAGCAACGACCACTCTACAGTCACAAACAGAGCTGATTAGGAACTAAAGCCAAGAAGCTTGCCCAGTATCCTATTTACTAGCCACCATTACTGACAACTGGAAATTGTTTATCAGTGCTTTCATTAGAAAAGGAGATTGGATTTCAGAGGTATGCCAGAGCTCCAGCCAACCTCCTCCTTATCAGGGTCAATACAATTTATTTGCTGGCTTTTCAGCAAGCAGAAAGTAGATCAGGCTTCACTGACCTCTGAGGAGCAGCCCTGCTTTCTGCCAGTGGATGACTTGGAACACTGTCCCCATCAGAGGTGGTCAGAGATGAAAGCGTGTGTGAATTTGGAGAAGCCTGGCAGAATGCAAACAGAAGGCAGAAGCAGAGGACTCCACGGGAGAGATACCTTCCTAGTAGCGGGAGGAAAGCAAGACAGGTTCACCAACAACAAAAGCACGTTAACGTTGATTTACCATCACTTAACTCTGGGTCACTGCTTGATGGATGGAGGTTGGTATCAAAAGTATAATTTTAAAGAAGCCACATGATTTTCAGGGCTGAATTACATTTGTGCACAGGGTACAATTTGCTCATACCATAGCAATCCACCCAAACACACAGCTAATCAACAAGCTGTTCCTCTGCAGCACAGGAAGAAGAATTTCCACCTGCAGGCAGAGCTCTCAAAGCTGCAGACACAGAGCAGCACTGTGATACACAAGCTAAAACCACAGGCAACGTGTTCTTGAGCAGAATCACAGTGGAGGCTTTCACATCTGCAAACCAGAAAGTGCACACCTGTCCATTCCTCCGCACACAAGTAACCACTTACAAAAACAAGTTTCCCTGCCTTCACGTTACAATCACCATGAACCTATACAAGCGTAGAGGAAGTTCTTTAAAAGAAAGCGTATTTTATTGAGAAACACAAATGGGTGGATGTTTCAAAACCAAGCCAACAGTCCTACTGCTTGTGAAACATTTGCTGTCAGAGTAGAACTTCACTGGCCTCCAGCTGAGGTACAATATGGGATTTCTCCTTCCTTGGTTTGTGGGAAAGCTGAAGCAGTCAGAGTTTCCATGCTACGTGTACTCCACGAAAAGCAATGAATCATAGAATTATAAAATACCAGGTGGGAAGGGACCTCTCAAGGATCATCTAGTCCAACCTTTTAAGGTAAACTATACATATGTATAGTTTAAATGAGATGGCACAACACCCTGTCAAGCTGAGCCTTAAAACTGTCCAGTGCAGGGGAATCCACCACTTCCTTTGGGAGATTATTCCAATGTCTAATTCTTCTCATGGTGAAAAATTTTCTTGTGGAGTCCAACTAGAATCTCCCCAGGAGTAACTTGTACACATTACCCCTCATCTTTTTCCATGCGACTCCTTGGAAAAAGGGAGTTGTCTTCTTCTTGGTAGCCGCCTTTTATGTACTGGTATAATGCTAGCTGGGGTCTCCAGCCTCAGGCTGAAAAACATGCTGTCAGAAGTGACAAAAGCCATAAGGAAAAAAATGATTCTCCACCAATGGTCCAAAAGAAGAGAGGATGGTAAGACACAGGCTCCCTACAGCTATGAAGAAACTGTATAGAATGATGTGGGTTCGGTTACAGGCAAGAATTTTCAGAGCTATCAAAAAAACTAAGTCAGCAATAAAACCCAAAAGAGGAGAGGGAAAAGAAGATAAAACCAGTGTGACACATACCCACAGTCTATCCAGCCTATAGTACCTCGTCCTTTCACCTCCTCGGCCACGGTGGACAGTAACCTGAGTGAACTTTCCGCAGCAGCAGCTGGAAAACAAAATAAAATAATAATAAAAATAAATCAACAACAGCATTATTACTGCACATAGGAAAACACAATGGTGCATTCCTTTTTTCTGAAGCACTAGAAGAACATTTTGTCTAATTTGAAGGAATCAGTATGAGAGGGATCAGCAAAATCTTGTGTAAACTAGGAGGAATGCTGGCTGCAGCTGAAGTTGGGTGGCTCCTTCCTTCCACCCCTCTTAAACAACACACTGAAATTTGAACCCCAAGGCACGCTCCCTGACCTACATTTATGAAGCTACTGTGTCCTCTCCTGTAAGGTGTCTTCCATCCCAACACTGCCTTTTTCGTGTGGCTGGGCATTAACCAGCTTGTACCACTGCCTGTTAATTAAAGCAACATCATTTAGGACCTTCATTAGCTGTAAAGTTAAGTCATTCAGCATCTCTGCCTGTCTCAATTCTATCCGTGTCGTAACAGAAAAATAACAGATTGTTATTCTCATAATAACCTTGGGAGATACCCAAACCAATAGTTGAGAAGTTCAAAACTATTAGCAGAAAAGCACCCAAAAAAGGTGCTTCCAGGCCCTGATTCTCATGGGAGATTTTAATTACCCAGATATTTGCTGGAAGGCCTACTCAGCCGGCCATTCACAGTCCAGGAGGCTCCTCTAGTGCACTGACGATAACTTCTTGATGCAAATGGTGGATGAGCCAACTAGGAGAGGGACACTACTGGATCTTATATTCACTAACAAGGAGGGTCTGGTTGAAGCGGTGAAGGTTGAGCGAAGACTCGGCTACAGTGACCACAAGATGGTGGAGTTCAGGATCTTGTGTGGCAGGAACAGAATACCAAGCAGGATCACAACCCTGGACATTAGCAGGGCCAACTTTGGCCTTTTGAAGCAATTGCTAGGGGAAATCCCATGGGACTGGGTACTAGAAGGTAAAGGGGCTCAAGATAGTTGGTTAACATTCAAGGACCACTTCTTCCAAGCTCAAGATCAGAACCATCCCAACAGGTAGGAAATCAAGAAAGGGAGCCAGGAGACACGCGTGGTTAGACAGGGAACTGCTGGGCAAACTCAAGTGGAAGATGAGTCTTTAGATCATGGAAGGAGAGGCTGGCCACTTGGGATGAATATAAGGCTGTTGTCAGAGGATGCAGAGGGGCAACCAGGAAAGCTAAGGCCTCCTTGGAGTTAAACCTTGTAAGAGAGGTCAAGGACAACAGAAAGGGCTTCTTCAAATACATTTCCGTTAGAACTAACACTAGAGGCAATGTAGGCCCACTGATGAATGAGGTGGGTGCCCTGGTGACAGAGGAAACAAAGAAGGCAGAGTTACTAAATGCTTTCTTCATTTCTGTCTATGCTGCTGGAGTCTGTCCTGAGGAGCCCCAGACCCCTGAGGCCCCAGTGGAAGTCAAGATAAAGGAGTTTGCCTTGGTTGATGAGGACTGGGTTAAGCACGAATTAAGCAATCTGGACATCCATAAATCCATGGGCCCTGATGGGATGCACCCGCAGGTGCTGAGGGAGCTGGCAGAGGTCATTGCTAGACCACTCTATCATCTTTGGTAAGTCATTGGGAACAGGAAAGGTGCCTGAGGACTGGAATAAAGCAAATGTCACTTGAGTCTTCAAAAGGGGCAAGAAGGAGAACCCGGGTAACTATAGACCAGTCAGCCTCGCGTCCATTCCTGGAAAGGTGATGGAACAACTTATTCTTGGTGCTCTCTAAGCCTATCAAGGATAACATGGACATTAGGAGCAGTCAACATGGTTTTAGCACGGGGAAGTCATGTTTGACCAACCTGATAGCCTTTTTATGAGGACATAACCAGGTGAATAGATGATGGTAAACCAGTAGATGTGGTTTATCTTGATTTCAGTAAAGCATTTGACACCATCCCCCACAGCGTCCTCGCAGCTAGCTAGCCATCCCCCTAGCTGAGGAAGTGTGGTCTGGATGACTAGGTAGTAAGATGGATTGTGAACTGGTTGAAGGACAGAAGGCAGCAAGTTGTGGTCAATGGGACAGAGTATAGTTGGAGGCCTGTATCCAGTGGAGTCCCTAGTGGACCAGTACTATACTTCATCAGTGACCTGGATGAGGGCACAGAGTGCACTGTCAGCAAGTTTGCTGAGGACACAAAACTGGGAGGAGCAGCTGACACACTGGAAGGCTGTGCTTACATCCAGAGGGACCTAGACAGGCTGGAGAGTTGGGCAGGGAGAAATTTAATGAAATATAACAAGGGCAAGTGTAGAGTCTTGCGCCTGGGAAAGAACAACCCCATTTACCAGTATAGGCTGGGGACCAACCTGTTGGAAAGCAGTGTAGGGGAAAGGGACCTGGGGGTCCTGTTGGACAGCAGGAAGGCCGTGAGCCAGCAATGTGCCCTTGTGGCCAGGAAGGCCAATGGCATCCTGGGGTGTATTTGAAGGGGTGTGGTTAGTAGGTCAAGAGAGGTTCTCTTCCCCTTCTACTCTGCCCTGGTGAGGCCACATCTGGAATATTGTGTTCGGTTCTGGGCCCCTCAGTTCAAGAAACCAGGGAACTGCTGAAAAGAGTCCAGCGCAGAGACACAAGGATGATTAAGGGAGTGGAACATCTCACTTCTGAGGACAGGCTGAGGGAGTTGGGTCTCTTTAGCTTGGAGAAGAGGAGACTGAGGGGTGACCTCATTAATGTTTATAAATATGTAAAGGGTGTCAGGAGGATGGAGCCAGGCTCTTCTCAGTGATGTCCAACAATAGGACAAGTGGCAATGGGTACAAGCTGGAACACAGGAGATTCCATGTAAACATAAGGAGAAACTTTTTCACAGTGAGGGTGACGGAGCACTGGAACAGGCTGCCCAAGGAGGCGGTGGAGTCTCCTCCTCTGGAGACATTCAAAACCCACCTGGACGTGTTCCTATGTGACCTGATCTAGGTGATCCTGCTCTGGCAGGGGGGTTGGACTAGATGATCTTTCAAGGTCCCTTCCAACCCCTAATGTTCTGTCATTCCAGGAAAAATATTCAGCTGAGGTTTTTATAATGCTGCACCACATGTATAGATTTTGCAAAACAATTCAATTCCAACAGTCTTATAAATGGTATTAAAAATAAACACATAAGAAAAATGGGACAAAAGCCTGGGAGAGAAAAACAGAGAGGTTCAAATAACTTTCAGTTCCCCCAAAAAATCTAAAAGAAACTGTTTTCTGCCTTGATTAACAGAAAACAGAAACCCAGAGCATCTTCCAGATCTATTTAAACTGCTGCTGCTCCACAACTACTTCAACTAATTGAGTATAAGAATGCTTATATTGAGTCAGAATAAATGCTTTTATAGACCACTATCTCGTCTTCAGCATTTGAGAAGGTGAAGGACTACACAGGTCAGAGTAGACAAATAGAGCCAGTGGGTAGTTACAGCCCCCTCAAATCATCTCTAAACCTCCACAATTTTCATCTCAACAATTTCCTGAGCCAGAAACAGTTTCTTTGTATTTGACAGCCTTTGCTTGGGCCTGATGCCATCAGAGATGCCAGCCCACACACGTTAGGTCTCCAGAAACTCTACCACCGCAAATACTGATAACACGCAACCGCCACCTCTCTCCAACACGGGGCATAGACACATGGGGGAATTTCTTCACATGTACTTAGAGTGGAACATTTTGACAAAAAGTCTTTAAAAAATAAGCAGTCAAGATAGAATAGACTTGTCCCAGAAGGCTCATTAGTTGAGCAGCCCTGGCAGGATACCCAGACAGTAGGGTGAAATAAACATCTCCTGTAAATGAGGACATCCGAAATCAATGAATTTTCTGTATGAGATAGAAATACTTATCTAGTTTTTGCTCAGCTGAGAAGCAAAGCCTTTGTTCCAGCAGTGCAATCTGATGCTGGCCATCATCTCATTGCAGCTGGGGGATGTATAGTCTGGAATTAGAATCGTACCTCCAAATTCCTATCTCTTCTTTCCCCTCTCCTCTTTCTAGGTGACAGTTAGGAAAGATATTTCTAATTGTGCAAGGATCACTGTTCTAGGAAGAAACATTAATCCCACAGTCAGCTGCTCTGCAGGCAATGCTTTAGACTGCTAAAACCAACCAATTAAATAACAAAAACGGAAAAAAAGAAATCTCCGCAACACAGCTTTTGAACAATGCCCATAGGGCAACATTTATTTGATGAGTGTCAGAGCTGAAGTGTTCTGGTTGTGCTTCTAAAATTGAAAGCAACCACCACTTAAAATATTAAGCATAAAAAGAAAATCTTCCCTTTATAAAGTTGAATAATACAGATGTCTTTTTAATCTAAAGTGTTCCTTTCAAAAGCAAAACGTGTTAGAAACTCTTTTATGACTTTCACTTTGAACCTGTTACTACAAAACCATGTGGCCAATTTCGAGCACTCAAAATTCCCTGCTATAGCAAAACAAAAATATTTAAATAAAAACCAAGCCACATATATAATTTTAATGTCTTCAGAAAAAGCGTACCTTAGGAAACAAAATTAATTATCCCAGGAACTACACGTTTCTGTCTGCAAAATTCTCTGCTATTGGGGAGAGGATATTGGGTCACCACATACTGTTCTAATTTGCCACCCTATAAACGCAGAGCAACTCTACCAATATCACTGTGCTTATTTGAGAGAAGACCTTTGCAACAGGTCAGAAAGGGAGGACTCAACCCCCAAACAAGGCATTGCCTTGCACTGCTTTCCTGCAGGAAGGGGGAGGGAAGCAATAACAAAACCAAAAAATTAAGTGCTAAGGAAAATCATCTTAGTGATGTATTTTACTTCTTGCTGTCTGATCGCTTCCACATTCACAACAGCATTCCGCACTTATATATGGAGCTTAAAGATTGTTCCTTCATTTTACATGGCGTCACACAAAACAACAGCAAAACAAAAAAGGCAAAGAAAAAAAAGGTACAGCAGGAGCGGAACAGAGCAAAAGGAAAAACAAACAGACAAATAAGAGCAAGAGTGAACAGCCAGAAAAGGGAGCCTGAATGAGAGGGGACAGCAAACAGAGTCAAGGGGACAGGAGGCATGATGTGAAATGAACCCTTTCCTCAGGTTACACGAGTAGCTCATTTTTTATTTTTGTATTTTGTTAATCAAAGTTGAAAGACAACCGTGAGACACTCAAAGCTGTCAGAAGCAAAGACAGATTGATTCCAGCACTATTATTACTATTTATTAAGCCTTTCAGTGTCACCAGGAAATCAAAACTTGCAAACTAGTGTGACAGAGCACTCAGCAGGCCAAATTAAGATGACTCCAATCTTGAAACATTAGGAGCCTCCGAGTTAGAACAAAGGACACCAGTGCTGAAGAACTCCTTGTAGTCCCATGGAAGCACCCTGCAGTAACAGAAGGCAACACTGAACAGAGAGCAAGTAAGGGTGAAGAGCTTAGTCACCCAAGCGTGCACACAGGTAACCAAACGTGCACACAGCTCTTCAAACGCACACACCTTGCTAAGCACAAAGAGCTGGGACACTTACCAGATTTTGAATACAGCACTAGTATGTTATTCCGTGTCCTGAGAAGCTTCTTAAAATCCTTGTGGTCGCTTATTTTTTCTATGAGTGGAGACACCTTCAACGAGCACACAAACGCTGCCAAGAATGCCTACAGAAACACAAAGCCAGAAACATGAGTTAGAGCTTCCATGCTAAGAAACAAAATACAAACTGCTTTTGAAATTGCCTTGACCTCATAATCTTGAGACGTGCTGCCTTAAATAAACTATTATATTGATTTGATCAGCAAAAGCCAAAAAAAAAAGGGGGAAAAAAATGCCATGCATATTATTGAAACTGGACACATAGCACTCCCAGCAAGCATCCTTAAGAGGAAAGATGAGAGAAACACAACATTAAGAAATACAGTTTTAGTTAAGACACCCCTTTTAAAAGTTTGTTCCCTAATCAGAGAATCAGAAAAAAATTCTTATGTAAATTTAATATACTGTAACAAAAGAAGCAGCAAATTACCACTTGTCCAAGATCTCAGAATATGCTGCAAAATTCAAGTACTTTGATATCCCACAGAAGACAGTGAGCCATGAAGTTAAAATAACTAACCCACGCTGCCACAGAGCAGATGAAGGAAATTAAAACAGAATTTGCAAGTAATTCAGCATCCATATTATGGCACTAATCACCATCCTCTCCCACCCACCCTTCCAAAGTGGAACAGTGCTTACATTTCCCACTGGATACGCCATACCTCTCACACACACCAGTGCCTTTGCACAACATCAAGTCTGGCTTCCGCTGGCCACACAGAAGGCACAGCATTTAATCTCTCTGCATCTCATTTCTGTATCTATGCAAAGTAATTATTTGTTGTTGTTGTTGTTGCATCTTCTGGTCTATTTAAATTATGACCACGCCAGAGCAGAGTCTATCTTTTATCCTACCATAAAGTAAAACTCCTATCAAAATATGGCCATAACCTCATCTGTGGCCTCTACCACTCATTCGTACTACAATAGTCTTCAATAATAATAATAATAATTATCATCTTATCCATCAGGCTATGCTGCCTCCCTTCTGCACTCTACTAAATTCATACTAAGGGAATGATTATGGGAAGCTTAGCTTGAGAAATTATCTAGTTTACATTCACCTTACAGTAAAACCTTAACACTTAATTGCTTGGCTAAAAGCTTTAGCTCATTTGCCTTAAACACACAAGAGGTTCTTAATTACAGAACTAATTTTGATCATGTTTCACTCCAACTGGGTTGGAAAACGTGCCCAGGGTGGATGTGAAGTAGTAAGAGGCTGTTCCTCTTGCATCCCACCTATTACAGATTGCAGCATTTAAATCAGGGCACTAAGCCAATCAAAGTCAGAACACACAGCCCCAGGCGCTACACTTCATCACAAACTCAGCTATTTGCAAACACCACGTCACTGAGGCACAGAAACAAAACCTGCACCTATGAAACATACTTTGGAAGTGCTAGAAGTTTTTACACATGGGAAGGGGAGCGGGAGTTTTGGGACATATGAGGTAGAGGGAAGAAGCTGAACTGAAACACGGGTCATCCTCAAAACAACTCCAGGACATGTTCAGGAGTTTAAAGTTACTAGACAATACACTTACAACATAAAATGCAAAAGCACAAAAGGCCACACAGGCTTAGGGCGAACAAGTTATCCCACTCTGTGGGCAGGATTCCCCCCACCGAACCCTGCTGACCAGACAGGCTGTGAGAAGGGAAAAAGCACACTTGCAAGTCAGCCCCTCCTTCAGCACAAATGTCCCTGATGCTTTAATTTGACCAACAGACTCGCATTCTTATAAATCCAGATGTCCAGAGCTCAGCCTTCCTACTTCAAGCTGATGTATGCGAATCATTTGTGTATGTTCTGATATAAAGACACAGTGCTGCCAATCAAAGCAGACAAAAAGTGAGGTGACACAGACATGTAAATTCCCACTCAAACCACATCACAATCAGAAGTTGAACAGGAGAGATTAATCTAACACTGACTTAGGAGCAGGTCTCTTTAATCCTAAATACTTTTTTAAAAACCTTTTCCTTTCACCTAGTTTTTTATAACTATCCAAGCATCTCAAAGTTTTATCTATGCTACAGAACACTAAAACTAAACTTGACTCAAACTAAAGGCTGAAGATAGAAGGGAAAAGTGCTGCTTTGGTTTAGGAAACTGGACTCAATTAAGGATATGCTAGTCTGTGAACTCACTGCCAAAAAGAAATAATTGGACTAAAAAAAGCCACAAAGGCCACTTTCAATGTGACACCAAATGGTATCATAAACTTTGTTTAAAGCATCTATACAGTTCTACTGGTAGCTCAGAAGTATGTGTATTTTATACCTTTTCCAGATGGAAAAGCTGCTCACACAATTTCAGTGAACTGTTGTGGGTTCCCCCCCTTACAATGGCAGAGCTATAAACCTCTTGAAAAATTGGATTCTGGTAACAGTGACAGCCCTGTCCGTGTTGCCACTAACAGAAAACTCACTGTGCTGGTGGAATAGCAGGCACTTGGAGGGAGAAGCACATCACATTGCATATATCCACTGCTACTTTGTCCAATTCCTCCCCAGATATCAAATGAATATGTTACTCATTTTTCTGCAGTTTTCTTACAGCAGCTCTCTCTGATCCCATGGTTTAGATCAAAACCCACTGGGAAAGGCACTGTGCATACAAGTGCACCAGTCAGCCCTGCCAAATAAATCATCATCTCCCTTTAATTGAGATTAATGTTGCAGCCTTTCCTAAGTATAAAACCCAAAAGGTCCAAGCTAAAGGCATTGAGTTGGATAGAAACACCTTGCCTGAATATCTAAGGCAGCTACAGCAATACTGGGAGGTTATCAGCTGAATGGAAAAGTTCAACACCTCCCAGTATGCATTTGCACTACATGGTGTTTGCAAACTGAAAGAATTAAGTAGTTCCAATCTCCCCAGCTTTCTCCTGCTGAAATTAATGAATATCCTATCCAGGAATAAATGAAAGGCCAGTTTATCATTAAACCTCCACCTTCACTACTAGCTCCATTAAAGGCAACTGATGCCAAGGAGTCCATTTCACCCCATGCCAGTCCCAGACATGGGGCTGCTTTGCGCTGCTCTAGAGTCAATGTTACGATGAGCGCACCAGCACCTACAGCCACTAATTCTGACAAGAGCATGAAATTAGGAGGATGGAAGAAGAGAATCTTGTGGAAGCAGTTACACACTCTCCCGCTTCACAGAAAACCAGGCTCATATTCCTGCACAGCCCACAGGCAAAGTGGCAGCAAAGACAAGGCTCATTTGCATGTACTGTGCTATATGACTTTAATTGTGAGATATGACTCTGGTAGATTTACTCCAGACATTTTGTAGGAGAGCTCGTCAGCCAGGCACTGCCTGATCAAGTACACTGCTTCTTATTTAAATCCAGGGCACAAGAGGAGATGAGCTCATATTAAAAAAAGAAGAGGTCAAGAAAGGTGACAGTCCCTCCTGGGCAGGAAGCCTCTCTTCATATGCGTCAGGAAGTGCTACATTCACACATATGGAACTCTATAAATAAGAAACAAGTTAAATGCTCTTGTCACTTGAGCATCTTAAAGCTTTAAAATCTATTCACAACCACTGCTGAAAACTTAAGAAATGCTGCAAACGTTTTTCTTAAGAAGTTGCCTGCCTTGGTACCTGTTAAAGTAGAAGGCATATTAGGACCGACACATGCAACATCTGTGCCACTCCTGCCCTGTGATAGTCACGCTGACAAGAAATTGCAATAAAAGTGAGGGAAGGTCTATTTTATTTCCTGCTATGTTTGCACAGCAGCTGGCTTGGTGAGCTGGAACCAGCACCAACAGTCACTTGGTGTCCTCAGAATCAGGAAACTCTGGTGGAGACCTTCAGGAAAAAAGACAGACCACACGCGGCAGACGATAAAATGCAAATCTGGTAGCACTGTAGTCTGCAGATTTCCCCCAGCTCAAGATTTCAATCTGAATTTATTTTCACAGAATTTTTATGGCGTAGGTCGCACATCAGTCATGTGATTGTAGTGTCTGATCTAGATGCATGAAGAATTCTCAAGTAAAACATCAGTAAACCCAAACCCCCAAGACAGTCAATTCAAAACTGCTGAGACACTATTCCAGTACAAGGTACAAAAACACACGTGCTCTAACTCTGCCTCTGCTCTTCAAATCGAAGTGTGCATTTAACCACATAATCTTGCAAGCTAGGTGAATGAAGACTGATCTGTCAAAAAGGTTTAATTTTCCTTCCCCCCCCCCCCACCTCGCCAGCAATTTCTTGCAGAGCTGCTGAACATATGCAAGTGTTACAGAGCAGTGAAACACTCCACAGCCCCACTCCCTTAGAACTGGTACCCAAGAAACTTCTGAGCTTTCAGAAACCCAGAGGCAAACAGAGTTACAGGCAAATAACTATTTGCTAATTATACTTCCAGGGCTGACACTATTGAAAAATGTGGTCATCCCTCAAGCCATGTTTTCTCAAAATCTTCAAGGAACTGAGAAAGCAGAGTCTATTTCTCAAGTTTTTACTCTTCTCTGAATTCCATTTCAGAATAAAAACAGCGCATATATTTCAAGCAGCCACAAGAACTTTTCATATTTTACATTTATTATTCAAATTAAATGTGATAAATGCCTAACTGTTGTTCCCGCAGAACCCAGCTCAATTTATGAGTTGCTCCCCACCAAAGCTTCATGACAGCATGGTCTTTTGCTAAGGATAAGCAGCATGTTTGAAGATGATTTTATTTATTTTAAATCAAAGGCAATGAAAACACATGGTATTAAAAACAAGAAAATACAAATCAAAAATTAAATAAGGAAGAACTATCAGAGCAGCATTGTACACTGGACAGAAAAACTATTTGTTATTGCTCCTATTTCCAGATCAAGAGCATGAAAAAAAATATATTTCCCTGGACTCAAATTATGCATTCAAAAATGTAAATGGCTATGCGGCTGAAACAGTGGTTAGGTGCCTGAATCTACATGTCAACATCAATTTTTATGTGCACATTAACACATGTGTAATTAGGTAATCAGTTTGCACACTTTTCGTCAATAATAGCTGGGGCTGATGCAAGCAGTGCTGATTCTCGCACAACTGCTGCTCAGCAGAGATGCAGCCTTACACTCAACCACAATTTCAAAAGCCCATTTTTCAGCAAGACATTTGACTTTGATTTCTGTCTCAGCTTAACCGCCCACTGATGTCATTCTCATTTTGGGACAACAGCATTCAACCCACCGTAAATATGATCAACGAGTGACCCTGTACATATGAAACAGATTGTGTCTGACAAGGCATTTTATGGGAATCTAGCTGAAGAGCAAACCTGCCTCAAAATTCCAAGCAGTAATGGAGACAACTGAATCTAATTTCGTAATTAAATTCTTTAGGAGGGGAGTGGTTGACATTCTTAACAGAGGTCTCCTCTGCTACATAAAAACAGTAAGGGGTAGGGGAACAGGCAAAAAAACCCAACAACAAGACCAGATCTCACCTTCCTGTTCCTACTCAGTTCCCAGAATGAACCCTGTGGTGAAGCACGCACTGAAGTTCAGAGGTGGATTTGAAGGGATCTCTCCACACTGCAGTGATGGAGGTTGGTAAACCTGCAGATCAGCCAGTGGCTCAGCCAGGTCGCGGGGCACAGGCAGAGCACACATACTGGAAATACCAGGTCTAAGTCATCTCCAGGCAAGCACAAGGGAGAAACAAACTCCCTTCCCCCCCAGTTGGTTCTCACTTAAAAATTACAAGACATTCAAATCCAAAGCCCCCTTGTTTACAAGAATCACAGTTTGACTGCAGATGTTTTATCCTCCTTGTTCATCATACAAACCACTCTTGACCTTGTGCAATAATTGCTTGCTTTTCACTCACAAGCCCTCCCTCTGCTGCTATTTACATTCAGGGTTGTGCTGCTTTGATCACTGAGCCATTTGTAACAAATGCCTTCCAAGATGGGTAGTGATAAGTAGGACAGTCCCCTGTTTTCATTCATGATTAATATCCAAAATTGCTGTAGAAATGTTTTAATCGAATCAGATGAGGGGAGACAGGTTATGTCTGTTACCCAAAGGTACCTTGAGGAAGCCTGCTAAGAATTTATTATTTGTATGAGGGAGGAAAAGGGGTCACAACAGCAGTAGTCCCTGCAATCCTGCTGGGATGGCAAAACCATCTTCTCTTAACCACATCTGCAGGGGTTCCCACACTGCAACCTGCTGAAGACCCCCAGCACAGGGGCTGCAGCACATTATCTGCAACGGAACTGAAAAACCATCTACAGGCTCAGTGGGGACTCCCAGGACTACAGCAGTTTGGGATGGTCAGGTGAGGAATGCACCAGCAGACACACCAGAAGGTAAACATCTTCCGCATGAGAAGACTGACAGCGTTAGAAAACCATGGTTTTCCCCAACATATTTACATTTGCAGACACTCCCACTGGATGTTTCTTGATTTAAGTTCATTTTCCATGACATCCACGGAAGAACATTCTTACTCTGCAGGTAATCCAGATCAATTAATTCTCACCTCAAACCATTAAGGAATTAA
>WUAM01000179.1:23463251-23494811 GCA_024336885.1 Actenoides hombroni
GTTCTCTCACTGGGGCCACCAACTCCTTACTGGGTGCGTGAGACCATGGAGTGCGACTAGCGGCGGGGTGCAGCACTGGTAGTGAATCTAGAGCTGTGAGAGTTCAAAGACATTGAACACGACTGGACTAATGGTGTCAAATTGGACACCACTCAGAATCTAAACCCAGCTGCCCCCAGCCCCTCTGATATCTGAGGACCAGCTGGAACACAAGGGAGGTGATTTTCTGACAAATTAATTTAGCCTTTTACGTGACATATAGGAGAAGAGGTAAAAGTAGCAAGGTGAAATACTGGAAGCTCCACTTCAACATGAGGAAAAACTTCACTGTGAAAGTGACAGAGCCTGGAACAGGCTACCCAGAGAGGTTGTGGAGTCTCCTTCTCTGGAGACTTTCAAGACCTCCCTGGATCTGTTCCTGTGTGGCCTGCCCTGGGTGTTCCTGAGCTGGCAGGGAGGTTGGTCTCGATGATCTCCAGAGGTCCTTTCCAACCTCTACCATTCTATGACTAATGAGCATTTATCATACTGTTTGATCAAGCCAATGTTTTAATGCAAGCTTCAATATACACAGACAGAGGGAGCCCAAACACAGAATCCCTACAAAACTGTACATCAGTTTGTGGATCTTACACTAGATAATAGAAAAAAAACAAACAACCAAGAATTCACAAAGACATATTATATGGCTTTTCTAATCAGCATACAGCTGCAAAAGCAGTAGCTCATGTAAGAAGTAAAATTTCTGAAGAGTAATCTCATGCCCATTCAAAACTATCCTAATAGTTGTGATATGTCCTATGTCTGACCTCTAGATTACTGATTTCTTACCCTGAGTTCTTCAGTCTCATCTGGCAGTATTTTAAACACTTCTTAAACTACCATCTTTCACAGTCTGGAAGAGTTTACTGTGTAGCACTTTATCTGTTTGGAATTATCATTCATTACAAAAATAACATTACAAAAAGTGAATGGATGGAATCCCATTCCTCCACTGCACACCTGCACGCATCCTCTCCCCCTACAGAGGCACCTATGACCTTCTGCCTGTCAAGAGGCACATTTGCTTTCTTCTTTTTTTTTTTTTTTTAAATGTAGAACCATTCAAGCTTCAGTCACAGTAAACAATCATCTCTTTGTCCTCATTCTTGGGAGCCCCAATGTGATTTCATTACCACTCTCCACAAATGGTTCCCATTACCAGTTATCAGCTGGAGGAAAATTGAATCCAGACTGTAAACAACACAATACTTTACCATCATTTTTAATATGAAATAATGAAGGTTTGAAAAATATTATTTCATTTGCATCACATGCAAAATGAGATGTCTTGCTTTTATGTCAGATATTCAAGCACCATGTTGAAGTGTCTCGACAAAATTAACTGTAAAGTTAATTGATAGCTGGCTGCAGTAAACATTCAGTTCTAACATTATTAGGGCTGCATTTTGTTTGTTTGAATGCAATTTATGTAAAGCACATAGACATTTTCTGACCTTATGAAAACAGCTTTTGTTTTAACAAAAATTTCCACAGACCTTTACTGAAATGTTTTATTCCAATAAACAGACACATTCTCAGACTCTGAAAGCTATATTAAACTGATTATTTGGTGATGCTAAACCTTAGCTTCTACACTCCGACTATGAGTAAATGCCAGAGACATTATTGGGAGGAATTCATGTGATACTTGACATTTTGATTCGTTCATTCCAGAAGTGGTAACAAAAACAAATCACAATGTAAATGTTTTTTATAAAGTCAAAAGATCCATGTATTAATACCATATCAATATAAACTATGGAACAACACACTGTTAATATAAGTTATTGTAATTAAAAGGAAATGGAATTTAAAATAAAAATCAATACTTTTAATCCAAAAAACTCTTTAATTTTTTTTTTTCTTAACCATTATTTCACTGGGAATGCTTCTTTTACTATCAAAATAAAATAATAAAAGATCAACCACCTTATTGTTCAGCAAAACCAAAATCACACTGCTTTCATATAGTCATTTAAATATGATATTCTCTCACTTAGGAAACAAAATATTTCCACGGGATACAGAATGAATTTCATCCCAATATGTAATGATCTTTTTGTCTTGGGCAAAACTCAGCATAACAGTTTTAGTAGTGTAATATTTCTTGGGCAGGATTCCAATAACAGGGAAACCAAGTTAGTCAGTTATGAAAGCTGTCTGTCTGGAGACATGCTATTAAACAACACTTGAGCTTTCTGTTTACTTTGGTGGTATTCATAGTTATGGCTATGCATTTGTGGCTTGCTCTTGCTAAATATTTCTCAAATGCATTTGCTATAATGGACAACACAAATCACCATAGCTTCAGCAGTATTGTTTTTCTAAGAAAGAAAAAGGAGAGGCAATGAAGGACTTCTGTTGCTGCTCCCTTTGCTTCTACATCTTATTCTTCGGTGTCCTGATGTTTTATAAATAATGTATTTATATTACTTTTTATAAAGGTATATGTATTCCCTGTTATTATGGTACCTGAACATCCCATATATGAATACTTTTATGCTCATAGATCTCTTTGAGATGAAAAATGAATGTAATCCTGCTATAGAGCTCTGAAGCCTAGATTGCAGAGGGGGAGTCTACTGTTCCTTTAAAAGCAGTCCTAAAGCTAATCTCAAGTCTATCCTGTCCAAAGACCTATAATGCAAGCACATGAATGAATTCAAGGATTCATTACAGTGCCCTCTAGACCATGCAAAAATCTATATGTTTATGCAGTAGATAGGCAACAGGGCAGGGCGGGCAGGTGTCGAAAGTCTTGAAGAAAAGGACATTACCTTCCTGGTCATTCCTAAAGGTAGATATATAACCTGATAGATTAGCTGACAGGACCACCAGGCTTCAGTGGCAGATCAGGAAAATAATTTCAGATCTCCCTAATACAGTTTGACACCATGTCATTGTCTCTATTCCTCTTTTAGAATGCCAACAGTTATGTATACAGATCTTGTATGGAATTCAAGTTTCCTAAGATTTTACTTAAGTTATTCAACACTACTGTATTTTTATCAAGCTAATTGCAATAATAGAAGTATCTGTATATAGAAAAAGAATCCCACACTTGAAACAGTCTTACTGTGTTCAAAAATAGTCTTAAAATCCAAATCAATCCACCAGGCCCCTCTCACCTCTGAAATGACAAAAATAAACCCACAGGCTACAAAATAACTTAACGAAATCACAGATAATTATTCATGACACCGCTGACCTTTAAGCTGTTACTGTTTGAAATGTAACTTCCCATTTACAAGTATAACCCTAGAAGTAAACCACCTTGTTGAAAAGCTCTTATAACAGATGAGTAGGACAAGGTAAAATAAAAGCAGGTGCAACTATGGAAGGATTAGAAGCCAGTGCAAAAAATATATGTTGTGCCATGTTTCACTGCTGCCCACCACTGAATACCAGCAAATAAATTAGGAAGAATTCTGCCCAGTTTGTTCAGAGGCAGATAGAGCAGAAGTATTTTACAGCTCTAGGGCTGTAAAATTATCTTAGTCCAGAGACTTCAATAGCTGCAGACTTCTGAGACAGCTGCCTCCAAAGGCTGCTCAGGTCCTCAAAGGGACGAATCCCTACAATATGAATATCAAACACTTCATAAAGCCTTCTGGGCAAAGAGTCTGGATGCCTTAATCTACATGTGGTCTATGCATTTGGTGTACCCAAACACTGGAAAAGAACAGAATTTTCCTATATTTCTCCAAGACTACCCTGTACCACGCTTACCAGCACAGAATGACACCTCGTACAGACAAGATCCAGCTCCTTCTGCATGGCAAGGTCAGCTGAAGAACAAAAGACCTGGAAAGGGAGAGAAGAAGAGTTTGATACCTTCTTACATACTTTAGTAAACCTGAACTTCCAGGATTGTTGCTAAAATCTTATAACACTATAGTAAAACATTGTGGTTCTCCAACATTTTTCTTCTTTTATACGATTATGATGAAAGATGTAAATGTCACCCCCTATGTATTGCAAGAACATTTTCCATACTACTAAATTGCTGAATCTTTATTTTTTCTCTCTGAAATCCCAATAAAACATTCGTATATTAAGTATGCCTTCTGTGAACTACTGATAATATTATGATCAAAATCAAGTGGCTTATCTTGGAAACATCTGAGCATGAGTGACAGTGAAAATAGGGATTGATCAGAATCTGAAACACGAAAGGTTCTCTGAGGTTCTTGCTACAAAACATCTAGCTCAATCACATTTCAGCTAAGTTTTTCTTTTCAAATAAACTGAAGGGTCAGAGGAGGGTAGGTAAGGGATCTTCTCAAAAGCTATAGTGCACTTAGTTACTTTTTGTTGAACTTAAATACCTTGATGTTCCACATTAACACTAGGCTAGGCCCCATGGGCTAGTAATGTATTTCTCCTTTATCCCATAACAATTCTGCATAAGATCCTGGCTCTACACATTGCCAGGCTGGGGTAGTAAGTTGCTCAAAAAGTGACTTAAATCCAGATTTGGTACATGCTCAGGACTGGTCCTTGTATGCTACAGATAGGCTTCCCAGGTGGGAGAGTCTGATGGCTGGATTTTTGGTTTGTGGCTGTAAAGGGGAGTGAGCGGTGGGAAGCACTGACATCTGTAGCCACAGTATGCTGCTGCTCACCTCCCCTGTCTTCACTTGGGGTGCTGATCATCAGGGCGTACCTCAAGGACGTGTGGGTGCTTGGCCTCCCAGTAACCACAAAAGGCCAGAGCCATCCTTCAGGAGGAGAGCCAGAAGTGCAGTCCAGTGGGATTTATGGGGAAGAACCTTCTGCCATGGAGGAACTACAGGTGTCTACTCATCATGTCTTTTAATATTCAAAGTTCAAAGTGAATAGCAACAAGGGAACAATATTTATTATTGCTCTTTATACTTTATTAATACATTTTATATATTAATATAATAATTTCCCTGTCCTATGTGAATAACTAAAAATAATAAAGATACATCAATCTAAAAAAGTTAAATGAGAAATTTCTATCACTGTTTTCCAGATATGTTTTCTGGATGATGTCACCACTTCTTTTCTTCAAGGACTACGTGTAGATTTGGTTATGATTATTTCAGGCTTCTGTGTATTTTATGAGATGAACACAGATGGATAAATACACTGTTAACCCCCAAAATCTTATCTTTGCCAAAACATCCCTGATGGAGATGTGAGGATCCTTTAATGACAAGTATAACACATAAAATAATCCCCACCTTGTCCATATACAGAGTCTGACTTCAAACAAGGTGTCCTCTACACATCAATCCCTGCTTTTTACTCTAAATGCTAGAGCCAATGTCATTTTCTTCCTCTCATCTTCTATAACAAAGTGCTAAGATCATATACTGCTGTCACTCATAAACTAGGGGATTTTAGCTAGATTAAAGGAAACTGAGCAGGCATAGTCCTGAAAAACACTGACTTGTTTTGCATTCTGATCCAACAAGGAAAATATTTCTTGCATGCTTCAACGGCTCAGCAAAGAAAGTGTATCTGCAAATTGGAAACCTTAGCTAATAAAATATTTAGACACCTCAGTCTCTAATGTCTCCTGTTAGCCAATTTTATTTGTGTCTACAGCTATTCATACATATACAAGAACACACATATTCCAGAGGTGCAATTGCAAACCAAATATATATGTTTTTCTTTTCTTCATCTCATTATCCTTCAAACTCATCGTGCATTTTTTTGTTCAGTTATGTTACTGACTGCCACTCAGTTTGCTCCTTACATAGCAATCTCTCAGTAGAGGCTTGCTCACCACCCTCCATTCAGATTAAACAGAAGGAGGAATTAAATCTCTCTTAAGTGCCAATTAAATGCTGAAACAGTGGGTTGCCTCCATCCACAGCAAGGTGCTGCTTGGAAAGGCTAGTCAGAAGCTAAGAGATGAGAGCAAAAATTCTGGCTGGGAAAGGAAAGGCAAACATGGGATCCCCACGGTTTGCGTGGCTGAGGCTGTGTGAGGGAAGCAGCAGGCAGTTGGTGGTGTGTGCTGCATGGACCTGGGAGAAAGCCAAACAGAACATTTGCCACTGGCCAAGACAGTTACACAAAAGGCAAATACCAGGATCTTAACATGTGAGATGCTCTCCCTGCGTGTTCCCAACACACTGGGAGAAAGGTGAGATGATTAAACCAACAAACCTATTCCCGTGAAACATCGGGATTATACAGTAAATGATTTTTACTCTGTCAATCAATTGAAATGGTTCCATGTACTGGCTAATTGCTCAGGCTGGAAGGGATGGTGGTTTATATAGTTTAGTATTGCTAGCAATGAAGGCAGTGGAGTAACAATAAAACTTGCAACTTCAGTTTTTGTTTTGGGAGAGCTGACAAATAGAGTGCCTTTGAGGTGCCTTTTAATAGCATGGGTTTCATTGAAATATTTTAAAAGCGAAACACACGGAAAATATTGCTTTGCTACAATGACTTTCACTATTGCAACTGAACTGACAAATTGGAACAATGTGTCTATATTTCTATTATTTCTATTTGTAGTTAGTTGTATAGTTATATTTTATATTGATAATTATGTAATTTATAAATAGTTTCTCACATACTCCCATCATTTTTATATAAATTTAATTGAAGTCTTGTGACATATTTCCTGAATCCATCGATAGCTGATGTCTGCCAAACTTACTAATATCAGTGCAAGAATGTGGGATTTGGTTTAGCTCAAATTCTGCTTTCAGCTGGAAACAGTCTTTCACTTGAATTAACAGATATGTAGGTGAAGTTGCTACGTTCTGCTCTTTAACTCCATTTCCTTCCTTCTATTTTAACTTAATTTAACTGGAAAAAAACCAAAACCCAACAACCAAACAAATCCATACCTGCCTGATGAGCTTCAAATTCATTCTTGTTCATGACTATGATCAGTTTGAGGAATCAGATCATTTACAAAATACCTTGCTAATTTACCCTGGGAAATTTATTAACAAAGTAGGATTTGGTTTTGAGCTGACCAAAGCATTATTCTCTACAATAGGTATGGATGGTTTATTAATTTCCATGAGCTCTCTTGGGGCTGGAAAACTATTTGTCCAAAACTGTTTCTCCGTGATGCTATCAGGTGTTCAGGGCTGGAACCAGTTGATAATGTAATTTCATGCAATTATGTATGCATGCACTATTATCTTGAAAGTTTTAATGGGAATTAAGTTCTCATCAGCCTAAGAAATAATTACATACAATAAGAGAAGATGAGAAACATAAGGAAAGAGTTACAAACTACTGATAAAATGTAGATGCAGAATACTGACATATATTAACATCATTTGTACCCATTTTGATTTTGATGTAGGCAATTGTGAAAAAACATTGTGTTAGCTTCCAAATTCTTCATTCTTCAACAACAGCAACAAACATGAATGAAAACCAGTCTTTTTCATGCAAGGAAAACAATGTATGTTACAGCAGTCTTAAATTCCACCAGATGTTTTCTATCACCACTTTGGCAAACCTGATGGTGGTTGCTTTATTCACATGCCTTTACTGCTGCACCAAAGTGCATTGACGCATAATACCACAACTGATTCATGTTAGGACAGGCTCCTTCCATGGGAGCAAAGTTATGTAGTCACTTTTCATAAGCTTATACATAAGCAGCTATTTCCACATATTTTCACAGAAATCCTCAGAATTAAATTGAATGTGCTTTTGTCATTTATAAAAAATGTACAGTAATAGACTTCTTTCTCAGTTCTTAGTTTATCCCTCCAAGAGCTAGCACTTCCAAGCAGTAGATTAGCGTGAGATAAATGCTAAATGTGTTTCTACAAAGCAGAGTCACAACGTCTAGCCCATCTTCAATGAAATGCACCATACAATGTAACCTGTCCCTCTCCTTGTGCCGCAGTCTGTGATGGTGCAGGCCCCCTCACTGGGCTGCATTGCAATGTCAGTTCCAGCCAATATTGTGTTCTCGTTTCAATTACAAGTGTAGTAGGCTCAGACAATCTGGCACCTTCTGATCTTGCATACCAGAGCAGTGAGTTGAAATAATCTGGTACCTTCTTGTCCTGATTACAAGTACAGTGAGTTGGGAAGATCAGGTAAACCCTAACCACGTCTGAAACTCCTGTTACCTCGGAAATGTACCTAGAAATTCCTGCTGCCTGGATTGTAGCCAACTCTGAAGGGTGTCAAGACTGCCTGACAGGAATAATGGCCACAATGAAAAGTACCAACCAAAGTCCAGTCAATCATCTTGTGACCCTATCTATACTGATCCTACGTGAGGCCCTTTGAGCTCTCCAGGATCACAGTGGGCTGTGAGTTGGCATCTCCTTCAAAACTGGGACACCTGTTAGGGTAGATTTTTGTGACATTCAAGTAGATTTCATGATGTAACTAAGACCGTCCACTGGTAACAGCCAACAAAGGGAAAAGTGATTATTTCACTCTAATTCAATTTCATGAAATTTAAAAGATCACTTGGTACCAAAAAGTTATTATAATGTACACAAAAAGAAATATCTTAATCATAGGTTAACCTCTATATCTGTATGTATGATTTAACCTTCATATTTCTGTGTACATCTGCATTTGCTTATATGATTTAATCTCTGTATATATCTGTGTGTAATTATGTGTATAATTTGATTTAGGAAACTCTCTCATGGGTCTCGTGTGAATCTTGTCATTCTCTAATCTTTAACCAAGTTGCTATGTTGATTATGGTAAATTTTGTTAAATGACTCTGATAAGCCACTAATAGTTAAGTGTTGTTAGAAATCATACAATTCATCCTGTGTCTTAACATAGCAATATGAATAAATCCTAAATTACTGTTGTGTAGGATCCCTTTATTTCCTACAGCTCTTAATTCAATTTCCCTTTGTATGTTTCTTTGATGTAGCTAATAACAGAGTGAACCTTGCCATCAAATTGAATCTCGATAAATCTCTGTTAAACTTTGTTAAATTCCATCATCAAGTTCATTAAACTCTGTCAAATCATCATTCTATCTCAATAAAACATATTGCTGTTCTCCTATTCTGAGTGAGGTGCATTCCACTCATTCTGTGGCTAACATGATCTTAAATCTGGATTACACAAGTGATTTGAGTAGCATAGTCGGTAGGATAGCAAGTAGTATCACTGATTAGTTATGAAAGCATGGAATAAATCCAAGTCCCAAATTCTCACAAGAATGGACTTGTCATAATTAGCATGACTGGCAAGCTGTGGAAGAGCAGTTAAATGTGGCCGGAGGCCATATAAAGGATGGAAAGGAAAATGAATATTTGTAAAATGTTAGGCACCTGTCTAGAAACTGCCTGTCAGCATAGGAAAAAACAAAATAGAGAGAAACAAGATTGAAGAGAGAAAATAGGAGGCAGGAAGGCAGCTGAGTTATTACTGTCCCTGCAAATTGAGCAGCTACAGAAACGGTTACAGGAAGAAAAGAAGAAAAAAACAAAAATTGGAAGAAAAGGTCAAAAAGATGAATATGTGGTCTCCCCATCCCCTGACATTGTACAGATTAATAAATTAAACCATGACACAGTTACTGCCCTTTTCCTGTTACTCTGATGAAAAGCCTAACTACATCTCCTTCCAAAAATTGACCATAATCATATTTTTCCCTCTCTTTTCTGAAGGACATAGAGTTCAGGCTAAGTTAAAAGGCAAATAAAGAGCCACAGACCTCTTGCAGAGCATGCCCATCTACTGCTTCTGGGGTATGGTACAGGCTTCAGGTCAAGTACTTCTGCTCATTTCAGACACAGCAAGTATCAGAGAAAGATGAGCACACTGGTACGGGAGGCCCTGGAGCAATGTGCAGCAAAATTCCTAGAGTGAAAAGATAATTTTTTCTTCACATGCTTGCCTAGGACAAGGCATCTGAACCCAACATTTGGTCTTCACATCTTGCCAAAATACTAAAGCAGAATAGGCCTACTTAGAACTTTTTCGGGGAGACCTGAGCTTATGCTGTATGCTCTTTGAGCTGTTTCAGTGCAAACCGGCTCTGAAAAGAAAACCATATGAAGCAAAAGTGGAAAGGTCCGGACAAAAAAGATCATTTCTTTAGTAGTTGTGCTGGTTTTGGCTAGAAAGAGTTCAATTGCCTCATAGTAGCCAGTCCAGAGCTATGGTTTGGTTGTACACTGAAAACAGTGTTGATAACACAGGGATGTTTTAGTTATGGCTGGGCAGTGTTGACACAGGGTCAAGGCCTTTTGTACTCCTTGTCCCACCCCACCAGCAAGCAGGCTGGGGGAGCACAAGAAGTTGAGGAAACACAGCTGGAACAACTGACACCAACTGACCAAAGGGATTTTTCATACCTTAGACATGCTCAGCATGTAAAGGTGGGGAAAGAAGGAAGAGGGGAACATTTGGAGTGATGGTGTATGTCTTCCCAAGTCACTATTATGCATGATGGAGCCCCGCTTTCCTGGAGATAGTTTCGCAGCTGTCTGCTGAAGGGAAATGGTGAATTAAACCCTTGCTTTGCTTCGCTTGTATGCATGGCTTTTGCATTACCTATTAAACTGTCTTTATCTCAGAGCAGGAGTTTTCTCACTTTTGATATCCCAAACCTTACATCAATCCCACTGGGAAGGGGGAGTAAGCGAGCGGCTATGTGAGACTGTTTCCACCCGGGGTTCAATCACAACAGTGGTACACAGCTTGTGTGGAGCAGTGTGCAAATACAACCCTGCTAAAACAATTGTATCTAACCAGACTTAAGTTCAAATGTGTTTTAAAAGATTACACCTTTTTTTTTTTTTTCACAATGAGAAGTTTTTTATGTGTATATACCATGACAGATATCCACTTTTTAACCAAGTATTTGAAAATTGCATTTTGTTATTGGAAACCTGAAATAAATTTAGATATGTATGGGGGAAAAAAAAAAAAAAAGAAAAGAAAATCAGAAAGAATTCAAGGTTTCAAGACAGGCTCATAACTCAGCTAACGTGTACATTCAAATTGTGTAAACTATCCTACTTTATCATTTGGGCATGCCTAGCAACACTGTGGCAGAATTCATATACAACCATGACTTACAGTGCAAAAGTCTTGATACATATTCATTAAACACATAAGTCATGTTTATTCATAAGCCTTACACAATAATTCTATAAAATATTGATGCATTTTTTACCGTATTGCCATACTTAATATTAATTTTTATATCTCAGAATAGGAATTTAAACTAGATTAAAATACTAATGGCTTTGACATGCTTCAAATGAAAATATCAGAAATAATTCCTCAAAGTTTGTCCAGATTAAGAACCAAATAAAGGGGGAAGATTTATAGATTTCTTATAAATACTGTGCAAGAATAATGAACAATAATTAATACTTTTAGATTTTAAAGCACTGCATTTACATTTCAAGAAAATGAATATGTATATATATATACCCATTTGATTTTATTTAATATTATTTTTGCATCCCAAAGGTAAGGATAAAATTAAAAATTACTAATAGCAGGAGATTGTGTGTGTTAGATTTATTCCAATGCAACTTAGTACCTGTATTAGTTACATTTGTATAATTACCTGTTCGCTCCAATATAACTACCTTAGACTGTGACCTCTAAGCAGTGGTAGTCCCTCTGTGTGCTCCACACATCTTTGGAAAGTGATGAGCTGTCCTGTTCTTCCACATTCATTGAGGGTTACCGTGGCAACCACTTGATAAGATGGTGCCATAATGTCTGTCCAGCTTTTTTTGCTATAGCATGAGTTTATAGACTAGACAGTTTCAAAAGATGGTTTTCCCCCCTGGGGCCTGTGGACTCAGTATAGATTTCTTCCTATCTTGATAATAAACATGCTACTTTACTTGCCAACAGTCTTATGGTTTTTATGGTGCTACTTCCCACATGTCTGTGCAGGGATAGACTCAACTGATCTGTGTTCTACTAGATGCATTTACTAAATCCTTATTTTTAACCTAGGTTTCTCAAATTTATGTGACCATACTTTCTACAGACAGGTTAACCTTCATTCTGAATTCTACTTGCCCCTAATGTTTAAACAAGTGATAGTTTTGAATTTTAAGAAAGACATGGATGACAAAGGTATTAACTTTTTTTATATTAATTTGGTATAATAATATTATTAAAGAATATTAATTTGATGTACTGATATACAGAACATAGATTTCAAAAATACTGTTTTCTGACACAATTTCTGAAACCAGGCAGCTGAAGAGAGGAGCAAAAGAGAGACTGTATCATTGCCATCAGTGAGAGAAATAATGCTCTGTGATCTCAAACAGAAGTATATATGAGAGACAGGTCATGCATCCTGGAACATCCAGAAATGTAATTGGAGATTGTACCGTTAGACACCAGATAATCTATTTTGAGATTCTTCTCCTTTGAGAACTCTGATTGCTGATGAAGGTCCAAGTCACACAGCAGGTGTACTAGAAGAAAAGTCCATTGTCAGACAGAGGAGAATTTCACTCAAAAATCTCCCAGCTGTGCTGCTTCTGTTTTTACATCATGTTTGTGGTTTCAAATACTGACAAAGGTTAAAACCTTGCAAACAAAATGTTTCTGGTGCTGAACAGCCCATTGTAGTCCTGCCTGATCAGCCAGGCAAATCCAGCAGTGCTTGCATATCGACTCAGAGTAATCTTCAAAGATGATATCCAGCAGCTGTATCAGTGAGAGCTGGCATTGCTGCTTCAGTTCTCTTCAGAGAAAATGGGATTATTCAGTGTGGAGGTGAATTGACCCTCCGAGAAGTAACTCTGTATGGGAGAAAGTAACATTTTACTTGCTTCCCATAAGAGAAGTGAGAGAAGTTATTTGCAGTTGCTGTTTTTGTGAGCTGTTCCTCCCAGAAGCTGATCAGATGTCTAATTTCTATGGTAAATTATTTTGATTATTATTATTTAAAAATATGTCCATTTTAGTTAAATTATCTTGTGACCTACATTAATTATTCTTCACAGCCCTCTCATCTTTTAAATCCCACTTACATGATTTTCTTTATCCTATCTGAGAAAAAGGAAAAAAAAAAAGACAATACAATGTGAACTGTGGAAATAAAAGCAGGTATCACAGTAACAAATTCTGATGCTTATTAACTTAGGGTCTTGGACACTCTCTTTAGCATGCAATTTCCAGATCTAAGAATATCTAAAGCAATGTACACTGAGGTCAGTTTGTAAGGACTGAAAGCACGGGGTCCAGGAGGCTGGAGACTGTGAAGATATAACTGGAACATTTAAGAAGAGGTGAAGGAAGAATCTTTTTCTGCTAATTGATTTGATGGCTAGAAAAGACTCCAATAACATTATGTTGTAGTGAAACTTATTGGAGAACAATAACCTTAAAAGCTCAGGTTGTTGTCTTCTGAGTTCCTAGCATGTTAACTTCATACGAACAAGCTTTTTGTTTTGTTCTCCAGGTATCTTGATTCTTACATACTTTTTCCTATTTTAAAGTCAGAAAGGCTCACCAGAACTAATGATTTTATTCTCAGAAGTCTATAAAATTTAAGACAGTTATATTTCAGACTTTGTATTTCTGCTACAGAAAGACAGTAAGGTCACATATAATTTACATGACAGAGCATAGTACATAAAATATTGAACAAACTCTAATAGGACCTTTCATAGTCACTTGTAACTTTGCATTCATAAAGTCATAACTGAGTGGACATCATGTCACAAATGATATAGTTTTCCTTGTTAATTATTACAACTCTATATGGGTACTATCAGCTTTTCCAGTAAATAAGTAGTGTTCACTGATCTTCTTTTCCTCTTTCTTTTTGGTATGGTTTTTATATGTATATATATAAATTACTATTGACATGGATAATTTTCAGCTTCTCTTTAACAATAAACAAAACTTCAGGGATGTATCCATTTTTTTCTATCTTAATGCCTCAGTAATCATTTGACAAGTTGTAAAGTGGGAGTTGAGAACTGCTGAGGCTGACAAATCCTGCTGTAAAATTAAATGTGTAAGAAATTTCAGCGTGTGATTTGTAAAGTGAGAACGATGCTCTGGTACTTGAAATAGACTAAGTGAAGCTTCACCCACTCAAGTACATTAATATGGTGCAGTGACCTAAGGAAGAACTCTTTTCTATGCTGAAATAAAAGACTAGTTAGTTTCAGGACAAGGCTAGAAGAACTTAAGCCTATATGAAAGATTTCAGTAGCCTGAACGAAAGACACCTTAGAGCTTGAATTTAATGCTTCGACCTGGGGAGGTATTCTAGATACATTTAAAGCTTTACATGACATGCAGCTTATTGCAGCTTGCTTCTCTGCAGGTGCTACAAAACCAACACTGCCGCACTTTCTGATTTCAGGGCTGGCTCAATGTGTAGCAGATTCTATTGCATTGCACAGACTTGTTCTACCTTCATTTTCTGAGGTCTACCAGGATATTTAGAGGTAAAAAAAAAAAAAAAGGGCTTCCATAGTCAAGCATAATGCCTTAAGTACAAAAAAAAATATTTTTTTTTAAAAAATGGTGGTTTCTAGTTTCCATCCTTTCCATAGGTAGAATTAGCATTTTGAAGTTCTTTTTAAAACAGCCAGAGAAAATGTGTCAGGCTCAATTTATCCACCATTACACATGCAAACTGGAATTATCAACATTATTAGTTTTGATAAAAATTAATAGAATCATGCAAAAAGATGGACTAGTGAACTTCTAATGTTCTTTCCAACTTTGCCCTTCTGTGATTCCATGAATTTGACAAAACCTGACAAATCTAAAAGCTTTTGGGCTTCAACAGACAAGATAAAAAGTTGACCTGCAATGCTTACAGATCTATCTGGATTAAAAGATTTGCTATGGAAACTAAAAAGTTATTATTATGTACTGTTTGTTAGTAAGCATACAAATTTGTGTATCTCTGCAGCAACCTCAGCGACGTCTGAGCTTATGCATACTACACAGAATTTCCCTTTCAACCAAAAAAAAATAAAGCAAGCATCTACTGCTGTTAATTTCCTCTTGAAAAAATTTACAATATTCTTTTTTTAGCATAACCAAAGGAAATGGTGAGTCAAGACATTCTGAGCTGCTTGTTGGGGGCATGAATTGTTATCTACAAAGGCCCACACAAACTATTCTGTTTTAATCATTCCAGTTTACTTCCAACGCACTGGAAATTTACCAGTCTTTTAACTAAACAGTTATTCACCAGATGGAGATGTAAAAGGAAATGAACTTTAGTTTGAAAAATAAGATAATACTTATTATGATGGAAATGTCTGTTAAATTCATTTTATAGTTAAAAAATTATAATTAAAGGGGCACTTTGTTGAAGAAAGAGCTATGTTGAAATGAAGGTATTTTCTGATAGCAATTGTGAATTACTTTAGAAGGGGACATGTTGTTTTTTGTTAGCAAGTCTAGTGAGATGTTCACTGACAGGTGGCCACGGTGTCATCATCTTCTTTTGTATTTCTTATACCCAAAACATCTTCAGCATTGCTTTCTGTACAGAACCCTGAAGTCCTTCCTTAATAGGGTCTGACAGAACAAAGTGATATGCTAGTCCATATGGAACAAGAGTTTATAGATATCAAAATAAGACCATTGAAAAGATGATTGCTTATCTATCAAAATTAGAGTTATAACTTCGGAAAGGAAGAATAAGTCCCTATAGTTTGGTGTATTAACCCCAGAGTTCCCACTTACTCAAAATGACTCTTCATCTTTCTTGTAAAGACACAGATTTGTTCTGTGTAATTTCCAGGCCAGCTCTCTTCCCTTCCTAAGTAGAGTAGCAGTCATAGAGATTGTTCGTACTCATGGAAAACTTTAACATATTGAAATTTCCAAACTGTCTTCAATGTAATTTATTTATGCTTTGTGCTCCCACATTATTTTAAATTGTAATCCTGAACTCTAGAGAATATATAGTGCATCTGCAAAGCTCTTGATCATGGAGCATCCGGTCTAGCCAGCTACCTAGTTCAGTAGATGGAAACTGAGATGCTTCATCATCCCGTCTGTGCCACTAAACTGGAAGAAATCCAAGGACTTTCAGAACTGTACTCTTCAGCTTTCTGTGAAATCAGAATTGGGAAAACACATTGTCATAGTCAAATGCTTTCAGTTTGCCAAACTGCCAATTCTAAAATTATCTTCTCAATCATCTACTGATTCTCATCGTTCCCTGTCAAAGTTCATTTAGTTGAACTAAGTTCTAACGATGTGAATTGAATTATTACTTAGCTATCATGACTATTCAGATGATTAAGGAGGAAAGAAGACTTAGCTTTTCTTAACACTTATGTGCAGTTTTCCAAAAGTTGGATGCAGATGCAGAAGTATGGTAAGAGGAAGAAGGGGCTCTCCAGATGGAGGACTAGGAAGAATTCAGCTTATGAGTATCTGGAACCAGAGTTCTTGCTTCCCTTGATTAACTAATCAATTTCAACTTGTGGAGGGGTGAAAGCCAGAAACATGCTCTTTAAATGACAGAAATTACTATGATACCCATTTCCTTTCAAAAAGGAGTCCTGAGAGAGCTCGTGAATGATACACAGCCCGTAAGATCTAAGAGTAATTATTTGCATTATTCTTCCAGCCATCAATAAAATAGACCATGTTTGGAATATAAATCCAGAATAATTTTGAATAAATTAAGGTTAAGATCCAAATGTTTTTACTCACTTTAAAACTTGGGAAACCAGTGTTCCTTAGACATAATTAGGTGATAGTATCGCAAAATGAAAGGATAAGATCTCTAAATCAGTAAAAACAGACACAAGAAAAAAAACCAAAAGAACAAAACCTCAAAGTTATGGGGTTTTTATTGTAAATACCTTTCCCTGTCCACCACTTCTAGTAACTGTTATACAAATAGCAAGGTACAGCTACCTAGTGGCTGGTCCAGTAGTGGTTATTATTACTTAGAATCAAGTACATGCCCTTCTGTTCTGTTGTTGACATTTTACTTCAGCTGCTTCTTTCTTTACCTATGATGCTTTTGTATTTTTCAAGCTCTGGCAAAAAGCTGTGGAGTATAGACCATTGTCATCCTTTTGTCAAGCAGTACCCAGTATCTTTGCCTTTTAGAGGAAACATTCCGACAGAAGGAAAAGTAGTGACAAGGAGCTCTATTGAGCTTGTTTAATTACAGAATCTATGTCCTTAAGCAGCTCCACAGCAGGTCACAAAGATTCAGGAAGCCCCCTTCTTTCAGAAGTCTCAGCTCAAACACCAAGAAACAACAGAGCTCTGAAAACTATCCCTAATTATAACTTCATGGAAGAGAGAAATTTCTTCCTTCTTTTGCCAGAATGCACACAAAGAAACTGTGTCACACAAGTAATAACTAAAAAGTTTCTTCAGCCAATGTATACTGCTTACATTAATTTAAAATCATGTATAAGATTGCCATCTGATGACTCTCACAAGAAAAACATTATTCTCGCACAACATAGTCTTACTTCATATGCCAAGAGGCCTCAACCAAATAACATTGCTAGAAGTATTAGAATGAAATTCTGGAGAAAAGAGCCATAACCAGAATTTTATGGCTCAGTCATGCCACTGATGTGCAAAGAGATACTCAACAGTTTGACTATGTGAAGGGCTTGTATTACTAAAGGTGTATAAAGATCTTTTCTCTTGCCTACAGAGATCCTTAGCATTCTGCTGTTAATGGCAATTAAATGGTCACTTCCAGATCTTTCAGCCTTCGTTGTATGACTGGATTTACTCAGGAATAATATGTATGTTATAACTCTTCATCTTCACATACAAACATACACAAAACAGTTTCCTTCTCCTGCGATTCTTGCTTTCCTTTGTCTCTTAATATTTCACCAGCTGAACATCTTTGTCAATGTGCAGGTTTCTTTCTGCATCCATAACAGAAACACTTAAATAACTTTGTCACCTTATTGCAAACTCTACATCTCATGTGCTCTCTTTTCTCCTTTTCCTGTAGTAGATGGAGAAGTTAAAGGAATACCAGACAAGCTCATAGCTGAAGCAGCTACACAGGTGGTGCTACAAAAGGTGCTCATCAAACACAGGGATGCAGTCGCCTGCCACCTATGGAGTTTGACTCACATCCACCTTGGCACTTCCATACTAGACTACAGTGATTTAATGACACAAAGCAAGATAAGGCAGAACAGGGTGCTTTTCATCCTCGACTTCTTCCTCACATATATCATGTAATCTCTGCCAAATGTAATATAGGGCAAATTTAATTTATGGAAAGAAAAAAACCCCAAACTTTTCCCCTCTTTTTCTGTTAAATGAAAATATGTTCTAAATAGCCTAGAAACTTTAGATATCAGAAGAATTGCTCATTTATATACATCCCACTAAAACACAGGCCTCCTCTTGAGCCCACTGAAGTCAACAGAAAGATTTAGATTGAGTTCAATGGGTTTTAGATGAGTTTTTCTGAGAGCACTCAATTTATCTCACTTCTCTTATTAGCTCTCCAGGTTGCTGTCGTATTACTGAAAATTCTCATCTACAACTAAAGAACAAGTCTTTAACACACAGCAAACCAATTAATTTCAAAATTGCTTAGGGATTTTTTAATTCAGCCTTTTATATATGAGATTGTTCATACTGGAACTCTTGTTTTCTTTCACATAACAACTGAACAACCAAAACTGCTAGACTTTAACTCAGTTCCTGTTAGGATCATGGCATGCAAGAATATGTTAAGTGAAAATTCTAGACCATGTGCATGAAAGCTCTTTGAGGAGGTAGTTTACTTCACCACACAATTATTTTAAAGAGATAATTCAACATCTTAATGTGATTGATAACATATTATTTTTAAGTGAAGCTTTAAAGACATTTAGCTTATTCTCAGCTGAAACAACCTCTTTTTGCTCCTTTATAAGACTATTTAATGGCATAGTAGAACTGTAGCAATTCTCTGCTGGCTATTTCCCTGGAGTAGTAACAGCTTCCTCCCCAGAGTGAAATGGCCAAAATGCACTTCACTATCTCTCTACTTGTCATCACTTATATGACCTTATTACCATCCTAACAAACACCTGAGAATATATGGTTTGTTAGTCCACACAGCACTCATGTGAGGCAGGGGCATACACCTCCAGAGACACTGAGAATCATGCTTGAGCCTCACAGTCCAGCTTGGTTCCACTCAGAAATCCCAGTCCAGAACCTTCAGTGCCTCCTGCATTCTTCTTGTTTGAATTAGAGGACGCATATTCTAATGGAGGGAGGGGTGACAAGGTAGGAAGCAGCAGTTAAGAAAGGTACTTCAGGATGCACCATAAACAACACAGGAGAAGCTGAGACAATCACACTTGCCAGAAGTGTCGGGAAGCAGCAAGGCTCAAGCTAAAAGTGTTGTTCATAGGGATAAAGGCAATGTAGATGATAAAATCAAATAAGAATCTAGGTCCTCAGTGTTTACCTAAAATCTGGAAACTGTACATCAACTAAATGTAAGCTTGGGACTCACGTAAGTGTGAAACCATAAAGCACAGTGTTCAAGTATAGAGACCAATCCTACCTTTTCAAAATGGCCTATAAAAGGAAATTCTACTATAAAAGATCCATTATTATTTCTAGTTTTTAAAATTTTCTTATGCTATTTCTACAGAGACCTCAGACAGCTGTTCCTATGTTCAGCTCCAATGACCAACATTTATCTACAAGTTTCCTTGGGATCCACCAGGATCTCAAACAATCACATCTTTGATCTACTTACACAATCACTGAACTAAGAAGTCCCCACAGCATGTTCCTAACTGCAAATTAATCTAGAACAACCTCATGTAACCAGTTCTACACATCTCCTTCTCTTCTCATAGTTTGCATCACTGAAACTTCAGTGACTGTTCTTGCCATTGTGATTGATCTTTCCACTACCCTAACAAGAGGAAAAATAATTTATTTATTGCTTTTTCAGGAAGAGATATATGTTCGTTGAAATTTTTTCTTCCTTTGTACACTAAAGATGTTGATTCTAAAACCATACAATAAGATTCACTTTTGTAGGACTTTATAGGCCATATTTTCTGAGCATGGCTTTTAAAAAAGAAAAAGTTTCTCCCATAATGTTATGTATAGTCTAATAAATAGTGATAGCAGGAGAACACAACTGATTTCCCCAGGCTGATCTCCATCTGTTCATAGTGTAAAACATGTGGATATGTAGTTCAATTAATTTGAAGGCACTGTCTGAATCAGCTTGATGTTAAGTCTCTGAATGAAGAAGAAAAAAAAACCTGTTAAAAAGATATAACATTTTTCCCCAGGGAGTCTGATTGAGAGTTTTCTTAAAATGATGCAACATTTTGTAAAACAGGTACATAGGCACATTAAAGGGAAAAATCTACTATATCTGGAGAAGGAAAAAGCAATTTTATCACTGTCCTTTGGAGGTCTGAATTACGTAAATCCTAACAAATCTTCTTCCTACAAGTATGAATATACAGATTTAGTTTCAATAGAAGGCATTTGCCTTTGCCTCTGCCTCTTTGTACAGCATTAAGTATTTGATTGCCATCTGTACCAGAAACATGGTAGTAAACTGTGAAAGAAATGTGTTCTCTGTAAATTTCAAGCATCCTAAAAACTCCTCTTGCAGAGACACAAGACTTTTTGATCTAAAACCGATGGAAACAATTTCCCACACAAAATCATTCCTCAAAATAACATTTGGATTTTTTTCACTATTTGATCCACAACAAAAGGTTAACACTTGCATCAGGAGATGGTAACTTTTAAGCAAAACAGAAATGTACAAGCTTTTCTGCTTTCAAGCATAAATTTTAAAAAGGCCAACAAAATCAAACCAAGATTACCTTTCCTTCTTCAGAAAAACACAGAAAAGAATGAAGGACTCTAAAGATTTTTCTATATGATTGCAAGGCCTGCCTTTGGAATCACACTAAACTAATATACATTCTTTCATTTTCACTTACCAAATAAGTAGTATAACCTGAAAACAAAAACATAGTCCACATCTCCATTTGATACAACATTCTCCCTTACTACTACTTATATACTTGACATCAATTAGTCTAATGATAGAATATGAAACTTGTCCACCTCTTCACATCTTTTTAACATCACCACAATCTTATTTCAATTTACCTCTCTACTATCAGAATAGGTAGACCAAGGTGATTATGAACCTCTCAGTCACATCAGTCACGTTGAAGACGGAGCTTAGGCTACTTCTTTGACATATGCAATCATCAGGGGTGGGACTGTTGTTTTGGTGTGCATTGACAAAAACACACATATCTGTGACATACCATCAGCGATCCTTTGGAAGTGTTTCTATGCTCACATGAGATCAAAAAGAAAGCTCTTCTTATGATCAATTCTTTAAATTCAGATGGCCAATTTATATTTAAAAATTGCAATTACAATCAAAAAAAGTGCAAAAACATCATTTAAAAAATAAAAAGGTTCCCAGTTTCTTACCAGCGACCTTATTGATATTTCATTTTCAAACAGGAATCATTCACAAATGAACATCTAAGACCTTTTTGACAATATACCAGAACAGTTCTGCATTGCCATAAGTCATGCAGAAATGGACCAAGATAAGCAAAAGACTCTGACAGACAACTGTAACAGAAAGATTAAAATACTTATCATATATTAAGTTCATGTGGAGTGCAGATTTTGCTACAACAAATCTGCACTTGAAAATTCTAGTGCAAACTGGAGCTGCTTGCTTCCTTGGAAATGTTTCTCAATTTATTACAGACATCTTCCAGTCTCAGATGCTTTGTGATTAATTCTGAGGGGTAACTCAAAATGTCATTTTTAATCTACGGGAATTGTCCTTACCTTTTGTTTCGTATCTATTTTAAAGGTTACTTCTCTTTTTGTCTCTTAATTGGTAAATAAAGACGAATTCTGAATGTTTGAAAATAATTTTCTCCCAGTGCATGTTATTAGGGAAGAGCTTGGACAAAAACCAAGCATTTTTGGTTCATTATGAAAGAAAACATTCTTCCAAACTACATATAAGTCACAAAGACTGTCTTTCCCCAGGACTTCTCCAGGTATAATAGATTGAGAGAGTTGGAAAATTACTGGTTATTATTTGTGCTTAGACTTCAGCTGTATGGTTCTATTTAAATCTTGGAAAATTACTTTTTTTAGAGGAGGTCTGTGATAATCAGAGACAGATGGAAAGGTATTGTCATATAATTTTTACAATACTGTTACATAACATATTTGGTATGAGTCATGGAAAATCTTCCTACACATTCTGACAGTACATATTCATGAGTGTGAGAGGCAAAGAAAGAGTCTATAGCTGCCAAGTTCAGAAGCTTGACACATCATGCAATGGCATTGAAGCAAGTGGTTCAAAACGGTTAAAATAAAAGACCAGAACAGGAAGCAGTGGTTTCTTCATTATTGTGGTGAAATAAGTCATACAGCAAAAACGATCACATTTTGGGCATTTTCAGTACTGTCCATTCTGTATTTCTCTATATATGATGCATTGTGTATACACACAGGGTTTTATCTGTGCTTATGTCTCCTGTTGACTACATTATATAACTGTATATGCATAAATCTATGTCTAAATACTGCATATATAATTTTATTCAAACAGGCATTGTTTTCCCTCCACTTATGTTTCACACCTTCCTTGCCTAAAGACAGAATACTCTGTTCTTATCGTGTTTATTTCTTCCTTGCCTATTTCTGCCTTCACTTTAAATTCTAATAGCCTTCTTTATAGCGACTCCTCTTCATCCTACCAAAGCTAATTTAAAGTCTCAGCTCCAAGTGACACTTTTCATCTACCATCTGTAGTTTTCATTCATCCGAGGCAACTCCTCAGTTTTACCATGTTCCTCAAAGCCCTGCATGATCATAATCTTGCGTGGGATTCAGCTACAGATGGACACCTACATGAAGGCAAGTGGGTGCCCAAATATGTAAAATATAGCTGATTAATCTATTAAAATCAGGTCAACACTGAATATGGAATCTGAAGATCTACTCTGTTAAAAATCACTACTTTAGGGTAATCTTAGTAACTGTCTAGGCTTCACTGATTATATTTCTCAGGACCTTTCCTTGGTTGTCCTACTGGTCAAGCACCATATGGAATGTCTTTAGTATCTTGTGTGGCCCTTCTACAGGAGGACATTAGGGGTCTCATGTGTTTTATGACCTCTCTGCCAGCTCTCTGTATTTATCCTGGGTAACAATAAATTGCCTCAAATGGTACCAGACATTTATGTTTAGGCAATTGAATCAAGATCTTAGGGATGCTGAAGGCAGTTTAGAAATGTTTTAACCTTGCAGATACTAACAAACTTTTTGGATATTTTAATCTAAAGCTGTCTTGTTTTTTCACCCACATCTTCAATTTACGAGAGGATTGAGATTATCCTTCCACTTTAAAGATCTACTAACAAATGCCATAGCTCCCAATTGTATTAAAAGTCTTCAGATTTCCATCGGAAAAGAGAAGAGCAATGGTAGAAGAAAAAGGAGGAGAGGCAGACAATTCTTGACCTTGAGACAAGACGCAGGAGAACAGACAAAACTGAACGTGTATTTATGTTGGATTGTTAGCTAAAGTATATCCTACTCTGAAGATGGAGAAAGTCAGAGAAAAATCTGCTGGCCAACTCTGAACAAAAAGAGCTTTGAGAGGATGTTCACAAGGAAAAGAAGAAATTGGGAAGCAGGTGAGGTTTTAGCAAATTACGATTCCTGAAACAGAAAAAATGAAATGTTCTTCTGAAAACTATTGTTTAATTTCTTCTGAATTTTCTTTCAGTTATTTATTTCTGGCACATTTGAAAATATATTAATAGAATTTAAAAAGCAGGTCAAAACAGTTTTAGATATATAAGTGAGAAGAGTTTAAAAATTATCTGAAGCAATTCAGAATGCAATAAATATTCTCTATATAGCTATATCTTATTCTAGAAAGTTCTTTCTATGATTCTTTACCACACAGGGAAATGGGGTAGGTTTCCCCAAATATTCGTAGAGGAAAGATCACTGTATATTCTGTAGAGATTTGTGGAGAATAAAGTAGTAGACAAATCCCCATTTCTTATGATATTTTCTGCTCACTCTCCGTTTTCATCTTGTAACTTTCATCCATTTTAGTTCTAGTCTACCAAACCAAGTATGAAAACAATCTAGTTTATCTAAACTCCAGAAATCTTTACATAATAATCTGAATAATTCTTGATACAACATAATATTGCCTGAATATCTGTATAGCTCTTTACTGGGCACAGTACAGAGGAACTTCAATTTTATTGTAACCTGGGTGAGGATAGGTTGCTGTCTGGGGCAAAAGCACCCCAGGGATCCCAAGCTGCCCTGCTACAGGACAAGCCACCGCAAGAACTGTTCCTTCCAAGGAAGTTCAAACCTTACAGTCTCCATGTCAGACCCAGGGCCCACCATCTGGAGAAGTATGAAACTGTTTTCACTCCCGCTCAGAAGCAAATCAAATTTTGAAGTTGTGAAAATGAAATTCCTTTCTCCACACACCTCTCTATTAGCAATACATATTGACTGACCTTTATCTGTCTCCTGAGGAAAACATTAAAATTCCCGCTAGCTATGCAGGTTACAGTTGTCAAATCTTCACTTTTTACCTCTCTTTTAGTGCAACTTTGCCTTTCTAACTGTGGATTCTTTTGGGCAGGTTCACCCAATACTACACAATTTTGAAGACATTTATGTTGCTATATGACGTAAAGACACATAGAGGAACAAATACAATTCCTACTGCTCTGTCTTAAGGTGCGTCCTTTCTTTGAGAGATTGTACCTCACACAGAAAGCAAACTGAAATTGTTTTAATGCATAGGATAAGCAATCAAAAAACCATGCAGTAAGGGATTGAAAGACTTCGGAAGTATAGCTCATTATAGAAAGTTCATTTATGCACAGGTATGCTAACAAGCATTAATTACGTAAGACTCATAGTCTTTGTTGAACTCCATAGAAATGCTTGCAGTATCAAAACTTCAAACATTTCATATATAACAGCCAAATGGGATTAAAAAGGAACAGTGCAGCAGTAAGTCAGCAATGATCAACAGCCTACTGCTAAATATTGAAAACTTCTCTCCTGTAAGAAAGTAAGAGAATTAGCATTGACTTTTCTCCATTGTAGGCCTGAAATTACCAAATGTCCCCCTGGGCCATCTTTTCAATCATTCTTCTCATGCCCTTCTTTTCACTTAATTTGAAAGGCTAGGGAGGAAGAGAAGCTGCAAAAATAATGTCCACCTAAACTCACTCTTAATTATGATCCTTATGTTAAAATTTTTTAAGCCTTTCTTGTCAGAGGACTGCTTAGATGGCTTAAAGACAGCTTCAGGAAAAGAAACAGTATACTGTGTTTCACATTCTCAGAGTTACTTCTTTATGTTTTTTTAAGTATCATTTCTGACATCTTCTTGTTTCACTATACTAGCAATTAGGGAGCATTCCTTTCTTCCATGGTGATCATGTCCGGTGACAGGATTTGGAATTCTAAGTCGTGATGGAACTATTTGAGAAAAAGGAGGAAGTGCAAAACACTTGAGAAAAGAAATGGAACAATATCAGAGTAAACAGGAGATCAGACAAAGGTGTTTAAGTAGAAGATGACTAAAGCAAGAAAAACACAAAAAAGTTTTGGAAGAGAGAAAAAAAATGGCATAGGAAAATTTAAAAAAAAGTTAAAGAGGTAAAATAAAAGAGAAGTACTCAATTCTCAAAGATGTGAAACCTTTAAAACTCCCAAGTACATATGGGAAAGGGAAAAAACCAAAACTGGGGATGCATATCTAGTAAATTAATGGTTATTCAAGGTTTATAGAAACATGAAAGCAAGACCTGGAAATGCAAGGACAAAGTATTTCACCAACTACAATATGCAATACAGCAAACAGCCAATTCTGCACTGAAGTGTTTATGTAAACAGCTGTGCAGACGAAGTGATAGTATACAAGGATCACAATAACACAATTACATTAGTTTAGAAGTATGAGGATGACCTAATATAGGATTCTTTGATCTTTTCTTCCCTATCAGTATGTTTATTGCAGGGTGTATTTTCTTATGATTATGAGGTCATACTTCCCAAAAATCAGTCAAAAAATATTTTTGAATATTGAATGTTTGACTAGAATTAAATGCCCTTTAGGCACAAAGTTTTCATACTGGTTTTAAATGTTTGACAGATCTATACTTTGAGATTCAAAGAGAAGGAAAACAAAGAAGATATTACTGTGGCCCAAATTCACAAAGGACTTGAAGAAAATGCAAATGCCCGTATTGGAAAGTATAATCTTCAAAATCCTCTCCTAACTTCTTAGATACTAAAAGATAAAGGGCTTCTTTTTAAAATCAAAGTCCCAAACACTCCAAGGAGACTGAATAGCCCTACATAGCAGCCTCAAGCATCACCAGAACCCTCAGGGAGGTTGACATCCACTACCTCACAGGCTGGCAAAAATGTGCTTCACATCCACAGACACTGGCAAAAGGAGAGGGACAGCTACCAGCAGGAGAACATTTCCCACAGAAAGGTCCCTCCATTTTTACTGCCCATCCTGGTGCTCAGAAATCTCCACCGAGATTTCTTTAATACTTTGCAATATATCTCTCTTCTTACCCTTCCTTCTTCAATCTTAGATAATCTACTCCATGTTTCATTTACATCTTTAGCCTTCCCTTAGGAACAAAACATGATATCAGCTCGATTTCCCTGAATAATACTTCCACTATTCCACAGGTGCCCAAAGTCTCCTTTCTCTCCTCAGATGATCTTACTGACATGTTTCTAGATAAATCACAGAATCATAGAATGCTTTGGCTTGGGACTTTTAAAGGTCCTCTACTCCAACCCCACTGCAGTGAGCAGGCGCTTCTTCAACTAGATCAGGTTGCTCAGAGAAGAACAACTGTTCTCATCTTGGACTTGGCTTATGTTGTTTCAGTTTCAGATCTGACAGAGGGCTTTGTCTGCCTGAAGTCTTATCTAGTTTTTGTTATTTTCTATATTCCAGTTGCAGCAACTTACCTAGCCTTCTCCCTCCATATCTAACTTGGTTTGTTTTCAAGCCTGAAACTACAGTCATTCAAAAGCACAGTTGTGGTTCTGGGGGGTATCTGTATTGCATATGGACCTCTAGTTGGTGGACTGAGTTTTCAGCTGTATAAAGCTACAGGGCTAAAAACCTGCATGTCAGTCTTTGACAGAAAGTAAAACTGGCTGATTTTATTTAACCAAGATAACAAGCAAATAAGCAAAAAAAATCACCAAAGTTAAATCAATATGTGACTCCAGTTATGAAATCAGACTGTTCAAATGCATCCTTGCACTGAAACAACTGAAGGCATGCATTTAAAGAGATTTAGTTATCTTGTTTCTATTTAATATGTAGGCTAGGGACGAGGGGTTTTTTCTTGCATACATTATATAAGGGAAAACATTATTTTTGTAATTGAAAAAGTCTTGCTACAATTATCATTTCCAAACTAGCAAATTTTAGTAGTTTGGAGCATAACCTTAAAATTCTGTTGTAAATTACAAAAAATGCTAACAATTTTTGAAATATCACTGTTTAAAAATACATTATAAAAGTAACTCTGAAATGGATAAACATTTAGAAATGTTACTATTTGTTTGGAGTTTTAAACCCCTATTGTTATTTTCATCATTTTAAACATGTGAAAGTGATTAAGTATCAATCAACACAGATACAACTACTTCCAGGATAAGACAATTTCACTCTTTGCCAAGAAAACTGTTATTTGAGGTAGCCTGGATAGAAACCTGCTGGGGCTTTTTGTATTATATTTGTTTTTTCCTGCTATTTTATCCAGCTGTATATTTGGTGAGTTCATTTCAGCAGTATCGCAAAGGGATCTTTTTACAGAAAAAAAAATGCAAGAACTTGGAAAATAAACCTAGAAACATTGCAAGAGTAGTCTTACCATTATACAGTCACTATACACCTGCGACAAAAGCTTTGTTACAACTGTTTTCTTAATTCTACTTCACATAAAAGGACAGAGGATGATAGGATTAAATCTAGTACTTTCTAAATGAAATACAGGGTCCAACACTTAAAAGGATTTGAAACCATTCCTGTCTATTTCCTGTTGTAACCCCAAAATTCATTTCAGTAAATACATTACACAGATTTAGAACATGTCTTAATCAAAATAACCACATAATCAGTGTAGAAGTTTTGTAACAGGCTACCATGAAACAGAGGGAGAGGATGAGGGAGCAGCGACAGAGCAGGCTGTACAGGAAACACTGCTTAAGTCAGAGTACTGAATTGCACTCCCAATGGCACAGCAGGGAGAACATCACTGCTGAACAGACTTGTTATTAATTCTGTTGCCTACGTGGGTCATGGCTGCTAAATTAACTGTCTTTAGTGATATATTAAGTTCTCAAGGCTCATGACAGGTTTCGTTCCTCATCTGTTCTGAAGCTGACAGCAGCCATTTCCACTGCTTCTGCAAATCACACTGAAGCTACGGACTTTGTGTGTATGACAGTGACTTAAAGTAGTGTTATGGCTGACATACAGCTTTGTTGGTTATTAAAAAAATGAAAAAAAACCCCAGCATCCTTAAGTGAGTTATCACATTGCATGAGAGTGTTGATTGTGACAGTTTAAAATCATTTTTCTGTATCTTAAGGGAGCCAATTCACGATATCCTCCAATTGTTATAACATTTGCCTTAGTTGTACTAGAACTTGATGACTCAATGTACTGGTTTGAGTTAGAATAGAACTAATTCTGTTCAGTGGTTTTACTTTTCAACTATGTCTCTTCTAAGTCACTGCACTTTCTGAAGATAACAGCATATTTTTTCAAACAGTCTTTGCTTCCAGCACTGACAACGCTCCATGTTTAGAGTTACTGCCAAGGGTTGGGGTGTGCAGAAAGGCTCTTCCTTAGACTTGCTTCTCTGCAGACTAAGGTCACTGCTCAATCCTGTGTACCACATTGGGGTAAAAGGCTGCACCTGCCTGGGAGCAGCCAGGACAGGTGACCCTTAACTGACCAACAAGGGATTTCATCCCATATACATCATATTCAGTATAAAGCTGAGGGTCAAGCCCCTTCTTTAATGACTGTAATGTAATTGCCATCAGGGGGGTTGGTTCAGTATTGGATTTGTACATATCTGTTTATATTCCATTTTATTATTATTATTATCATTAAAGCTGTTTCAGTTCTCTAATGTATAAATCTCTCTCCCTACTTCCCTTTCTCTTCAATTTTGGGAATTGAAAGGGGTTAATAGAGAGCAATCTGTCATTTCTCTAGTGACCAGCCCGGCCTCTAAACCTTGACACCCTATATAGCCAAAGCAAAGGAAGCATTTCTTTTCTTTTGGATTACCTTAATAAACCTGTTCTCTCCCTCCTCAGATAAATGTATGTTCACACACGCACACACATACAGTTTTCTTATGCTGATTTTCTCAACCCATTCTCATCTATTTACATTGAAAAAAAGTTAGTCTTTTCAGTGCCTGCTCAGTGAAAACATCCCCATCTGAAACAACAATCTCATTTCCAGATGCTATGTAGCTTTACATACAGCAAGAATGTTTAGTTCTGATGAAACCACATGAGAAATTGCATGCATTGTCTGCATGGTTTACAGCTACAGAAATAAAGAAGCAGGCCTTTGGGAGTGGTAATGAAAGAGCCAAGTGTTATTTTAAACAGAACCCAGAATATTCATCATTATTTCTTAAAGCTTGCTACTTTATTGGGCTGATACGATAAATAAACTCTCAGTTCTATTAAAACACATTTCATCTTAACTTGGATCACAGAATAGATTTCCTTTTGTATAAATGTGGAGCTAGTTCAGAGGTATGAATTTTGAAAATGGGAAGGTATCTAATTATATTGATCCAACAGAGTGTTAAGAGTAGTAGCACCAATGAATACTTTGTAAAGCCATAAACTGAAAAAGATTTGTGCAGTTAACAAATACCACAAACATGATGAAAAGACTGTTGTTTATTCCAGTATTTTATCTAAATTCAAATGTGAACAAGTTATCCTGAATTTGCTGGGAAACTAGGCATTCATTGGTCCTTATTTTATAATGTCAGTAGTATTAATTACAATTTAAATCTTAATGCTGGTGTTTTTGCAGACCTAATAAAATCTACTAACACGAGTAAGAGCAGGATGTAAGTTTCAGTGGAAGAAAATAAAAAATTTGTCCCTTTAAAAGCTTAAATTTAGAAGGAACACAAATTCTTTACAAAGTTGGTCAGTCATATCACAGGTCATTTTGAATATATACTTTAGTTAATAAACAGCTGGAATAACAGAACATCAAGGAAGTAAGATGTATCTTCATCCAAACTAAATAACCCTGCATGTTTTCTATGAAAGACTGGCCCAATTTTCCCATTCAAGGTTTTCATGATGAAGTAGCAAACCTTTAGACAAAAAAATGTGGTTTTGTTTATTTATTGGGGATTATTGCCCTTAGTAAAGGCAGTCAAGGGGAAAAACTAATTATTTTCATAAGTAATAATTACTGCATTGGCATAACCATCCATTTTCCCCACATTTTCTTGTACAAACAGTTGGAGTTTGTACAGGTAAAAGGCCTAGAGAGTCGATGAGCTACGAAACAATGTGTTCAGGTTTTTTTGCTCAGTCTGACACAGCCCCCAAAGCATCTGCAGGGCTCCACAAAGTCCCTGAGGAACCTGCAACAAGCCAGGGAGGTGGTGATGTTTTCCTTAAGCAAAGTGTGAGACATTTACTCTTTCATAATCTAAAGTGGACTTTGGGAAAATTCAGCTTTACTAGTTAGTTCAGAAAACACCAGCAGCAAAATAGGTGGGCATTTCTTACCACAGACATTGCAAACACATGAGAAAATTTAATTATGTTTAATAACATCAGTTCAAATACAGCTCTCAAAAACCCTGTATTCTGGCCCTGAAGACAGAGTATATACATTGTAAACATATCAGTTAATATGATTACGGAATGCATCATCTTTTAGTGATGCTGCATAATAATAGAGCATTCTGTAAATTTCCCTCTTCAGTCCTGGAAGCTCAGGGACTACCAAATACTCATTTTAATGTAATAGTATGAATTAAAAAAAAAATAAATTAGCAATTACTAAATATTCTGAATCTACTTTAGCTTCAAAGTTAAGAATGAAAAAAGGAGTGCTGGAGACTGCTTATCTTAACGTTACTATGCACCAGCAATTTTTAAATGTCAGAAAATTGACCAGATTCTATCCTTGATCTTACAGCTTTCAAAAATAAAAATGTGATCACTTAAATGGAGATACAGCATTTAATTACATATCCAGACACATAAGTGAATGTGACTACAAAAAGTGGTTATAAAAAACAGCCATGAATTTTGCTGAGCTTAGTGCAGTGCTTGGAACACATAGGAAAAAAAGGAAAGCGAAAGAAGAAAAGGGAAAGGGAACAGGAAAGGGAAAGGGAAAGGGAAAAGGAAAGGGAAAGGGAAAGGGAAAGGGAAAGGGAAAGGGAAAGGGAAAGGGAAAGGGAAAGG
>WUAM01000179.1:23494911-23516062 GCA_024336885.1 Actenoides hombroni
GAAAGGGAAAGGGAAAGGGAAAGGGAAAGGGAAAGGGAAAGGGAAAGGGAAAGGGAAAGGGAAAGGGAAAGGGAGAGGGAAAGGGAAAGGGAAAGGGGGAGAAGAAAAAAAAAATTACTGTAGTTTTAGGGGGTTTGTGCATAAACACAGATACAATTACTAAGTTTTAAACCGAGCTGGAACCATGAAAGGCAGGTAATTTTAGTTATATTGAAATGAATTATATTTATGTAATATGTACGTGCAATAAACCCCTAGAAAATGGCTTAATAAACTAAGAAGTGGACTAATGATCTTCACACAGAATGTGGGGTGTTTAATTATACCTGGATATCTCCAGAAATTTGGTAAAAGTAGGGGATTTTTATTCTCTGTTTCAGTCTAGCCTCCTACAGTGGAGACCTGGTTTCCAAGATATGTTATGCTCTGATTGAAAATGTGTTTCTTTCGTGCCAGGAAATCCCTCCAACTAAAATCAAAACTGGTCTATTTCAAATGTAACAGAGGTGCTAACAGATTTACAATGGGTTCATGAATGCAAGTTAAAGGCATACCATAGCTGTTATCAAATTCTTTTGTTTAAATAACACTTTTTTTTTTCTTTTTGTTTTTTCATAAAATAAAAAACCAAGGAAAATTTTAAACGGCCTCCACTACAATAAGGCACTGTCTTTACAGTGCAAAGCTAAGACACTCCATTTTTAGCAGTATAAACAAGCATTCTTGTGTTTTGCGTAATAAATTCAGAGTTAAGCATTTTACATAGAGAAAGTAAGCTAAAGTGAAATAATTACATTAAAGAGAACAAAATGTATCTGATGTTTCAAAAAATACTACCATTATCCCAGATGATGGGACAAAGAACTGCACAATCTTAATTCCTATCTGCAAGAAGAAGATAGATTTATCATCTATAACTGAGAATGCTGTAAAATGTTAATAAGGAGAGAAAAGACCAGTAAAACAGTTGGTTACTGTTGGAACATTATCACTTTCAGAACACGTGGTCAATGAGCAAAAGTGATTTATAGCACCTGAGATGAGCTGTGGTCATTTTGACTGTATCTGACAAAGGGTGGATTAGTTAAAGGAAACTGATAATGTACATTTGAATCTATGTAATCAGATTGGTTTTGTGAAGAAGGAAAAATACTGTATGCCTGGATTGAAGTCTGGATCTCTAAGGAGGAATTATCCCATCCTGATAAATCTGAAATTTGTGTTTTGCCTTGAAATAGTGGAGAAAATTCCACTGTAATTCAAAGTGGTTGTCAACCTGAAAACATCCTTAATAATGTTTATTAATAAAGTAGTTTATTCAGAAATGACACCCTGAGGATAATAGCTGTAGCTGGAATTTATAATATATTCACTTACTGTAGGTTATTAATTCTAAGATTTGGCTCTTCGACATACTTAGGGAAAACAGCAGAGCTGATGAAAACCTTAGGAAAAAACTGCTGTCTTTTAGCTGAAAATTGCTAATAAAATTCATCAGATCTTCATCAGAGCCAGGATAAAACACTTAGTAAAACCGGAGAGAAGATGAGCAGAGCAACAGCAAGAACAGTAAAATATCAATTAAAGCACTGATTTAGAAAGTAGAACATGTATGTTCAGTTTTTAAATTATTTCATTTATGTAAAATATGCACCAGAGACTTGGGCTTGGGTCTTGCATTTTCTGCCTGGAGTCTCCCAAACTGTGGGTTACTCATGTCTTGTTGATAAGATGCTGTTTTTCTCATTATTAATGTCAAGGGGAAATTTTATTTTATTTTTTTCCCCATAAAATTCATTTCTGTTTTCAGGCTAACTGCAGCTGACCATGTAGTATCTGTCTATAAGAGTTGACAATGAACTAAGTTGGCTTCTGGGGTGCATGGTTCCTACATGAGCATATTGGTCAAGAAGAGATGATAATAATACTCCTTTTTATTGGGATACTGACATTTAGATAAAACAGATCTACCAAAAGTCTCTGGAGAGTTTGAATTCAAAGTAAAATGAAAGAAAGGCAATATACTTGTTATCCAAATACCGTACAATATTAATCATTAATAACCATTTAAATGTCAACATTAGACATTTTGTTGTTGTTTTTCTTGTCCTTAAAACAGCCATGGCTTAGTTTGTTCTTTTTATTCTACCAGTTCAGTGATAACAAGGGATTCTACAGGCATAAAGTGAATTTACAGGAAAGTAGAATAAGGACAAAATACAGTGACCTCCAAGCAATTACAACTAAACATGGAAGAAAATGAATGACACATCAAAGCATCAACTTCAAAGGCACTCCCAGGTGGCTCTTTTCAGAATATGTGTCACAGGAATTGTACAATGCAGTGTTTGAACTTTTCTATGCAAGTAAAATTTTAAGAATCCTTATCTGGGCAAAAAAACCCTCCACTTAAATAAATAAATAAAATTACTGTGTTGAAGGACAGCAAAAAATCCAAAGTCAATGCATTCCAAATACATTTTATAAGAGGCTGCATGACAGAAGAAATAGTCTGGCTCCAGCTTTTTAAAGGGAAGTTGTTGTGTAGGGAAAGAACTGTGATACTAAAGTTGCCTATCAACATTTGACAGACATATTATTTTGACTTTAAGAAATCCCACCCATTTTAGATAACAGACTATGGCTTTTGCTTGATTTAATTCTTGAAGCCATATGAGTAACATACTGGTAAAATCTATAGTTATAGGGATTTGGTGGGAGATAAAATTTCAGAGGCAAAATTCACAAGATAAACTAGCATGACACAAACCACAGTAGATGATGATTTCATTTCATGTGAGTCTTTCCTCTGCAAACTCTAGTGGAGACTTTAAGTTCACGGGAAGTCCTTTGGAACACGTAAATACAAACCAATTGCTGACAGCAGAATAGTTTCAATTCAAGTCCATTCACTATCAAGTTACTGAAAAGATCAATCCCTGATACTCTAGATTCAGTACTCGAGTTCACTGATTTATCAGGCTGAACTCCTTATAGATAGCATCTTTGGGGAAAAGACTACCAGAACAGAAGTACTTTCTGATGTTTGCACTTGTGATGTGTTACAGTATGTGATTAAAATCAAGCATGGAAAGATCATAAAAAATGTGAGTTTGCAGATTAACAATGTCCAAGACATTTTCTTCAAGAGGAACTCAAAGGATTGTTGTCATATTCTTTTCATTTTTCTAGTCTACACACTAGGCCTGCAACAGTTTGTTATCAATTTACTGTTTATATGCTTTCACTAATAATATGAGACATTTGGTTCTGCATAAAACCATGGATTCCCCCCCCAAAGAAATTCTTAATAACAAAATTGCACGTACATTTATATTTTCTTTTCCTTGAAGCCCTAACATTATAACATCATTTGGATGATGCGACACTTAAGCTGTAATAAAGGGTACCAAATTGTACAAGGTTGTATTAAATAACTGCTTTCTACTAGATTGTGTTTATTGTTTTAATATTTCAAATAAAATTAGAAATTTATCAGAAAGTCTCAGAACACTTCACTGAGTTCCCCAAACACTAGCATGTTTTGAAGACTCTATTTTTCAAGTCACAGACACTGTTATCAATGCTGTGTGAATATTCAAGTGCATGAATGTAAAAAAGTAGATGACTCTTTATACTCTGTAAAATGAAATACGATAAATGCAGCTTTAGTGATAAGAAATCATACTGTGTGACATTCAGGAAGATGAGTCCACTTGAAAAAGTACAAGCTAAATTATTATTTTCTTCTTTGTTATCTAATCGTGCTTCATTCATCCTTGGGCTGGATGAAATTAGCATGCTGGATCACATATGCAATTGAAAAAAATCCAACCCTACTGACTGTCCACACCGGTATGTCAGAAAAAGGTACAGAAATAGCATTCTAGTGGGTTTACAGAATAAGCTGTCCTCAACACATTTATGTCTGCAGGCTAATGACCAGGTCACTGGCCTACGGTCACACTAATGGAATGGGACATGAAATCCTCTGGGCTTGGCTTGACAAATTGCTGGACATGACAGCCAATAGTGTGAGCATCAAACAAGAGATAGCAGATGATGGTGTCTCACTGGTGTCTCACAGCCTCAACAGATAATTGGAGGTGATCACTGTGGAACCATCCCTAACACCATATAGGAGCAAGATTACTTAGGTAAAGGCATCAAAAATGCAAAATTTGGTTATAGGTGTGACAAAATGGGGACTGACAGAGAAAATGTAATTAGAGGCACGTTGTTTAACTGGGAGAAGGCTGGGGCAGGGGGTGATGAGGCACTGGAACATGTTGACTAGAGTGGTTGTGGATATCTCCTCCCTGAAAGTGTTCAAGACCACACTGGATGGAGCTTTGAGCAATGTGGTCTAGTATAAGGTGGAAGTAGACCTTTAAGATCCCTTCCAACCCAAACCATTCCGATTCCATGAAAGGGATGTACAAAGGTGCCAGAAAGGACAGTCAAGTGGCAGGAAAAGGGATAGTACAGTGTGGAAATCCTGTGAGTGAAACAACACAGGGGTCCTTATCAAGCAGCCTTTCACTTGCTCAGCACTGCTGGCACAGGGCAATAATTCAGACCTGTCACTCAGGCTATGCAATAGAAGTTGGATTGCTTCTGTGGTCAGGAGGGCTGGGGTGGAAGCTGTCCATTTGTAAGGCAAGAGTGAATGGATAGATCAAGTATCCTAATACCGCCAGGCTGGTGCTCATTCCAGGCCTGATGGCATTTATAACACACAATGCATTGTATCTGGGTATCACAGCAAAACATTGCTAAACTCTGAAGAGTGGTGTTTTCACATCCTTTTCAGAAATGTTCCTTTTAATTATGACAGTTCCTGTGTTCTTGAGAGAGATGCTGTAATTTTCTAAAGCTTCCTTAATGACAATGTAATAATGGCAAGGCTTAGGTAACTTTGGAATACGACATCCAACAGATTGCTTTATAGAATATCAATGAATTAAGAAGAGTGGATGCTATTTTTACTTGGTTTGGAGAAGTATCATAAATACTACAAAAATTCCTTACTAGGGAAATAATCTTGGGTTTGGGTGAAAAAAAAATAATGCGAGATAGACTAAAGTTGTCTCATTTATTATTTTTTTAAGTTCAAATTAGACAATTCTTGTAAATCAAAGAAATTAATCAAGACAGCTGAACTGGAATGTTGGGATTTGGATTACATTTTTTTTTTTAATTAAAAGATGTCAAAGTTTATGCAGAACATGTATCTCTTACAGCAAAATACTTCAAACCTGAATAGTAAATAAGCATCTCAGAAGATACATTAAGCCTAAAAAGGATATGAACATAAAATAAACAAACAAACAAATAAGAGGACTGAGAAGAGAAAACTGGTCAGAGTGGTCAGTGACAGATCCCAAAGGACAATCTGGATTCAGTATTGTAAAGAATTTAAAAACAAATGGGAACGGTTTCTTCAACCATATAAATTAAATAATAATTAATAAACTCATGAGGGGAAAACTGCATTTTTTTTTTGTAGAATAAAAGATAAAAGGCAATCTAGGCGTTACTCAAAACAACTATACTTATGTTTTTCCCTCACATTTTTCTAATAACAGCGATGATTACATTAATCTTACAGAAAAAAAAATGCGCAGAAATAGCAGTGCATACTGAAAAAAAAAGTTGTAAAAGACTAGGACATGTTTATACTGAAAAAACTAGACAATTAAAAAAACTAAGTTGTCAAATAACTGATCATGAAAGCATGAGTCGTGACAATTTTTAAAAACAGGATATAACTATATTGTTAGAGAAAAGGAAATATAGTATTCTGTAAAGAAAGGAAAGAATAAACCTCAGTGAAGTCAGGAATTGAGAATTTGTATTGAAGAAATTTGCAAATAGAGAGGAAAAATAAATGGAAGAATCTACTAAGAAAGGCATGGGATCAATATATGGGTCTGTTTTTTCAGATCTCTCATGGATAAAATAATGGATAAACCAATAAAGCACCAAAGAAAATACAATAAAACTTCAGATTTTAGGTCATTTGATACAATGTTGTATGGAAAAATCTTTGACATAAAGATGGGAGACAGCATAAGCATTATAAAGTTCTTTAAAAAAATGGTTAAAGATAAGACAAACAACCAACAGCCATATTGAAAGGAAAACTATTGAACTGCAAACAGAATAATTGTGAAAGTCACAAGGAATATCTTGAGCTTGATTGCATTTATCATTTTCTTAATGACCTTGGTAAAACAAGTTGGAACGTGCTTAAGAAATCCAGTAAAAATTTGTAAGATAGAATCAACGCAGAGGGTGAGCTTTATTTCATACTGAACATTCGGATAACCTTGAAGACAGAATAACAGAAAGGAAGGGAAGCTTATCAGTATAACATACAAAAGTTGGACAGTAGTGGGACTCTGTAGAAGTTTCTCCCAGCACAAACAGCGATGAGCCAAATGCTTGTCCAGTTTCTGAATCAAAGCAAGTTAATTTTTAGGCTTTACCTACAGTTGTGTAGGACTGAGCTATTTAATCTAGGAAATCAGTCTGTTGCTATGTTAAGCTCTTGGACTCCAGCATTTTTCACTTCCATGAATACTATGGCTTAATTACAAGCAATCCTTTCATTGGGTTTAAATTTCACACCTTATAATTAAATTAAACGTTTTCCTGTTCCTGATGTGGATGTACTTTATTCTATTTCCCATCTTGTTTTCCTAATTTCTAAACTAAACAATCCAAATCTTTACATATCAAAGCTTTTCACCTTTACCATTTTCATCATCTTTCTTAATTCCTCAATATCTGTGTTATCCTCCAACTTTGATATTACTGTAAAACAAATTATAAGGCCTGAATCAGCTTTCGTCAGCTCATGTTTGCATTCGTATCCATAGTGTTTTCCTAAACTTATTTCTCTACATGATATGAAGTCGCAGTATTACATGTCTAAAAAAACCAAACAAAACCAAAACCTGCAAAAATTTTTATTCAACACAGCTGCTATACTGTGAGAAGATTTAGCTGAGTAAAAAGAGAAATTGAGAAAGAATTTGATTGTGCTCATTTTTTTTTCTTGTCAGTTGAATGTAGTTATGCTGAATAAATTGTCAGGTAGTTTTATACCTAATCATAGCATAAAACAAATCAATGTAAAAGTAATGAACTAAATAAATTAAATACACAAATTGGGTCAGATTTATTGTCACCAAAGTATGTAATCATGTGTATGCATTTTGGAGGAATTTGTTTCCAGTCTAGGCACCTGCTACAAAGAAAATTTTTAGACCATTTTTTTATGTTTTAGAACTTAATTGCCTCCTTTCCTTAAAGATCTTTCATTTAAATTACTGTGGCAAATAAGAGTGACAGCACATGATCAACACTTCACACTTTCATCACCACAGCTTGTCAACTATTTTACATAAATCAAAAACTTGATCTTCCCATTTTTTCTGCAGTGGCAGATATGAAGATCAGTCACAATTTTATTTTCTCCTCACAATCCTTATAAACCAAACCACAGCAGAACATTTTAAAGTACTGTTGTTGTCTTCACAACCACTATAAATTCCAGAACCTCTGTGGAAAGAAAAGTAAACCACAGTTTTGTCTGTCTGGGACACACCTATTCCATGTTATTATAATTCACCCTAATGCGATGGGTTGACCTTGGCTGGCTGTGTGATGGCCATCCAGCTGCTCTCTCACTCACCCTCCTCAACAGGCCAGTGGGAGAAAATAAAGAGATAAAGACAGGGAGATCACTTACCAATTACTGTCAAAAGAGACACAACTTGGTGAAAATTAATTTAATTTCTTGTGATTAAAATATACTCATATGGTGAGAAACAAGGGCAAAACCTATTTAAAATAGATTCCCCCCACTCCTCTTCTTCCCATCACCTGGACCACCTAATCCCCCTCCTTCTCTCACTTTAGTGTCTGCAAGTCTGTTTCTCTCACATTTTTTCCTCATTCCTCTCACTGCTCCATGGCATTTTTTACCCTATTTTAAATATTCACCTTTGTTGATGGTGCTGTGTGTCCTGCAGTGGGTCTGTTCTGGCTGTAACCAGCTGTGTCCAACACATCGCAGCCCCAGCCTCTCCTTACAGAGGTAACCCTGCAGCCCTCACTGTCACCACCTAGGCACCTGCATCCCTTACAGAAATGGCACTTTTAAAAATGAAAGTTCACTTGATAAAACAGTTATCTGGTTTTAGACCACTAAGGAAGCTGTGGCTTCCTTAAACTTAGTAACAATAGATTACATTCCAGTTCTTTTCTATAACCATTGGATACAGTTAAGGATTTCTAGGGAGTTCTTTAATGTTGTGGAGCAGATCTTTACATTTCAGGCATCCCTCTTCACCTTCATGACAGCTTTTGAAATATTCACCTATTAATTTTTCATGCTTCCCTAAATACAGTTCAATGCTGAACACGAATGCGAAAACATAAGGTCAATGAAAAATTGTTCCACACAGTGACACCTTTAAGAAGAAAAGAAAAACAAAACAAAAAAAACCTGATGAAAGTTAGGGGGCCTGCTAAGTACTTGGGTTTATTATATACAGAGACATGCATGCAAACACACACAGAGATATTTGTGTTGCAGTTTTTCATGGCTTTCCATGATGGCAACTACTAAAACATGCACAGACAGTGACTGACGTGAGTCAGTCCACCCTTATGAGCAGTAGTTGAACTGAAAACCAAATGTCAGTTCAAACCTCATCTAGTTTAATGACAGAATAATACTTTGCAATTAGGTGTTACCGAAGGCAGGAGCATTTAGAGGAGCATTTATCTCTCTACAGGCTGAGTAAGCATTGTCAAAAGTGACATTATTTGACACTCTGTCTCATATTCCTAGCAGAAAGGCAAGGATAGAATAGATGCTGAACAGATGCTGAATTATTTTTGTCACTTACAAAGATTTGAGCTGCACTGTTAAAGTATCTGTGAAACTCTTGCATTTTGGAAATTCAAGGATAAAAAAACCCAAAACAAACCAGAAAATGAATCTGTGTGGTATCTTCAGCTTAGAGTAAAGTCACTTCCTAACCACAATCAATTGCATCACAGCAGCTTTATAATCCTTTCTTGAATCTAACAGTTTGCCAGACACTGATTTCAAATCTTTGTGTCTCAACCTTGATTATACATATAGATACATATATATATAATAATGGTATTAGAGGTACCCAGTTCCCTTTGCATCTGTCACCTCTGCCCATCCCCCAGGCATTATCCAACAGCTCTAATCTTGATAATAGTTCTTAGAGGACACCTGCTTACACCAATGACATTTGAAATCCCTGGTGTTATAACTGAGTGCTTAGAGCTTCCCAGTAAAAAAAAAAATCATATAACTTGTCCCCTGCTTACAGAAAGAAATTGCAACAATTTAGTTAAATCAATTCTTAAATTGATTTAAACTAGTGAAATCCCTAGTGTAGATGTTCTTAAATTGGTTTAAAGGTGGCTAATATTGATGTATCTCATTCATTTTGATCCAGAATTTAATTCTATTAAATTGGCTCAAATGCTTTATATACACTGGAGCCTCAAGTCTAGCAGTCCACATTTAATTTCATGCTGCAGGGTCAATGGACCTCAATGAAGTTAGGACCTATAATGATACAATTTTAGAAATGACTTCTGAGGGCCCACAAATGAAAAACTGAAAAAAATAAACAATTTTCAATAAATATAAATAACTAGACATTATTGTGAATGTTTTAAACAGGGGATACATTTTTTAAAATTCTGAGCAAACAGTGCTGGTGATATATAGAGCAATAAATTTTGAGAAAATTATGATAAAAAGTGAAATATATGCCATACGTTTTTGCCATCTTTCTTTCATTTCGAGCTTAAATTTTCCTGCTGACTATTGCTGGGCCCATCAGGTTTAGCACAATACTGAGAATGAAGACATGCATGACCATCTGTCAGAAATGGTTCCAGTTCATCACAATTTCTAGTCTCCATTATATGCAAGACAAAGTACCTGTGCCTGTATTGGGTGTAGAACCAGGAAAATTACAGGTGAGAGAAAGGAAAAATAAAAATAAAATTTGCAAATTCCCTTTTCCAGAGCCAATGACAATTTTTTTATCAACACATAGAAATCAATAGTCTTTTTACCCTTTTGCTGTTCAGGTCCACTACAAGCTGCTTCAAAATTATTATTACATTCAGCCAAACCCATGAATATATGCATCCTACTTTCAAGACTTTTAAATAATGCAGGCTGGCACTAGAAAAGGAAGAAATACCTTGAGTGAGATAGGGGATAAAGTGCGGGGAAATAATAATCAAATAGCTTGAAATCTGTCTATTATTTCAAATATTGAAGCTCCTTCCCATTACCAATTTCAGCTTGACAAAATTTGCTAGTTACTCCTGAGTTAACACTGATAAATTTGCAGCTGCACAAATGCTACTTATTTCTCTGATTTTGGCTTCAGTGTGTTATTGCTAGATTTGGATTGAGACGGAAGGCACAAACCCCCTCTGCCTGGCACATGCTCCTTTGCTTACAGTCCCAGCAGCTTTGTTTAATTCTTCTGTGTCAATGGAATTTAAAATATAAAAAAATTATTTTCCTACTGGTTACTCTGAAAGGCCCGTGGAAATCAAGGTGCCTTTTGAATGAATAGAGATATGGTCCCAAACAATAGCAGTTGCTATGGGAGCAGAGCATGGTGCTTTATGCAAACATGCAGAAAGAGGAATGGAGGAGCGTGCGTGTAGTGCGTGAATCCAGTAGAGATTGGTCTGGGTGCTGATTGGCTCTAACCGTGATGTTAGTTCCCCTAAATATGCTGTGGTAAATCACATTTATACATCAGAGGATAGAAAAGTTTATATTTAACTGAGTCCCATTTATTTACTTATAAGAACATTTATGGTCACCAAGAGGTTCATTAACATTGATTTTCATAGTCCCCACTTGGTATTAATGTGTGTCCTTGATACAGGAAATTATCCAGAGTTGATATAAATGGTTGGCTGGAAAGATTCCATGTATATTTAGCAGATGGGTATTATCTTGTGGGGGAGCCAGACAGAAGACCCAGCTTTCCTGAATGACTGCAACAACAACATTATTAAAAAATAATGCAGGCATACATTAGTGCAGTAATAAGAGTGCCAACTTTGTTTAAAATTCTAAGGTCAAAAAGGGATATTTGCAGAGCAAGGAACCAGTCAGCCCAAGAATGATCAAAAAGTATTATTTTTCCTTCAGTGAAACATAAAAGGTCTATCCTTGCTTTCATCACTAGCAAGGCAACCTGTAATGTGTACTTGTATCTTTGCAATGGGACTGAAGCAGAAAGAGGTTTCTTTGACTAGGAAGACTTTTTGTTAATAGACTTGGAAAGGGTTTGGGGATTTACTTATTCACAGGTTGTCTAAACAATAGTTTAGAACTGTATTAGCTCAGTGAGGTAAAATGTATTAAAAAGCCTAACAGCTGGCTTAATTTGTGGTCATTTCTTTCAATCATGCTATCTCCATGAAGGAATATCTTTGAAAGCAGTCATTTCACTTATCCAAATTAATCAGATATTGTAACCTGACAGCATAGTTAATTGACTTTGTTATATATTTTTCTTTTCTGTATTCCTATTTACATTCTCCTGTGACATTATTCCATTTAGCTCCTAGTAAGCTGCCCTTGGAGCTTGCCTACCCATGAAATATTCAACTACTGCCTCTTCACTTCTCTGTTTTTCACATAAAGTCTGTTTGCATGTTGGATTTATTTTTTTTTCTTCACAACATGAATACAGCTGTTGCATAATTTTCTCTGGACTTTAAAACTTTATACAGAATTGCTTTAAAGGTAAAGTTCCTTTAGCAACTGTACTGGAAGCATTTTCTTTCTGCCCCAGAATAATATATGCTGACATTGTCTGGACATCCCTGATCCCATGAAGAATACTTCTGGAGGGACAAGAAACACTTAAATGAAAAGCATGGACAGATAACTGCAGGTAAATGACATAAAATACTATTAATTACCAGTTGTAAGCTTTAACTGGAGCTGCTTACTGTATGTTGGGAAAGTCTGACACTGGATGTACAACCAGTTAGCAAGCATAGTGTAGCTCATTAGACCACTAGCAACTCCACTGCTCTGAATACCATCTCTTAGCCTTAGATTGCACAAAGTACTTATACGCAAGTCAGTGTCGAGTAGCTAACACATTAATATAAATTTATTAATATACAAGTTCACCAGCTTTCTATGAACATGCATTTAACCAGAAGACAATCAAAAGAATCCTTTCATTTTACATTTAGTTAGTCTCAAGCCGCTCAGACTCTAGAAATTTTTCATTCTACAATTTCTCTGCAATACATATTGATTACAAACCCTGTATTTTAAAAAAAAATGTCTGGGTCCTGAAATGAATACTGACAGAATAATAAAAAGGAAATTTGACAATGTACTGTAGTTTACTTTCAGCTTCTTTCAATATTCTTGAAATAGTGACAAAAAAATAACACCTATTGTTAAGATTTTTTCTAACTCTCCTGTCACTCAGTGACAGGCTGAAGTGACAGTTTTAGGCAAAGCAGTCACTTTGAGCCTGGCAGAATTTGCTGTTTTGCTCAGTAGTGATTCAGTCCTGATAAATATTGGAGAAACCACTGTCGTGCTAGCTTGACAAAATTTGACATAATATTAGACCTAGAGTTATCTAGCTGATAAACTATCAAAGCAATTAATTTCCACGTACAGAAACTCTTAGTCCTCAAATGGAGACTGAGGTAATCTATACTGCAGGCAGGTCTGGTTAACAGCCGTGTAAAAGGGAACGTGTTTTTTTCTTGTTTAGAAAAAGTCCAGACACTGCAAGTGGTGCTGGTGATTAGAGATAAAATGTTTCTCTCCACCCTCAGTAGATCCCTAGCAGATGATGCACATTCCCAGATAGAAACTTCCTTTGCTCAGGCAATAATTTCACACACAAATTAAAGTGGAAAAAGCCAAGTCTACGACCAAAAAAAAAAAATTCTTCCTTTTCATGTCCTCAGCCTTGACTATTTATCCTAATGCTGGTCATGTTCCTTTGTTCTAGTGCAATGAGCTCCACAGTTGCACAGTGAACTAGAGCAAAGAAATAATCAAACTTAAAATTATTTTCTTTGTGGTTTTCCCCTAGAGTGAGTGACAGAAAGGTGTATGGATATATAAATGTATGTATGCTAATTTGTACAAAATCCTCAAATCAAGTCGAACAAAATCTTGGTAGAAATAGTCATCTGTTATATTTCTATGGTGTGACAGTTACATTTAATAAAAAAACCAAAAAAAACCAAGAGAAAGTAAGAAAATAAAGAATAAACCGATGGCATCAAAGATGAAGAATATCCTTTAAAATGTAGATTAAAGAAATTATTAAAATTATATTTTAGACATTTTTCATATTTAGTATACCATTTATATTATATTGATATTTAATATTTTATTATCTCCCAATTTTTCCTTCAAATGCTATTTTGAAGACAATATTAAAAAGGGATGGGTAGTATAAAATGTTTAATTTTCTACTCTGAAGAACTGGTTTTGAATTCCTCTTTCAGTCTTCTGACATTTGCAGAGAGATTTCCAGCATAAATCCTATGATAATGGCACAGGCCAAAACAATTGCTTTTTTGAGCACGATCAAGCTCCAAGATTCTCAAACTTAGGTATCACAGTTTTCCCAAATATGATGTCCAAATTCTTGGGCACAGTAGGAAATAGGCTACCAAATTGGACTAGTGAAGAAATAGATTCTTTGTGGTATCTAACACCTCCAGTCAAGGTGTAACTTTACTATTTACTGTATAAAACTGTGAAAGTTTATATTGTGTAAAGAAATCATAAAGAAATAGGAACATTGATTGCATAAAGAAATATAGTTAAACTAAAGCCTGATGACTATTTTTTACAAGTGGTTTACTATGGAGTTATGCTTACCTTTGAAATACTCATTTTTAAAATGCAGGAGAGATTCTACCAGTAGCTGAAATGCTAATAGGTAGGCTAGTCCCTCATCCCAACAGAATAATTAAAATTTAAATATACCAGTAAGGCCCAATTATTATCTAGACTCTGTGATAGAGCTACTCTATTGTAAAATGAGGATCTCTGACCCACTATATTTTATAGATATATGAAAATGTCTAGAGACGTTTTCTTGCAGTTGCCAAACGGAATTCAATAGGTTTAGCAACGGAAACAATGTAAAACTAGATTAAATCATTCCACTATTTTAGCAAACATCTTTAATGTTCTCACTTTTGCAGTAATTGCAATGATGTACTTTATGCATAAAGAACAAGATTCACATAAACAAATTAGCTTTTAGATTAAAATGCTGATCATAATAAAGGTTAAATTTTTGTAGAAGAAGCCTCAATATTTAAATCAGAAAGACACTTATTGAGTTATGGCACTGCTGAATCAAGTAAGTGGCAGACACTGGAAGATTATCAAGACTATTTATGAGCTTTTATCAATCCTATTATAATTCCCTATGGGAATGCAACAAGGTAAAATATTTTTTTTTAACTAAAAATCCAACATGATCCTTTTCCTAAAAGTGATACCATCATAAAATCAGTATGATAATTGTATAACTGATTTAACATGATTTAACACCAGCTTGCAACCAAGAGCTGCTGAGCTGCTCAGCCACTCCCACACACTGGGATGGGGGAGAGAATTGGAAGGGTAAAAGTAAGAAAACTCCTGGATTGAGATAAAGACAGTTGAACAGGTAAAGTAAAAGTTGCACACACACAAGCAAAGCAAAACAAGGGATTAATTTACCACTTCCCATTGGCAGGCAGGTGTTCAGCCTGTGTAATGGTTACTTAGGAAGACAAACACCACCACTCTGAATGTTTCCCCCCCACTTCCTTCTTCCCCTAGATTTATCTGCTGAATATGACATCATATGTCATGGAACACCCCTTTAGTCACTTGGGGTCAGCTGTTCCAGCTGTGTCCCCTCCCAGCTTCTTGTGCACCCTCAGCCTACTCTCTGGTGAGGTGTTGTGAGGAGCAGAAAAGGCATTAACTCTGTGCAAGGAACCCTCAGCAGTAATTGTGGGTGCTATCCCTGTGTTATTGTTTCCAGCACAAGTCCAAAACACAGCCCCATACCAGCTACTATGAAGAAACTTAACCCTATCCCAGCCAATACCAGCACAATGTCAGGAAATCAGCGATGAGTAAATACAAAACATAATTTTAATTGACAATAGAGAAAAAAATCGTTGTAGCATGTTTCATATCTTCATTATATCTATGTGTTAAACTTATATAAAGATTTCTTTAAACAAAAGTAACATTTTTCTTCCCTAATTGAAAATGGTAACTTTATTATTTGTTAAATCTCCCTTGATTTTCTTCCTAGTATGTAAAGTTAACATTCCAATTTGCAAACAGTTGAAAAGTCTTGGGGTTATATTGCAGAATCATAGAATCACAGAAACATTTAGGTTGGAAAAGACCTTTAAGATCATTGAGTCCAACCATTAACCCAGCACTGCCACGTCACCACTAAACCATGTCCCTCAGCACCGCACTACTTGTCTTTCAAATACATCCAGGGATGGGGACACCACCACTTCCCTGGGCAGCCTGGTCCAGGGCTTGAGAACCCTTTTGGTGAAGGTATTTTTCCTAATATCCAAGCAAATCCTCCCCAGGTGTAACTTGAGGCCATTTCCTCTTGTCCTATTGCTTGTTAATTGGGAGAAGAGACCGAGCCTCACCTCACTACAACCTCCTTTGACGGAGATGTAGCAAGGTCTCCCCTCAGCCTCCTTTTCTCCAGGCTAAACAGCCTCAGTTCCCTCAGCTGCTCCTCATAAAATTTGTTCTTTAGACCCTTCATCAGCTTCATTACCCTTCTTTGGACATGCTCTGGCACCTCATTGTCCTCACAGTGAGGGTCTGAAAATTGAACCCAGTATTTGAGGTGCAGCCTCACCAGTGCAAAGTACAGGGTGACACTCCCTGCTCTAGTCCTGCTGGCTACACTATTGCTGATAAAGGAAAAAAAGGCTTTACTAAAGGTAAACAACATCCACAGCCTTTCCCTCATCCACTAACTGGGTCACCTTTTCATAGAAGGAGATCAGGTAAGTCAAGCAGGACCTGCCTTTTATAAACCGATGCTGACGGGGCCTGGTTGTTCTGTATGTGCCATGTGATGGCACTCAAATCTCTGTTCCAGAACCTTCCCCAGCAATGAGACCAGACTGACAGGACTGTATTTTCTGATTCCTGTTGGCCATTCTTGTGGATTTTACTAATTTCCAGTCAGTTGGAACCTCCCTGGTTAGCCAGGACTGCTAATAAATGATGGAAAGTGACTTGGGAGCACTTCCTCCAGCTCCCTCAGTACCTTTGGGTGGATCCCATCCAACTCCATAGACTTCTGTGTGTCTAAGGGGTGTAGTAAGTTTCTAACCATTTTCCCTTATCCTTAAGAATACAGATAAATGGCTGTGTATTACCTTTAGGTAATAGGGAAGACTTAGGGAAACGTTCAGGTGGGTGTGCTTAGGAAGGAGCAGGCAAAGGCCTAATAACAACTGCAAGAGCTAAGAATCTGATTACCCTTTCATGAAACTGAAAATCAATTTAGTTTTCTCCTTTCAATTTCAAGTGACATATTATGGTAGTATTTCTATAGAACAATCTCTTCCCAAAATCTGCAATAGATATAAATGTAATATTCAGTATTAGTATTCTATGAATTTCAAATATGTTCTATACAGAATTAGGTCCTCTTTCAACAAGGCATTTAAGCATGTGCTTAATCTTGAGCTTTTGGGTTAAAGAAGATCCCCTGGCTGAGACCTAATATCAATCGGTAAATGTAATGAACTCAGGATACTTAATGCATTTGCTAACAAAATTACATTCTCTGAAAATGTGTGACCAGTTTCCAGTTTCAGAAAGTTTCAGGCAATACTAATATGTGGGGACTCAAATGCACCACTTAGGTTCAGACACTTTCTTAAAATTCACAAAAGCCTATATTCCATTTTCTACTTTGGCAGGTAAAAATACAGAACAGTTACTTTAACAACACTGGCTAGAAAAAAAATAATCCTGGTTTAGCAAATATATTCTTTCACTTTTCATAGATGAAGTCAAATTTTTCTATATAATACTGCACAGTTAAACCTAACCACATCCCACTAAACTAAGATTCTGGTATTTGCTTAGAAGTTGTACAATGTAACAATAACCTCATTTCCCCAATATAAATGATCATGCCAGACAGTATTTCCTATCTACCAAGGATTCAGCACTTCAGTGAAATGGAAGAGAATTAATGAGTTACTCACAGACTGCAATAGATAACTTTGAGGGTGCCAGAGCCCGGAAATAGACAGCCCTGGGAGTCTGTGGAGTCTCCTCTGGAGAAATTCCACACCTGCCTGGATGTGATCCAGGGCAATCTGCTCTTGTTGACCCTGCCTTAGCAAGTGGGTTGGACAAGACGATTTTCAGAGGTCCTTTCCAACACCTGCCATGCTGGGATTCTGTGATAACAAGTGAATATGTTGTCAAATAGAAGCAAGGGAAAGCAGAAAGCCAAAAGGAAATACTGGGCTCATCTCAACTCAGTAAAAAATTCTCCAAACAAAAATAGCTGAAAAAGTCATTGCTCCAAAACAAGAAAACATGAATTAGCACAGGTATTGGATTTTTTTCTGTCTTTTGGTCCATCTTGACACAGAAGTGCTAATTTGGTCTCTGTATGTAGCTGTAATTTATATGTAATTTCTTTAAATATCTTCCTGTAACTATCCTTACATAATAAACACAAGAATCTAACATTTTCTTTTCATGTCCAGAGGAAAAAGCTCCTCTGTTGGGTATGTCCTTGTTTCCTAGCTCTCTACATACAATTTGGTTTATTTTTAACAACCGATGAAACTTTTGATTTCATAGAGAGCAGTTCAGGCCAGTTTTAATTCCTTTGCCTGAAGAGACACAGTTCACATGTGAGTCATCTTTCTTTTACAGATGTATTTTCTAAAGAGTGTATTCAGGGTCGAGACAGACTGCAAACATCCAGGCACTGTGGATGTTCCCAGCTCAAGTATCAGTTGCAGCATCAGGGATATCTTCACAATATTTCCTTTGCCTGTCCATTTATGAGTTTGGGTTTTTTTCATAGTCTTTGAAGTACTCTTTATCAGCAAGCATAGTGATAGGATGAGGGCTAATGGTTTCAAACTGAAAGCGAGTAGATTTAGATTAGAAATTAGAAAAATGTTCTTCACTGTAAGGGTGGTAAGACACTGGAACAGGTTGCCCAGAGACATTTTGGATGTCCCCTCCCTGGAAGTGTTCAAGGCCAGGTTGGATGGAGCTCTGAGCAACCTGGTCTAGTGGAAGACATCCCTGCTACCTATAGGGGAATTGGAACTAGATGATCTTTAAGGTCGCTTCCATTTCAAACCATTCTATGATTATTAATTATAAACATTAACACATGGTGTATTACTATTTCAGATCACCATCTGACTAGTTTTGACCTTTGTTTACCCCAAGAGATGCTTTTGTGAGTCCCAAATTCACAGGCATTCATGGATTTGGTTTATACTGGGGCAATGTTTATTTAAGTCCAGAGACAATATATTTTGTCACACAGTAGTCATAATAATTAGCAGTAGGACAATTGACCAATATTGTTTGTGAACATTTAACTAATAACATGTATTTACAAAGTGAGACCCAAATTTCTTAATTCCACTCCTTGACAGCTTGAAACAAACTGGACTCTCTCCACCCTTAAGTTACAACTGGATTAACATGATTGCCTCTTTTAAAGAAAGAAAAGAGCAAAAGAAAAGCAAATGAGGGTGGTAGCCTTGTAAGACTGAATCAGACAGTGGAAGAAATGACATATTGTACCACAAAAACAAATGTCAGGTGATATGATCAAAACTTAATGGCTTCTGGAGAAAAGCTTATTTCCTTTGGTATGTGCCTTTGTTATGTTTTCTTATCATGGATGCATTAAAAATAAAGCCACCTGGATCTTCACAACAAAGCACCTGTGTCAGGACTTGAGAAAAATCTGTTTGTAATGAGTCTCTAGAGTTAGACATCGTATAAAAAGAGATCACTGCAAACTGACCTTACAAACCATTCACCTGTCTATCCTGTCACATATTGGCTTCTACTAAAAAATGAAAAAACCCCCTAGCCTTCCACTTCTTCCACTTCTCTTAGCTCAGAAAAGACAAGAGAATTATTTGCTGCCATTTAGATAAAGATGACATAGCAGACATTTTATTGTTATTTTCCAGACAAAGGATGACAGACAGCCAAAGAATCCTTTTGCTCGTGAGGTGATAAAAAAAGAGAAGAATGCTGCAGATGAGAAATTCTAGCTCCCTTTAAATAAATCAACACCATTAAGTGTATTAACAGGTGATCAAAAGAATGGCAATAAAAGCTTGCTTTTACTTTTGACATTTCTAGGTAAAGCTACAGATAATGGTACTTGGAAAAAAGAGTCAATTCATCCACCTAAAACTCCTTCCTTTTGCAGGACACCAGTGTACTAGTACTTATATATATAAATATACACATATGTAAAAATCCCTCTTCAGGAAAAAAAAAAGTTATTGTGAAAATTTCTAAAATTGTAGGTCACAAAGACACAGTCACAGAATTGTTGGATCTCTATAGAGATCATCTAGTCCCATCCTGTGTCCCATCCTGTTTCCCCCCTCAAAGCATCTTTGCCTAGAGCACATTACACAGGATCACATCCAGGCGGGTTTTGAATCTCTCCAGAGGAGACTCCACCACCTCCCTGGGCAGCCTGTTCCAGTGTCACCATCAAAGGAAAGGAGTTTTTCCTCATACTTAGATGGAACCTCCTGTGTTCCAGCTTGGGCCCATTGCCCCTTGTCCTGTCACTAGGCACCACTGAAAAGAGCCCAGCTCCAACTTTCTTGCACCCACCCTTGAGATATTATAGACTTTGATGAGGTCTCCTCTCACTCTTCTCTAGGCTAAACAGCTCCAGCTCTCTCAACCTTTCCTCCTAAGAGAGATGCTCCAGTAACCCAATCATCTTCATTTCCCTCTGCTGGACTCTCTCCAGTAGTTCCCTGACTCTTTTGAACTAGGGAGCCGAGAGCTGGACACAGTATTCAAGATGTGGTCTCACCAGAGCAGAATACATGGGAAGGACATCCCTTGACCTACTGGCCCCACTCTTCTTAATGCACCCCAGGATACCATTGGCTTTCTTGGCCATAAGGGCATGATGTTGGCTCATGGTTAAGTTCTTGTTATACCTCCAAGATTTCCCTGAAGGAGAGTGTGAGGATATACCATAGTCATACACACCCCCAGGATGGTTTGCTTTCTGGTTCTTGTCTTTGGAGGCTGCTAAAGAGCATTTGTGGCAAATCTGGTCAACCTGGCTTATTCCCCACATGGATGCATTGACATGAGCATTTCCATTTTGGAACCCACCCCCCAAATCCTTCAGTTTAAAGCTTGTTTCACTACACTGGCCAGCCTGTTACCAAAGATTCTCTTGCCTTTTTGAGACAAGTGTATGCCATCCTTCCCTAACAGGTTATACTCATTGAACAATGTCCCATTGTCATAAAAACCAAAGTCCTCTCATTGGCACCAGCCACATAGTCAGAAGTTGATGTACACTATACATCTATTTCTGACTACCCTATTTCCTCCAACCGGTAAGTTAAAAATAACCAATTATTTTTACCTGTTTCCCTAGGGCTTTACAGTCCTCCTTGATTCTGCTCAGCTTTTGGTTTGCTGTGTCATTCATGGCCACATGAAAGAGTAACAGGGGACAGTAGTCCGTGGTTTTGATCAGTTGTGGCATCCTCTCAGTAATGTCTCTGATCTCAACTCCTGGGAGGCAGCAGATGCCTCGTGACTCTCTGCCAGGTCAGCAAATGGTGCCTCAGTGCCCTTTAACAGAGTCACCCACCACAAGTACTCATCATTTCTTTCTGTGGTGTTTACTGCGTGCTGCTTTTGCAGTTATTTCCTGCAGCCCTTGTTCGTGGGTGTCTGTGGCTGTTAAAATCTCTTGTCTGTTTATGGTTGCTACTGTGGAAGGTG
>WUAM01000179.1:23517044-23530625 GCA_024336885.1 Actenoides hombroni
GCCGCCCGCCCGCTGCCCGCCCACGGCACGGCCGAGCCGCTCTGCCGGCTTCCGGAAGGCCCCAAAGAGCCCCTTGCAGGCCCTTTTCGCCGCCATCCCCTTCCCCAGCGCGGAGTGACCTGCACGGAGCTGGTCTGACTCGGAGAGTCCTCAGTACCACAAAGACTCCTGGGTTCTGATTAAGTGTAATTACCTATTCAAACCGTGACCCCTGCTACGAGCTCTGTTCGGTAAAGCCAACAACGTTGTTATCAACGATGAGCAGCACAATGTTAAGTATTGCACTAACTATGCATGGTGGGACATTAGGAATTTTTTACATTGTGGAGAAGGCTGTCCAAGATCATTAGCTATTAATCTTAAAGACTGCACATGCTAATTATTCTCCTTTTATTGTGCTACTCTGGTGAGACCACCTCATAAATGTAACTGTCCTGTTCCAGACCATTTACAAACCTTAATTTTTTTTTAAAATATCGAAGACTTGATCTAAATTATTGTATGCTGAAGATTTTTCATAGACAAGTTCTTTTCAAAGATTAAGATTCCTCTTGTTTTATTATTGCAAAGAAAGGGTAATGTCTACACAATTCTAACATAGCTAAAAAAGGGTCAAGATTCTCTGTACAACTGTCAGCCCTATTTCTTCTAGTGGAGAAAGGTCAGAAATGTCTAGAGAATGATAAGTATTAAGATGTATCTAAATCAAAATGGAAGGAAAAAATATCAAAAAGAAATTATAAAGAGAATCTTCTTAGGAGAAATAGCTCCAGTAAAACCAGGTAAAATGGTATCAAGCTGATTTTGAAGGAGTAAATGTTGATATTGTAACCTCTTGTTTTCTGTTTTTCCTGCTGTATATATCTAGTTTTTAGATACTGAAAAACTGAAGGAAACAAGAGTGTCAAGGGGGAACAAGAGGATTGTGCCAGTCTCTTTTTATTGGCACCCAGGAATAGGACAAGGGGCAACAAGCACAAACTAGAGCACAGGAAGTTCCACCTAAACAGAAAGAAAAACTTTACTTTGAGAGTGACAGAGCCTTGGCCCAGGCTCCTCACGGAGGCTGTGGACACTCCTGCTCTGGAGAGATTCCAGAGCCACCTGGACAATGTGATCCTGCTCAACCTGCCCTGGGTGATCCTGCTTGAGCAAGAGTGCTGGACAAGATAATCCCCAGAGGTCCCTTCCAACTGCTATAATTCTGTGATTCTGTGATCAAGCACCTGTAACATCCCCAGGAGTTTGTAGTCAAAATTGTGTAATAAAATTCATATTAATACATAAATAAAAATGAAAAATTCAGAGAAACTTACTGTGATCTAATACAGATGAATTTTAATCTAAAAATTAAATTGGTTTTTGGAGGCCAGATATGTAGAATCATAGAATCATAGGATGGCTTGGATTGGAAAACATCTTAAATATCATATATTTCCATGTACCTGGAGAGGCAAGGAAAAAATCTTCAGAAAAAATACAGATTAGATATCACTGAATAATTCTATTTGAACCATTGCAGCATCCAGCCATGATGTGGGAACGTACCAAAGAATTAGTTAAATAGGAAATCTTGCATTTTCACTAGCAAGATGTTGGCATGTTTTTCAGCTGTTACACTGCTTACCTAGAGAAAAAAAAAAATACAAAAAGGAAAAAAAAACAAACGAAAAAAAGGAAAACAACAAAAAAAGAAGTATTTCAAGCCTCTCTGCTTCCTCCAGAGTACTCTGCCCCTGTAGGGATGACACCATGCCTTCACAGTACTAGGTCGGAACAACTCTGAAGAGTGTCAAGATTCAGTGTATGTTGAAGAGATTTGTAACTGCTGCCCTGAGGTCTTTAGATGTGCAGATGCTGTGTCACTGCCAAGAGGTCAAAAGCTTCCACTTATGTATTAAGCTTCTGCTTTTCTTAAGGTGAAAATACTACTGAGTTCTGCTAATTTTGTTTACTTTTTGAGAATAGTTTTCCAGTTGTAGCATAAAGTCAGGTAGTTTCCTTCCTTCATGTCTTCTTACAAATGATGAATACAGGTTATCTCTGACATACCTTGTATTATCTAGTTTGTTCTGGACCAGAAGCATTTTGGCAGCTACAGTCTAATATCTAGGTTCAAACAATGTCTTTCTTTGAATACAAGTGAAAGTCTTGGCTGAATGCCACCTGCTGAACACACTGTAAAATTAATTCTCAGCATATTGAGCTTAGAGTCCAAAGAATTTATTCTCTTTCCAAATACATAATTAAACTTCATGACCTTAAAGTGACTGCAAGCTAGACGTGAGAGTTGTTTTGCAGAGATTTTACATTGCAGTTGACTTTAGGTGAAAAATCTTTTCTGACATTACTGACTCAGTTATATAAACAGAGCTTTCCAGAGAAATAATATTCTTTATTAAGAAATAAATTAACTATAGATGAAAAAAAAAATAATAAAAGAAAGCAGCCAAAGAAAGAAAAAATATTTCAATTACATTAAGGCTGTCACAAGTTTACACAGGGCCAGGCTGCTAATGGATAACTATGTCCTTTCAACCATAGCTATAATGCTGACACACCACAGCAAAGTCAAATCTCTACGATTTCTTTATGGACTATTTGTGTGACAAAGACATTCTGTATGCCAGGAACATGTTCCTTAGGTATGTGATCAAATAATTTTAATGCACTGAATTTTGAAGTCACACTAAATGTTTTTTACCATGTAATTTATTTATGCAGACTTTTCCAGCTCCTGATTTTGTCAAGATCAGAATCCTGGGCACAAAAATAATATACAATGCTCATAGCCAATTTTGAAAAATAGAAAGAAAGGTTTGATTATGCCGCTGCTTACTGTCATAACTCTGTGTGTATTATAAACTACTTTTGAGGAGGCATTGCAAATTTACTTAGCTGATTTGGTCCAGAATAGCTGTGCTAGCTGAATAGTGTGAAAGAATAGATCTGACTTGAGATATTGCTTTCCTTCCTACATTGAAGATTAATGCCTCCAAAAAGATGAAAGCAGGAGGATAGAAGTATGATGTTTTCAAAGATAATTCTACTAGTGGCAATCATGACCACTAAGTGAAAATAAATAAGTCATTTTCATTACCATGTGTCCTGAAAGGAGGCAAGATTCACTGTGAAAGAAAAGCATAAAAGAGGGGAAATTAAAAGCTTTGACAAATTAACATTGATCCCAGAGTGCACCTGGACTTTTATTTCCACTGCTCTGTCTCCAAACATCAGTTCATATTCTGAGAGGTTTTGATAGTAGACAATACTGAATTTAACGTAAAATAAACCAGACTTGACCCAATCAAGGGCTTTTCTTGTGAAAACAAAAGCTTTTTATACCTAAGTGTCCTTGTCCCTTATAGTTCTCCTGACTTGTTGTATGTAAACTCACATGATGGGTGTCATTTGGGCTCTGGGAACAAATTATTTTCTGACAGAATCAAAAGAAAAAGAGAAAATTAAAAGATGAAAACATGCCCTCCTCCTCTTGCCATTATTCAGAACCAAACTGAGTCATAATATTTTTGGCCTGATATAACAACTGTAAGTAATGTTTATAAGAAAAAATAGGAATTAAATGGCAAAAGAGGTAGTGCTTCATTGTCTGATGTGCTGTGCTTTGCTCTGTAGTGTTAAAAACAGGGATATGCCACACTGTTGGTACCTAAAATATGTTAAATCAGCCATGGCAAAACTCATTAAATCCTCTTTCAGCTGATCTCTCTCTGTTAAGTAACTGATCTTGGCTTTCTCTTCTGTTTACCATTCATCTATAAACTCATCTACTGTTTCTCCAGATTATTCAATTTTTATTGATTCTCTTGTCCTATTAAAATCCTTTATTTACTTAATGTGTCTTACATCTTTATCCCAAATTTCCACTTCATGCTGACCCCTGGTATGACCTCTGTGCTAAAATAGGCACCTCAGGTTTATTCTTTTTCAATTCTAGCACAAGATTTTCAGACACCTGTCAGCCACTAGAAATCCTTTCCTAACTCAATTTTTCTTCAACATTTGTTTCTTCTGCAGTTCACATATTCGGTGTATCAGAGTAGAGGGAGGACCAAAAGTGGCCTTTCCTCTGCTCACAATAAGTGGTGTAATCAGAGTGAGACAGGAACAATCTGTGAATAAATATCTGAAGGAGAAGCCTTGTGAATTATATGGGCAGTTCTCTGACTAGTTTAAGGGTGCACGTCAGGTTATGGACGATTATATGAACTTTCAGTATGAACTTTTGAGGCTTACTGTTCATTAACCAGGGCAGTCTGGTGTAACAGTTCTTTCATCAAGAGTGGTTCATCTTTCTCAATCAGGGGACACCAAGACTTGCAGCCACAAGGACAGAACTCTAATAAAATCTCCAATTACTGTTTATACATTATTGACATGGAGAATGGAAAAGCAGCATGGTTTTGTGAGCCCTTAAGCTAACATTAAATATAATTGCAGATTCAATTAAGGAAGTTTGAAAATTTTAACAGATGTCTGGAGAATTAACAGATAAGCAAAAGCGTAATTTAATAAGTGCTGTGTGAAAAATCCAGTAGCTTGTGACAGATGAGGAGTTACTGACCCATTCTGTTTGATCTGTTCTTTATTGAAATCTGAAGAAATTCACTCGAGAGCAGACACCACAATATATTAGTAGAAGTACCTTTAATATACCAATCTGAACTTCAACGTGTCTTTCTTTCCTTCACTGAACCTTTAAAATTTACAAATGATTTTCTGGCTTTCCAATGAATTTACACAAGAGGCTCCAGCTTTATTGATTTTTTTGGGAGGTTTTGATGTTCTGTTCCATCCTCTCTTTATGAACAAACAGCAGCCAGGGCTAGGATATGAAGGAATTAACTGGGCACTAGTGATAGATAAAGGAATAATAATGATCTGGAGTTTATTTTAGGCAAAATTTATAAATTTTAATCTTCTGTTTACAACCTACCAGAAGTTTTAGTTAAACTTTACCATTGGTGTTGCTATTAGCAAGCTGCTCAGCATTTCTGCATTCAGTTAAAATCATTCTTTGTTAATATGTGATCATTCAGTGTCAATCTGCATCAGACCAACTGAACAATAGCTAGAGTTGGTGCCATTTTCTGCTTTTGCAACTGGAACAGCTTTACCTTAAATAATTCATTGTTTCACTTTTTAAAAAAGTGTATGATTAAATATCTACTTTTTGTTGTTGACCTGAAATTACTCCCTGCTTTTACTATGACTTTTTTATTTCTTAATAGTCTTTTGAGGTACTGAAGGACTTTTATTTTCCTTGAGAAATGTCCAACATGGACAGCTTAAGAGATGTACCTTCATTTCCTGTGCACCTTACCCACAGTGACAAGTGAACTCCATTTTGATGGAGATGTGAATTTGTGTCTACAACTTCCTACAAACTGTTTATCATAGAATCTTAGCAGCTACAATCTTGTATAACCCTGTTGACTCCACCAATTTTAGCCTGGATGAAGAGATAAAGATCTTTTGAGTTCTGCCAATTCATCTTTTGGAAGCTTTATTTTCTGCCCTTAACAATAAGCTATCCCACAGGAAAAATGTAACATCAACTTCTTCAGAGAAGGTAGAGCAAGGAAAATTAAATATTGAAACTGCATCTCAGTGTCACAGTTGTTTTCAGTTTAAAGTCAGAATTAACATCTCCATTGTGGTAGGCATTTCATAAACACTTAAAAAAAAATACACGCCCCTCTCCAAAGAGTTGGGTGTTTTTGAGGGGGTGGATTTCCCCTTGAAACGTGTTCTGCAGATTATAGGAAAATATTAGGAACTATTAGGACTATAATGAAGAAATATTGTCCTGAGGCTTCAGTCTTCAGCTAGTTCACTAAAGGCCTTGATATACCATAATCTGGAATAGTTGCACAGTACAGGCTACAATATGTCTCATAAACTGCCTACTGAAGTTTAGTCTGCTTCCATACAAGCAGTGTGATGTATTTGATAAGAGTTTGTAACTCTAAAGATGACCAATATGTCAAGAAAATTCCACAGTATACCCTGAACATAAAACTTCCTAACAACCTGGAAATGAAAATTTTCCTGTAGGAGTTAAAACAAACAGGCATGAATACACATATATCCAGTACTGTGAAAAAACATGGACTATTGTCAGCCTTCATAGTTTACTGTGATGCACAACAGTCTTCTTCTTAAGCACATAATTTAAAACATTAATGAGGTAATATGTCTCTGTAAACTACACTGGCAGACTAAAGGTCCTCGGCCGCTGAACAGAATCCGCTAGTGCTAACAGTGATAACCTTATTCAAATCTAATAATGACCTGTACTGGTTTTGGCTGGGATAGAGTTAATTTTCCACGTAATAGCTTGTATGGTGCTATGTTTTGAATTTGTAATGAAACAGTGTTAATAACCTAGTACTGTTTTAGTTATTGCTGAACAGTGCTTACATAGAGTCAAGGGCCTTTCTGTTCCTCACCCCACCAGTGAGTAGGCTGGGGGTGCACAAGGAACTGGGAGGGGACACAGCTGGGGAAGCTGATCCCAAGTGACTAAAGGAATATTCCAGAACATATGACATCATGCTCAGCAATGAAAGCTGGACAGTGAATCACAGGAAGGAGACAGCTCAAGGCTCTTATATTTGTGCTGTCATCCGTTCTTTGAATTTGTAAAAGAGTTCTTGAAACAGTCATGATCTTTCAACATACAAGGAAAACAGAACCTGAAATTTGTTCTCCTGGTTTTTTTTTATCTTCTCACGTATGCCTCTCTACACATCTTCCTCCTTTTTTTTTTTTTCCCTACCCCCTCTGGAAGAGTGTTCTTCAGCAGCATCCACTCATCTGAACTCCTGTGACACAGTTAACACCTGTTCTGGTAGAAGCCAGATAATAAAATTTAAAACTAATCTAAGTGATCTGGAACAGACTGTCCAAATATAACAATGACATGGCAAAGCAGATGTTTTTAAACATTATCCTTCTGTTGCATGAAAGGTGAAACAAGACTGGACTTAGAATATCTTTAAAAAAACCAAAACCCAACACATTGTGGGCCTTGCTGCAACAATAAAGATTTACAGGAAAAAAAAAACTTGGAAAGGAGCTGGAGATGGCTTGAGTTTTGTAAAAATACAGTATTTCAACAATTAAGGTGGGTTTTTAATTGAAACTTCCTACTTATATATTATTAATATGTTTTTCTGCACATATGCAGCCTCAAAATAATACAAGTCCTTTTCCCATGGTGAAAGATGAAACAAAATAAGATTTTACGATTTTTGAGATAATTTATCACATAACAGCTATTTTCAGTTTCCTCAAAAGTCAGGTAAGCAATTTAGACTACAGAGTCTGGAAGAAAAAAATTCTCTATTTTACAAATGACATTTATAGGGCATATGGTGCAGCTGACATTTCTTTTTCTAACATTACATGCTAATATTTTCAGAGAGATGAATTACTCTTCCACATCTTAACCATTGCAACTGCAGAGAGATAGATATGTTTGTTTCTGTTTTGCTTTTCAAAGAGTATGTGTACCATGAATATTTTATGTACAATACAGTGCTGTCTGAGAAGAGGCTAAAACCACTCAAGTCTTTTGACTGATAAAGTGATATGGCACCACAAGAAAAAGTGATTCTTTACAGTTAAAGGATACTTTGGGGTAAATACCATCATTAATTTGGTGTAGGTTAGATTACTGTGCAATGTTTTCATGCAAAACTACAGAAAAAATCCCATTTCACTATTTGTTGTTGCAATTTCAAGCTATAAGCTCCACTATAATGCACATTTATGAAGCTCTCTGTGATGTCTTCAGATGTTTAAAAACTCTATACAAACTACAAATCAAATTAAGAGTCTATTCTCAAGAGTAGTTTAGGCATATAAAATCTTAGATGCTTTAAAACTTACCTTCAGCATCAACAGAATTTCTGAGAAATATTGAACAATGAAGTGCTGTTTCTTACTTCCTTCTCCTTCTAAGTACTTCATCAGTTTATCTACATTAGTGGATGTGATCAAGCTGAAAATTCTGCTGGCTTCATCTTCTAAAAGTGTAATACTTTTAACAGTCATTTTTGCTTTTTCTGTGTTATGAGCAGAGTCCTTTTTATGAAGAAAATACGTGTGAAATCTCTAACACCTGTGGGTTCATATACTAGCATATACTGGGACAAAAAAACCCAAACAAACATAAACTTGGAACTTTTTTTCCCTTTGTTATTATTGTGCAAAGACTCTTGTTATTTTGCCTACATCACCTTCTCCGTTATGAATTTCACTAATGCAGAGTAAAAGTAGATGTGTAATTGCATCTCAGGTCAAATCTCCAAGTGCACCAAAGCATAACTGGATCTGTTTCTCAGGAAAAGTCTTCTAATATACAGTTCTTTTATGAAAGTTTTGAAACTGCAACTCTTAAACTAAGGTGTTGAAAACTGAAGTTTAACAGTGACAATTAATTTGCAAGCCAGCTATAACCAGCAGTTATTTATTTAGATACTAAATTCAGTTGCTTATTACCACTTCAATATTTTAAGTGAATTATGTGTCTGAGATTGCAAACTTCATACTTTAGGATTACAACACAAGTGACCTTCAGAGCTACTTTTCCTCCAGACTGAAGATATCAGAGTCTTTACCTCAGTGCTCAAGATTGAAATCCCATTTCTGGCATCAAGATAGATGACAAAACAGAGGTAAAATCTTTAGCCTTGGATGTGATAATACTGGGAATAAAAGTGTTAAAATATATGCTTATATTTCACATCTTCCACTTGACAGACCTATTTACATCCGATTTGTTCTTCTCCAGCTTAGTCAGCAATGTCAAATCATGCAACGAATAGCCTCCTGAGGAATTACTGCGACATAGCAAAAAGTGGTTTATAACATCACAACATGCAAAGCAGGTGGCAGTATGATGTTCTAGAGGACTACAAGAACTACTGTCTTTTGTTTCTTGCCTTGGGAGCCTTTTCCTTATCTTCCACACCATTCTATTATGGAGTAATAGAAAACCTTCATATTAATGGTGGTGTATGACACACAAAATATGCCACAAATTTTTTTGCTGTTGCCAAAAGTCTATGGAAAGTCACCTTTTCTATCTTTCAGATAATGCCGATTGTCCTGGTTGTAAACTCGACAACAAGCAGTGGGGTGATTAGAGCAACAGAAGAAGAACAAAGTATCAAACAGGAGTTTTCACTAAGAGAAGGTAAGAAATGAAAGGGGGTTTGTAGCAATGTAATAGGATACAATGAAGTGTTCTCTATCCTCACCACAATGAGAAATGTCAAACAGAATTTCAGGCTGCACTTCTACAGTGCAGTAGTTATCAGCAATAAGGATTGTGTAAGTTCTCTATCATTTTCAGTTACCAGGCTTGTTTCTTCATAGCTGGTAGGTTTATATTTTATTTATTAATTATTATATTATTGGTTTATTATTATTGTTATTCTTTTTAGTAACCCATATCTCCAGTCTCCACTTAATCTGAATCACACTGGATCATTTTGTTGAATCACATTTTTACAAAATTCCAAAGGAGCAGACATCTACACCTTGCAGTCCTGAATTTGATTTTGCCTACTAAATGATGAGAAATGCTGATCTTTGAAGGGACACACACACACAAAAAAAACCAGTCTTAAGCTGCAGTGCATGCTATTCTTTACAGTATACCAGTATTAAGCAAATACATTTATAGATAACAAGCAGTTACTGGAAACCAAATACAACCATTTGGTGTTTACAGTAAATAGTAACTTTCTCCTAATCTACATGATGAAGTTCTGGCTGATGCTTGTTTCTCTAATGCTTGAAGAAAGTTGCAATGAAAGTTTCAGTCTTTAGGATATACTGTAACTTTGTGTAAACTTTTCCTTCTGCCCACTTGTTTATTAAAAACAAGTAAGGACAACATGTCTTTGTCCAAAACTCTTTTACACATCTCACTCTGTCAAATTTTCATCCATTAGGAGTACACGTACTTCTGTTAATTTTAACATGTTTCCATCTGAGAAACTGCCTGTTTTGCCATACATGACCCCTCTCTCTGCTGAACTCTACTCTTTGTCTTCCTTATGCAAGTGGGCTCTTCTTGATAAACTCACTAACATAGATTATATTGTTCCATCATCCTTCCTTCCTCTTTGAGTTAATCTGAAATTATGACACATTGTGCTCAGCAGGATAAAGTTCTGTTGAGAACAGGCATAAGTGAATTCTTATGAAATATTTTTCACATATTAGTGGAAGCTGAGTATTGGCTTAAGTGCATACATACAAATTGTTAACATCTGTTTATTGGCTTTGAATGAAGCTGGTTTGCTGCTTTATAGATTGTGCGCATTTATACCTCATGTTCCAAAAACTCCGCAACTGAAAAAAGCTTTCAGTCCTCCAGAACTGAATCAAATTTTATTCTTCCTTGATTTAGTACTTTGAAAAAAACCTCTAAAATTGCAAGTGATTTTGCCAAGTCATTAACACACACCATCAAAAGTGTGGGTCGTAGATACTAGTGAGATGATTCACGGCAGCACAAGCCTTATTACATCAGTATAGCCCCATAATTCATTTAGTTAATGGCACCATCTGCTCATTTCCAGAGTTCTCCTTCCAATTAGAGTGTCAGATCATATATTCAATTTTTGTGAGTGTAACTATGTATTTGCCATTTTCCCCACCCTTGTACAACCCTAAGGTTGATCTGTACTGCCTTTTTTCTGTATACATCCGTTATTGAAAAAGTATTCCTTTGCCTTTGAGGAAATGAACAGTTTTGAGAGAGTTGTCTTGGCTCTCAGAACTCTTTGTCTTTCCAAGTCATAAATGATTCTCTTGTGGTGACAAAATGTTGCTACTTAATGCAGAAAATATCTAGTAATGTTTTCAGTTATAAACCTACAAAGTCCCAGGCCTCAAGAAGAATGCTTCTAATTTGATAGTATACATAGTTCCACATCCTGCCCAAAAAAGTAGAATTGGAAAAAAGAAAAAAAAAAAGGAACAGAACATTGCAGCATATTTCACATAGTTGGCATATCATGTTCTCCTTTAGTACAACAACTTCAGCCAGAGCTGACAATAGTATCTGAACAGTAATGAAAGTAGGAATATGTGAGATTATCTCACATCTTGGCATGAAGGAAAGACTTTATTTGAAAACCACCCCAAAAATCACAGTTCTCTCCAATATGTGCTCCTCTAGCATCTCACTCAATCACAAGCATTAGAAGCAACCATAAGCAGTCATATATTAACTTGACAAATACACCCCGATGAGACCTGTCTTTGTTATTTTCTCTTTTTTTCTTCTTTCTTTTTTACTAAAAATATATTGGTGCAACCAGTAAACAGTGCCCAGAGAAAGGGCCTGAGCAGACTCTGCATACTGTTGACCTTTTTTTCCTTGGAAATTATATAAAAAGTGATATGACATCTGCATTTGTTTTTCTACCAGATAGGTTCTTTAACTCTTCGGTAGAATAGAGACATAATTATTATCAGAACTACTCTGACTTGGTTAATGTTGGAAATCAGAAGACAGTACGTAACCTGAAAAGAATTTTAATGTACAAGATTCAAATTTATACAAAACAAAAACCACCAAGCCAAACATGCAAAAGAGCATACAAAATAAATTTGCTTTGTATTTTTAATTTGCAGCCTTTGGTCTATTCCTCTGGTCTTTGAAATAATATTTGAAACTTAACATACACTAATGGATCTGTTTCCAGATACTAGTTTTCAGCTATAAAATCCTCCAGGAAGACGTGTTTCACTGGTGTGCATATGCTGTATTGAGATTTTGTTAATCCTCAATGATATCCTGATTAATGGAGCCCATCAAAGATGGTCACATGTCTTTTTGGTGAACGGCATCTAGCTATTCACTTAATTATGTGCAAAGATACATTCTTACACTACATTCTAAAAGAACTGAGGTAAGAAAAACTTCTCTTACCCCTTAAGAGCCAGAAGCACTTTTTCTGACAACTAATTTTTAATAGATCTGTTAAACAGAAGCTGCCCACCAATTTGACACTGTGTGGCTTAATTTCTGCAATAACACATCAGTACTGTAACAGTCCATATAAATTACAGAATTCAGTTTTAAACCCTGTTCTGGCATTTTATTACATGTTTTTTTGCTCTGACTGTTTGGTCATCCATGATGGCTAGAAATATGGCAATATGTGTGTCTATATATATATATCCTGCCACCTGCCCTCATAACAGCATTGTTGGAATATCAACATGTATTCACAATGTAAAAGTTTTGCAAGAAATAAGAGCAGAGAAGTTTGAGCAGGGAGGATTTTCAGGGCTTAGTCTTAGAATAGTTCTGGAAATGTTAATAGGCATTGCTAATGTGTAATGCATAAACTATCCTGATTATGAATGAACTTTGAGTAAAAACCTTTTCACTTATGCTGAGCTACAGTAGATTAATTAAAAAGTGTAAAGTTACAAAAGTAATTTATAATGGTATAATGACTATTCATGCACATATGGCACATTTAAATTAATAAAGTAGAATACAAGCCATTAAGCAATCCCTGTACATTTTAGGATACACAACCAAGCATATTTTATGAAAGGCTTAGGAAAATAAATACAAAAAGTCATGAAACTAAATGTAAAAAGAGATGGTACTCTGCATTTGCAGCATGAAAAAAAAAAAAAAAGACTATTCTAACAAAGGAAGGCCACTTGATTTTAATGGTAAACTTTAAGGAAGCTCTGAACCGCAGAGACATACTGAAATTGAAGAATGTACTTTAGATGGGTAGAACAGTCTGCACAGTACTAAACATACTTTTGGCTTTGTTCAGCTTGGTTTGGTCCCATCTTTGTCCCTGTCATTCAAGGACAGCAGGAACCACTATTGATAAGGGTAAGGGGGCTGAAATAGATGCATTGAAAAAAAAGACAAAATAACAATATACCAACTGTGACAATACTGTGCAGCAATGTTCTCACAAGTTTCTGAGAACAAAATCAATGTGATGGCATTGAGTGCACCCTCAGTGGCATTGAGTGCACCCTCAGCAAGTTTGCCAACAACACCAAGTTGTGTGGGGCAGCTGACACGCTGGAGGGAAGGGATGCCATCCAGAGGGACCTTGACAGGCTGGAGAGGTGGGCCCATGCCAACCTCATGAAGTTCAACAAGGCCAAATGCAAGGTCCTTCCTCTGGGTCGGAGCAATCCCAAGCACTGATATAGGCTGGGCAGTGACTGCCTTGAGAACAGCCCTGAAGAAAAGGAGTGCTGCTGGATGAGAAGCTCAACATGAGCCATCAGTGTGCTCTTGTAGCCCAGAAAGCCAATCGTATCCTGGGCTGCATCAAGAGAAGCGTGGCCAGCAGGTCGAGGGAGATGATTCTTCCCCTCTACTCCACTCTTGTGAGACCTCACCTGGAGTACTGCATCCAGTTCTGGAGTCCCTATTACAGGAAAGATATGGACGTGCTGGAACGTGTCTAGAGAAGGGCCACGAGGATGATCAGAGGGCTGGAGCACCTCTCCTATGGGGACAGACTGAGAGAGTTGGGGTTGTTC
>WUAM01000179.1:23530725-23559082 GCA_024336885.1 Actenoides hombroni
AATTTCTTCACCATGAGGGTGGTGAGACACTGGAACAGGTTGCCCAGGGAGGTGGTGGAAGCCCCATCCTTGGAAGTGTTTAAGGCCACACTGGATGGGGCCCTGAGCAACCTGCTCTAGGGGGAGGTGTCCCTGCCCAAGGTAGGGGGATTGGAACTAGATGATCTTTAAGGTCCCTTCCAACCCTGACAATTCTATGATTCTATGATATATACAAAATGAAATAAATATACATGATCCCCTTATCATACTGGAGTTGACTCCCCGTGTTACTAACACCTTAGTTTCCTTCCGGGATGAACTGCAGACAGAACCCCCTCATTACATCTCATTTCAAGATCCCACAAAATCCCATCAGTATGGTATGTATATCCTTAATAAAGGAATACAATCCAGAAATCTCTGTAAACTGCTATGGATTATGTCTGCCTCAAACTTTGTACTTCAAGTTAATTTATTAATCATTCATTTATCTAAACCACAGCACCATATGAGGTGCTATGAAGAAAATTAGCTCTATCCTAACCAGGTCTAATATACCAGCCTAGTAATTAGCTCTTAGTACGCTGTTTATACCTAATTACCCTCCACATAACAGTATCTATCCATTTTCCCTAATCTCAGTAGTGAGAAAAATTGACTTCTGCGGAATAATTTCTTATTTGTTGAAGTCACAGTCTCCAACAATGTAATAGAATCTGTGGAGTTTTTTTCACTAGGGCTTGCTACATTACAATATTCTGTAAGTATCTGTCTGTATATTTGATCCCTTCTGCATTTAAAAGGTTATTAGGAAGTACTGACAGCAATTTAATATGAACATAGAGATAGGTTAAGAAGTGGATCATTAACATCAGGATGTCACCTAATGTCTACATTGAACTCATGAGAAGACACAGGTTCTGGCCACAAATTTGTGATATTTGGTCCCAGAACTTGTTTTTAATGAAGGCTATGTGGGCCTCGCCGCAGGTGATTAGTCAGAATACCTGACACAATCTGAGAAACCAGATGGTAAGAGCAAACATGGAGACAGTGAGCAATTGAGGTAGTAACACAGGGCAAGAGTTCTGAAAGGAGGTTAGGTAACATATATATTAATTAGGGTAGAGTGATTAGCAGAATACAATGATTAAGAGACACAATTTTGAAGGGCATATAAAAGGCAGATGCCCTGAAATTATCTGACAGAGTAATGGGCTGAAAAACAAAGGGCATGAACCAAAGCTAAGAAAAGACTGGTCAGCAAGGGAGTTCAGGATAAATTTCTTGACGCAGAAGGTAATTAATGTGTAGCACTACAAGCTATTAGGTGGGGAAAAACTAACCCTCAAATGCTAAACATATCTGAGAACAGACACATAGGTAGATGAGCTGCATGGACTAATTCTGTATATTATCTCTGATGCAAGAATGGCAACAGTAAAGCATTAAATTAGTGGGATAATAAATGAAGTCATTTCAGGGAGACATACAGTGATAAAAAGCAAAGGCAAGCACAATTAGTTTAGCTGTATACCTCTCCACAAAAATAATAATAAAAAAATAAAAATCATAGAACTTGTTTTACTGCAAAATATTTTAAGCAAAATTATTCTCCTTGATTTATTACTAACAAGAACATGGAATTTGTGGATGCATCTTCCATGGAAGTTGCGTATCTGTAATGAGGGTCTAAACCAGGGTTTGTTGAAAGTCACAATTCCTTAAGGAAAGCCAAATGCAGGAACTTTAAGACCCAGAAGATTTCTTCCCCATAGTTTGTCAGCTGAATTTCCTGCATGTTGGTTCAACCATGGGATACTCTAAGCATGTATTCAAGAAAATATATAAAATAATATACTAACATATGTAATATAGTTTACCAACATTGCAGTAGCAGCAGAGTGCTCAGTCAGAAGAACAGGCTATGTGCTAGCCCACATGGCTGCTCAGCACCGAGCATGAATGGTGTTACTCCATCCCTTCCACATGCGAGCCCCAAACAAGATCTTCTGCCTTTTCCCATTTCTACTTTTCCTTGCATTGAATGACCACTACCTTCCACTACTATCTATTTTTATCTTTACCATCCACCAGCCCTAAACCAACATCCCATTCCACTCTGCCCTTTTTCCTGCAGCATGTACTGCATGCAGCTTGAGACCTACAGTCCCTCTCTGCTAGCAGAGTTAAGAGGTCCTAGATCAGCAAAAACAGACACTTTGTGAGCACATTTCTGGACACCTCATGCCAGCACCTCCAAGCTGCTCTGCATTGCCCTGTGAAAGGCAAGAAGCTGTGTATAGCCAGTAGACCTGCTGCTGCAGAGCAGCTGGGACCAGTGCTACATCACCCTCCTGCTAGGAAATTTCAGGCTTAGGTAGCCAAATCTGTTCCAATTATCTTCCAATTATCAGGCATAAAAATACCAGTCACTGTTTCTCCACTGGGTAGAAGCCTGCTCTCTGTGAGTGGTGCTGCACCCCAGTGCATGGTGACACAGATGATGCCTGTCTGTGTGAATTCTCACCACTCCCCTCTGCGCTTCCTGCATCTCCCGAGCAAAGGCAGGAGGAGCAAGATGGTACTGGGAGTGTCTTATTCTTTTCTGTGCATAGACGAACAGACACTAAATATAGCTTTCTTAGAGCCTAGTTCAGAAGTGTACCAGAACATCAATTGTGATATTTAATAACTTCAACTTTCCCTTGTGGAGACTGAAGTACCTGTCAAAATACGGGGGTAAGTAAAACAGTCAAGTTATGTATGTGGATTTTTCTGTAGGCTGAGCAATATATTGACCGAGAGCTACAGCAATAGCCTTTGTTCTCCTGCAGATAAATTTCTGTGCTAAAAATAATATTTATTAGCATCATGTTTTATGAGTGATATCTAAATAACATACTGCTATGCAAATTTCACAGTAGACTTCGTATCATTCCACTTTTCTTTAGTTTCTGTCCCCGCTCAAAAGAAAACAAGCCAAAACAACCTCTGTGTTGGATTTTGTATGTTTACAATTTCAACATGCTTCTACAAGGCAAACAATTGAATTGCTATAATAAAATTAATGCAATTTATAGAACTATACCCTACAATCCAGGTTTTATAGAAATTTTTCCATTTTTTGCGTTTCCATAGAACACTTAACCAGAATTCAACTGATCTAACATTTAACTGCAATAACTTTTCAAGTCAAATGGATATGCAAACATTTCAGAATTAACATTTTGAATAAGATTAACATAGCTGAAGTTTTCTAACACTGAAAAGATAGTCATTTCCACATTGCGTATCTCTAAGTTACTTTCATGCAGTAAGGGAATGTAGATCATTTTATAAAAGCTTTTGAAGAGATTTATATACTAAGAAACCAAAATGAGCCATTATCCAATTCAAATGATTGGCCTTTATTACATTTAATATCATCAGTCAGGATGATCTATGAGTTTGGAACCTGAATCCTCTCCAGACTGATCTGGAGTTCAGCCCAACAGTAACAGAGCTGAAGTTGCAGGAGAAAGCAACGATAGAAGCCAATTTACAAAATCGAATTTCGCTTAAAATCTTAATAGTTATCCTGCTCCCAAATACCCTGAGCTGAAGGTGCATAACTGTCCTCCAAAGTGATTAGTGGGAGTGGAACCTATGCTTAAGAAACTTGAGCCAGGAACAGGATTTCCTCCAGACAGCTGATATTACAGCAGTAAATAGTTTAGGTATATTCCCATATGTGAAGATGAGATTAGTGATACTGACCTTCTTTGTACAGCTCTACAAAGGAAGAGTGATATCAGGAAGGCTGCTAGTGCATTGGGAAATTATTACTTGGCTCATGCTTTGTCTGGACATAGAGCTGAAAAATAATTTTTAATGATACCAAAGACTAAAGCAGCCAGGAAATTGTGTTCATGCAGTCTTTGTTCCTTCATGCAAAGTTAATAAAAAGTCAAATTTCCACATATTTCTGAATGTTGCTTGGTCAGAAAATTCTAAATATGGTAGAAGTTTATCACCAGAAAGCAACCATTACAGATATAAGGAAAATCAGACAGCATGCCTTTTAATTCATGTGACAGTTCATCCATTGGTAATATGACGCAAGAGATTCTGGGTTGGCAAGGAAAAAGTTTGACCACATTTTTTAGACCAAGATGCACACAAAGTCTGAATTCTTACTGTACCACAAATTGGATGGGTGGGGGAAAGAAGGGATGAAATGGGGAATAAAAAGATTTATTTCAATGTGATAACATCAGTTCTAACACAAAACAAGAATAATTCCTATAAATTCTGACCATTTGTTCCTCCTTGTACTGTTGTCCATTCTGCAACGCCCCAAGCCAACAACATGAATATGAGAAATGATCTTCAGCCTGTTACTTGCTCACAGGCCATTGCCATGAGGTGTGCTGTCTCCTACCAGCATAGTAAAAAAATTTCTGGTCATTAATCTGGATTCTGTCTAGTAGAGACGGAGCAGAACAGAAAGACTGACTTTACTTTCTTTACTAATTGAATTAAAATGAGGCAAACACTTGACACATCCTTGGATCCAGCCATTTCTTGTAACACTGACCTGGGCATAGGAACAGCCTCAGGCTGTACAGCCAGGGTAATGAGGGAGCTTTTTCCCCTGCTCCACGCTCACATATTAGTGTATTGTTGACTTCCTTTCTCCAGAGCTACTTTACCCATATGAGGGTAGATGACAGACCGTTAATGGAGTCTTGCTTTCTTTCTTCTACTAGTCATCCACACTGCTGCTTTCCCAACATCCTTCTGCCCCTAAGGCTGTTGCATTTGTATTTGGAAAGGGCTAAGGTAACTTCCAATTTCCTAAACCAGACTGCCTTGAAATATCTTAAAACCATTATTTCTTTAACCTTTGTGGTAGTTTCACTCTATGTCCATATTGCTCAGAAAGCACAAATCTCTTCTGTAGTTGAGAGTATGTGTACTGGAAGAAGTGTAGTAAGGCCAGTATCTAGTGGAGTCCCTCAAGGGTTGGTAGTGGGACCAGTACTATTCAATATATTCATCAACAATTTGGATGAGGGAACAGAGTGCACTGTCAGCAAGTTTTCTGGCAACACAAAACTGGGAGGAGTGGCTGACACAACAGAGGGCTGTGCTGCCATCCAGGGAGACCTGGACAGGCTGGAGGGTTGGGCAGGGAGAGATTTAATGAAATATAACAAGGGCAGGTGTAGAGCCTGGCATCTGGGCAAGAACAACCCCATGTACCAGTGTAAGTTGGGGACTGACCTGTTGGAGAGCAGTGTAGGGGGAAAGGACATGGGGGTCCTGGTGGACAGCAGGATGACCATGAGCCAGCAATGTGCCCCTGTGGCCAAGAAGGCCAATGGCATCCTGGGGTGGATTAGAAGCAGTGTGGTTAGTAGGTCAAGAGCCGTTCTCCTCCCCCTCTGCTCTGCACTGATGAGACCTCATGTGGAATACTGTGTTCAGTTCTGGGCCCCTCAGTTCAAGAAGGACAGGAAGTTCCTTGAAAGAGTCCAGCACAGAGCCACAAAGATGATTAAGGGAGTGGAACATCTCCCTGCTGAGGAAAGGCTGAGGGAGCTGGGTCACTCTAGCTTGGAGAAGAGGTGGCTGAGGGGTGACATCATTAATGTTTATAAATATGTAAAGGGTGAGTGTCAGGAGAATGGAGCCAGGCTTTCCTCTGATTTGTCCAATGATAGGACAAGGGGCAATGGGTGGAAGCTGGAACATAGGAGGTTCCATATGAACATGAGGAGAAACTTTTTCACTGTGAGGGTGACACAGCACTGGAACAGGCTGCCCAGGAAGGTTGTGGAGTCTCCTTCTCTGGAGACATTCAAAACCTACCTGGACACATTCCTGTGTGACCTGATCTAGGTGGTTCTGCTCTGGCAGGAGAGTTGGACTAGATGATCTTTCGAGGTCCCTTCCAACCCTAAACAGTCTGTGATTCTGTGTGAAGTGTATACAAAAAACAGGACATAACTTCATTTATCTACACATGGGAAGCCACAGCATGAAGGTGTCACATGACTTACAAAACTGATTTATCTCTTTGCTTCCAATAACATTATTACTAATAATAATCAAGATCTTATTACACAAGTGTAATTGCTTTATTCTTAAGCATTCGTGTTCAAACAGCTTACATTTTTTTACAATCAAATAAGTTGCCTGCAGGAGTTAAAAAAATTATGTACCTACACTGTGTGGATTCAGAGTCTGATGTTCATACTTGGCTTGTAACAATATTGGCTCACCCCAATACAAACAGAACTTCTGGGTAGGTATAGTTCAGTAAAAAGACAAATCTCAAATTAATTAAAAGCTAAAAATAAAAAATAAGCCTGTAAAAATGCACACACAGAGGAAATTCACTATGGTATGAACTTTTAGGAAAAGGGAGATTACATCACCAAGTAGAGACTGAGCGTATAAAATATGATTCTACAAATGATTCATTGCATTACTCCCTTTCTCTAATTCACCAGCATAATGGAAAATTCTAGGGAAAAATGTCTCTAACATGATTACCTCAAGCATTGAGCCCAGAGGTGGTTTAAAGTTGCTAATCACCTCTGAATCTGGCATTAGGTTCACTCTAGTTTCTTGCCTACATTGACTTTCCCTTGATTTCCCCATGCTCACAATTATATAAGATTAACAATTGGCTGCGTAAGTGATTTAATCAGAACTGAGCCAATATGGCTCTATTAGGTGTCAGTAGCCAAGCAACCACAAACAATATTTATATACGTATATATGTATAAATACACATACACACAAAAAGTAGCTCTAGAGAGAAAAATGTAAATGAGTGGGAAATACAAAATACTGCAAAGACTTAGGAAGCAAATAAAACTTAGTTCTAGATTCCTCTACGTATGTGCAATCATCAAACAAATACACTTGTCTTTAGCTTGATGAAAAAGGTACTAGCCATCTGACTGTCAGTACATCAGTTTCTCTAAATAAGTTTTAAACCTCTGGGCAATATCAACTGAGTTTATCGAAAGGGTGGAGATCACAGAGCTTAAAAGATTTTACAGCTGGCAAACAGGTATGTAATAAAGCTGATGAAGGAAGCTGAGAGCCCGGATCCAGGCTGCTTGAATTGCCTCATGACCTGCAAGTCTAATCAGCCATATGTAATTCTGAGCAGCAAACGCAGCACACAGCAGCGGCAGGACACCCCAAGGCATGCGAAATAGCAGCAGCATTGTTAAGTGACATGCAAAACAGAAGGATGAAGGTCTGCCTCATTAGTAATGCAATGTTGGAGGGGATGAAGGAAAGATTTTAGTGTAATTGAGGAACTGGAGTAAACAGAGATTTTGCGGGCAAGAAATCATGCTAATATTTAGGGCATGCAGGAAGAAACAGTGCATTTTATCAGGGTAAGAGATACTAGACGGCCTACTGAGATATTCTATGAATGCAGGGGAAAAGGATTCCAGTGTACAAAATACACTATTCTGTCATATATGTGGCTTTAGTAATTCCAGTGCTTCTAAAACAAATTTTTTTTTCTTAAATGATATTTTTTCCAGATCACATTAGAAGCTGCATGCCTCATCCCATGCCCATGCAGTACAAAGTTGCTTAGTACTCAGCTTTTTAAGGTTTTCTAACTCTTTGTGAAAAAGAAGTATTTTCTAAAAGGACTCTGTCATTGCTGTTTCTGTATCAGTAAACTCTGGTCCTAATTTCAATTCTTTGTTATATGATAATTAGAAGTCCTTTTTCTGTTAAATGCTGCTGGGATCAGACCTTATTAGACCCAGAATTACTGGTAAAGAAGTCCTAACAACTTTGCAGTGTCATTTTAGCCCCTGACAGTAGAAGGATTTGACCTCCCCTTTTGAACACCATTATGTCCTCAAAGCACTTATTCCTACTGACAAGTCATCTGCTTGAGGCAAGAGAGTGACCTTAATGCTTTATTGCAAAATTATAAGAAGCATCCTTGCAAATACCTTTCAGGTTTTTTTTCTGTTATTTTAGTTTGTGCTAGCAGGCAGAAAGTCGGACTGCATTTTAACTACAAAGCAGGCTATTCTACTGAAGTCATCCATGATCCTTACGCATGAAAAAAAAGCAATTTATAATTTCTGCACTCAAGATCTTGTAACTGATGATTGATGTAGTCTTCATTTAGCAGTCCTCAGCTTTAGATAAACACAACTTTACCTTAAATTAACTCCTGCTCTGAAAGCTCTAGTGTGACTTTGCAACAGGGATTTGAAGTTGTTGGTGTGTGTCCCCTCCGGCTGTGCCTCTATTTGCCTGTCAAGCAATTCTTCTTTCTTGGCCACTTCCATCAGTACATGTCCCACAGAGCACAGTACTGCAGAAGGCTTCATATGCTGTAATATTTTCAAAGGAAACACAAATATAAGAGTATGCCTGAAACTGTATGCGGGATGAGGACCAGCCTCACATGATGACTGATGCAAATAAACATTCCAAGAAGGAAAATGAAAATAAAAGACAAACAAAAATTCCTACCTAACTAAAAGACTACATTAAGGCTATTTATTGTAAAAATTTGAAAAGTTTATACCAGAAAATAGAAGAATTTAACTACCATTAAACAAGATCTATAACAACAGTATGTTTGTGCCTGTCAGGATCTTGAGGTTCTCACTGATGCTCAGCCTTAGTTTGGATGTCAATAGTGGTTGAAGTTGTTACGCTCTTTGAGGAATACAGCAATCAACAGTTTGCACAACACTGTTCCTTCCAATTAATCCTCCAAAAAAGAGAAATTAAGAATACTCTGTGAATATTCTGTGAATACAAAATTGTTATTGAGAAAGATTTATACTGATTTCTTCTTTTAAGAACAAAGAAACCTAGTATAAACATATGCCTAAGAGCTTAGGTGAAAAATACTTAACCTCAAGTATTGAACTGAAGTTTCATAAACCATAGATAAAGGACACTTGGGAATGTCATTTACTCAGTAGGAAGCATAAATGAGCTCCTGAAATAAAGTTTATATTTTTCTTTTATTTTTTAGTTCATATCTTCCTTCAAGGAAATGGAAAATGTACTATGAGGGGGGTAATTTCCTCCAACAGTATATTTGCTTAATATTTTGTAGCTATGCAACACAGTAGCTTGTTGGGATTATTTCTGTAGACACCATAAACACAGGGCTCTTAATGTGAGACTTTTAATCCATTTTAGAGATGAGTGAACTGAGGTGCACTACATTTAATAATGAAAGTGTTCAAAAGAAACACTATAATGTGAAAATCCACCATAAATAAGTAATTAAAATGAAGTATCTTTCATTTTGAAAGCTTGTTTGTTTTTAGTGTAAAAAAAAATGATTTGTTCCTTCGCAAGTTGTTGGAAACATTGCTTCACTGGGACCTTTGATATATTCACTGCCATTTCCTGAGTGGATACTTGGCTAAGGTTAAGAAGGATTTGGGATTTAAAGAATTATGTGAGTTAGCGTTTGATCTTAGTAGGAAAGTTGGACAGGAAAAAGATTTCCTCTTTGGAAAAATATTTCTGATATTAGCATTTCCTCCATTTTTCATCAGGCTGAAAAACAAATTATTTGAAAACAAGAAATTAATACCTTTTCCAGAAATACACAGCTGAACTATAGCTACCTATATCCTCTGCTCAATAGAGATACTAGTTACATGGATTTAATTTTAGTGAGTGATGTAGGAACCATCCCCACTGCTTCCTATGTAAACAGGAATTAATCAATTAGTTACTTCTGTTTCTTACCTGAACAGGGACTTGTAGACCTGAAAGATGGTTTACTCCTATTCATATCTCCCTTAAAAATTAATATTACTTCTACTCATCACTTTGTCTTTTTTTCTTTGGAGCAATTCCACTTTATCTGACTGAAGGATTTATTAGCACAAAGAAAGACTCCAAAGTTTACATCTTGCCCAAACTTTCAATACTCTACACTTTATTCCAACACAGACAGAAACTCCTTAACTGTACAGAATGATTAGCATTTAATACAGTTTATTAAATATTAAAATACATGAACACTTCTCAGTGCCCAGGTTTCTTCTACAGATAATTGCAAGTCCATTAAAAACAGGAAGGCTTTATCCCAAGCACCAACGTGCTGCGTAAGTGCTTTTTTGATAATTACATTCATTAGGAGAACTGGAATTTTCCAGTCATTTTGTGTGCTCAACTGCTTATGTTATATGGTTTCCCCAAAGTCTTTAGCTTTTGGGAGTTTGCAGCCTTTGGCATGTAATTTTTTAAAAACTCTGATTGCTTTCTTAACAAAGTAATTTTGCACAGATTATGTTCATTTAAATTTCAGTTTGAAAATCTTTCCAGGCTACAAGAGATTTAAAACAACAAAACCTCAGTGCTATCAAAGTCTATATCCTAATGTCAAACATGGAAAATAGAGCCCTGTTTTAGCCCCAAGAATCCACCAGTAAGTCCCAAGAAGAATTAAGCTTCTCAAAATGTCAGTCCAAACCAATCAGCAGAATAAGCAGAGGTCAGTCTAAAGTCAGGTATGTTCTGCCTGGATCTGCCTGAAGCAGGCCAGGAGGAAACACTCTGGAAACCCTTCCTGAGGCTGAAGTGGCTGGTGCCCTCTTCTACTTGGGATATTCAGCCCTGAACCTGCTTCCAGTATTAAACATTTTTTTCCTAGCAAAGAAAAAGCCAGGACTTTATCTTTCTGTAGAGAGCTGGTGCCTATCACTTCTAAAATAACCAGTAGCCACAGCGCAAGGGCTAGAAGTCTTTTTCTAGACTAATGGAATTTAAAGTGGGTGCCTTAACCAGGAAATTACAGCTTATTTATTTATATGCCTTTTCAGCTGCAGCTGTGATGATATGTAGAAAGTATTAAAATAGTCATTGAAAAAAAATAAATCAAGAAATAAGAGGACAAGTGGAAGGGTGTGTTGTAAACTTAGGAGTTAGAGCAGTCCCTTGGAATGAAGTATTACTGGGTACCACTCCCTGCTTCCAGGACTGCATTCATATTTTATTCAAAGATTTTTTCATGTACAAATAATTCTGAAGTAGGAAACCAAATCCAGGGTGTTGAGAGTGGTGAACATCTCACACACCTTTAGATGCACATTCAAGGTGCTAGACAGCAGTGAGAACTAATGTACTCGAGGAGGGAGGACAAGCCAGGGATGACCCCAGGGCAGGAAACACCCTCATTGACCCAGATGCAGCCTTGCAGAATCCAAGCAGGACACTGATGACAAAGACCATCAACAGTCCCAGTCACATCCAGTGGGTGAACCAGGTCCAGGTTCCCTTCAGGGGGCCAAGTAAGGAGCAGCAGGAGATGGGGCCAAAGTCAAGACTGCCACTTAGGCACAAGGTGTCCATCAGGGAAACAGGCCAGTAGGCAGGCACACCTAGAACATAACTCAGGAAGGGATTAAGGTCCCCAAACTTAGTTGAAATGGGGCTCTTGGGCCCACGGAGATGTGTACAGGGAGGTCCCAGGGGCAGGTGGTCAAGGCCAGCAAGGCCTGGTAGAGGGCCCCAGCATCCATCAAACTTCATGACCAAAACCAGGTTTAGATTTCACAGTAATTCTGAGGATAGCGGTAGCCTAGAGTATTGAGATATTCTAATCTAGCTGCCGTAGGTGTTGGACTCAGATGGTATATTAGTGTGTAGCCAGCTGAGGGAAGAGAATTTCAGTTGGCATGTCTCCATGTGCATCTAGGCAAGCCACATTTTTATCAGATTTGCCACAAAGTTTAGAACATTGAATTGGGTTGTCTATAGAGGTTCTACTGAACATGTTGGTATAACTCCATTCTCAGATCAAGAAAAATAACCAGGACAGCAAAAATAAAGAACAACATATTACATTCAATTTGCTTCAGTTGCCAAAACAGCATAGAATAATCCTAATGCTAATTCCCAATGATAGGGATTTTGTGGCAATTATGTCATCACTGCAATTAATTTCACAGTGAACATTGTATTCAGCCTGTGTAATCCTCCCACTGAGTAGCACTGCTCTCCAACCCTGCTCTGATTAGACAAAAGTTTCAGGATTACATGAGGGTCAGATAGAAGACGTTTAGAGAGAGTGAGGTCAGCAAATTACACATAGGAAGCAGCAGTGGTAGTGGAGTAATGGTCATGCCTTGAGTAAGGACAGAGTGCGGCCTTCGGGGATTCTGATGGAAAGTCAAAACCTTGAGCTCTTGCCAAGTCTACAAACATTAAGCAAAGAAAACAAAATCAAACAAGGTAAAAATTATAAACAGTCCCTTCGCAGACATTTAGGAAAGCCAAGTACAGTCCTGGTTATTGTTATAGCTGAACTGGTTTTGGCAAAAGCCACATTTAAAAAAAAAATACTCTAGTCACTGTGCCCTGAAGGTCCATTACGAAGTGGAATTTATTCTGCTGGGGATATACAAAGCTATTTTTCCTAACTACTCAAGCCACCCTGCCTACCACAAGCCTACGTCTGCTCTATTGAAGTCAATAAAAAGGTTCCTATTGATTTCAACAAGCATGGGATCAGATCCAATGCAAAAATTGTCCAGGAGGTAGAAGAGAAAATAACATCTGAATATTGAAATGGCATGATGAATACCTGCCATTTTTAGAACTGCTTTTATACATTATTCTGAAAAGAATAACAGCAAGGTGTTTCTATTTTACTGAAATAACCATCCAAATAATAGATGTTTCAGAAATTCATTAAATACCATGGAAATACAACTTTGCTTTGTGCATTGTTGATGTGAAAAAGGATAGTGGATCCATAAGCTTGCTTCTTATAAATAAGACAAATGATAGATCAAAGGTGTGTGCATGCAGAAACTGTCTTTCTTTGCAAAAGCCCAGTTCAAGAAATTTGTTTACATGGAATGTTTCCATTAATAACTAGGTATCAGAAACTTAGGTTACTAATTTCAAAATGTTCACTGCAGATAACTGTTCATATCTACATGAAGCCAGTTAGTCCAGACTTAAAGATTCTCCAGAAATTACTCTAAAAGTGTTTGCATTTGTAAAATATAACTAAAGAAAACAAGTATGCACCAAAGTTTGATTTGTTTGTGGAATAAACAAAATATGTTTGTCTAGAGGTAAAGAACAAACACTGTATCAAATATAATCCCTAGGCTGAGAAGCAGAGTCAGAAACAGCATCATTTCCACGACAGGTTCTGATTTTTCTACAGATTCCTCCTATTTTCAGCTTTGCCTAAAGCAAGTGACAAAAAAATAGCAAAATGATTTCAACAAGAGAAAGCATAAAGAATAACAAAGACAGCTTTTGTGTGTCTCCTTCTCCACTTTTCCTCAAAATACTTGTTACTTCTTTTACTTGTCTGTAAAGGCCTTTGCATATAAGAAATTTGGAACTGTCAAAACCAGCACTCCTTATCAAGGTATAAATAAATTTTAGGTAGCACGTAAGTTTATAAGCTATTGGAACTGTCTATTGATCTTGGAATGCAGCATCTTTATGTTATGCACAACACTCATGCTCTAAAAAGAAAGCTGATTCCCTACCAGCTGAAATTTCAGATGAAATTCACTATATTCAGCTAAACTTCACTGAAATCAATGCAGATTTATTAAAACAATATACAATAAAATTAATAAACATTCATTTATTTATATTTTACATATTATGTTCATGTCCAATTCTTATAGCCTTTCTGATCAGGCTTAAAATCCATGCCAAATGGCTTCTGTAGTACATACAGTGTCAGGTTGTTTTGAGGTTGGTAAGCCCGCAAAGGCACATTATTACTGTTGTCATTAAAGGTTCCTTCCCTTGGGCAGAAAGGAACAAGTGGGGAAAGAGGGCATGCTTTGGAAGTCAAGAGGATGATCTGAACCCAGAAAATAAGGTGCACTCGTACTGTGCTTCTCTTGCTACCCTCTAGGTTCTGTTTCTTCACCCTTCTTGTTGATCACGCTATCTCTTGTTGCATGTTAGATAACATGTAATGGTCTCAAAGAGGTGTTTGGTTATAGAGATACAGAATCTCATACAGTATAACAGAATTGCTTGAATATGTCTCAAGGCATAAATAATAATGATAATCTTATGAAAAACAACGTAAGGTAAATTAGTGAAGAAAACAGAAGTGCCTTCAGCAAAGACTGAGAAGTGGGATTGAAATTCAGAGATTCATTCTGTTTTACTTTAGTGCTCCCTAAAACCACCTCTATCTATTTGACGTCTGTTGAATTGACATTCTAGATATTTGACATCTGCTTTCACAGATCCAGAAAAAGTTAATAAATCATTGGCTAAATATAAGCCCTCATTTAGTCTGCCTTTTTCAGTTTTTGCAATAACTAATTTTTTGCATTATAATACTTTCCAGAAGCAAAGCAAACAAATTATGTCTGAAATTACAGTTAAAAAAACCCAAATGAACTAAAAACAAAAGGCCACACCAGTTTAGCTCTCATGGTCAATTTACTGTTCAAGTTTAGGTGATGGTATTCGTGACATTTCTCTCATAGACTCCTTCACTAGAATATATGCAATGCAATTCTACTAGAAGAGGCAGAAGAGTTATTTCAGCATGCCTTGGAGATAAAGCAGGCCACAGAATACACACATAATGACAGTCAAATATTTCACCATGCTGTCTATACTATGCACTGGAATGGATGGAAAACTGAATGTCTTCATCTACACAGCTATAAAATCATTTGCTGTATACAGATCCCTAATAGAAATGGTAAGATGGATATGAATGAGGAATAAATGCAAATGCATTTATACATACAACTTCAGTGCTACAAGTGATGGAGAAAGCTGATGTGGAGCTAAGAGACAACAAGGAGAAGGGAGCAAAGTTTCCAAAGCAGTGTCACTATAAACAACAGCAGAGTCCACTATATGAATCATAAAAACACAGAATCCTTTAGGTTGGAAAAGACCTTCAAGATCATTGAGTCCAACCAGTAACCCTACTCTACATGTCCACTGCTAAACCATGTTCCTAAGCACCACGTCTATATGGCTTTTAAAGACAGCCAGGGATGGTGATTCAACCACTTCCCTGGGCAGCCTGTTCCAACACCTGACAACACTTTAGGTGAAAAAATTCTTCCTATTGTCATTCGTAGAAGTACATTAATATACTTAACATACTTACTTTTTTATACTATATTCATAATGATTTTTATCATGGAAATGTTTAGATCAAATGGAAGTCAGGCCTTATTGCACTAGATGCTTCACAAAGATAGTGTAAGAAAAATCCCCTGGGAGTTTGCAGTTAAAATAGGAAAAGAAAGGATCAAAGGAAATGAGGAAGTATTATTATCCACTTTTCTCTCTAAATACTATGATTGACAGGCTTCCCTGCACATGCAGAGAGCTTTCTACTTCAATCATCTTATATAAATAGTATGATTGACCCTCAGAGTGTGATCCACCATGCTAACTCTTTAAGTTTGAAAAACAAAAAATTAATTTGATTGTCTTATCCAGAAAAAAATTCACCAGTGGTAAATCTACTCCTTTTCTTTCTGAAAGATTTTCTGTTGTTGTTTAGCAAAATGGATTAGGTTTTCAGATTTACTGTTGAAAGAATGATGCACATTTTCTCCTGAGGCTGGAAGGATATTTGAGAGTTAGGCACTAAGAGATTGTTACTGTCTGTTCTTTATATTCATAAAAGATGTGCCCTAAAATATAATGCATGGTAATTCAAAGAATGTTCCTGCTACCATTTCACCCAAAAGATATTTAGAGTAGAGTAAGCCGTTATGCTGAGACCATTTTATAAAAATATTTTTTCACTGATACAAGTAAGTTTACACAAAAATAATGGCATAATGAAGGGGCAATTTCTGTCTTTACACTATATGCACAGAGTGGAATGCTTTTATAAAGGCATCTTATTTTCAAAATTGAGTCCGTGCTCTTGAGTCAGGCACCTAATATTTACAAATGGTGTAAGGAAAGTCAGGTACCTCGGAGCACTCTTCCTAAGGGCCAGGATGGACCAATGCTCTGGGAATACAACTATTTAAAATACAGGTATTACAATGTTATAACAGTAAAGTCTTATCATATTAACATGTTATAATACTAAATATTATTTTATTGCATTGTATTTAAAAAATATTTCATAGTAAAATCAAATTAAACATTTTTAAATGTTTTGGAGTTATGAAAATTTCTTCTGATCTTGTCATTTTTGAATGCATGCTACTTAAGGTTAAGATTGTATCCAGTGCTTCAGTATTATTTCAGACAGAGAAAAATTGCTGGGCATTTCATTGAAATTCAATGTTTTTGTTCAGATAATTTGTTTTAGGAAGAACACACACAAAAAAATCCCATAACCCTCCAAAAATAAATCATATCATAAAAGGAAACTGTTCTACAGTTTCTGCATTTATAGTTATTTTGTCTAGTAAACCAGAGAGAACATAAACACTCCAGAGCTCAAGTAAATACACACTCCTCCTTATCAGCAAGTATCCCTAACAATTCTCTAATTTCACCATTTATCACAAGTAATACTTTTTTCCTTCTTCCTAGTGTTGCAATAGCTAGAATTCTTCATTTCTAATGTCTGTCATAGCCTTAGATTCTTGTCCAGATCCCTTGACTATTTAGTATTTACAGGTGCTGATGATGTGTTTGATACCACCCAGCATTGCTGACTGTCAAATATGCTGCAAGTAAGAGAAGAATTATTTGTTTTTCTAGCTGCTTAAATTCAATTGATTTTTTCAGCTCAGGTAAGTAAACATAGCAAGTAAACATAGCAAACTGAAATGTGTGAATTCACTACTTCATGTGAGCTGAAGATCTAGTCTGAAATATATCTTTATTTCTAAGAGACGGTATGGGACATGGAGGTTTTGTGACCTTCATCATTAGGGATACATGTTGTTTTATTCCTTACGGAGAAAATGAAGAAAAACCACCTGCTAAGAGAAGTTATGCTTTTCCAGGAAATCACTGTTTGACAGAGCACATTAACATTTCTAGTATTATTAACTCCACAGTTGCAGCTGTAGAAAATTACAAGGTTCTCCCATGGAACCAGGATGTAAAGATTTGGAAAAGATGTTAAATGGCTTCTGGGCAACATTTGTTCCCCTCCAGTATGTGAGAATTTGGAAATAGCTGCTGCTGAGAGTAGGTGACTCTTTGCAAGGCTGTCAGTAGTTGTGCTTTTATTGCTAATCATAGTCTTCTTTTAGAATCCTATTTCATAAAACAAATGTTTTTGTCCAGGTCACTGAACAGACAACCTGCATGTCCAACTGATGTGCAATAACAGCAGAAGGCAGTGTAAATTAACTGTTACTTCACATGCTTCAAAAAAATTCAATGATTTTTTTTTTTTTTTTTTCCTAATGAGATAGCAGGGATGAATTAGGATGCCAACAATTCATTGAAATAGGGCTAAAATCATGCTGGACTAAACTTGTGCTATAGATACACTGGCCATCAGATATTATTAGGCTTCTCAAAAGGAAAAAATTATTATCTAAGACTCAAAAACTTGTTACTTGAATAGTAACATAATGTACTCTGTCACTCAGACACAAAATGGGATCTCTGTTCTCATATTCATTCCACCTCCATTTCACAGATATCTTCACACAGTTCACAACTACACATTCTTCTAAGTTCTTCATTTGTTTTTGTCCTTTATAATAATTCCGCAGATAGAAAAAGTGAGAAGTAACTATCTTTTGTGATTCACAGTTACACTGATTGGAAGACACTATAGGCATAAGTATTAATTGCTAGACACAACCAACATAAAAAATGTGCTATTAGTCACATTGGTTGATTTTTTCTTAAGATGTCCTTAAATCTGTATGAGCAACTACTAGTTAGTGAATTGAAGGATCTTTAAGGAGCCTGCACTTTTCTGCTGTACTGCTATTCTCAAGTCACCATTCTGACTGAGCACAAATAGCTGTGCTGTTAAAGTACTGGATATGTAGATCTACACTACTGATTTTGAAGAATGTTCTATTTCTAATGACAGTATGAAAGTATGTAGAAGAACCTCATAGAGATTATCTTCCCATCATTTAAATGTCACTTGACAGATACAATATTAATGAAATCTATTTTCATGGTGTCCTCTAGGGGTTTTTGTTAAAAGACATTTTCAGAAATCTTACATGCTTATCTGATTTTCCCCATAGTTTTGAAAATAAATCTCTTTCTACCAACATAGTATCTCTAGTTTATGCCAACCTATGAAATGAAATCAAATTAAGAATACCTTTTTTAATAAACATAGAACGTTTGTCATATGAAAGTATTAGTAACGATTACCAAACAGGACAAGTTCCACTGGAAAAAGATAATACTAGCTGCTCAAACAGTAGTGTGTGTCCATGACATTTTATCTTTGGTCTTGTTTGGTTAATGTTTATAAATTGAGCCCTTAATTTATCTTCAGCTGAGCTTCAGAAAGCAGAGTTAGAGTTCAAGTTTTATTGCTTACTGTTATTTGACATTATAAGCTTTAAATTAAGTTTCCTTCCCAATGCATAATCTCTTATCATTAACCACCAGAACATCCCTTATCGTACTTCTGGATCAAACAGAGAGATAAGACAGCAATATGTCTCTGCAGAAACTAACTGAACCCTCTCTCAAGCAAAGTTCATCAACATTTAACCTAGTAACCACAATTAATATGTTTGTATTTCAGCCAAAGCTGACTCCCGAAAGATATCTATATGCAAGAACTTCAAAGTTTGAATTACAGCAGAATTACATTGTATTTGCATATCCTTCAGTATGCTTACTTCAGCTTTGATGTGCTGCTGAGACAGTGGCTTGTACACACAGGTCCTTCCAGAACTCTCAAGCAATATATAGCAGTTTCTTATATCACAAAGACAACCTGTGGAGTTAATTCTTTCAAAATGTTTCTAACACATCAATTATTAATTTAACCTTTCTATTCAGTGGCTTTGTACTGATGGCTTTATAGCTATATGTTTTTGTGGTGGAGAGAATGGGAGGAAGTGAAGAGGTATATAAATCAAAGACAAAGCATTAGAAACACTCCTCATATCTCTAGATTTCATTTCAACTAATGATCTCTCATCTTCAGAAAGGTAAATATTTGATAAAAAACCGAATGCAGGCTAACACATAAAATATTCTAATAGCTAATAAGAAGGTTAAAATACTGCCTGCTAGTTGCTAATAAAGCAAAAGCTACTTCTAACATCAGATGCGTGATGAACCACACAAAAATGCTGCTTGCTGAGAAGTGTCTCCTGAACTGTAACTAGGTCATTGCACTTTGTAGATAACATTTCTAAGTAATCTTTTTGGTATTAAAAACTTAGATAAAAACATAAACCACAAATGGAATGTATTTATTGTCATCCTATTTGTTTTCTCAGAAAGTGAAATAGTGGTCTTTGGTACATAGTACCCTAACCCATAGGAATAGGTATGTTTCAACAATGGGATGTGATTCTTGTGTGTGAATTTCTCATCTCCAACCAGATATAACATTTTTGTTTGATTTAAGTGAAAAATAAGATAGAAATATATATGAACTAAAGGTCTGGGGTTTGGGTTTGCTTTTTTTTTTTCCCAAGAGTGTGCCTGAATAAAAATTAAGGGCCATATATTATACCATTGCAGTCACTAAGAGAACTTAGTAGGACCATTTAGAAAAGCAATTTATTTACTTTTTAATATAACATTTAACTTTCTCAGTGAAAAACTATTTTGTTTAAAGCAAAGTTTGCAGTTTGAAAAGCAAACAAAGCAAAGAATAGCCTTTGGAAAATATTTGCAGAATTTTTTCATCTCTGTGAGAAAAACACACTGAAATTGTTTTACTGTTCCAGGAAAATGTGTGGGCTTTTATTACTGGTATTCAAAATATGGTGACCTTCGATTTTATTGTCTATAAAAAAAGAAATATTAGAAGAGAGCTTGAAAATGAAAAAAAAAAAAATGAATCATTCATTATCAGATCTGTGCAGGAAATGTAAACACAGGTCAAGTTTAAAGAAGATGTACATATAAAAACAGAATAAAAGATACTTGTCTAATTTATGTCAGAGATCCCACATGACAACTTTGTGTGTATGTGGGAGAACAAAAAACTACAGACTGAGAAGGCTGAAGGTTCCTTATGAGATTTCCTCTTATAAATTGAGGAGAAAGAAGACACATTGCATGTTAAAACACCAAGGACCTGCAAGTAACATGCCTCCTGGAAGCCCCTGTTAGGAAAGTTCTAGACCATCCCCTTATGTGCTTGTCCTAAAAACTAGTATAGTTGGGACCTTAAAATAAGAAGCTGATACTGAAGTGTTTCTGCTCTGGCAGCCATTAATGACAGATTAACTTTTCTCTTGCTCTCCATCTTCTGTAGACATTTTCCCCAGTCAAAGTGGGTCTGCTGGAAAACCACTGCTGGTCATGAATTGTACTGGTTCCAACTCAGCTGATGGAAAGGCAACACAGTTCACACACTATAAATGCTTATCAAACCTACAAAAAACAACAAAAGCACTAACATGGCCTTTGACAAACCCAAAACAATAGCTCTGTCTTCATCACAGCACATAAGTCTTGGACTGACATTTTGTACAGTTTACAAATAAGAGGCCAAAACCTGATAGTACTAAAGTGCTGGAATCAATCACATTGACTCAACTGTCTCATTCACTGTTTCTATCCAAAGATTTATAACTTGAAGTAACTATGGTTTGGACCTTTTCCCTCTAATCCAAAATGATTTTATGTTATTATTGTTGAGCTTTTAAATAAGTACAATAGATTATTAACAGCTTACTGAATATATTTAAACTGCTTGAATGCAGGAAAAAAAGCAAAAAAGCTGGCAAACATATTTATTAGTATTACTCCTGTAAAAGATACTATATCAGATGTTTGCATATACTAATATAAAAGTAAGATATGGAAATAAAGATAAACTAGGGCTCAGTGGCAGTGAAATCTTAAATGCGTTGTTAACAGCTTTCTGGCATAGGTGATCAAGGAGACAAGGAATGGTGCTCTCCTCGATCTCATGCTTACAAAAATGGAAGAACTGTTTGACAATGTAGAAGTCAGGGACAGGCTTGGCTGCAGTGACCATGAGAAGGTGGAGTTCACAGGGTCCAGAGAGAAGAGAGAATGGGAAAAAGCAGGATATCTCTGGATTTCAGGAAAGCAGTCTTCATTTTCTACAGAGATCTGCTTTGAAGAATCCCATGAGATACATCCCCGGAGGGAAGACAGGTCTAGGAAAGCTTGTTGATATTCACAGATCACCACTTCCAAGTACAAGAAAGACCTGTCACAACAAATATGCAATCAAGCTAAAAAGCAGGATGCCTGCATGGATGAACAAGGAGCTCCAAACATGAACAAGAAGTGGAAGCAGGGACAGATGACCCAAGGGGACTATAGAGTTTTTGTCTCATTGTGCAGGAGTGGGGATAGGAAAGCCAAGGTTGGCATGAAGTTGAATCTGGTAAGGGATGTGAAGGGCAGTAAGAAATGAGTCTACCTTACAGAAGCAGCAAAAAGACTACTAGGCAGGGGACCAGGTGAAGAATCACAGGGAAAAGGATGAGATACTCAATGTCTGCTTTGCCCTAGTCATTACCAGTAAGACCAGCATTCAGGACTCTCAGGCACCTAAGACCAGGAAGTCCAGAGCAAGGAAGACTTACCTATAGTTAGGAACCACCCACTCAAGAAGCGTTGCACATACCTAAGTCCATGATGGGTTGTACCCATGGGTGTTGAGGGAGCTGGCTGATGTTATTGCCTTGAAAGGCTAAGGGGGGATCACATAAGTTTATATAAACATCTGAGCGGCAGGAATAAAGATAAGGGAGCCAGACTCTTCTCAGTAGCACCCAGTGACATGACAAGAGGCAATGGACAAACACTGAAACACATGAAAATTCCATTTAAACACAAGAAAACACCTTCTTACCGCGAGGGTGGCCAAATACTGGAGTAGGTTATCCAGGGAGGTTGTAGAATCTCCACCTGTGGGGATATTCAAAGTCTGACTAGGCTTGGTTCTGGACAGCCTGTGCTAGTTCACCCTGTCTGAGTGATGGGGTTGGACTAGATGATCTGAAGAGGTCTCTTCCATCCTAAGCAATTCTGTAATTCTGTGAAATCTGAGGTTAACTACAGGTAATATTTTGAAAACTATATGAATATGCTCTTTTTTTAATGTGTTCCTATTGCAAGTCAAGTTACAAAAAAAAATCCCTTTTGCATTTTTTTGCTTGTAGAGAGTTAAATAATTTGTTGCACAGTGGAAGTGTAATATTCAATTAAACCTAGCCTCAGGGAGAAAAACTACTTGACCACATTAATCTTAATGAAATGAGTGAGATTTCAAATGTCATCAGTTTGGAATCAGAAAACAGTATGGCTTAGGCTCTGTGAAATAGTTTTACCTTTTATAACAAATTATCTGTCTACAGTACACAGTAAATATTCATCACTCATATGGAGTTCTGTCACATTAAAACAATTTTTTCTTGAAACAGTATAGAAAACCTAAGAAATTTTTATGTTATGTTTGGTCATATTTGCAGATAAGAAAAGTGAGTAAATTTCTATCAACCTACAATCTAGATGTGTACATACTATATAACAAATCATTTTAGGGAGATACCATGTCCATTTCTGACATTCAAAAGGTTTTATTTCCCCTTGGGAAAAAGAGATACCCTAACAGGATGGTGAGATCTTAAAATTTAAAGAGCTCAAAGTGATGCTGAAGTGTAAACTATTGGTTTAGAACTGATTTAATGTTCTCAGATGAGCAGTGTGATATAAATCTACTCTTACTACCATTTTCCCAACATAACCAATTTGCTACTTAGAAATATTTTCAGACTCTGTACAGACCAAACTGTACCTAATTCTGGAAATTCTGAATGCATGTAAATAGCTTGGTGCTAAAAATAGGTAAATGGAAATATTCTCTTTGACTCTCTCACTCTCCCAAAGGCATTATGTATTGTGAAAACAGAGGAAAACTTGTACTTGTTCAATATCTGATGCAGAAACATCAATCTTCCATAATATTCAGTCACTATTATTGGGAGTTGCATATAGAAAGGAACATACTGATCTTCCAACAGGTACAGTATAAGTGCACAGCAAGGAGTGCTTTTAAGATTTTAATCTCAGCTTCTCAACCTTTTGTTGCATGTGCCAACATTCACAACTCAAGTAGCTGCATTACAGTCACTACAGGATTTCTAATATTCCTATTGATAAACCCCCTTCTGAACACAATAGTCATAGTATTATTAGAAACCCTGTATTATTATGGTCACAGTATTATACACCCAAATGCAGTCTCAAATCTCTACTATACCCAAGAGAATTAGCTCAATTTGATAAAACCTTCTCATCAGAAATGGTTTTCACTGATAGTGTTACAGAAAGATTATTGCTGATTAAATGTCAGGTGAGAGATGAGTTCATTAGGCATTAAATGTAGAGAGTAATCCAGTATACAGCACTCCCTCTGAGGCAAAACCATCCTAATGAGACGGTATGGGAAACTAGTCCCAAATACTGGGAATTCCCAATTGGCGCATTTCAATTTTTCAGTGTGTGCGGTTTTTTGTTTGGTTTTGTGGGTTTGTTGTTGTTGTTACTGTTTTTGGTTTGGTTGGTTTGTGGCTTATTTTGGTTTTGTGTTTGTTGGGGTGTTTTTTTTGTTTTTTTTTAGATTTTGAACTATTAAAATAACAAAATTGACTCTAAAGAACCAACCACCCACTGTGGAAAAAAAGCGAAATGCTATATGTCATATAAAGTAGCAGGTCTGCAAGTGTCCGATTCCCATTTGTTTCTATTCAGCAAATAGTAATAGTCTTAATTGCAAAGTATCCTTTTATTCATTAAAGAATAAAACTTCAGTGTGCATAAGCAAACTTTTGAATTTTGTTCTGTCAGCTTCCCAATATGGGGTTTGAAAAGTTACTGGTATCCTATATGCAGACAAGAGACTACAGCAAACTTGACATTCACTTGGAACAATTTTATTCATCAGTAATGAATTCAGTCCTGTTGTATCATAGGCAATGACATTTTATAATCCTAATCATAATTCCTCTAAGATCCATCCAAAAACCAATTAGATTTCTTGCTGCCAGTGTTGATTATATTCTTTTGAAGGTATTAGCCTTCAGCTTTCCTCAATACCTACAGCACACAACATGCTTGCCTCTGCTGTAGTTCAAGTACAAAATAATGCCAGTCTGTCAAAACATGTGAAGATAGACTGAAGGATTTTATATTTCAACATGTCTGCACACTTCTCTTGTCCAGAATCAGTTTTTATTTTTGCAAACAGTCTTTCAAGTTTCTCTCCCCAAAACTTCTCTTTCTACTTGCTTCCATCTTATCTTCACGAGTGTTCCCTCTGTCTCACACACACACACACACACACACACACATCCCTGCTTTCCTACCATTTCCTCACCTGCATCAGATTGCACATTCCTTGATTACAATTTTGGCAAATAACAGTGACAGGCTATTTAACATCACCTGCAACAGCAGAAGTTATACAGATTTTTATTTTTTTTTCCCAGTTAAAATAATTAGCAATATAATGATTTGATCGTTAAAACCCCAAATTGCCAAACTATTGGAAAGAATTAGGGAAGATTAAATATCAGTTTTAATTAATGTTCACTTTATGAAAGTGCTCAGGCTGAAAAATACTCAAGACTCTGCTGGCCTTTGTAAAGGAATACATGAAGGCTTGGTCCTTGTCCTGAAGAGCTTGGTCTCCAAGAAAACTTAATATTTAAAGACAATTAATGTGAGAGAGAATGATTATGGTGTCTGCTGAGAGGCTCCCTAAGAATCACTTAATATTTAAGTCCACTTAAATACTCAGAATAGTAGGAAAGGTTGAAGGCTGCCACATTCAGCAGCCTATTCTTGTCCCTTTAACTTCAAGTCAACCTAACTTACATATGTCAGCCCCCATTCTTAACAGCTTGCTGCCTATGTCTTTAGGAATGAATATTTCATTAAAATAAAGGTTAGCACCATAGGGTGTTAATGGCATTGCATGTCTATTCACAACACTAAGTGTAATTTGAATCATCAATAAAAGAAACAGAAGGAACAGAAGGAATGACCTTTCTTGAAAGATGCTGCAGGAAGAGAAATGTCAATAAAAAGCAAAGTGTTTTGCATATCCCCTTACAAAGAGCTATTTCCTGCGTATGCACTTAGGAAAACAGGCTTCTTTCTGAGCCATCAGCTTGGCGCAAGGGATCACTTGCCAGCATGGGAGTGAAATAAGAGCTCATACATCCCGTGCAGTGTCCTGCTGCTCAACTGCAGCAATCAAATATAGAACCGCAGAATGACAGAATGGTTTGGGTTGGAAGGGATCTTAAAGATTGTCTAGTTCCAACCTCTCTGCCATGGGCAGAGACAAATCCCACTAGACCAGGTTGCTCAAAGCCCCGTCCAACGTGGCGTTGAACATTTCTAGGGCGGGGACATCCACAACTTCTCTAGGCAGCCTGTTCCAGTGTCTCAATCACCCTTACAATAAAGGGTTTCTTCCTTATATCTAATCTAAAAGGTCACCCTGGAGCCTTCTCTTCTTCAGGCTGAACAATCCCAACTCTCTCAGCCTGTCATCACAGGGGAGGTACTCCACCCATGATAATCTTCATGGTTATCTTCTGGACTTGCTCCAACAGGTCCATGTCCTTGCTATGTGGGGGGCCCTGGAGCTGAACACAGTACTCCAGATGGGGTCTTACCAGAGTGGAGTAGAGGAGGGGAGTCAACCCCCTCAACCTGCTGGTCATGCTTCTTTTGAAGCATATATTATTGCCTTTCTGTGCTGCAGGTGCACATTGTTGGGTCATGCTGAGTTTCTCATCAACCAGCACCCCCAAGTCCTCCACAGGACTGCTCTCAATTCACTCAATTCAACCCAGGTGCAGGACCCTGCACTTGGCCTCGTTGAACTTCATGAGGTTCATGTAAGCCCACCCCTCAACCCTGTCAAGGTCCCTCTGGATCACATCCCATCCCTCAGGTGTGTCCACCACACAACACAGCTTGGTGTCATCAGCAAAATTACTGAGAGTGCACTCAATGCCACTGTCCATATCGCTGACAAAGACGTCAAATAGCCCCAGTCCCAATACTGACCCCTGAGGAAAGTCACTCATTACTGATCTCCACTTGGACATTGAGTTATTGACTGCAGCTCTTTGAGTGCAACCATCCAGTCAATTCCTTATCCACCAAGTGGTCCATATACATGAAGTTCTATGTTCCTTCAAAATGGTAACAAGTTTAGGACCAGCAGATTAGGGAAATCTATTACTTTCTCTTGCTCTCCGATCTTCTGGTTCTCCTAAAACTGCTGCAAAGCTTGGGGAAAGCACTGCTGAATTATTCCCAAACTCCCTGAAAATTGTCTAGTTTTCTATTGTTAGCTTGATCCCAATCATTTCATGTAAGAGAAAAAAAAAAAACAACTAACAATTTATAAAACAAAGAAGCCACCACCAAATGTGGATCTTCAAGCACATAAAATGTGATAGGCACATTTTTCTAAGTCATTTAGCTACATGCTATAGAATTTAGTAATATATAGCTGGTACCTCTGAAAAAAAGAGAGGGCATTTTGAAAGTAGTTGCTTCTGAAAGCAGCTGATGTTTGAACAATGAAGTTTAAAAAGTTCCACTATAAATCAAATTCTTCCTCTTCCACACAGTTCATACTGCAGAGGAAGGAACTCCAAAGAGATCCACCTCTGAGCATTTTATATCTGTGTATTTTGTCCTGTCTTCTTACCCTCTAAGGAAAAATACCATGATCAGAAGTGAAGGAATTCAGTAAATGAAGCGGATAAACATGTCAGAGAGTTAAAAACCTGCAACAAGAGAGTTACTTGACACAATCTGGGCTGAATATTGTCCTCATTTGCCAGCCTTCTTAACCAGCACTGACCTGTCAATAAGTCTCAGGATCCACCTCTGCACTTTGTTTCAGCCACATTAATCCATGATGTGCTCAGCAGACCAGTCCCAACCTCTGAATTCTCACCAGAACTGGGACTGATGAGTGTTTATTGAAACATTGCCATGAGTTCAAGCATTTAGCACTGCAGGAAAATAGAAAGAAAATAGAAGCCTCTGTAACATTTGTGGGACAGGAATTAAGGATCTTGGAAAAAAAATCTCTTTTTTTTGCTACAAATACAGTCAATTTAGCCCCTGTTATGGATGTCACTTTTCTCCTTCCTCTCTTATGAACCTTAGCTAGCACATTTCACATGACTGAACCATGTGAAAAACAAACTGTTTATATGGTTATATACTAAACAGGGAACAGATTTCTATAGGGACTGAGGGTAAATATAAATTGTAAATTATACTTTCCCCCTCCAAAATTTATTACCAGTAGTGCTTACTAGCTGGAAACCATTTAAAAAGAGGAATTCTACATTACTCTCTGGAGAACAACTTGATCAATTTTCTATTTTCTTCATAATTTCAGGATAATTTTAATCCACTTTTAAAAGTTCATTTGAAAAAATAATTAAGAGAAAAAAAATGCCCTGAGGTAAAAAAAAAAAAAAAAAGGAAGAAGAATTAAACAGAAGATAAAAACCAAACTAGTAATAGAACACTTACTGAAGCCTTAATAAAGAGGAGACACTTGGTCATTCTGTGATCACTGACTTGAATTAAATGTCTCAAGCACAATAACTGAAATATAATGGTACAATTCAAAGCAATAGAATCAAACAACTTACCAGTTTTTTGGGCTTATTCTCAGTTCCTCCAGATCTCCTTTTATGAGTATCATTAAAAATGCATATTTACACTGCTTGGAGGTAACCTCTTCGCATGAGCTCTATCACAAGAATAATAGTGGCAATTGCTAACATATTTCTTGGATTAAGAATCTCCTACGGGTTCAACATTTGTATAAACAGAGTAACAAGATCTCTGAAGCTTTGAATAATTAGCCTTCCTGTAAGGAAAATGAGACCACTTTCATTCACATCAGCGTAACATTGAAGGAAATCTGTTCAAGTTAGATTTTCACTAACATAAAGAAGAAGGAGAAATCAGAGATATGAAGGGAACAAAAAGAAATTTTATAGGCCAACACTAAAGGCAACAACAACGAAGTTGTAAAGCAGTATACAAAATGAAACAGTGAAAGAAAATTAAAGAAAAATATATGTGTCTTAATGTTAATTTTTACATCCTAACAACTTAAAACACCCGTGTATTCAGGTGTCCTGGTTTGAGTGAGAACAGAACTAATTCTGTTCAGTGATTTTACTTTTCAGCTCAGTTCTTTTAATTAACT